>OY744533.1:27640280-27655280 GCA_963556195.1 Sepiola atlantica | reverse complement strand
CTGGTCAATACTTAAAAAGTCCAAATCATATACCCCTGGAGCATCCCATTGCCAACTTTGTACTCTGGAAACCTTTATGATAGCTACTGCTACTAAATCTAAAAATATTATTAATTCTAAGAATGAACTTATCTCCAGTTGCAGGCATAAACGTAAATTCAGGTATAGCAACCATAATAATCCCCCAGACACCTCTCCCCCATTTGATTAAATACCCTCCCTTCATCTCGGATTTTCCCTCCTTACATCTCGAAACCCCTTTCTGATAGTTCTAATTCCTGTTGCTCTTTAATCTCTGCTTATATCTCCCTCATCCCTTTAACCTTCTCTTAACTTAATAAAATTACCCATAAACTTCGTTAGCTTCGCATTTCCCTTAGTTTTAACACCTTTCTTCCATTACCCCCTAAATCTTTCCACTTAACCTTCTTAACTGTATAACTTTATTTGGCTTTCCATTTTCTTTCCCGTTTAACTTCTTTTAATGCATTCGTCCGCTTCCCTTCAACACTTCCATTCTTCATTCTTTTCCCTTTCAACGTGATAACTAACCCACTCTATTCATATTATATCCTAGCCCTTTTATTTACTTGTTGATTAGCCTTATCTACTCCATATCCCATTTGCACACCTCGATATCGAACTCCTTACTGCTTCCACTGTGCACTCTAATTATTCTTCCCCTCCTGTTTTTAATTCTTCTCACCTTTTTAATAGCCTCGATTATTCCCCCTTGTTTTACCTCGCCCTTCGCACATCTCTCTCTTACTACTCAACCCCCAACCCGCCCTAGCTCTACATCTTTTAACCCCTATAGTATTTACTTGTAACTGCGATCTCCACTCTCCTTCTGGCTTAATCCTTTGTCACTTTTTTAACCTTGTATATCTCTTACTTCTTCCGGCCTCCACTAACCTATTTAACAATTTTCTTAATTAACCTCCTTATAACTTTTTTTAAAATTTCAAAGTTTATATTTTCCCATATCTATTTGAACTAGCATCCCGTAACTGCTTATTTACTAACCCATAAATTTTTTTCCACCTTGGAGACTCCCATTCCGGATATCCTCTCTAGGTCTTGTTTTCCTTTTTCTTTTTCCTTATTCTAATTTTCATTCTTGCGCTCCAATCTTATCCACTTTTCCCTCATTCTATTATTAGTATCTTATTTTTTAATTTTTTAATTTTTTTATTTTATTTTTTTATTTTTTTATTTTATTTTTTATTCTTTCGGTCAATCCTCAATTTTCCCTGCGAGCTTAAGACTAATCTTATTATCTATTTTTCATTCTTTACGCTTTTATTTTCTTATTTTCTACTTTTTATACTATTTTTATCTTTATTTTTTATCTTTACTCTTTTAATTTTTAACTCATTTTCCTAGTCCTACCCTTCATATATATCTTGCCTCATTGTTTATATCTAAGGTCATTTGATTAAACTTCTAAACCCCCGAACTCTGTTCTTATACATATTCTGATATTTTAACCCCTTATCCTAACATTCGTTAACTTACCCCCACTCCTTTCTTCCCCTTTTCTAGTTGAATCCTAATTCGCCTAACTTCCAATTTCAACTTTAGGTTTCACCCCCCTACTTTCACACTCTTAGTTTTATCCGCATTCCTTCACCGCGTCGCTCCCTTTCTCCTCCCCCCTCTCTTTCCTCGTACCCGTCCCTTTCTCCTCCCACATTCCACTTACCCGTTTCCTCCCTTGCCCATTGGTCGCATATTATACTCTTGTTTTCACTGTCTCTGCTTTTCTTCATTTATAGCCGGCTTTCTCAACTGGGCAGACTTTAAATATTCTCACTGCCCCTTTTTCCACTTTAAAACACTTTCCTTTGTCATCTCTGCCCGGGAAGTTTCTTTAATGGCGAATATTTTTCATCTTAATCTCGTCTGACGCCTGCCTGCATCATCGAATGTACCTCTTATTGGACTTTTTACCCTTCCTGGATTTTCTATTTTCGCCGTACCTGAAGTTGTGGCTTCTTGGAGTTTAACTTTGAAACTTCTCTCATTACTTCTCGTGCCTCTAACGACCTACCTATCTACATCGTATCCTCTCCGCTGGACTCTTCGACACCGGACTTTTTGGCAATCGGACATTTGCTTGCACTCTGGCACAGTTTTGCCCTACGTTTCCTTCCCTACAATTTTTATTTTATTTTATTTTTTCAAATTTTAAATCTTGGCCATTGCCAACTTATCTATCCCAGCGACTTCCTCTGATGATAAGATTTTGATCTTTGAAAAGCCTGGCTTAAGGAAAATTTAACTTGAATAAATTGCCCTTTTGCGGATTATACCTTGCTTTGAACTTTTGAATTGAATTTTGATTTGGCTTTTGCTTTCTCTAATTCCTTTCCACTCTCCTTCATTTCTACCTGCTCTATCCTGGATATTGAGCTGTATACTCTTCACAATAGGGTTTTACCTTTCCTAAAAGTTCGCTTTTAGTACACCTCTTTATATACATATACATATATATTCATATATGTATATATATATATATACATATACATACATATGTATATATACACATATATATACATATATATATACATATATACATATATATACATATATATACATATATATACATATATATAAACATATGTATATATATATACATATACATATATATACACATGTGTATATATATACATATCTATACATATATACATATACATACATATATATATATACATATACATACATATACACATATATACATATATATATATATATATATATATACATATACATATATATATATATATACATATACATATATATATACATATATATACATTATATATATATATATATATATATATATATATATATATATGCTCAGCTATTTAAATAAATAATCTTTTAAAAAATAATACATATTTTTATATTGTTTTCAATAATCGAAAAATACGAAAACAATGTTTGAAAAAATGTGACCATCTTTCTTTGAATTACTTACAGGTTCGCCCCTTCAAAGAAAAGCTTAATCTAAATGCCTTTTCTTTAAGTAGAAATTTTCTGAAATGTTAAGGTTATCTTTTTAGCGAATGAAAGTGCATCAAAATACACATGTGTACGATACAAAGATTCATAAAAAACTAAAAAAAGGGAACTGATCGATAGTTTTTAAGGGGTGGCAAATAAAAATATTTGAAAGCTTTTTATTTTCAGGGTTAAATCAGTGCGAATCGCACAGATTTAAGATTCACAGGTCGATCAAAATAGCGGGAGATTTAGATAAAAAATCGAACGTAAAAAGTATTGGAATCAACTCTTAAAAAATAGCAGCGTTCATAGGTCCTCTCTATCTACAAATATTTAATAACGCAGAAAGCATAATATGTAAATATGACGTTATCTTAAAATGAATAACCGATTCATGACCCGTTGGATCAACTTTCTTATCTCCTACATTCGCTTGTAGTTGCGGGACTCAATGGATATTTCACGGTACTTTCTACATCAATATGAATAATTCACAGTGAATAATTATATTTCTTTTGAAATAATAAATGTCTGCCATGTTTGATACTATTCAAATCAAAATTGATTCTTTCTCATTCTATAAAATAATGTTTATTGTAAGCTAAATATTTTTTAAATATATAAAACGAATATGTTCCTTCTTTATTTATCTAAAATTGAAGCAATTTATTTCTTTTCATCTTCCGTCTTCTTTGCGTAAACATAATTGTCAGCTGAATATTCTTCAAATCAATAAACCGAATGTTAATTTCTGAAATGTATTTATTTGAATTTGTACTGTTTTAGTCAACGTGACGACATAATTCAACTTTAGAACAATTCATTTTCAACTGGGTAAAGTCGGATTATTAGTGACATCAGATTAATCACCAACAACATCTTTGCTAATCGGACGATTAATGCGCGTGAAAGGTGATCACGTACGTGCGAATATAAAGTGGCTTAGCGTATTATTATATATATTTAGGTACTGGTACAGCTTTTGAACCAGACAAAACCTACTTTTTGATCTGCATTTTTCAGCCGTTTACATAAACAGCCGGAAGATGCCGAATCGCCTAGCCAATCAGAAAGCTTGAGAACCAGCGATAACTCTGGGTCTTCAGAGGATATGACCACGAAGAGAAAGAAGGTTTCCCGGTGACAGTGCTCAACAGGAACGCTGAAACCCTCCTTCACACGACTGCGCTAACTCCAAAAGAAAATCCGCAGAATTTTTGAAAATGACTAAAAGAAAAAAAAGAAGCTCGTACAGCTTTTGAACCGGACAAAAACCGAACTGTATTTTACTAACCCTAAACTAACCCTATTTGTCCGGTTCAGACGCAGTATCAGTAATACCCACCCCCTAAAAAATAAAAATAAAAAACGAAAACATCTGTAAAAATCATTGTTTCATTGATTTTTACAATCAATGAAACAATGATTTTTACAGATGTTTACGTTTAGTATATTCATAAAAAAACACAATTTACCGAACAAACTTTCCTGTGAAAGATTATTTTTATTTCATTGATTTTCGTCATTGAAAAATAAATAAATTATCATAAAAATAAACATACAGTGAGTGTTTTTCTTCTTCTTCTTCTTCTTCTTCTTCTTCTTCTTCTTCTTCTTCTTCTTATTATTATTATTATTATTATTATTATTATTATTATTATTATTATTATTATTATTATTATTATAATATAATATAATAATAATAATAATAATAATAATAATAATAATAATATGTATATATATATGTATATAGTAAATTATATATGTATATTATGTATATAATATATTATATATGTATATTATGTATATAATATATTATATATGTATGTATATATATGATGTATATAATAAATTATATCGGTAGAATCTTAAGTAGCTCGCAATCTCACCTCGTCTTTAAGGTCATTATTCATCAAAACTTCTTAGGTGTTCTTTCAGCTAATTATTGTTTTCCCATTGCCGTTTGTAGTATGCACCTATACACTCCCACGATCATGCAGCACTATTCATGATTAAAGTCTAAGCTAACTCTAACATATTTATGTACTAACTAACTTCGCCAACCAGTAGACTAAAAACGTAATACATTTTCAAACAAACTATTTGTTTAACTGCATTCTAGTTACGAAAACAAACAAACTCATAAGCTAACAGCTTTATTAGCACAATTATTTTTTAAATTCTGGTATTGAACAATTATTGCTATAATATAGAGGATTACTTCATGGTAGTAGATAAGCCAGCAAGTACAATCGAATGAAGGAATACATTTATTTTTATAAAGCTGTGCTGTATGTGCTTCCTCGTTAGCGGCAAAGTGAGTGTCTCAAAAATCGATGAGTTTGACCATCTCTCAAGATTAGTCTGCTGAAAACAAAGGGTTTGGATTTTCTCTTGAAATCAACAAACTCAACGTATTTGTTTATCTCAAGTCCACATTCATTTCTCTTAATTACCGATTGCAAAAGAATGACCGACAGTTCTGCCGCTTCTAATGGGGTAATTAGTGAAGAATCCTGAAGGACTTCCCAGCTCTGAAATCAGCCAATTCGTAGATCGCAAATATTTGACGAAATTCTTATTGTTAAGATCTATTATTTGTTTCATTTTCTTTTCATTAGTAAATTTCTTGCACTATGTTCTCTTTGACGTAATCACTCATTTCCTTTATTTCATACTAGATGACACTACCTGGCGTTGCCTGGGAGCAGTTTTACTTTTATTTAAACATTTCTTTCCTTTTAAGACGATGCCGTTTTTTCTTTGTTTTTTTTATACAAAAAAAATGTCATTATTATTATTTACAAATCTTTTCAACGTCTTACAGAACTTTAGATTTTAAGTCATCTAAATACATTGGAATTTTTCCTTTTTACATCTACAGTTTATAATTAACTAAAAAATACACGTCCCATGACGGGTAAAATTAATTGTGTTGCACCACTTTTATGTCCGCTATAGAAGATTAAAATAAAGATATAATTACATAAAACTTTATTTCTAGAAACCATAGCCTAATTTTGATCAAAATACATTACATGATTTTTATTCTAGAAAATGTCTTAAATTAAAGACTTACTAAAACGTAAGTCTTTAATTTAAGACATTTTCTAGAATAAAAATCATGTAATGTATTTTGATCAAAATTAGGCTATGGTTTCTAGAAATAAAGTTTTATGTAATTATATCTTTATTTTAATCTTCTATAAAAAATAAATTGAAATTCAGGGAATTAATCAAATTCAACGCGAATCTGATATATTAGAGTATTCAAATGAAAACTTACGATTATATTATTATCATACCTATAAAAACCCTTTAAAATACTCCATTGAAACTGAAATTTGTGAAATGTTAATTATTTGGTGTTTAATTCCTATTGTTAAATTTTTAAAAAAATCGGTATTTGAATTCTCACGAATAGCTTCCAACACTTTTTACTCTCTTCGCATGAAGCTAAATTAAATATAGCCCACATTTGAAGCCCTTACATCTAGCGGAGCTGATCCAAAATTATAATAATAGGTTAATTAGTTTAGGAGTGAATCATGTACATGCAAATATATAGATACATTAACATATGTGACGTTTTAAAAGTAGAGAAGATATAAAAGGCTATCTTTCTTTCTCTTTTCTCCACCCTCTCTCTCTCTGTCTCTCTCTCTATATATATATATTTATATATATATATATATATATATATATATATATATATATATATATATATATATATATATTTATATATATATATATTTATATATATATATGTATATATATATTTATATATATATATATATATTTATATATATATATATTTATATATATATATATATTTATATATATATATATATATTCATATATATATATATATTCATATATATATATATTTATATATATATATATTTATATATATATATATTTATATATATATATTTATATATATTATATATATATATTTGTATATATATATATATTTATATATATATATTTGTATATATATATATATTTTTATATATATATATATTTATATATATATATTTATATATATATATATTTATATATATATATTTATATATATATATATATATATATATATTTATATATATATATATTTATATATATATATATATATATATAATTTCCTAGATTCCAACGGTCGTTCGATGTTGAAGGTATTTAAGAAACGTTATTTAAGACAACCGCTGCTTATATAATATTAATTTGTTGAAGATCTCTGCCCTCTGAAAAAAATTCGAGCGGCATAAAGTAGTTTCCAGAAGGAAATAAATCAAATAACAATATTTTCTTAATAAAATGAAGAATTAGTCGGCAGGGGAAACTAACGAATCAGAATGAAACATTGATTTTGTATTTTTAACGAAACAATGACAAAACTCGGGAATTAGACTGACTTCATTTTATATATTACGTTAACAGCTACACCAGACAAATAGTGATGACCTTCGTATGTTTTTGCTCCCAGCCCTGAATAACATAGTGTTACTTTTATTCTTAATTTTTGAATCTCAATAATTTTCCATTAATATTTTGTCTTTTAAACCTTCTAAAATGGTTTCGGCGTAGGGGTTGTTTTTTACTGTTTGCATAAATCTTAAATAGTTCGATTGTTTAAAATAAATAAAGAAACAAATATGGAATAACAAATCTTATTAAATTAAAAGTATATTACTGAACATTTATCAAATATTTTAATCAATTTTTAATAAAAAAGGCAAAATCTTTTCTCTTCAAAGTAAACAATACGTGATGAGACCTAAAACGTATAAACGATTATTATAAGTACGTTGTTCGGTCGATTAAAAGGAAACGCTAAAAATATCAGACCATTTGTTTCTGATGTAAACTTTTCGTACTTTAAATCTTGAAGGATGAGTTTTAAAACAAGGTTCAGTAACTTCTGACAGCGATGAGGACATCGCATCGAAGATGCTGATTCAAAATCTGCGGCTAGTTTGGCTCTTGGATCACCACTTTAACTGTGATATCGCGACACACACACATACATACAACTTTGCTTTATATATCGAAGTACAGATTTTGATTTAGATTGCGTCGTATATTCGAAATAATAATAGGTAAGTAGGTCTCAGCGGATATAAATCACGTAGGGGGTAATCTTCCGGAAAAAAAATAATTTTGTTTATCTTTCGTCTTTGTTTTGTATTCGGCTGATGTCGCGTATGACACTCGCACGCTATCGACCAGCATACGATAACAACTCGCAGACACATGTTTAGCAGCTACACCTGACTTTCCCGCACCGAACCAATGTTAGAAAGCACCGTATTCCTTCACGTTAAAACGATTGTATCACCCTCTATCTCTTCCCTCATGTCCTGGTTTCTACTTTCTCACAATAATCTACTGCAAGATGCAGAATTATACACTTTCCTTTAGTTGACATAAAACAAAATGTATAATTACCATAGACGGATCCACTCAAAATGGCATGCATGCGGTCAGTCTCCAGAGATAATGAATAGCTCTGTAAGGGTGGCTTCGCGTGTAATTGTGAAACAAGGGTTGCGCAATCCAAACCACTGCTCTCATAAGACGCTAGTGCTTGGTTCAAGTGGCAAGGAGACGCGCAGGACGACTAGAAACAATGCTGAGATAAGCAGAGAGGACATACAGCATCTGGTATTCCGAAATGGTCACCCATCTAGTATTGACCAGACTTAACGTCGCTTAACTCTGGTGACTTAACAGGAACCGGTGTGTCAAAGTGATTAGTCCGTATATAAATGCCACTGATGAAATCGTTAATAAAATTACCAATTCTTTTTCAATCGAATTATATTTGGTGCATTTAAACATCAGTCCACAAAGTTTCAGTCATAAATGCCCAACACTCCTTGTTTTATCGCCCCCCCAATCATATACACACCTGGATACGACGTGCAACATTGACAATAGGTTTGACACACCCCTCTGTATGTGGCTGCAATGTCACTCTTTAGTTCACGAATAACCCGGAAATTGTTTTGATAGACATTGTCTAAGATAACGTTCCAGATAAAAATCACGGGGGGGGGGGGTGGGTGGAGTTACGGTCAGGTGAGTGTAAAGCTCATTGGAGACCACACCTCCTATTGGTGAGACAATCATCATGTGCACGCAAAGACTGTTAGACATTCATGGCTAAAACTTTGCGAACGAGTCTGGTATTATCTAAAGTTTATTTTTACCGAATAGAGTTTGTTTACAGAAAGGATTGTTAATTTAATTAACTATTTCATGGATAGCATTTGTATGTATGTATGGTTGTAACCTAGCTTATTATAATTCTATGCGGTGCAAAAAAACTTGGAAAGACAGCGTTTCAGGCCATATATATACATATAGAACATAATACCGTAGTTATACCACCGATTTTTGCAAACACACATACACACACTCTCTCTCTCTCTGTCTCTCTCTCTCTCTTTCTCTCTCTCTCTCTCTCTCTCTCTCTCTACCTATTTATGCAAGAATTGTAAAAGATAATCGAAAACTTTCGTGAAAACTGTGAAACATATAAAATATTTATTATTTTTTTGATTGTAATACAATAAAGACCATGAGAAAAATTGAAAAAATATAAAAGGTATAATTACCCAGAAGAATTTTGTTATTTTTAATAATGTTTGCATGAATGAGAAAATGCTGCCTAAATACACACACATATTATATATATATATATATATATATATATATATATATATATATATATATATATATATATATATATATATATAAAAAGAAAGCTGGCGAAATGCAGAGTGCCGGATACATGAGTAGGTGGAAAGAAACAAAATTAATAAGGCATCCATTTTGACGAATTCTCCACACAGACAGACTTTTCTTTTGTGTCTATATTTGACGAAGAGCATATTTTCCCGAAATATCAAATGATTCTCAATAATTATCCGGACAGCACACACAGCCGGCACCACATATGCTGTTATGTAAGATTATCAGGAAAAATTAAAAGTAAGTCTGCCCCTTCGATTTATTATCTTTGTTCATTCTAGCTTCTCATAAATCCGGCACTCTGCATTTCCACCGATCCTCTTAATATATTTATTACAATATATATATATATATATATATATATATATATATATATATATATATATATATATATATATGTATGTATGTATATATATATATATATATACATATATATATATATATATATATATATATATATATATATATATATATATATATATATATATATGACTGTGAAAACCTGTACTAGATCGACAGGCTCTGCTGAATTTTCCACATATGTAGGTCGTGTCTGTTTGTGAGAGCTCTTTCCCCCTCGGCCGTCTGTGCTCTCTCCTATCCTTACACTGCTAGTGTCTCCCCACCTCTCCTCTCCTCACTCCTCTTACAACTCTCCTTTATCTCTCATATATATATATATATATATATATATATATATATATATATATATATATATATATATATATGTATATATATATGTATATATATTTATATGTATATATATATGTATATATATTTATATATATATATGTATATATATATGTATATATATTTATATGTATATATATGTATGCATATCTATATGTATATATATGTATATATATGTCTGTATATGTATATATATGTCTGTATATGTATATGTATATATATGTATATATGTATATGAATATATATATATATGGATATGTATAAATATGAATATGTATATATATGTATATATGTATATGTATATATATATGGATATGTATAAATATGAATATGTATATATATATGTATAAATATGTATATATATGTATGTTTAAATATGTATATATATGTATATATATATAAATATGTATATGTATATATATGTATAAATATGTATATGTATATATATACGTACATGTATAAATATGTATATATATACGTACATGTATACATATGTATATGTATATATGTAAATATCTATATGTATATATATGTATGTATATATGAATATATATATATACATGTATATATATTTGTATATATGTATGTATATATGTGTATATATGTATGTATATACATGTATAAATATGTATATATATATGTATACATATGTATATATATATATATATTTTCAACTCCTAATAGTTTTTGAGTTATTAAAAATCCTTATGTTCCCAAGACTTTTGAAACACCCTGTATATGCGTGTATATATGTATATATATGTGTATATATATATGTATATATATGTGTGTATATATATGTGTATATATCTGTATATATATATGTATATATATGTATATACATGTATATATATGTATATTTATGTATATATGTATGTATATATATGTGCATATGTATATATATGTATATATGTGTGTATATATGTATGTGTACGTATATATGTATGTATATATGTATGTATATGTATGCATATGTGTATATATATGTATATATATGCATATGTATATGTATGCATATGTGTATATATATGTATATATATGCATATGTATATGTATGCATATGTATATTTATATATATATACGTATATGTATATTTATATATGTATATTTATATGTATATATATGTATATTTATATGTATGTATATGTATATTTATATGTATGTATATGTATATATATATGTATATATATGTATGTATATATGTGTATATATATAGATAGATATGTATATATATATGTGTATATATATGTATATATATGTATGTATATATGTGTATATATATGTATATATACATGTATGTATATATGTGTATATATATATGTATATATATGTGTATATATATGTATATATATATGCATATATATTTTTTTATACACTGATGAAGCCGCCTTATGAAAATAAGTTATATTTTGGATATCATGAAAATATATGTTCTTGAGATAAGCAGAAACGATTGTTTAAAAATATATACGAGTATATACATGTATATATATACATGTGTGTATATATATATACATATATATATATACGAGTATATACATGTATATATATATACATGTGTATATATATACATATATATATATACGAGTATATACATGTATATATATATATATATATATATATATATATATATACTCGTGCTGGTCAAAAAAATAGAACATCATGTTTTTTTACGCTAAATTCTTATTGAGGACAATCTGTGAGATGTAATTGGTGCTAAAATATTCCTATCATGCTAAACTAGCTGAAATAGTTGTTTTACGATAGAAACTTTTTTTCATATCAATTGCAATGTCAGTTTTCTAATATTTTGCGTTTCAAAATTATAGAACAAGACAGCTAAGAAAACAAATTATTTTTTTGATTAACTTAAATACAAATAAATATCAATCACTATGTAGTTGCAGCACCTTTGATAACAGCATCAATTCGCCGGGACATGTAATCAATAGCTTCTCGCAATCCTGTGTAGACACCGAATCATATGTGTTCTGTATTGCAATCTTCATAGCTGCAAGGGTAGTAGGTTTTTCTTTGCGAAGCTTCCTCTTCATCTGATCTCACAAGACTTCAATAACGTTCAAATCTGGTAGTTCGCCGGCCATTCAAGAACAGGGATCGATCGTTCTCAGAGCCAGGAAGTAGTGGACTTGGCAGAGTGTGCCGGTTCCAAGCCATGTTGAAAAATGGTGGCGTTACTGTCAAACTGATTATCCAGCACTTGCCGTAAATTAGCTTCCAGGATATCTTGGTACACTGTTGCGTTTACATTTCCTTTGATGAAGCAAAAATTACCAACACCCTTAGCACTCATACAGCCCCAAACCATGCAAGACTGCGGGAACTTCAGACTTCTTGACGCATTCTTGGTTATACCGTTCCGTGTATCTTCGCCAAACACGTCGCCCTTGGTCGCCGAAGGAGATACAAAATCGAGACTCATCTGGAAAGATCGCACGCCGCCATTCGTCTGTAGTCCAGGTTAGATGAGCAGTTGCCCACCGTAGCCTCTTCAACATCTGTTTTATGTTAAGGAGCGGTTTGGTGGCAGCTATACGATTTTGGT
Organism: Sepiola atlantica; assembly: GCA_963556195.1. Classification (NCBI taxonomy): domain Eukaryota; kingdom Metazoa; phylum Mollusca; class Cephalopoda; order Sepiida; family Sepiolidae; genus Sepiola; species Sepiola atlantica. The sequence continues at coordinate 27,642,262 of OY744533.1, read as the reverse complement.
ATCCCAGTTGCCGGAGCCTTCGGTAGGTAGTGCTTCGTGAAACGTCGGCACCAGAAGCCTGTTTCCACTCTTTAATAATGTGGCTTGTTGTCTGGAATCGACTTTTCTTTGCTACCTTGTCCAGTGCCCGGTCTTGTCTTTCAGTGGTGCTTTTCTTTCGCCCGCATTTCTTGCGATTGCTGTTGGAAACACCCTTAACATCTTTCTGGAGCACTTTGGTCACTACCGATGTTGAACATCCGACCTTGGTTGCGATTTCCATGTGCGTCTTTCCTACTTCCCGCCAATCGAAGATTCGCTGATTCTCATGCAAAGCGACCCATAATGAGGGATTATGATTAAATTACTTGCAAAATCTTTTTAAACACAGAAATATTTTGAGTTTAAGATTACTCAACGAATAACGTTCTATTAAATTGAAACTTTGAATTTCCCAATGTGACAATAAACTACTCTGTGACAATAAAGTCTGACATATGCAAATATGACAAATGATTAAAAATAGTTGTAATTGTTATTTACATATAGAATATTTCGCCTACACAATTCAAAAGCCGAAAATTATCTCAAACGGAATCATTTTTACAGTTTTATACATATGTTCTATTTTTTTGACGAGTATATATATATATATATATATATATATATATATATATATATATATATATATTGTTAAATATATAGTTTAATTTCTTTTTTTTTCCCATTGCGGGACTAGAAATTTTCGCACACTCATCTCGGTTTTTTAACTAAATATGAAATGATGAAAATCCGTAAACAAATGCTGTTACTTAAAAATAACGTGAACTAATATCTGTTTTTATTAGTAATATATATATATATATATATATATATATATATATATATATATATATATATATATATATATATAAATATATATATATATATATATAAATATATATATGTATATATATAAATATATATATATGTATGTGAAGCGGGTTTTCTTTAATTTAAAAGCAGATGTTCCTATATAAATGCACTCTTCGAAATTATAAGACTTTCATTAAGTTTACCCATTATGAAGTTTACAATTATTTATTCTCTTGACTATAAAATCTGTCGTTAGCAGCTGCAATCTTTAATTACATTGGGAAATGGAAAGACATACTACGAGCCGAAAAAAACGGGTGTTGGCGGGGATTACTCGTCCTCAGAGGTGTCAACTTCATATTATAATTTCTATTTATTTTTAATTTCTATAAGTTACAAGATTTTTGTAAATAGAAATCGCTCCAGACAAGACATGAAGCCACTTGATGTAAGGAACTAAAAATACTACTTCCGGGTTAAAAACTAGCCGATGAGAAGTGTTAGATAGATTCCCACACTGAAAACAGCAATTCTTCCTCATTCGTCAGAAATATCGCTCATAGAATGTGAGGACTAAAGAACAGAATAAGGGAAGATATATATATATATATATATATATATATATATATATATATATGTCTTGGAAGTTTCTCAACCATCAAAACTATATTAAAAAAACAAACTTAAGTCCCAAGTCGTTCAGTGGAAAATCACTCATGTAAGTCAATTTAACTTTTTCAGTTATTATATGAGTTTGCTTCTAACATTATTTAATGGATCATCAGTTGTTTAACATCAAAAACTATATATATATATATATATATATATATATATATATATATAAATATAAATATATATATATATATATAATAAGCGACGTTATTGAAAAAGTACTTCGGGTAGTGTAGTTTCAAATAGATATCTATATAATGAAGTAAAGTCTATTTTTTCGTTTACATTAAAACAGTATAGCTATATACAAGCGATATGTAGATTTCAACTACGCTCATGCTCTAGATCGGTTCTTGATGTGTGTTTTCAGAAAATATGTACCCGTTTCGTTCGCTTTCAGTCATTTTTACATTTTTTCCGACTCAGCTGATTCTTATAAAATAATCATACGTACAGGAAGTCGGAGTTACTTTTAA
>OY744533.1:27617780-27635280 GCA_963556195.1 Sepiola atlantica | reverse complement strand
TTTGTTTTGTTTATTTCAAAAAATCTCGGAAGTGTCAGTCTACACACACATAAAGTTTGGTGAGTTTAACTTTTATTTTGTGGAAGTTATTCAAATTCAAGTTATTCAAATTTAAAGATAGGACCCTTATTTTGGCCCACCCTGTATATATATATATATATATATATATATATATATATATATATATATAGTTCTTTCTCTTGAAAGTGAACATTCCTATAAGATTAATGTCACGTAATAATATTTTAGGGTATATTTCCTTCTCATCTTTGCAGATGTTACAGTAGGTGCAACGACGTTTTATCTTAAGAGTCAATGGTGACTGAAATTCAAGGTTCGAGTCGTGCAATCGGCGAGTCAGTGATATATAACCACACCGATGAGTCTTATTGAAGACAAAACAAGCACGTCTGTAGATATAAATATTAATTAACAATAATAATATATATATAGATAAATTTTTTATACATACATATACATAAAGTTAATGAATTGATTATACGTACACATAGATAGAGTTGATTAATACACAGGTTTATGTTTTAATATATTTTTAATATCCATAGACATAGCTATACGTTTCATGTGTTTTATTTCCATTAGTATAGAAATACGTAACCGTACCGTCAATCAAATGATTGGAACCCCGGATTCAAGTATTATAAACCCTGGCTTCTTACCACAAGGTCACCCCACGATCACGATTTGATATGCGAGAGAAATACGATTTGTATTTTAAATGTTAACAAGTACTGACATTCTAAGACAGTTCCGATCTCTTAAAGAGAGATAACCTTGCAACGTGGCTAATTTTTTAATCTTCCATTTAATATCTCGAAAGAGAGCGCAACTCATTAATACATAATGTTTTTCATATTCATGGACATATACACATTTCGTGTTTTATACATACATTTTATGGTAAGATATTCACGTATGTACGTGTATATATATATATATATAGAGAGAGAGAGAGAGAGAGAAAGAGAGATATATTAAAGCAAATAGATACACTATATGCATACACACTATAATTTTGACAAAGAAATACTATATACTTTAAAAAAAAATAACTGCTTCCCTTAATCAATACATTTAAATCTGTTAAATGATTGAAACTCATGTAGAAGCTTTTAACACATCGACGCTCATTTAATTCCTAACTGATTGCGATTGGTTCACCAAAATATTTTATCCCCAATAAAACGACAGAATAATATGTATATACTTCTTTTTGAATGCCCAATGAAGAGGGTTATATATTTCTGGGTATTATTATTTTTTATTTTCTCGTTTGCCGATTCTACACAACAACACACGCACTTGTAAAATGTGTTATTATAATAATAATGATGATAATAATACGACGAGCCGTAGTTACCGTGTGGAGATTTATTACTGGGTGAAAGATTTTTTAGGAAAAAGAATTCAGATATAGCGATGTCTACAATTTTTACATTGGAAGAACACTTTAAAATAACATTAGTAATATAGAGTCAAGTATTAAAAAAAACTGTTAGCATGATGGTGTTCTTAAAACATCCTACTTAAAAATAACATTTGTAATATGAGGTCAAGTAATATAAAAAAGCTATGGTGGTACTAAAAGTACGTTTCTTACAAACAACGAATTTAATGGGCAAATTGATTTAACGAATCGAAACGAATTGTTCTAAATCTTAAGAATACCAATAAAATAATTATTTTAATGTTCAAACTCTTTTTGAAGTCCATTGTTCACTGAGATAATATTTGTTTAATTTAATTTTATGAAGTGAAGCAGATCTGTTTAAAAATGAATTTCGTTTTTTTTTTACGTTCTTATATGTATGCACCTAACCGATAATTGCTCTTATTAACCCAAGATGGAATCGAAGAAATATTTCAATGGTGTCTTTAGAAAGCTTAAACAATTTAATCTTTATTGAAACTTATTTGGATGTTCTGTTAACATCGATTTCTCTAACAAACAAGCATGAACTTATATATTGATTTTACTTTTATAATATTCCATATTGAGGGAGGGTCGAGGGATGTACTCGGAATTGATTGGGTGGAGGGGGTGGAAGTAAAGTGAAATTAATAAAAATAAATTTCGGTAAATTTATTCTGTTTTACAACGCGCCTTGATATTCCAAAATGATTTAGTCTGCGATGGTTGCCTGATGATTGCATCGCTTAAATACCGGTCAAGAATAAATCCTCGACAATCAGTCCGACAGACTCTAGGCCATTGCGGTAAGTGTTTTTTCCCCTTTCAGACTGAGGTATAGTCCTGTTCAGCTCTAGGAGGTCCACCTTCTCGGGCTTTACCTTCTCCCTTTGAGAAGGGGTTAGTTTATTGCTAATGGTTTAAGGTGCCTCTACCAGGGAATGCTCAGGCATTTTTTGACAGCCAGAGTGCTCCACTTCTTGGGCGCTAGGTTTTCACCCTCACCTTTCGACCTCGTGTCACATTTTCCTGCAGTGGGAAGGAAGTGAATACTATCAGTTCGACAGAGACTGGTGATTGATTTATAGCCAATTACCTGAGGCACTCTTACCGGGGAATGCCGACGGGGTTGGCCGGCCTATTTTAAGAGGTCAGCCTGGTTCTTCCGCTAGGGCGCGGGCCTTTTTTCCCCCCATCTTCCAGCCTTGTGCCACATATTCCTGTCGTGGGAAAGAAGATAAATAAAGCAATTCTTAAGGGACCAGAATGCACCATCTCTTGTGTCTATTCTTCCCACTCTCGAACCTCGTGCCACATCTGCCCGCTGTGGGAGGGAGGTAACAACAAGGATGCATTTCCAAAGTCAACAAGTATTTACTTCCTGGTTAATGGACGGACACCAGCTTGAACGCAGACGCGTCGAAAAGGTAATTTCGCATTTTAAGATTTGAATACCTGAGTTGTTTGCCAAGCAACTTTTCTTTTTACACTCATTTTTGTGTTATAATTCCCCTATCGGTTTCTCATTTAGCTCGATTGGCGAAAGTTGCAGTTCAACGTTCGTAATTTCGAAGGAACAGCCGAGAAAATATACAACAAATAACTTTAACCAAACGCATTAAAATTAATTATCTACTACTTGTAGAGTTTAAAATTTCTAAAACTAAGTTGTTTTTTTTAATTAAAATTTTTTTTTTTCGTTACTTTCACTTAGCCAAATACGAGTCACTCAAAGATGACAGTCAGTTTTTTGAAGGGGGTGCTTATTTCAGACTTAAAAATAGCATAAAAAGAGAAAAGCTTAGGGTCCTACTAACATTAAATTGGGTGTGATTGTGAGTCGGGTTTGGATAAGACATTTTTTTTTACTATCTTTACAGTCTGAAATTATCGAAAATTTAAAATTAAAAAATCGACCGCCATCTTTGAGTGAATCGTGTTTATCTAAGTGAAATAACTATTTTGAAAGGATAAAACTTACAGTTGCAGAACTTTGAAACTATATACGTCGGTAGAAAATTAATTTTCAATGCGTGTGTTCAAAGTTACTTGCTATATAGTTTGCTTATTTTCCATTTCTCAACTGTTAACTATACTGCATGAATGTCAGAAACTTTTGCTTATAAAAGTTGGAACCTTCATCAACTTCATTTTAACAAATTATTTCATAACAGAATGCAATACATTTTAAATTAGCAAGAAGAGGTTAAACATAAACATTTGTACGCGACAAAAAAAGAAGGCGTAAATAGAATAAATTAGAAAAGAACTAAAAATACGGTTATATTGAAGCGGTTGACTCCAAAAATGGATGCCACTAGTGTTGTCTGTTTTTCCAAGGGGTGACAGCGCAAATTAATCCACCGTATTTGTCTGATTCGTGGCTTTTTTTTAATTGTAAATATTAATTTGTTTTCTGATTTTTTTATTTCGTTCGTCTCTCAGGGATTCCTCTGGCAGCGCCGTATAAAAGACAATTTCTACGGCAATATTTTATATTGGATGCACCATTATTATGTTTAATTTGTAATATATTTCAATCTCATATTTAATAAATACTGATTTTATTGTTTGTTTTATACAAAAAAAAACACTCCATTAACCCTACCATTTACCCTAAATGTGGATGGAAATGAATTAATACTTACAAAATAGAAATTACACCAAAAAGAAATCCTAAAAAATAAGACAACAAATTAATACGGTGGCTTAATTTGAACTGTCACTGCTTGGACAATTAAGCAAAACTTAGTCAATAAAGTTTGACTGACATTTTTTAGTTAATCGCTTCAATATAATCTAATATGCTATTACGATATCACGTTTAAAACAGCTTAAATTAAATGGAAATTTAAAATACGACACTGCACAAATATTTGCAATCCCCTTTTATTTTTGTCTTTCTAAACTCACCCTTTTGGTTGGGGGTAAAAAGCGAAAACAGGAACTAACGCATACGATTTCTCATCGTTTATAAACACATTTTAAACATAATTATAGGTTGATTGGAACAATACCCGTCCCAGGACAGGTAAAATTAATTCCCAGAACAGGTTGGCATCATTTTTATGTCCTCTTACGTAAATTAAATATAATGATATTAAAACTGTCGATGGCTTAAGGAAAAATTGAAATTCGGAGAATCTTGCTGAATTGGTGGCAAATGACAATGGATTAAATTCGATGCTGATCTGAAATATTTGAATTTTTAAATAATAGGTTGTACCCATATTACGCCTCTGAAAACTCTTTAAATACTTTTAATTTCCAAGGAAACTGAAATTTGGGAAATATTTATTATTTTTTGAATATTTATTATTTTTTGTTAAAATTTCACAAAGGGCTTTAACATCCTTTATACTCTCCTTGCACAAAAATAAATATAGCTCACATTACTCACCATTAGGTCATGCAGCTGTATTAGAAAATCCATAATGATCGTTTAATTTGTTTAGTAATGAAGCCTGTACAAACAAATATACATAAACATGGACACATACCTAACTTGATATAAATAGAGATAGTAATCCTTAAAAGAACGTATTTATTTATCTTCAATTAAACATTTAAAGAAATAATTTCAGTAAAAGTTGTTATCTACACTTGTTAGACCTCGAATAAGACGAGATTCTACTTTTTTAGGCGATTACATCTAAACAGCCTGAACATGTAGGCGGTAATGAGAAACACATATTTTGAACTTTAGATGTGTGAACATAAAGTACAATCTCACTTTTATATTCATGAGAATAAGCACCACGTACAGGGTTTACATAAAAACATAATTTATTGCAAAAAATCTTTGAATTATTAATACATTATCGATCAGAAAATGAACTGATGTTAAACATTTCATCCGATAGTTCCGTAAAATTGTCTTTTAATATTTAATTTAAAATGTTTTACGCTATACTCTTCTTAATTATATTCGGCAACTCGTTTCAAAAATATATTTAAAACAGATGTACTTCTACAGAATTTGAACCGAACTAAACCGACTTTTGCCGAAGCAAATTTATATAAACAGCTGTTTGTCTAGTTCAAAATTCTGTAGAAGTACTCAAAAAGAAAATTGGTTAACAGATCTCATTTTTTGAACTGGACAATAATTTTCCAGTTCGAGACGAAATATAAAAATGTATAGCATAGTTTGAAAAATTCCGGTGAAAATATTTAATAGTTAGCATTTGAACTCGAAAACTCCCCCCAAAAATGGCGGAACCCGGCTAGTTTTAACGTGTGGAAATGGTTTGTAAGATTAGTTTAAACATAACAAATCTATAATCATGGCCTCTTGCCTGCCCATGGGCGCACTATGCATAAAAATGAAAGAAAACAGTAGTCACATTTTTTTTTACTAATAGGTGATTGCTGACAAAGGCATAAAGGCCACTCGAGGATTAATGAGTTGGTCAGGTGGACGGTGAGACACCACCGTGAGGATTAGTAACGATGGTGTAATCTGGAAAGAATTTGATACATTAAAACGACGGCTCAACAAGAATTTGTTTACATTACACTTGAAAACGAATATGTTGTATTCAGCTGGGAAACAGCCCTGCGGTATTATATTCTACAAATGGATAGTTCTTGGAAAGAAACTTTCATCATGGAAGTTCCGTCTAGTTTTAGGTACACGGAGGAAGGAAGGAAAATTATTTACAGTGGTTGTAGCTAGATGGGTTTGTTGTGAATGTTTTACAAGGGGAGCATAAATTGAAGCTCAGTCGATCACCTATCATGGAAAAAACGATAGAGTAGAGAAAGACTAGTAACCTCTTTTCTGTGAAAAAAGAGGCTGTAGAGAAGAGAAGAGAGCATACCCCACTAGATTTCGAAGTCAGTTTTGTCCGCTGTCAAAACAAGTAAATTGTGCTCTGAGCGCCATTTCTCCAGATGTGGCAACAGTACTCCATCTTAGGACGTATTTGACCCTCATATAGGTATATATAGTTACAAGCTTTGGAAAGTGCTGCTGGTGTATATGCTGGACGTTTTTTGATAAAGTTGTCTTATTTTCAACTTCTGAAAAAAAATTGACTTGGAAAGCACCAACAAAAATGTTTTATATCAAAAATGGCAAAAATAGTCAGTAATTGGAATAGGTTTGTACGAATAAGCTTGTGCTTATGACATTTTTTTGCTATATTCAGAGTATATGGAATAATAGGAAGGATTATCTAGGTGAAAATACAGGTCGCTTGAGAGAGCTTGTGTCTATGACATTTGTGTGATATTCTGTATTTTGCTTTGTTATTATTTTATGAAGATGTTCCGTATTTTTCTTAAAGCCGTGTTCTAGTAGTGATAGCTATGAATATAACGCTCTCTACGTACCTATTGCTGTTATATTGCATGTTGGAACTGCGTATCACCTTTTCTTTTGACAAAAAAGGTTTTATTTTTGTTGAATATACACAATGGTAACCCATTATGCTCCATAAGCAAATGAATTTTACCAATTGTTATACCGTTTGCTCGAACTCATATGTTAGCACTATATGAAAAGATTTTAGAAAACAACAAAAACATTGACTCATTATACGTGTGTTGCATATTAACTCCAAAGAAAATACTTGCTTTTCATAAGTATCAATATAAAATTATCCTTACAAAATCCTCTGAAATTGACCAATTATGCCTCACTCACCCTATCATTTGAGTCACACATTTAAAATTATATTTAGTTTATTTACAAATTAAATTACGCAACTCTAGAAAGAAACATACTGTTTCACACTTTAAAACGCAAATATCCCACACATGTGCCGATAATTTGGCTTTTATTAAATGAGAACTATTTTTGTTCCTTCATTCTTCTGTTCTTTCCACGTGCACATGCCATTGTATGCGTAGTTGATTCTAGAACGAGCTGCGAAACCAATGCCTACAATAGAATCAAGCCAAGAATGTCTTCTTCTTCTTTCGTATGAATCAGATGATTCTGGTGTTGGCATTAGTTTCCCCGATGTTGTTCTAGTTAGAAATCTTTCTGGAAAGACATCGGGTACTTACGGGAAGGACCACGAGAAGGTTGCCAACATCCATCCCTAAGTGGTTTGGTAGGGTAGTTTTGTTTTACGGCATATCAACCCTTTTTGGGTTATTTAATGCCGAATCTGGTCTTGTTTTCTTCTCTTTTTTGTTTCTTTCCCCTTTTAATATCTGTTTCTATTTAACCCATAGTTGGGACCCTAACAGGTACTACCACTCCGGGTCAGGGTGGACCTGGGAGCAATGGTAATTAAGAGGAGGCTCCACATTCCCCAAAGTCCGTAAGCCGGATCTCACCATCGGATGTAGTTTAAGGTCATATCCAGGACCGGGAGTAGGGTAGGAAAAATAAAAATAAAAAAGGGGAGGGAGAAAGGGAGAGGGGCTGTTGTTTTTGTTTTTGGTTTTGTAGAACATAATTAAGTTTTACAAACAAAAAAAACAAAAAACAAAAAAAAGGTCAATGTAGGTGAATTTCGTCTCAGGGAGCCACAGGGCAGCCTGATCTGGTATCACCAGCCATCCCTAAGTGAAAGTGGTACTGTGGAACCGACTGAATGCGAACTTGACACACCCAGGTCTTCAGTCCCTGTCGTTATCCACTTAACTACCGTCACCTCCCAATCCAAGAATGTCGTACCATGCTGATTCATTCGATTTTTTTGTGGAAATCGCTTCAGACAAGGTATGAAGCCACTTGATGTAAAGAGCTAAAAAATACTACTTCAAGGTCAAAAACTAGCCAACGATAAGTGTTAGATAGATAGATTTTGACCCAAGAAAACAGCAACTCTTCCACCTTTGTCAGAAACATTGCTCATGTAATGTGAAGATTAAAGGACAAAATAAGGGAAGCGAGAGTTACAAATCTGCTGAAAGTAAACCCAAGTTAGTCACTTTCTACTCTCCTACGCTTTATTTTAGTAAATTATGAATTGAACTCTAAATTGTTATAAAACTATGTTTGTTAAGGTAATGGCGCTTCAATCTCGGTTCATCAAATTATTTAATTTAAATCCCTTCGAAAATGTTTAATCTTTTTGTATATGAGGATTTATTAAAAATCTTAAAGCCAAACATGACTTTCTATTCGACAGTTTAAATGCTTTAAAATTTCGTAATGTAACGAAGTAATTCCTTTTTATCTAACTATTGAGAAAAGATTAAAATGGCTGACTTGTTTACGAAGAAACGAAAATGCAATTTGGTGGATTTAAATTCGTAATTATTTTTTTAAATCGGATTTTTTTAAATTCTGTTTTATTTAACACTGTTGCATATTTTTAATTTAAAATCCCTGTAAAATTTCGAAGGGTCCAAAAGTAATTAATTTTTTTTGTAAATTATTAACAAAATAATAACTGACTTCTTCTTTTACTTTTATACATCCCTAAGGAGACATATTGTCATTGAAACGTAAGGGGCTGCTCTGATAAGGGCAATATTAATGTGTGAGAAGTTGGGTAACACGATGTTTGTTCACATTACAATTAGATTCCTGCATTCTGGTACTGTTGGGGAAACTGGGAACAGGAAGTGAATTCAAAAGTCAAGCGGTTCGAGGAAAGGAAGTAGAAAGTTTTCCGGCGTCTAAGGATTTCATAGTGAATATTTGAGATTTAGTGGGTCGGTGGTATTTTTGTTTAGGAGGTACAAGGGCAGCAAGTTCATCGGAGCACACCCCGTGGAAGTACTTGCAAAGGTATGCAACTTTAACGATGCGTCAGGGGCTGAAGTTTGGCAAACGGTGCAGAATCTAAGAGACCAGAAAAACTTTCTCACATCTTGTCCAAGAGGGAGGAGCTAGCGGTTGATTCATCAGTTCAGATGTGACAAGAATATTCCATACACGGGCAAATAGTGGCTTCGTAGAGATAACGAAAACTCCGAAAAGCATCATGGTAGATTTAATTTCGGAATTAAATTATTTTTAACAGAATCTTTTTAATTTCGGTTTATTTTACACTATTGCATTTTTTATTTCAATAAATAATCGTTTAATAGAAAATGTAAAAAAACGCCGAGATATGAAAACTGTTTGAAATGCTATACTGTTCTTAAGTTATAGTTTCATTGCGTTAGCAATAGCATTTAAAATTAGCTACATGTACAAGTTATTTTCTGACTAACATTTCTCATATCATACCAAGCCAATACCAACTCGAGTTTTGCATAAGGACCTTGTGGGGAGAGAGAAAACTCTTCTTTCTTTTAATTCACCCCCCAAAAGGCACATTACCACTGACACGTAAGGGACCTCTGTGAATTAGGGGCCATCCTTACATAGCATCATAAGTGAGAAGTTGTTGTGCTCACCTGATTGGTAGACATTTTGATTTCCATTCATTACTCCTGAAACTCGTCTTCCTAATTTCACATTCAAGACTATAAACTTGATTCGGAAGAACACCAGGGTCTTTTTTATCAGTTTATTTTTGAATTATTAACTCTCCATCTATGATTGAATAAAAGATGTAAAAATGAAATTATTTTAATTTCTTGCAACCGATATAATGACGATTAGTCTTATACGGTATAGTTTCATTTATTCATGTTACACATAATTACACGAGTTTCAGGGATAACGGATAGAAATTAGACTGCCTGCTAATCAGGTAAACGCAACAATTCCCCACTTAGGATGCTCCTGTAGGTATGGCCCCTAATTAACAGTAACCCCTTACGTCTCAGTAGTAATCTGGTTTGTTTGGGGTTAATTAAAGTAAAGAAAAAGTTTATTTCCTCTTCAGCAACATAATAATGGAGTTGTTAATATAATTAAATGATTTTAATTTGTAATTATTTATCTAAATATTAAGATTACACCCATTTTATTTTGTCCGCATTTTATCTGTTAGATTAAGTTAACTCTCTTGTATCAGTACCTTTGAAATGAATAAATCTTTATTTACCCAATGCGATTATCGCCCTTTTATAGAACTCTTCGATCATTGATCTTTTCACCGGTAACAGAGGCTTTCGCTCGATATTTCAATGTATTTACGTTATTTTTGAACTACTACCTTAATAAAATCTTGTTGTACCATACTTTAAACTATTTACAGTGCCATGAACATCATTAATGGTTTCTGTTAACTGAATTTCATTGTTTATTGCTGGATATTTACCTGTGTTTGCCTTTTTATGTCTAAAGTCGAATGCTTTGAAATTTTTAATCATCCATATGCATTTTATTTTGTACGTGTTTTCCTTCGATTTGTCTTTCTATTTTCTGATGAAGGGCGTGTTCAGGTAATCAGCCTGTATTACCTATGTTTACTTCCCACTCGTCTAGAAACATGTGTAAAAGAAATTTTGTTCCGAAATTGGTAATGATCTTGAATTTTATACTTTGTTTATTAATAGCTTTGTTGCATATGTAAAAGTTTAAAATATTAAATACTCGCAATGAAGATTTGAGGTTTCTCATAGCACCATATTAATTTTTTTACTGCCAGCTCCTCCCGTTTCGCCCCTAATATAGTCGAAAAAGGCTGAACTGTTAAAAAAAAACTCCCTGAATTAGTGTCTTATACATATGGCTTAAATTTAATCAAAATCTGATATATAAGTTTTAAGCGGAGTCCTGCCAAAATGGTGGAAGCACATAGATATTCGATACACAGCTGTCAACACAGATTCAAGACTACTGCCATCGTCTTCCCCGGAGAATTTTCTACATATAATATGAATCTTATAAAAATAGGATATATTTGAAGTTTTACGGGTATTATGTCCTCATAGCTCCCTTAGGCGTGCATTGGAAATTCGGGGCCATTACCATTTTTTTTTCAGGTATATTTTACATGAGACTACACTTTTAGATTTCATGTAGACTTTCTAACCTTTGTTTCTATAGGGAACAGCCAAACATATCATGCATATACACACAGACATTGACTTTTATATAGAGATGTAACCTCATTTTCCTTTTGGAAATTGATTCCTATTTAAATTGATGTGAACTACATAACTTTGTTTTTATATTATCACCTACTATATATTTATTTAATATCATTGCTAAAGAACACGTGCTTCGCCACGGCTGAATTCTAGCCTGATTCAAAACTTCGACCACAGTTACAGAAGCCGATTCTTTACCGACAGGCCACAAAACATCGCTAGAATTACAGGGACATTTTATTGCATGTAAATGTATTTATTTTTGTTATTATGTATATATATATATATATATATATATATACATATATATATATATATATATATATATTACTTTTAGTCATTGTTTATTATTATATATATAATTTTCTTTTAATTTATTATTATATCCACATTTCTCCGTACTTTATCTGATATCTATCGAACTTTATCTATACATTCAGCATAAATTAATGATTAATGTTTTTTTCTTTCTTTTGTAGGTAAGTTGCATTTATTTCCTATTCTGTGATCCCAACAGAGGTAAACCATTTTGATTTATTGCAATCACTTCATAAATCTAAACATCTACAGGGGAAACATTATATACATTTTATTGAAAAACAAGAAAAACTCAGACATTTTTTTATCTATAAAATGCTCTGTCTATCCGTCGGCCTAGTATGTTTAAGTTTGAAATAGCATTTTTGTCGCTAAACTCGCAGATTGAACAACTGTATTTTAAGAATATCTAGTGTTGTTATCATAAATATCAATTCATCCATGTCTACGGGAATCCAAGATGGCGAAACGGTTCGCACGTGGGGAAATTCATATAAAGCCACTAATACTAGGTCTCGGTACTAGTAGTAATTATAGTCATGGTAAAATAAAATAATATATATATATATATATATATATATATATATATACTTATACATTAAAGCATTTGTGTTCGTATGTACGTTATCACCATTCACGCACATTTTAAATGAGATGGTTGTTCGTTACTAATCTGATGTTGCAAATGTAAAAATTCCGACTTTACCCAATTTAAAATGAATTGTTCCAAAATCACATTATGTCGTCCCGTCGAGGAAAACAGTACATTTCCAAGGTGACATACGTTTATTTGATTTGAAGAATATTTAGCTGACGATTATTTTTATGGTAAGAAAACAGAATATGTATTGTTTTAAAAAGAAATAAATTGCTACAATTTTAAATAAATAAGAAAAGAGACATATTCATGAAAATGAATTTAAAAGATATTTAGCTTACGATAGCAATTATTTTATGGAAGAAGAAAGTGTCAGTTCTTCTAAATTGCATTGACCTTTACGTGGGATTTCCATCCGATGCCGCTATGTGAACATGAAAGCAAGTATGTAACAATAGTTTCCCATATGATACCATAAAATCAACGATTTAGTTGACGGGAATGGAATAGACAAAGAGCACAACGTAAAAACTGAAATTCTTACAGGATTCGACCTATTTATAAATTAGCAGTATAAATGAGTGTAGAAGCTAGGAAAATAAGCGGGAGAGAACAGGTCTTAGATCAGTGCTGATTTTCCTTCTTGACCAAAGAATGAAATCTATATAATGCGTTAAGGCATTTCATGTTTGTATGTATACCATCGCGTTTTACACACATAAAAATGTGATCGTCCGGTCAGCAAAGATGGTGATTAATGTGATGAAGCTACGGTAAAAATTTCGATTTTGCCAATTTTAAATTGAATTGTCGCCAAATAAAATTGTCATTCCGTCAATTAAAACAGTATAATTTTTAATAAATACATTAAAAAAACGTGACATTCGTTTTGATTTCCAAAACATTTAGCTGTCAATTATTTTTACGGTAAGAAGACAGAATATTGTTTTAAAAAGAAGCAAATTGCTACAATTTGAAATAAACACAGAAGAGATATATTCGTTTTATTTATTTATTTAATGAATATTTACTGAAAATGAGAATTATTTTTCACAAAAAGAGTCATTTTTTTTCTTAATATTATTACCCGTAGATACATTTATTATTAAAAAAGAAAAACTATTAACAGTAAATTCTAGTTTGATGTATACATCACCGTGTAGTAAAACAGAATATATATATATATATATATATATATATATATATATATATATATATATATGCACGTTTCTAAATGATGTTCAACGAATGGTCGAGCTGAGACTAATCAAAGGTTTCCTTTGTTGCATCTAGTATCGAATAAGTTTTTTCTCGTTTTATTTTTAAGCTTAATATTTTAAGGAGTTCTTTAATATTCTTTTAGTTATTTTATTACTATAGTCTTATAATTTTACTATAATTATAATTATAATTATAATTCTTTTTATGATTATACTTATGATTATTTTTAATAATGAAGTAATTATATTTATAATTATAAAGAAATTATAATTATTTTTATAATTATAATTATAATTCTGTTATAATTTTATTATTATAGTTATTTTATTACTATATTTTAAGGAGTTATTTAATCTTCTTTTAGTTATTTTCTTAGTATAGTCTTATAATTTTATTATAATAATAATTATAATTCTTTTTATAATTATCATTATAATTATTTTTAATTATGAAGAAATTATAATTATTTTTATAATTATAATTATAATTCTACTATAATTTTATTACTATAGTTATTTTATTACTATATTTTAAGGAGTTATTTAATCTTTTTTTAGTTATTTTATTACTATATTATTTTATTACTTTTAGTCTATTTATGAGTTATTTTATATTTAAAAATATTTTAAAGAGTTCAAGCTTAATATTCTAAGGAGTTAAACATTCTTTTCGGAAGAGTTTTTAATCTAAAAGATAAATAACCTAAATATACATCGGAAAATCTAATAAATCTTAAAAGAAAGGTATCTTTAAGTTTCTAAAAGTCATAGCAAGGTCAACGATCAGAACGTTTTCTTAACTCATTAGTAAACACTTATAGAGGCCTAAGTTGACTCAAGGATACAGGTTAATAAGATAGATAGATTGTCAGTAGTATGATGAAGAATATTATGAGAGGATTGTAAATGATGAATGGAATAGACAAAATTTGAACATCTATATGGAGTGTTTATGAGAACTATTTTTTACATTTATTTTGAAACAACCCTGCTTTATTCCTGTTGTAATGTTGCAAAGATGACAGGTTATTTAGAGGTAGATTTGTTCGTGGAAATTTCGTTTGATGCTTTGCATACGGAGAAAGAATACAAAGACGAATTCTTGCTATGAATTTCTTTTAAGAAGAAACCAGAGATTATAGCTCAGTTGGGAACCATTTCTATTGATAAGATGACATAAACAAATTCAGAACAGATAAAAGGGCAAGAATAACATCGTGTGAAATACGAACACATGAAAAAGGAAATAATAATGCAGTATAAATACGAACAGATGTAAAGGGAAATGATAAAGCAGTATAAACACGAACAGATGACGGGGAAATAGTAACATCGTGTGAAATACGGACAGATATAAAAGGAAATGACAATGCAGTATAAACACGAACAGACGAAGGGGAAATGGTAACACTGTGTGAAATACGAACAGATAAAAAAGAAAATGACAATGCAGTATAAATAGGAACAAATGTAAAGGTGAATGATGATGCAGTATTATTACGAACAGATGTAAAAAGGAAATGATAATGCAGTATGAATTCGAACAGATGAAAAAGGAAATAACATCGTTTGAGATACGAACAGTAGAAAAAGGAAATGATAACACCGTGTGATTTACGAACAGATGAAAAACGAAATAATAACATTGTTTTAAATACGAACAGATGAAAAAGACAATAATAACATCGTTTTAAATACGAACAGATGAAAAAGGAAATAATAACATCGTTTGAAATACGAACAGGTGAAAAAGGAAATAATAACATCGTTTGAAATACGAACAGATGAAAAAGGAAATAATAACATCGTTTTAAATACGAACAGATGAAAAAGAAAAAAATCGTTTGAAATACGAACAAGTGAAAAAGGAAATAACATCGTATGAAATACAAACAGATGAAAAAGGAAATGATAAAGTATTATAAACACGAACAGATGAAAGTAAAATGATAATATCGTGTAAAAACGAACTAATTGAAGGGAAATCATTGCAGAAATTAATCTTTCATTCTATTTCTATAATGAGACGTTATCGTTCGTATTTTCTTTGCCGATTTGTTAGCTTTTTTTATGTTTTAAAATTTCCAGTTTGAGAATTTTCTTTTCTGTTTCTCCGTTTTTAAATTCACGGGTTGCGACGTTATTTTATATGAATATAAGTGTGAACACTAGCGAAGCATATTTGTTTCTGTTATTTTTTCCGGCGGTTTTACACTCGTACATAAAATAGTTTTGATAACCAGATGTTATTTGGTTCATCACATCAATTATTTGTTTCAATTACAGCGACAATATATTCATTATTTAATGTTGAACTTAAATAATGTTCATTAAAGTATTACAAATAAGTTTCGTTTTTATGTTAGGATTTGTTTAAAGGCGAATTCGTATCGAATGAAAAAAATCTTCAAAAACAAGTCTAATTTCCTTCATCTTTATATAAATTACGTGTGAAGTGTATTTTGTGTTAATGTATAAAACGACGTTGAACAACTGAAACTTTCGGTGAATTATTCAAGCTGAAAATTAAATGAAATTAAACAAACAAAAAATGGCGTTCGAAAAGAGCGGGGAAAATAGTTCGCTCTTTTTTTTCCGGTTGTTCTTGTCACGTGGGCGAACAAAATTGTCCGCTTGACGGACTTTAAAGCTAATTGAATTCACCATTATTTCGCTACTGACACGCAGCATACATCTTCGCAAATACATACACGCATTCATATGCGTGGGCAGTCACATACACAAACAACTCAAAGGCTAGGCTGTTTATACAAGTTTCAGGATACGTCCTCTACAATCAGTCCGATAGTCTGGGCCATTTTTAAGCAAGATCGCTTATCTTCTGTCTGGCTGAAGTATGATTCTGTGTTTTTCTAGAAAATTCACCCTCCAAGGCTTTACCTTCCCGCGCTTTGAAAACGGGGTAAGTTTATTGCAAATCGTCTGAAGCATCCATGCTGGGAAATGCTACGGGGCTGCTCAGGCATTTTTTATGGGCCAGAATGCACTTCCTCTTATGCGCTGGCTTTTTAATCCACACGTTCCGACCTTGTGTCATATCTACTTGTGGCGAAAGATATGTAAATACTAATTATAAATTATAATTGATAAACAAATATTGTTATATCCATAGACATATATTTCGCGTTTTTATTTTACGCTAGTCAGAATGGAATTTGGTAACTGTATCGTCGATCAAACAATTCGAACCCCGGATCCACGTATTATACACCCATTGTTCTCGTATTTATTCTGACAACGGTACAATCATGCTTTTAATGCGTGAGAAATACGCCATGCATTCCTTTTAATGTAAATACAAGTAGTATTATTCTAAAGAGAGTTCTATCTCTCAAGAGAGAGAACCATATATATATATATATATATATATGTATAACTACAAATGGCCATTATGACTCTCCTAACCAACTGGATTGCATACATAAAACATAGGTAAAAGGAATTATAATGTTAAAAGGACTTAAGCCTCGGAGGTATGACTACATCTTTTTTTCCAATGGAATGTGGGTTAAAATCAATTTCTTAACCTCCTCCAACCAATTCATCCAGGAATTATATTCGATCATCGAAACACAGATTCTGTTTGCTTTGATTTTCTCCAAAATAAGTCCTTAACACCCGGACACTATTTACAATATTTCCTGAAATACTTCACCCTCCCACATTTAATATCATTCCAGTTTGACTTTTTGGTTTGAACACCGAATTGGTATAGGACAACAATGGGAAATAGATAATATTTATTTCCTGTAAAGCTGGTACTCTCCTCCTTATGAACCAGTGTAATTAATAAGAAACTTTTTCTCCTCCCTCATATCTCACATGTACTCATGCACTTGTCTGTGCCGTCTGTGAGTATAGTCCCAACTATACTCGCGTTCTATTACATCCCTTATTTCCTGGTCAACCCGTGACCCTTCGCCTATAATAATTTTTTATAAGGTGTTTTTCTCCCCCTAAAATTATCTTTGTCCATACCTTTCCATGTGCTCTTCCTCTTCCCCTCTTGCTCTA
>OY744533.1:27602780-27615280 GCA_963556195.1 Sepiola atlantica | reverse complement strand
AAATTCTTTGTATTTCAAGTGTCCGATGGTATAAAAGCCAATATTTGGTAATGATGGGTAGCGTCAACTTCACACTCTATCTGGTGAAGAGACCAGTATTGACGTTCAATCCTTAACTTCGTTTCCCGAACAATCTGTCTTTGAACATCACCGTCTGGTACGCAAACAGATTTTTCAACGTAAATATGCATGCGCGCCTCCCCGAAGTCGAGACTCATTACGTTCGCACTCTGTTGTCTCCAATCGAATGGTTTCTCTGCACAGACACTTACAGCGCCCGTTACTCTATACACGTAGGTGCTCAATTCGCGATAGATTATTACAGGACAAACCTTATATTTGGTGGTCTGTAGTTACGGCCAAACCCCTGCCCTGTATACGGCAGCAACCAAGTTTTTAACTTGCGCTCATATTCCTTTCTCAACTTGATAGACTGCAGACACAGTCAATGCTGATGGAATGGTTGACAACCTCTTTTTATGTAATAACACGTCAGTTCAACTGCATTGCCAATATATAGGCTCATTAAATGAGATGCTGCTTGTGTTCGAGACGGTTTATTGCAGGCTGAGACCATAAGCAACGTCGGCGCACATCAACGATATATATATATATATATATATATATATATATATATATATATATGATTTTTCAATGTCAGATGATATGTATAATTATTTCCACAATCAGACAACGCCGCAGCCTACAACCCATGACAGAAACAAACCGGAAGCCCTAGACTCGAGTTTCGCTCTCCTTTGGGCTCATCAGTAGAAGAACTGACGTTCTACTGATGAGCTCAAAGGAGGGTGAAACTCGAGTCTAGGACTTCCGGTTTGTTTCTTTTATGAAGATAATTATATATATGCACATTTTTATGTTTGTTTAAAAGGGGTTCTCTTTTTTAATTAGAAATATACACAAACATACACATAATGTATGTATATTTTTAATTAAAAAAGAGAAACCTGTTTAAACAAACATAAAATTGTGCAACTGAAAACACACGTTTTTTTAGTGGAAAACAGGTGCCCGATACCCAATAACCTCAGAGCTAGAAACCCTTCATTTTCTGCTATAATTGTTACAGTAAGCGAGATTTGATTATTTTTAATTTTCAAACTACACGCCCCAAGATCATGTTACATTACATAGTTCGTCACCCATTGTGTTCCCACTGCAGTCTTCGCATCGCCGCCGACTCCTTTCTACCAGCTTCATGTTCAGCGTCCACGCGTTCATCGTTCACATTGACCAGGCTCTGCAAGTCCAAAAAATTAGACAAGCCATTCATATATGATAGACATACTGTTATACATTTTCGGATGGTGTTTTTTTACGTTTTTTTTTTATATTTCTTTTAAAGAAATCGATCTTTCAAATCGTGGAGAATCTTCAAAAGGCCCATCTCCAGAACGACATTTTGAAAACCAGTTTCAAACAATTTCACTTTACTGAATAATCCCCAAATGCATTCAAGCTTTTTCAGAAATACTGGATAGATTTTTGTCTTGTCATGCAAACCAGAACGAATTTTGAATTTTCTGTGAGTCATTTTCAGGATATGAAAAAGTGACAAATAATAATGATTGTTGTTTGCAAAAAAAAAAAAGAAGATATAAACGGAGTGAATAAAAAAGAAAATTAATAAAATAAACGAAGACTTAATATGAAGAAGTGAAATTAATAAAAAGCATCAACAAATTTATGGGCATCTGATATGTTTTTTTAAATTTTTTTATTCCAACTCATTTTCTTATAATGTTTTCATATTCTCCACATATCACTACTACTACTACCACCACTACTACTACTATTTATTCAATAGGAGTTTTCACACAAGTCGTTATCATTGATTGCTCGCTTACAATAACCAGAAGTATTCCATTAGAGTCTGAGTGCCAACAAGTCTCCTCAGATTTCCAACACTCTCCACCTCTTTTCTTCTGCTTGATAACTATTATGACATCCGGTCTCTTTTCTTAAATGTGTTTATCTGTTTGTACGTTCATCTTTTTATTATTAATACTAATAATCGTTATTTTCTTCATATTCTATATTCCGTTCTATTTACTGGTAAATTCAATGTATTGGCTTCGCTTTTCTGTCTCCTTATTAACTGCTGAAATGGCGAAATCTACGATTTGGCAGATTTTTCCTCTTTGTTAAATATTATGATATCTTGTCTCATTGCTTAGATGAGTTTATCTTTTTGTACCTCCATGTCACAATACTTTCTCCGGCTTGTGTTTGTACATGTTCAAAATGCAGTCGTTTATTATTATTATTATTATTATTATTATTATTATTATTATTATGTATTTATTTATTTACCCATTAGAGGTTTTCAAACAACTTATCTGTAATTGCTCACTGGCAATAACACGTGCTCTTCCCTGGACTCTTAGTGACAAAATGTCTCCCGAGATTTCAAACACTCTCCGCCTCTAGCGATAACCTTTGCAAATAATTTTGCATCATCGCAACAGCCGTATACCATTGATTTCTCGGTAATAATAACCGTTGGTTTTCTTTGAAATTTGAGTGTCTGAAAATAAGCCCCCCCCATGAAATGTTCTAGTATTTTCCAACCATTTCGGTCGCGATCTGGTTGGTGCCCCCTCTTCGGTGTTTCCACTATCCACGACCCTTCACGATCATTATATGAGGTATAAGCTTGGACTGGTTCTACCACGTTTGCGTATGTTTTCTTCTCTTATACCTGACCTGTGGTTGTAAGTTCTGGCAGTTTCAGTTATTTTGGGCTCGTGTAATTTTTTCCACGTCTATTTACCTGTGACCGGTAAGCATTTCTCGGATATGTGGGTTGGTTTCCGCATTCAATGATTATATTTAATATTTAGTCTGTTTTCATCATTGTCGTGCGTGGTATGCTTTCAATCTTCCCTTTTATTCCACTTTCTCTTCGTCTTTATTATTATTTACTTTCTAGGAGTTTTAACAGAAGTGATTATCAGTGATTGCCCGCAGACAATAACCGGTGATGCCCCGTGGAGTCTGCGTGACAAGTCTCCCCAGATTTCAAGCACTCTTCACCTCTTCGATACCATTGTAAATGGTTTTGCGTTATCGCAACAACCGCAATGATTTATTTCCGTTGGTAACGTCCATTGTTTTTTTTTCTGGAATTCCGATGCCAATAATCTGCTCCAACGTACTAGTACTCTCCGAACCCTTCCAGTCGAGGTCTGATTAGTGCTCTCTATTTTCAGTCTTTCCACCCTTTCTTAACTTTTTCTGTCCGTTTTGTGTAGTATAAGCCAATGCTGGTGACATCGTCATCGCATTATGTGTGCGTGTATGTATGTTTTGGGAAGATGGATGGCGCTTTGAGATCATTTTCAGTTTCAGTTCTCTTGGCTTCACGTTGTGTTCTTTTTATGATTGTTTTATTTCCATTGCAACTTACTTGTGGCTGGTTGCTGTTCGTAGGTTTTGTGTTTCCGTCCATTATATAGTCTCAGTCTTTACTTTGATTCCAATTTCTTCTGGTTTTTGTCCAGGAACTTTTCCTAGAACTCTTCAAATTATTGGTATTATATTAATTTTCTTTATGTTTCACATTCTTTTCAGTTTTCTGGCAAGTTCCGTGTATTTGCTTCGTTTTACTGTCTCCTTGATCTTAACCCTATTATGTGCTGGGAGGGCAACATCTACGATTTAGCAGTATTTTCCATTGTTAACTATTATGACAACCGGTCTCCTTGCTTGGATGAGTTTATGATTTTCCTTTCTCAGTAATGTCTCCGTTTTGTGTCTGTACTATTTGTCTGCATGTTTAAAACGCTGTCGTTTATCATAATAATAATAATCATTATTATTATTATTTTATTATTATTAATAGTATTATTATTATTAATATTATTTTTAGTAGTAATAGTAGTAGTAGTAGTATTAGTAGTAGTAATTTTATATATGTAGTAGTTAATTTTGAATATTGCCATATTTTGTACGATATGTTTGAAATAAAATATAGATGCTTTATGATTTTTACCATAACATTCTATGTTTACAGTCGATCTCCCGTTATAATAAATAACGGGAGATCGAATATATAAAAAAAATGCATTTATATAAAATTAATGTGGTGGTAAACTATGTCCATTTTTCTTAGCTTTGTTACATAGTTTTAAATATGTAACAATTTCAATATGTAACAATTTCAATATGTAACAATTTTAATATGTAACAATTTTAATATGTAACAATTTCAATATGTAAATATGTATTATATTGATCAGTCAATAAAATAACGCATAATAAATTGTTTCTTAAACAATTTGTCTATGTAAACCTTTTAAAAATGATTGATAGAATTAAAATCAACTTCTCAAAATCGAAACATAACCGCATCAAGACAGGACTCACTAAAACTCTCGAGCTGGTTATTATAACCATATACACCATGTATCAAATTGGTGCCTCGGAATGTAAGACAAAAATGACTTACTTTTGGTTCTTACGAGTAAATGTTCGATTTATCATTTCCTTTCTCGCTTCTTTCCTGTTTTTCTTTTATTCTTTTCAATAAGTTGCCAAAGTTTGCTCATTACTGAGAGGGTAGAAGTCGGAGGGATGTGTTCATAAAGTAACGTGACTCAGGACAGAGAGAGATTTTTAAATTTCTATTTATTTAGACAATACTCCAGGAAACCGCTGTTAACCTGGCTGATGCCATATATGTGATATTCTTTGAGGTCTTTGCTCTGGAAAATAATACGGCTTTAAGTGAATAGGTCATGGTCTATTGCGACTCGTTTTAATGACCATAAACAGACATACGTGTTACGCACACACCCAATTATACTGGAACACACATACGTATTCGTGTACATATTAAATGTCATAATAAAATCTACAATAATAGGCGTTGATTAAATGTATGTATTGCATACATTTAATAGACAGCCTGTGACCTTTTCGCGTCAACGTTTGAAGTACCCGTCACCGCCACATTTGTCAAACCATTCTCTTCTACACGTCAGTTAAAATGAATAAAGTTTTTTTTTAATATTTTAAATCGCAATAAAATAACAATAAAAATATATATTATTCAGGTTTATGATGATCATCGATATCGATTCGGAAATAACTGGAACGCTATAACAAAAGAAAACAAAAAAACATTGTTTAGTGCAAAATTCAAACCTTGAAAGAACATAAAACTGCTCTGAAGACGTTCGTTAATACGAACGAAACCGGTCAAATCTCTTGTTTTTGTTTTTCTCCTGCATTTTAACCTGTTTTCCGTTTGTGTTTTTTTTCACGCATTTTGTCTACCACGGCATTTCATTTTCATGACATCGTGTACCTTACCCCATAACATAAAACTATATTGAAGGCGAACGCTCTATCCACAAGGCCACCTAAAAAACGAACACATTTTGTATTTTTAACCTGCTAATAGTGAGTATGAGTTCGGCGTAGATATCTCTCCGTATTAAAATGAGTAAATATCATCACACCAGCGCCTCACTTGATTTCGAATCTTACCAATTGATTCTAGACAATGCGATGCACTTGGGCCTTATGTTCGATTTCTCCGTTCCTTCTTTACTCCTTTACTGCCCAATGCATTTAGGCGACAAATAAGGCACGAAGGATGCCCCTTCTTACTATTGTATCCATTGCCATTGTTACAGGCGACATCTTCCTCGTGTTGTACCTGTCTCTGGTGCGACCTATTCTGGAATATGGTATCCAGGCTTTGCACATTAATGTATACATTTAGTGTCCTTATCATATTGTAAAGGTAGACAGATATTTCAAAACAACGTTCAAGTAGTTTAAAAATAATGTTTTTCCCTGCTTTGATTTTTATCGGAAATTGACGAGTTTTCATGAATAATAGGTCGATGGTGGGATATTTTACGTTATTTCTTGGTTTTGTTTTTATTTGTCATTCATTTACGCCATCCTCTCCCTATTTATTTTTCAATTTCATCTTTATTTACGTTCTTTGCACTGCTGTTACTAATACAACCCTTTCACTTCCCATCACTCACTACTTCTCTAACGAGTATTATCTTTCTTTTACCACTTCTAGTCACATTCTTCCTTTCTCTAACCATCTAAAACATTCAATGTGCAAGCAAACAGGCTTATCAGTTTTATTATTATACTAGAATGCTCACCCGACGTTTTCCTCGTGATGATGAAGACGCACTCATAGACCTGCTCCCACCCGCAGACCATATATTAACAGTTTTATAAGGCTCTATATATTTTCTTTATTTACGTCATCCTCTTATTCTCCTCTGTAGCAGCCATCATGCGGGTACACGAAGTAAACGTGAATCGTTCATCGGGGATTGAACCCAGATCGTTCCGATTACAAGATAGAATCTTATTATTTCTGTGCGATGGCAAGAGTTCGCTTACGCAAATGACTTTTTTCGACGTTTGGCCTTTTGGCCAAGATCAAAGTGTAGTATCTATTCCGATGGATACTGCATAGACTGGTATCGTTTTGACCTTCGCCGGTCTATGGGACGGTCCTGTGCAGTTCTAGGAGGTCCACCCTCCCAGGCTTTACCTCCCCTCTTTGGGGAGGAGTAAGTTTATTGCTTACTGTCCGAGGCGCCCCTACCGAGGAATGCCGACGGGGCTGCCCAGGCCACTTTTAATGGCCAGAGTGCTCACCTTCTCGGGCGCTGGCTTTTCAAGTCCCACTTTTCCGACCCGACCTTGGGTCACATCTTACCTTGTGGGAGTAAGATAAAACTGGCCTTGTGCTTAACCTCCTGGCGAGGAGGTAAATAAATTACGCAAATGACTATTGTTTTGCATGGGCGAATTCTGGTTAAAATAAAAAGAGTAGAAACTTTCCTTCCCGCAGTGTGATAATACTAATACGATACGTGGAGCGTTAACCGGGTAAGGAGAAAGAAATTGACTTGCTGTTTTTTTGTCGGCTTACTCGATTGACTAGAATCGTGTTTTGGAGAATTTTAAATTACAATTCGAGAATCGAATTCTTTGAGAGTTGGCGTCGTTATGCATTGGAGAATTGTTAACACATTTTGGGAATTGGACATTTGATTTTTTTTTGTGTCCGCGTTTTATATTTTGTTTTTTAACTTTCACTTCTACGTCCTCTATTTTACTTTTTCACGTGGCGAAGATCTCCGGAGAGTGTTTGCAATTCGTCTATGTAGAGAGTCAGAATACTTCTGATTTAGTGCGTGAGGACTCTGCCTTTCTTTGTTTATGATTAAAAAAAATAAAATACTGATCAGGACTAAATACTAAAATCAATGAAATCAATTACAAATATTTTTTAACACTGATTAATAATTAGATTAAATCAGTGACGAAACATATTTTTATCTACGTTTTGTAATTAAACCGTCAACAAAATAAACTAGGCTTAATAAGAGTAGCCGAGGTACCCGTCAACGCCGGGTTTCTCGAAGCTTTCTCTTCTGTACGTCAGTTCTAATGAACAAAAGTGTTTTGCTTTGAATCACAATAAAATAATTAAAAGAAACAAGTCTATTATTCAGGTTTATGATGCTAGATATCGCAAAAGAAAACAATTGCTTTGCGTAAATTCGAACCCTGAAAGATGGTTTAAATTATTGGAACTGAAAACGAAAACTTATCCACACGATCAGCGATCGAACGAGTATTTTGTCTTTCCAACCTACTTAAATTGTTTAAGTTCGACATAGGGATATACACCCCGCATAGATTTAAACTTGTTCAGTTGTTGAAAGTAAATAAACATAAAGTAACAAAAATATGTCATCGTGACTTATTTTTATACGTTTATTTTTCTCTTACTGGTAGTGATAATGTTCACAAGTATGTTGCTGGCTTGGAAAGGTTACGCTAAAAATGTCGGAACATTTGTTTATAATGTTAGTTTAGGTACTTTTTATTTTGAATTATAAGTTTATAAAGGTTTATATAACATTTGACATCGATAAAGACAGCGGATCGGGGTGCTGATTCCAAATCTGTGGTAAGTTTGGCTCTTAAATCAGTTGGTAAACTGTGATGTGACGACACACATACATTCACATACAGGAAACTTTGCTTTATATATATATATATATATATATATATATATATATATATATAATATTTTTTTATAAATATTAATTATTTTTACCTACATACACTACTGTTTCATATGCAATCATTAGTGTAGAAAATGTTAATTACTACTGGTCTAAGGATTTAAACCCCCCATTAACAAAATCACCTTGGACTCTGAAGGCTGAGATCTTACCACCAGGCCAGCATCAATCAACACGGAAAGAAGAGAATTTAAAGTCTATAATGTCAAATCGGCGGACGTGTGTATATATATATATATATAATTTCTGTTTTGTTTCATTTTACTTAAGTCGAAGTTCTCAGAAATCAAGGGGTCCCTTCCTGTGGCTATAACATCATCTCTCTATGAGATACATAGATATTTGAATATTTTATTAAAGTTCTCTTTTACCTGTTCAACGTTGAGTTAGTAGAAGTTAAGCACAGTAATTTTCCTCTCCCCAATTAACCAATTAAATATGTTTTAGTATATCTTTCTTGTTGTTGCTTCGTCTTACCAGATTCTAGGACAATGTTCATCTAGTCTGGTGGAGTATCTCGCTGAGTGCTGTTACATGAGGTAACATTACTTGAAGAAGGTGCACCATTGTTTTTGAGAGACAGTTTGGAGCCGTGTCGAGCGGATCTTATTTGGGCTCCGAATACTATGGTTTTTTGAATATTTGGTCAGGGTTTACTCATAGAGTGAAGTATTCCCATGTCAGGTTATCCTGACAAACCTTTGTACAGATGGACTTTAGACACTTGGATATGGTGTCTAGTAGGTAATTCAAATTCAAATATATTATTATTGCGTTTATTACTAGTCAAGTAAGACTTCTTCAACGAGATGTTTGTTCGTTTTACAATCATATATGAATGATATTAAAATTATCCAATATTGAATTCAAGGTGTCTTTTAAAATATAAAAAAAATATTTATATGGAGAATGTTTTATGGAAATGTACGGTTTAGTCCACTGTTTGGCGCCGAGATGACGAATTGAATTGAATCCATACGGTATTTTTTTTCGATGTGTTAGAAACAATTCGATGCTAGTCAAAACTGACTCTGCTTGTTGACATTCGTTATCGAGTAGTAATTCTTTTCTAGTCATCGTCCTGAACATTTTCTTGTACGGCTAACAAGCAGGGATATCCGATGTTGCCCGGGAACATGAATAACAAACTTGTACAGATAGAAAAAAGTGTATTTAGATTTTTCGAACTACTTTTCTCATTTTGAATGTTATTCTCACAATGTTTCAGCGAATGTGACTCCCCCTACCTTCTTCAGGTGCGTCTTGTCGAACTCGGGAATCTGTAAGGTATTTCGAACGGGGCTCTTTTATTTAATTTACGGTGGTAGCTGGCTCTTGTTCTGTCATCCATTACCGGGTAGAAGTCTTACGTAATTCGTAACTGTATTTTTAGTGTCGCCCATGCTGGATGTTGAGGGTTCAATTCCCAGTACAATACTAAAGATGCAATTACAAATTTCTTCAGACTTCTACCCGGTTAGGGATGACGGAACGAGAACAAGCTACACCCGTGGATTAAATAACAGGGGGCCGTTTAAAATTTGGTACAAATTCTCGAATTCGACAAGACTCATCTGAAGAAAGTCAGCGGTTAGATCGGCCTGAACATTGTGAGAATAACTGTTGTATTACTACTTACCTTCGCGATATATGCCCAGGTTTCGTCGCTGCTAGGTTTTGTATCTCGGCCGTTGAAACGATAACACGCGGACGTGAAATAAGTTAGGAGAAACTGTAATATCTTTCTTTTAAAACTTCCCTCTTAATCTTACTCTCTTTCTCTCCAAATCGCACATCTCTCTTCTTCTTCTTCTTCTTCTTCTTCTTTTACTTCTTTTTCTCCTTCTTCTCTTTCCCTCTCTATCTCTCTCTGGAAACTTGTTAAATATAATAAAAAAAGCAAATAACGAATAATTTGAACGATCGACTGTTTGACCAAGTTTCACTGTTTTTTTAAACAAGTACAAGTAAAAAAAAAAGTAGTAACTTTTATAAGTCCCATGCAACAATTTGGTTCCTAGTGACCATATAATACGAATATTACATTATAGTTATAACATAATCCAGACAGTGTCACACTGAATCCTATGATGTAAGCTTTGTATGTGTATCCTGTGCAGTTTCTGACTTTTAACATTACACATGAAGACAGAATTGCGACTGTATGTTAAAGAAAACTATCAGAAATATATATTTTGAGACAATAAAAAGGTTAGAATATAAATTAATATTGTTGAGAACTGTGACGTAGGTTTGGATAAAAACATGCAGGCACTAAATAATAATAATAATAATAATAATAATAATAATAATAATAATAATAACACAAAATGTATACAAAACCGATAGAGTAAGTAAAAAAGAGATTGAAAAACAAACCGACTTCATAGTGTGTGTGGAAGTGATTACATTTGCAAAGACGTATTAAAGTGACGGAGAGTACAAACAAAAGGAATACAAAATTTGCGACTCTCTAGATAAAAACAAAGAGAGAGCGAGTGAAGATAATTCGTATTAACGCTACCGTTTTCCCTCTGCCACGAGACAATTAACTTCGCCATCTGCTTTCATCACTTAACACTTAATCGCATTACTCACTCTTTATATATGCTTTCTCGCTCATCAGCAGGAAGAAAAAGTAATAGTAAGTGGTTTTCCATTTGGATTTATTATCTTTTTTCCCAAAATACAATTGGTTCTTAAAGGAACTGAAGAAATCAACTGAGAAGAATATATATATATATATATATATATATTTCTCGGTTGATTTCTTCATATATATATATATATATATATATATTACATATATATTATTTTCAGTATTTTGGCAATAAGCCTGATGATTTGATTCGAGAAACTTGTCAAATATAATAAAAAGAAAGCAAATAACAAAAAAGTTGAACGATCGCCTTTTTGACGAAGTTTCACTATTTGGAAAAAACTACAAGTAAAAATAAAAAAAAGTTAGTAGCTTACTAACAATAAGTATATTGCAACCTACTACAACATTTATATGCATGCATATCTATATAAATCGTCATGTTTATGTTGTGCGTGTGTTTCTTATGTAAACAGATCGAACGAAAGACAGTAAACGGACTTGCAATTTGTTTCAGAATAAGTTGACATTTCAGAATCTGGTGGATGATTAAACCTTATTGTATTTACCTTCTTGAATTTGCAATGAGAATTTTAAAAGAATTCAGAATATTTAGAAAATTCCAATATAGGATATAACTATGACTTAAAGTACTTGATGTTTGTATTTTTGTATTATTATGTTAGAGTTATTTCAAATAAGACAAATGATAAAACAAAAAAAATCAGAAGACTCTAGAATTAAAGATACAATAATTTCACTTTGTTTGAAATAAATTGGTCTTCATTTGCGTTAACCGAGAGAAATCGGCTTACTTTAATTCCTTCCTTGAATTAAGATGAGCAACTATATGCGCTAAGGAATTTTACTCGTGTTTATGTGGTTAGTTAGATAGATACAAATGGTCTGATTCTAATTATATAGATCATACATCAAATTTCATCATATATATATATATATATATATATATATTTTTATATATATATATATATATATATATTTTTATATATATATATATATATATATTTATATATATATATATATATATATATATTTTTATATATATATATATATATTTATATATATTTTTATATATATATATATATATATATATTTTTATATATATATATATATATATATATATTTTTATATATATATATATATATATATATATTTTTATATATATATATATATATATATATATTTTTATATATATATATATTTTTATATATATATTTTTATATATATATATACATATTTTATATATTTTTATATATTTATATATTTTTATATATTTATATATTTTTATATATATATATATTTTTATATATATATATATATATATATTTTTATATATAGCATTTTATATTAAGCATTACGGCAGATGAAAGAGGCATGGTGGTCCTCACATGCCAAATTAATGCAAGAAGCATTTGACAGAAGAGACTTGAAAGTTTTTTATGAAGGTATTAAGAAAGTTTTTGGACCGCACGAATCTGGCGTTTCTCCCGTATCTGCAAATGATGGCACACTGATAAATGATAGAGCGGATATATTGAATCGCTGGAAGGAGCACTTCGAAGCGGTCCTAAACAATACTTCCACAACTGATGAAGAAATACTTTCATCTATCACGGAACGACCTGAGATTCCTGAACTCTCCTTCCTTCCAGCGATACATGAAGTTTTCGTTGCTATTAGGCAAATGTCGTCAGGCAAAAGGTCAGGGAAAGACACCTTACCTCCTGAGGTGTTTAAGTACGGTGGCCAGACACTAGTGAAGAAGCTGCACAGTC
>OY744533.1:27575280-27590280 GCA_963556195.1 Sepiola atlantica | reverse complement strand
AGTATATATATATATATTTTTAATAACAGCCTTTTTTTCTTTTAGAGAGAGAGAAATGGAGTAAATAATTTTTACGATTGACATCAAATGCGTCAGAAGCCTGTCTGATATCGACTACAGTAGTCAGACTGGGTTACGGGTAACTCATGTACCAGTTTTGGGCTGATAAAATGGAATACAAAATCATATTTTTTCTAATACATAAATGTCTTGTACAGGTCTTAAGTCAGTCCTTTCAGCGTGCAGACTCCTCCATTGTTCGTCTCTAAACCCAAAGAACATTTACTCTGACAAAGCTGAAAAGTAATGCCAACAGGCGCTTAACCTGTTTCGACCGCTGGCGTAAATATCAGTTTTGTGGATCTAAATTCGCGACATGAGTGCAGAGCCATTACTAGAGAAACTGATCAACATGAATGCAATATTTGTCACCCCCGGACTCCTTGTCTTATTCCCGGACCCCCACGCCACGACGTTTTGTCACAACGGCCCTGTGACTACAAAGTATATTGTTACACATGATTGATACACTGATTTGTTAATCACATTGAAATCCTCCTTTTACTTCTGACATTTTTGCTTTGCATACTTTGTCCTATTTCAACAAATATGTCACATTAACATAACGCGTGATTTTGTTTTTTCTCATTCGGAAATAAGCTGTTTGTTTTGACATCCTCTAAATATCTGACATCTGGACAAATATCTTTTCGATATTTTATATATCTACCCACTCACCTCTACACTCACGATCCTAGTCACAACACGTGTAATTTGATGAAATTCCCACGTTATGTTTATTTTACCAATGAGTCACGACTCATCAAGGTCAAAGGTCACTCGAATATAAACGGTTAATGAGACGAATGGATTGTTAGTTGGATTATGAACAATTCTATGAGAAGATATAAACGATGAATGGCATGGACAGCATTTGATTACTTCAGAGTATTGTTTATAGCAAACATTTGTTTAAATTGGACTTCTTCAGCAAAGAAGTGTCGTAGCAATGTGTTCCACGGATGAGAAGCTCTTTTTTTTTCATCAAAATTCCGTTCATTCCTAAGTAAATAAAGAAAAGTTATTTGCAACTGTTGTAAAACAAATTCTTGCTGGGAATGTCTAACAACGAAAAACAAGAGATTGAAGCATATTCGAGCAACATCCATAGATATAACGATAGAGTAGAGAAAGACTAGCAATGTCTCTTCTGTGATAAACGTGTTGTCGATAAGAGATCATCCAGACTAGATTTCGAAGTCGTTTGTTACTATGCCAAAATAGGAAAGAGTGCCCCTGAGCGGCACCTCCCTAGATGTGGTAGCAGTACTTCAGCTTAGTTTGTATCTGCCTACATACATTGAAGACTGCATCAAGTGTAAGGTACTTTCTGCGACAGTAGAATTATCCAACAATTTTTTCAGCACTGTTGTGTTTTCGCGTTAATTGTGATTAAAGTTGAAATATGTTTGCTTAAGATTTCTGCAAATAATAATCAGCAAACGGTAAACAATATGGACTTAATATTAGATAGTTGTAACAATATTGAAAACGTCCCAAAAATAATCAAATCTTAACTTTTCTTACGTTTAGAAAAATAGAAATGACCTCAACAACATAACAAGGATAATATGCATATCATATGAATCGATTTCTCAGAAGTATTATTTCGGTTTATTATTTAGTATTTCGGGTTACTATTGTGCACCCCTGAACAATGGCAAGAGTCAGGTAGATTTAACGGTCAGGAAAGTGAAGAGTCTAAACTATTGAATGCGTCTTTCGTAAGACGAAACTTGCTTGAACACTGGGGTCATCAGGAAATTAAATTTACTTCTGAACATCCTTGGAAAGAGAATCGATGCAAAATGTTTAGCGAAATGAAAGAAACCCCGTTGCTATATTCCGTTAGTTGAGCAAATATTTAGCTGACTGTTGTTCATATGTTAGATACAAGCGCATCAAAACTACGAAGAGAAGTGTGAACGAAAGCTGCCATGATAACACGCAGTCTCTGTTACCCTATTTTCTATACGCAATGCGACTGTCGACACTTGCTCCTATCTTACAAAATTCCAGACAGGCGACACAGACAATTACTACGAAAATACGCAACTTACACAGAGAAAGCAAATAAGGAAATAGTTTTATCTACATTCATAATTGGGCGTTTGTTTGTCTTTATATCTGTCATTTGGTCACTTATAATGTTTAGTATTAAAGTTGTTACTTCGCTGGTAGATATATTACGTCATGTGTTTGCCAACGATGAGGTTGGATATGCTGTAGACTGAAATAAGTTTGAATCGTTGGAAAAGAAGTTACTGATATTTTGTCGAAGATGACATCAGACATGACGACAGAGAATAGCAAGCTCAATTGTCAAGTTTGGAAGAAGCGACTGAACTGAGTACACGCTTTCAATAATGCTCTAGAAGCATTTATATATTAAAGCGAAAGATATCTCTCTTTCTCTGTTCTTTTTTTTTAGCTTTTAGCTACTGGACGATCATATAGTTGAATACATACTTCATTCCTGTGAGTACATGTTCGAATCAATTGTATGATAATAAATGTGGGAAGTACACCGTGGCCTTTGTTTCAAATAACAGCATTATCATCAGCTGGGGGGATAAAAAAACACACGCATGCAGTGGTAATTTGTGATCAAGGACGGACTGCGGTGTCGCCAACCAACAACATATATATTTAATTTGATTAAATTAAAGAAAATAATGATTACATAGTCGGCTTGATGATGACTCAACGCCTATGTAATCATATACTCCAAAGCTGCTTGATTGAATTGCACTAAATTTTGCATTAAACATCCGTGGAATATCAGGTGCTTTATAATGGATGGGGAGGGTAATGCTGCTATTACATATACGAATACTAAAACACTTACAGGCTCGATAGCTATTTGTAAAATGTATTGAGATTACAACGAATAGTGACTTGCTCACTTCCCCCGGAGATAACAACAGACCACGCCAGTAGAAGTGCCGCCGATTTGTGTGTTGTGTTTGTAGTGGAAGGATACAGTGACACGTCGACACAAGCTGTTGTAGATCGGTATTCGATACAAAGAAGTGAGCCGCGCCTGATTATACAAATGATTTGTTTTGCTGATCAATCGATGCCAGTTTGGACTCGATTGAAGCAGGCGTATTTTGCCCATACAGCCAGTAAGTTTGGCGATTAGCTTACCGCTCAGTTATAGTCAGCTGTCGTTGTAAACTCGCTCTCTGTTGCGATAATCGGCGTTCATTGAACGTGTTAGGTTAAAACTGGTAGCATTTAGTACATTTGTCAATAGAATTTAATTTGGTTAAATATTGACTGACCGTTAACTTTATCCAGTTGTTTCTACTTACTTGCCTTTCCACGAGGGAAGAGTTAGACACCATGTCGTTTTTAATGTGGGGTAAATCTCCTTTACCAACTTAGAACAGAACTTTGCTCCTAGCCAACAAGCCAATGAGTTGTAGTTGCTACATAAAAGTAAGACGTAAGACGTAATATTTAACGTGAAAAAAGACGCCGTTTATAAAATTCTATATAACACCATTGATATTGGGCCCTTGTCGGCCTAGGCTTATTGGCTATGGATCTCGAAGTAGATTGGAGCACTAGAAGTGCAGTGTGCACAAGAAGTGCAGTGTGCAGGGCTTACTAGTATGCGGACACGTCCCGACGTTCACCAATCCAACTCAAGGCCGCAAGGCATGTGGCAAATGCTATCTTTGCAGTTCCTGTCACATTCTGGGTGGCAGTAGTATATACGGTAACTCACAGGTAATATGTGACATTGGTGCATGCTCAAGTGGAAACTACATCAGACCTAGTTTGATGAGAACGATGGAGATTTTTTAATGCCAAAAGTGTGTTGGTGAAGGATAGGCACCCAACTGTAAAACTGCCTTAAAAACTGTCTAGTCGAAATACGAAATCCGGCCCACCCTCATCAGAAGATTAATTGTGGCCTGATTTAACAAATAAACCGGTTAGTGGTGATGATAATGATGATGATAAAGAAAACTGTTACTGTTGTGGTATCATCCCGATTTAGATACACAATGGACTCTTCCGATGTGTATATAATACGTTGACTGTAATCCACTCCGGAAGTTGAGAAGCAGAAGTTATACTAGCGACATATTATTATTGAAATATAAACTTAGTAGTGGGACCCGTGAAAATTCTGCACTTGTCTATTGCTGCCTTGCTTAGAGGGAGTTTGTGGCATATTTCCGTTCTATAAAAATCTGGCGCGAACGTAGACTCCACGGTATTATTGTACCATCTTTCTGCAGAACAGATGCTACACTTTTAGGTTAGGAAAGTGTATTTTAGTTCGAGAGACATCATATTAAATTAAAAAAAAATACATTTTTGGCATTGCATATTCGGCAATCGGTCGATCCCATCTCTTAAAAACATGTGGAGGGAGATAACGTACGTACGAACATAAAATTACCTTAGCGTATCATTATATATATATATTCATTTTTCTAATATATGTGTTTTTCTCTCCATTTTAATGCCCTTTCAACAGTTATAAAAGAGCAAGTTTTGACTTAGACTAAGCTTTATTCAGATATTGCAATTCGACTATTTCATTCTAAGTTTAAATTTTGTAATCACCATCATGTGATGGCCACCGCTATTTGTTCGTTTTCTTCCTTTTTTTACAAATCGCTACTTTCTTTCATAAAATGTTCTGAAATATTTTCTTTTTAAAAGCACGAACGTAAATAATTTTAAATTCCACCGTTAATTCAAACTTTATCTCTTTTGATCAACGTTTGATTGTTTTGCATTGCTACTAAATGCAGACGGACTCTTATCTTTTCTGCGGTATATTAAGTACAGTATCTGTGTTATCCACGATTATTTTGCTGACGGGTGTTTCTATGGATACGCACGTGATCTATGTCGGTCTACGGGGAAGTTTACTTGCACAGAGGAGTCTAGTCTAAAGTGTTCGCGTTATCTATGAAAAGGGATGCGTCTTTTGGGGCAATGTCTTCTCTAAATGTTTGCAGACACACATCCCTTTGTGGACGAATGAGAAGAAAATATGTATGAAGTAGTTTACATATTTCTAATCGGGCGTGCCTTAAGGAAGGATCACTTTACACCACCATCAAGACACGAACACACATTATATCAGAAAGTCAAATATATAAATATATATCTATATTTATATACAGTTAGGTTTGCTTATATATTTTCTATGTATAGGAATCACCCATACATTAATTAACCGATCATTATTAATGTTGGAAAACAGCTGCTAGACGTAAGGGTGAGTAATGTTGGCTATATTTTGTTTGATTTAGTTATATGCAAAGAGGATTAAGAGGGAGTGGAAGCCCGTTGTGAACTTTCAGATACCTCCGATTTCAACACTAAGTAATAGGCATCAAAATGATATATCAATAAATGAGTAGCATGATTTATGAAGCGATACCCCACTGGCAGGTGTGTAGCTCAGTTAGTAGAGATGTGGATGTCAGTAACTGGTGTCTCGTATTTAAGTCTCTCTACATTGATGAGTTGTAGAGACGGATACTTTTTTTTTCTCTCTCTCTCTTATATATATATATATATATATATATATATATATATATATATATATATATATATATATATATATGCCCTCCTCTTTGTAAATACCCCCGACCAGCATGACCGTCAGTAAAATCTCACTCTTTCAGTGTAGAGTTCCCCAGATGCCGGAAGGTTTTCTACTCTAATAGTTTATTTCTTCGAATAACTTAACTTTGGAATTCCCTCCTTGCTCCCTGTTTCCCTGACTGTACCATATTTAGGGTTTATATATATATATATATATATATATATAATCGCAAAAAACAACAAAAATAACGTCATAAATTTAAAAGCGATAAATTATCACGCATTTCAGATAGACCTTCGTGGCGTACTTCTGGCTCACAGCCGTAATCAGTATGGCTAACTTAGACAAGGATCGAACCTTCGATATTGATGTCTATAGTCCAGCATCTTGTTAATGGACTACAACACCCTGCCAAGAAATATGTTAGCCATGCTGATGACATCTGTAAGCCAGAAACACGTGTCCATGGATTACTTTTATTTACGTATAAAATTAATAAAAAACATATATTAACGAAAAATACATCCTATAAAGTTAAGGGCGACTAATAATGATATTTTCTGCATCTTAATCACTCAGGGATTGAATTAATTGAAATAGTAGTAGCAGTAGTAAGCAAAAACAACGAACGCTGCAATATCGAATAAAAACAATTAAATAAAAATAGATTATATATGTATATATATATATATATATATATGAGTGTGTGTGTGTTTCTTTTAATAGAGGCATTCTGAAATAAAGATAATGTATTATATTTAATTAGGTCATCGATTTTTAAGTATTTGGATACATTTTCTACTTGGTTATTTGTTTAAACTGAATTATAGCTAAAAATAAAATTTAAAAAATACATTTTGACTGAGTGTCATCTTAGTCATATAAACGTCTCATCGCGAACTTGGAACTCTCTTGGGAAATCTGATTAGTGCGATTCTCGCTGATCGATTAAAGTCCGATTTGTCTAATTCTGAGCTACTTATCAAAATGACCGATCACTTGCAACTACAATAATAAACAGATACATATGTATATTCCGTTTCTGCCGATATAATCGCCGGCCTTCTTCAGACTGATTGCACATTTATGCACGCTGGTGTTTTCCTATGTATCTTTTCTAATAAGTTACCAATTATCAAGGCTAAATGCCACTTGGGGATAAGGTTTAATGACATGGATTTTCAGTTGAATGATGAATTATATTACGAGAAGAATAAATGATAAATGGAATTGACAACATTTGATTATTTAAGAGGACGATTTGATAACTATTTCTTTA
The DNA here is from genome assembly GCA_963556195.1 of Sepiola atlantica. Classification (NCBI taxonomy): domain Eukaryota; kingdom Metazoa; phylum Mollusca; class Cephalopoda; order Sepiida; family Sepiolidae; genus Sepiola; species Sepiola atlantica. Next base: position 27,583,357 of record OY744533.1, on the reverse strand, counting down.
CATTAGAATTTGTAGACAAGCATGTTGTAATATTTAGGGACTTTTTCTGTAGGGAAGCAGTTCTGTTGTAATGTATTCTACATATGAGAAGTTTTGGGAAATAAACTCTGTTCATGGAAATTCTGTTTGATTTTAGATACACCAGGGGAGAAAAAAGTTATTTGTGGTAGTAAGACGATGGTTGTGTTGTTTATTTGTGTGTTGACATTTTTTCTTCCTTAGATGCTATGTAACAATTGTCTTTGCAAGGTGACCTCCAAAGAATACCATCTACGGAATTGTTAATAAAATTAATATTTTTTTCTGCAATCTAACTATATTTGGTAGAAATAAACTTCACTCGATGTCTGACTTGTCCACCAAGTTTCGATCATGAATATTCAACAGTCTTTGTTTTATGTTCACTGATAAACACACTCGATACACTCTTGGCACTGCTATTTGCAAGTAAAAAAATACATGCACATTTTTCATTTGTGATTTATGTAGGAAAATGATGTAGTAATAATGATAAAGAATGAAAACCTTCAAATATATTGAGCAGAATTAATATATTTCACATAACAATCTCTAATGTACCCATTCGCTCAAAACTGATGGAAACAAATGTTACATTTTTTTAGCAAACACAGCATTGAAAAAATACGTAACATTTTTAAATAACAATAACAATTTATTTGCATTCAAATACCATTCTGAATTTTTTTAAGAAAAAAAAACAGTTCAAAATCCCTGTAGAAATTAATTGTTCAATAGTCTAGTATAAGTTGAACACCCAAAATGTCAACAATGGAATCATTAATCGAATTTAAAATCTTTTCTGCAATCAAATGCTATTTGATACAAATAAACTTCAGTTTATGTTTGACTTGTCCACCAAGTTTCAATCATGAATGTTTATCAGTTTTTGTTTTTTAACCGAAACACTTTGGTGATAGTCTCATCATGAAATAGTGTGATCCTGAATGGGCTTCATACTCACCAGACTATATTTTAGTCGGTAGAGTTATCTCAAACATAATGTCTATTAAGACAATCTTCAGTGGGGTGAAGAGTTACATCCTCCAAGAGGTTAGCTTGTTAATATACATGGGCATAGACAGCACAGACGAATCTAAATGTGTAACCCCTGAACAAAAATCCATCTATTGTTTACGGGTAGTTATAGTTCATATGGCGCTGATCAACAAACGGCTGATTCAGCAGAGAGAACATTGCAGCTTCACGGAAGATCATTCTTGACAACGTGAAGGTGCACTGCTCCAATGAGCGGAGCAGCGTAAAGGTGTATATGTTTGGCGAGCCATATGCTTATACATCCCGAAACTACGTTCAGTGAGTACTTCAGTATAATCTGCTGATTCACACAAGGCTCCAGCCATGGATTAATGTTGTTATCAAGCATGTAGTGAAGCTTTTCAGGATATGCACATCGGTGGATAGATTGACATAACTAGTCTTCTCTTTTGCCGTCTCTTGCTGAGATAATCTCGTCGTTCACTGTCGGACTCTGTCACGATTCCTCTTCTTCTTCTTCTTTTTCTTCTTCTTTCGTGTGAATCAGATGATTCTGGTGTTGGCATTAGTTTCTCCGATGTTTTACAAGTTAAAAAAACTTTCTGGAAAGACATCGGGTACTTACGGGAAGGACCACGAGAAGGTTGCCAACATCCCTAAGTGAAAATGGTACTGTGGAACCGACTGGATTCGAACACCCAGGTCTTCAGTTCGTGTCGATATCCACTTAACGGCCACCTCCCTCGATTTTCCTAAAAAACAGTGTTTCCAGCATATATCTAAACCCGACTGGAAATCTTAAGTGTTCGATTTTTCTCAGCGTACTTCCACAGGTGACTAGATATATGCTTCGAATTCTCTATTTTGACTTTCCTCCGCGTCTATAAATGGTTAACTGTCTATGGTGTCGCTTTGTCTGTGAAATTCAACCAGTTTTATATTCATTTTTTAACTAATCACTTTCCCGGTGGTCCAGGTTGAGGGCGGTTGCGCTCTATTGTATCGCAGTTTCCAATAAAAAGAAACTTGGCAGAATCAAGACGACAAACATGGTTGTTGTATACGTAGTAATAAAAGTACACATTACATGATTTTCTTCTTTCTTCTTCAATTTGAGTCAACTATTTTTAGTAGTTTTTTATTTAATAAGACGACGTAAAAATATGGATTTGCGTTTCAGGCCATTTTGAAATCGAAGAAACTAAAAAAATTGCGTTAGAACAAAAAAAAATTAATACTTTTTGAAAATATGTTTATTCATTTTTTGATGCAACGTAATTGTTTTTCAGTCTTTTCATATAAGACCAGGCGTTTAATTAAAAGGATTTTTTAAAAATATTCTTGTAAGTGCGTCCTCGTAGCTCTTCATAAGAGCTGTGTCCGTCAATCAGTAAATCTGTCGGTCTGTCACGCTGTTTCAATATGATATAGTATTTTGATAGTTAAATGAGCGTAGTGAATGAATACATCTGAATATCATGTTTATATGCGTTCAAGAATCTCAATAAGAGAATCTGGCTGTTGTATGGTCTGTCACGCTTCAGTTTGATGTATGTCTTGCATTCATAAATGCACCGATTGGATGGACGCATCTTGCTATAGACGCGTTACAGTTACGTTGATCTGTCACACTTAAGATTCTAATATAATTTTTGGATGCATATTGTTGTCCGATTATCTGTCACGCTTCAGTTTGACGCACGATTGCCATCGCTAAACGCGTAGATTGGGTGGGTGCATTTAAAAAACACCGATTCTTGTTTATTCAAAAATATGTTTACAACAATTTCAAAATCTTTTAAATGTCTTCAAGCGTTGGTTTTCTGAAGAAGAAAAAAATTATGTAATAATTCTTCTAAAAACGAAATATGTTAGATCTTTTTTTATTAAAAATGTTTTTATATTAAAAAGATTCGTACAAAACACCACGCGAAACTCATTCTTCGGTGATATTTATAATTGGTGAATTTTATATCTCTCTAACATTTTGCTGACGTTTCTTTTCAGAGAAATCGTTAAATAGGTGTCTGATGTTAAAATGATTTCTGTAAAAAGAAACTAATAAAATAACTTTAAGTTTTAAATTATTGGGAATATAATTGGCTGTTTAAATGTAACGTTGTCTTACATCTCAGCAATTTGTTTATTAATTAGTCATAAAAAATGATTAGTCATAAAAAATTAGTATTTAATTCATACGACACAGGGTCCTTCGAAATAGTGATGGTTTATTCATCAGCGAGTTGATCGTCTATTTGAGCTGCATGACTAAATAGGAGAGGTAAAAGAGACGGTCGGGGACTAGAGAGTCAAATATTTTAAAGTCATGGCTGGGTTATTGTAACGTTTTATTAGCCCATCATAAAAAACGTCTTGTTTATTCGCAGTTTCCATACAAAATTCGGTACTTATATCGATCTTGACCCAGTTTCCGTGAGTTTCTTGTCGGAAGTGTTCGGCAATCCTAAGCAAACGCCCGAGAGATGACGAGCCGATTTGTACCAGACGACAATTTTGATACGGTGCTGCGTCCTATGATAATAATGTTTTGCTTGTTTTGTTTTTGTTGTTATTATGGTTTAGGGTTAGGGTTTAGGATTAGGGTTAAGGTTAAAAATATTTATTTGATAACAGTAATTTCGCTATGTTTTATTTGTTTTGTTGTTTAAATATAACTAAAAATTATAGGACGCAGCTACGTATCAAAATAAAAAAAAATTTATTTGATAACAGTAACTTCGCTATGTTTTGCTTGTTTTGTTTTTTTTGTTGCTTCTTTTAGAAAATTTCTTGAAAATATAACTTAAAATCATAGGACGCAGCACCGTATCAAAATTGTCGTCTGGTACAAATCGGCTCGTCATCTCTCGGGCGTTTGCGTAGGATAGCCGAACGCTTCCGGCAAGAAACTCGCGAAAACTAAGTTAAGATCGATATAAGTACCTAAAATTCTTAATTGGAACCAGCACTTATAGAATTATTGTAATTGTCAAAATCCATTCAAACTAAGCGGTCATCCAGAGTTCAATATTTGTTCAAAAGTTTTCTCCTTCTTCTGCTTATATTCTCTACCTCTTTTTAACCTCTACCTTTATTACACACAAATTACTTTGATCATATGATAGTCCTCCTACCTTCCCCAAAAGATATAGTAAGTTTTATTCAGTCTTATGTGGGAATATGAGTTTTTTGATCTCTAGACAACGAAAATCTGGACTCAACTTTTCATCAAATTTGATGATAGGTTTCAGAATCCGCAACGACGTGTGACATAACGGATATAAGTGCTAAGTAATAATCAGTTCAAAGTGATAGTTTTCTGGATGTTTCTCATTCTTTTTGTTCCGAAAGTTTTCTCTTGTCGCTGTAATAATTGAAGCAATAAAACAACAGAAGAAGGAATTGGATCGTTCGCTGAAAAGTTAATTACTAGATGATGTTAACTACGCATGTCATGAATTTAACTCATGTAAACACTTTTTGAAAAGAATATTTATTTATAGTTACGTTATACCGAATCGGTTATACATACAATATTTTAAGATTTCAGATCATATATCGAATAGTCCACTTAAAAGTAGCCCGGACTTATGATATTTTGTGTCTTATGCTGAATATCTTGCTTTCTGGTACAAGTTTTTCGGTTGTTGTTTGTCACATTCAATGTGCATGAAAATAATCCAATTTCGTTGTAGTTTCTTGATTGCTCCAGTCTTCTGTTCTAATACAATAATTAAGACATGCACTTAAAATCATTGACTTTCACTCTCTCTTGTTCGCGTTCTTCTACCCCTCCCCTTTTACTTGTATCTCAAATAGACGACCATACTTTAATTCTTCCAGTAGACTACAATTTGGCCTTCTTTTAATTGGGCTACTTTGTATTTACGGAAATATGTTATCGTCATAATCACATTGACATACCGAATTTAATTGACGAATTCATCACGGAATTTAAGCGAGCTTGAATCTGGTTAGAACCAGATGGGTATCGTCTCCACTTAGTTCAGTCTTTTAGTCTGATCTTACCAATTGTTGGTTTTAATATTCCTCAATTTTCAGTTTATTTATTAGTGTATCTTCGAATCTAATCCCGCGCTTTCTACAATTCCTCCTTTACTTCAGACACTTTAGAATACAGCTGTTCTCGTGGTAGTCCTTAAGCTATTATCCGAACTAGCTTCTCTAGCCATCTATTATACTTCTGTACTCGTATTGTTTAACTTAAAACAAATAATTTTAATACACATTTTTATCGTGATGTTAATGTTGAGTATATTGTATAACTATGTTGACATGGCGGTTCTCCCTAAATCACTGAATTTAAGCGATATTAAACCTGATCAGTATCAGATGGCTAACCATTTAAGAATAGCCGGCGCTGTTTTTGTGCAAAGACTGCAAAGTTAACATCTAACCGGGATATATATACATATTTTTTTAATAACTAATATAAGTTAGCAAAACGTCTATCTGGAACAAAACTTAGATCAAATTTATGGAACGTTTATGTTTCTGGCTTTTTAAGGAAAGTGGGGTCTGATCAACTCTGCTGGGAAGCCATGAAATGAAATACGGTTTTGTTTTTAAATTCCCGAAACAGTTGTTCATGGGAAACAACTGATGATCCCTTAAATAATGTTAAGACTAGCATAAATTCTTGGAAGCAAACTAATATAGTAACTGCTAAAAGTAAATTGACTAATAAAAGTGATTTTACACCGAATGACTTGGGACTAAAGTGTTTTTAATTTTTTTTAAATTTATTTTTATATAGTTTTGTATGGTTAGGAAACTTCCGAGACTATATATATATATATATATATATATATATATATATATATACATTAAAATAAACATAGTTTGAGTATCCGACAATTGTTTCAGAACTTCTTCGGCTTCTTCTCAGGGATATACTCTCTCTATATATATATATCCCTGAGAAGGAGCCGAAATGGTTCTGAAACAATTGTTGGATACTCAAACTATGTTTATTTTTTATATAAAAAGCTCTAATATATATTGAGCACTTTTGAAAAGTATTGGTTTTGTTCATTTTGTTAATATTTCAACTTAATTAATTAAGTATATATATATATATTCATCTGGGTACCGCTTGTGAATCTAATATTCGCTAGAAAGTGAAAATGTCGCCACTAACGTTAATCAAGACACGTATATAGATGGACTAACGTCTGATAAGTAACGCCTCATAAGTCTATTACGACCCGTAAGCAAAAGAGCCTCACGTATAAGGAAATATCTCCTTACTCTTCTCCCTCATTCATAAGCGGTATACAAAGCTGCAAGACGAGTAACCATTGAACCAGAAATTATCGAAAAGCCAATAGAATTCAATAAAGCTGCTCATATTGCATTTGAGGATTTGTGAAAGGCTATTGCCAGCATGGAACATGTTATGGAACGTGTTCAGTCGTTTAATAATTATATAGAATAACTAAAAATCTTGTATTAAAGCAGACATAGAATCGCCAAGATGCATAGAAATTAAGAAAAGTGCTTTTCTTTTCTGCGTCAAACAAATTTAAATTAGTATTTTTGATTAGTGGACAGCGAATATTAAATCTGCGCCATTCTGATGACATTACGGCCATTAGTAGGTCCTAGGATGACGTACAAGTATTTATTGACCAATGTCTAAAAACGGCCGAAATAGGTTTAAAGTTCAAAGACAAATGGATAACGACAGAAAAAAGTGATAGAACCTTAATACAAACGATAATGAAACTATTTCACAGGTTGATGCATAAAACCACTGAATGCATTTCAGTGGTTGCTCCTGCAAATAACCCCAATAACGCATTACAACATGGTATAGGTTTCGAATAGACAGCTCTAAAAAAAGCAGTGCTTTTCTCTTTAAACTGCATACCATATCGGATGAAAGCTGACATTATCACCACTATGACTGCTAGTATTGCTATATTGTCTTGGGTGGTGTGTTACCGGAACAAAACATAGAAAAATCGATTGCCTTTCAAAAAAACATACTAAAAATGTTGAGAGTAGAATTAATGGATCATATTAGAATAAAATATCTTTTAGTAAGACCAAAACTCGCACCGATATCCTCCGTAGTTAAATGAAAGAGTTAAGACTACGGACACACAAAATCAACAGCCGATATTAGCAAGGGATGTCTAGAAGGTATGTGGGAAGGTACAGAAAAATAGGTAAATCATGTGAAGATGGTGTGATAGCGTATGTTCCTGAACTTTCAGATCAATCAGTCAGGAAGATTAGAGGCAGTTATTCTGAGATAACATTTGATATATGTGTGTGTGTGTGTGTGCGTATATTTTGGCATGCATTGTGAAAGACCGCATGCAACATAACAGCTTCTCATTGGTTATTCTAACGGTGGTTCCAAATATGAATGTTAGCAATGTATTTGAAACGGTTATGCATGATGTGGCCTCTTATCGTTATGCGTAACGCAGACATTATCCTCGCTCAGGTGATTCGCTTGTAACTCTTCAAAATGCCACGTATAAAATAAGTCTGGAAATCTGGACATACTTAGTATTTTCCGGCAGGTGAACGTCTAGTTATTTCGGCAGCATTTTCTTCGGTAGTTCGAACACAACATATTTTAGCAAAAGTATTTCACGTTGTTTAACTTGTATTGCTGGCTCTTACACTCATTTCTCTATGTACAGCAAGTTTCTTAATGAAGAACTCACTGAGGAAACAAAGCACATGACGTTATCGTTTTTCAAAATCATGTTTACTCTCAGCCGTTCATCGATCACCGTATTTATCAACATGTTTTTATTTATACACAATCTTTTCTAAATAACAAAACACGAATGTTTATCATGGGAAATTGGAGGTGTAAACTTATCAAATGACAACATGTCAAAACAATTCTGTCTTGAATTTCAAATGTAAATCATCTCACCTTAACTCAGATACCATCCGCTAAACTATATTTTACGTAACCTACTACTATTGTAAAAATACGAAATTACTCCTATTCATAATTGTTCGTTAGTGCATCGACTTGACCTGTCATCTTTTGGACACCTTGCTACAACAT
>OY744533.1:27545280-27570280 GCA_963556195.1 Sepiola atlantica | reverse complement strand
GGGAAAACGAGTAACATAGAGAGCCGGATAAAGAGGGATGAATACATCTTTTGCCCTGGACAACGCCGGGTAGCTCTGCTAGTCCACAATATAACAACGTATTCAATATGACGGCCACGTGTTGGAAAAAAGAATCCTACACATACGTTTTAGTAATGACGCACAAGTTAAAATATCAATTAATCTAATTTTATAACGTCATTATTTGTGTTGTACACGCCATATGTTTATTTACATCTATATCATTTCTATACATTCTGTGCTCCATTAATTGAATTCCTACTAGACACCACCATCGGGTGTCCAGTAGTAGGGTGTCCTCGGTCTCTCTATACAAGGAGTTTTCAGCACACCTTGACATGAAGATACTAACCAAGTAAACCCTAACCAATTATTAAAAAATATGTTGTGCCATCTACTGAGGCCATCCAACACGTCTCCCGGGTAGCGGAACAGGAACTCCTTCTATTAATAAGAGACAGCTTGCTTTGAATAAACAGTAATAAGACGTAAACGGTGAGGAAATTATAAAAACGATGAACACTAACAGGTCGGCCCCCAGAATAAAACGGGCCCATCGACCAGTTTATACACCAGGCGAGAAGAGGTAAGCAATAGTGTAAACCTTCCTCTCTCTGGAAGTGTCACTCCAGCTATAAAATAGGTCGACCAAAACAGTCATCAGGTGATAAAAAATCCCTTTCCTTTAATTTCCACCATGCACAGTAACAACAAAAAGTAGAAGATGCCTAAAAACGCAACCAGGCTCAGTTGCACAGGAGGTCTTATGTTATTACTACTATTCTACGTTTGACAAGTGAAGCAAAACTGTAGAATTGTATTTAGTTGGTTGGTTTTTAACGGCATATCGATCATCTTAGACCATTTAATGCCATGAAAGGTTATTTATCTTTGATGATAGACATTATGGAATGTAGTTTAGTTCTAGGAAAAAAATATTTCACATGTCTTGTCATTTTGTTGACATGTAGAATAGGATGACAAAGTCTCGTTCTAACTTTTAAAACAACTTTATTGGGCAATCTTCGCTTTGGTGTAAATAAAAGTGAATGAAAGAGAATGGTGTTAGTAATTAAATAAATCCATGAGTATGGACGAAGACAAAGGTTAGAGGGTCCATGTTGTGTTGAATAAACGTCCCGTTAATAGGGAATAGAGAATAGTCTATATAATGAAGGATAGGATGAATGTCCTGTTTGTAAGGAACGGAAAAGAGTTCATATTATGAGAAAGCCAGTACGCACGCATGTGTGAAAGTCAGGTCGTGTCCATGTGTATATGTAGGTATGTGTGTGTGTGTTTTACATTAAGCCCACGTGTGAACGGCTGTAGTCATGTTTTATCCTTGGGTCTTCTTGTCGAACCCAGAGCCAGACAGTCCGGGGCGGGGGGGGTGCTTCCTAAGAGAGAAGTTTGTGGGCTGAACGGAGCGTTGTAAAAGAATGATATAACTGTACCGTTTCATGGCTAAAAAACAGGAAAGAAGGTAGAAGGTGTCGTATTGTATTAGTATTCGCACCCGTCTAAGTTCGTATGAGTGATAGCCCCTGATTAGGCGAACCCGAAACAAAGTTACATTCTTGCACAAATCAGGGCCCAGCTTAGAAATCAAGCAATCAAAATATCGCTAACCGCGGTTTGTCGCTGCTGCTGCTGCTGCTGCTGCTGCTTCTGTTGTCGTTTATAGCTGCTACTACTACACAAATTAAAAAAATCCAAACAAAAGACAAGGAATCCGACTTCCTGGAAGATTAATTTACTCCTTCTACTACTTCTTAAAAATGTCTCCAATGTTATTGTACTGATAATATTTTTGAGGAATTCACTTGCGTGAAGTTTTGATTGAATGTTACTGGAAAGTCTTTTTTTTCCAATTAGGATAAAATTATAACTCAAAAGTTCGTTTAACAGCATATCTACATTTACGTTCATTTCATATTACGAATAAATGTTTCTTTGGTAAACGAAATGTTAAACAAAACAGCAGTCGTACTATTTATAAATAATACAACTGCTGTTTTTTTTAAACAATGAACGGAATTAGGTAATTCAAAGATTTACCGATTATTATAAGTTGTATACCGCATAATCAGTTGACACACCTTTTATCAATAGATCACTGATGTAAAACGACGTTGCACCTGGCCCGTACCAAATCGGTGAATATTTCGGGATACCAGATGCTATATGTGGAACCGGCGACTTTTGCTGTCACTGTGCTCCGGCTACCAGTTCCCACCTCAAGAATGGTTCCACCGCCGACGTGGATAAGCAACATGCATCCATCATCACTGACGCGGAAAGGATAGGAGGGAGGGCGTCTGGTAACCACAATTGCTTATCGAATTCTTTCTTTATTTTAATAAAGATTTTGCTGACAAAGTCTTGAATTCGATTCACACTCAATCCCCCGGTAGTTTTGGTAAATATAATTTTCCATCATTTATATTTTAATTATTAAGTTCTCTCATCAATTTTGGGCTATATATTAAAGATTTTAACTAAACACTTACCTATATTTATGTAATCTGTTAACAACTAGTAATGATGAAGAGTTACGTGGACAACTTATTTGACTTTGATTTGATTATTTGGACGACGGCTCTTACGTCGACACGTTGTAAGTAGTCGGCCCAGTGTATCGTTGCGTCCGTTTCTCTTCGTAGTGAAGATACAGCAGCATGAGCTTCGGTTATTCTCTTTTCCTTCGTTCTGTAATAAATAAGGTAACAAACAACAAAAAACGCCAAGAACATACATGCTCAATGGCATAATGTTTTTTTCTTGTTTTATTTTTTACAGTAATTAAACTTTCACTTTACGTAAGCCTCTTCTTGTCCGTTCCCTCCGTGTGTGTTTGTAAGAAGGCGTTCGAACAAAGGAAGCTTCGAAAACGACGTCTGAATCCAATCAGAGTTTCCATCTTCTTCGCCACGTTTAACTGCAGACTTCCTGTCAGTGTCGTCATATTCTAACACATAGTTTTAATTCTACTGCTTAACTTTTAATAGAATTTTATTAATTCTTCTTAATATAGACTTATGTAGAAAATTGCTTTTTAAATATTATTTTCTTTTTAGATACCCACATCTAATCTTTGTATAAATATATGCGACCGGGTGTTATGAGAGAAACTCTTTAAAGTTTTCTCCTCCTGTGGATTAGTTCTTATTTGAAGTTACGAATTATGTCAACGAAATATTCCAGTTTCCCGCACTTATCAGGATTTGAAGCAACATTCCCTTACCTTATCGTAGGAAATACCCCTTTTAATTATGCTGACCATATATAATACGCATTATTGCCTTTTAAATGTCACCTTTGTTGAATGTTGTCTAAATTTAAATTATTTTTTTAACTTTTCAGGTAAGTGGCTCTCAATTCATATCCTATGTGGAGACCTGATCAGGTAAACTTATAGATGCCTTAATCCATTTATGTAAAAACATAGAAAAATAATTGTGATGAGAAACAGTAAACGAGAATGGCGGACGATTCGCTGAACCGGTTCAAAATGCTCAATGTTATGAGGAATACTGTTGGTGCCTAGGTGAATAACATAAATAAACTGAATGCGATATTCTTTACCGCTTAGGACATAAAAATTCTAAGAAAAAAAGCTATGCTTCTATCGCCAGTACAAACAATAACAAAACACACACACACCCATATATATATATATATATATATATATATATATATATATAGTACACGTATTGTATTAGTTTCTGTACATGTAAATCCGTTGAAACTCCAGTGTTTATAAAAAGTGCTCAATAAAAAGTAGAGCTGTTCTTTAGTATAAATTTTAATTTATACAAACATTATTGGTTACATATGTGCATACATGTTTCGGTTGTACTCTTTGGTCTGAAGCGGTTGGCTCTCTGTGAAGAGTACAACCGAAACATGTATGCACATATGTAACCAATAATGTTTGTATAATAAAAATGACTGAATTCTCTCAGCCCGGACCTTGGTCCAGCGCTCTTAGTAACCACGGCTACTACTTTTTCTCATCAACCCATCATGTCAACCCAATATTCCGACGTACTTGCGTGACATTTTTCTTAAAATTATCATCCCGAGGAAGTCTTATAATAAAGACGATACGTTGATAAATAAATAAAAAATATCTCTTGTTTTTTACCTTTTTCATTTCCCATATATATATAAAGTCTCTGCTCATCCCCCCTAGTTGGGCATGAAGAGACAGCTTTTTAAAATACATCGGAATCCAGTCAGATTTTGTCATCCTTGGACCCCCTGTCCATGTCGTCATATTCTGATATGTAGTTCTAATTCTACTTAAATTCTAATGGAAATGGATTACAAAAATAAACTAGCTTTAATGTATCCAATTATGTCACTTTTATAATTCTCGATATCTAAGTTGGATAAATGTACGCTTTAATCTATTTCTCATTTACTTATTTTAGATTTTATTTATATGTGTGTGTTGATTTATTTAGTTTGTCATTTAATTATACTATTTCATTTATTTATAAGATCTTGAAGACGTTTAAGATGTTACAAAATGCGACTTTGTTAATGTTTGCTTCTTGTTTCTTTAATGTAGATTGTTTTGTGGACTTTTAATCGTTTCCCGCAATTATTTGTGTATGAGTTTTGTGTTAAAGATTATAATTTTTCGGATCTCAGTATATTGTAGTTTTTAGTTGTTTATAATGATGTGGCGTTTAATTGCGCTTATGATATTCAAGGCATCGGAACAAAGCTGTGGTTCTGTGGCCAATGCATGTACTATGTTTCCGGAATGCATAAATATAATGGACAAGTGAACTTATACTGTATATTAGTGTGGCTTCATGTTGAGTGTGCAGTTGTTTTTTTTATTATTGGATGAGATTATTTATATATATATATATATATATATATATATATGTCATTCACTAACATATTGTTTCGCTGTATCACAGCTCTTTAATGTTCGCTAGACGAACAAGTACCCCAAGCCTAGATTCAAACTCGAACGTTTAAACGATACTTGATATTTTTACCAACTTAATCATTTGCCACCTGCAAAATGTAAGTGAAATCACAATGTACACATTGTCAATTATCTGAGAAGTCCATTTGTTTACACAAATAGAATTGTATTATAAGCTAGTGGCAATTTACGATTTGACTTACCATTGACTTCAACCCAAGAAAGGTAGTGCATATACATATATATATATATATATATATATATATATATATATATGCACCTTTTCTCTTTTTTGGCTTGAAAAAGCCATCTAAGCTAAAATGCAAAGTTCATGTACGTGATTTGTCGAACACTGTTAAGACGATTGGCGATGTTGTCCGCCTGAATTGATATAAATATAGTTTATTACTCCACTTGTCGCATGACTGTTGAAACTTGCATTATTGGTTAGAGCGCTACGATTTTAGTTAATAGTGACTCGTGTTCCGAGTTCGAACGGTTTTAACAGTTATCTCCACACTGAAGATTCCGTTAGGATGAAACGTATTCGTAGGTGGATAATAATGAAATAATTATATATATATATATACTGGAAGACGGCGAGCGACGCCAGTAACACGTGTACGATTAAAGCATCACATTTTAATATCAAATTAAATAAATGTAAACAGACACTTTCTGAGAGAATTAAAAAAAAGATGTATGGTATTAGTGTCCTCACTCTTTTAAATATACACTTTTCGTTCGTTTGACCTACAATATTATCTGCTCTAAAACAAACGAAGAAACGAATTGCATACTCTCTCTAGAAGGCTTCACCACATAATTTAGAACATAACTTTCAAGACGAGATGGTTTTTCCGTTGTATCAACACATGTGGGGATTAGTAGGTCATAATGAAAGCATCTTCAGAGCTGTGTTTCTTGCAGAGAGGTGTGTACTTCAGGCCAGAGTGGACCTCGGAATAACGGTTACCAAGGGCTAAATCCACACTCTCTAATGTCAACGAATTGTGGTCTCACCACTAGGTGAACTTTTCCATCATACCCAAGCTTACGTACGTAGATAGGTAACCGTGTGGTACTAGACTATTAATATATGATATTTAATAACTTAAGACATGTTAAAGAATGCGTCCGTGCCGAGATGAAAATATTCCCCTTTTTATCTCAGATTATTAAAGTTGTTAAACATTGGATAAATATGCATCCCTTTCGGTGTTGCTGGCAGAGAATCTAAAATTAATCTTTACAGTGTTCAGCCGACCCTGGAGAGCTGGTCTATGTCGGTTTCGGATAGGACATTTAGTCACGCACATACACTTCGGGGATAACCACGAAAAGCATAATCGATAAACAATAAAAGAAATCAATAAACGAATCTGGGAGTTGCGATAAGATATGCAGGTTATAAGTAAGCCGAAATTGCTGTGAACCTTCGTGATTCATATATATATTAATATATATATATAATATATATTTAGTATTTCATTTATCCACATTAAATTTTATAAGGAGATATCATTTTTTATGTATCAGGCCAGTACATGTAGAAATTTAGACGACCCGTGTAGATTATGTCTGAATGAAAAATTTGAGATCCTAAATGTTAAAGATCCCCGAAATCTATTAAACTGTAGAAGTGAAATAGCAAACAGCTGCTTACACAGAAATAAATTTACCTTAGGCTAACGATAAATAAATAACAAATAAACAAATAAAAAAAAAAAAACTGAACAATTTAAAACTTAAAACCTAAAATAGAAATTCAATGAACCACGTGTTAAAATAAATTAACCCATTATATTGACACAACAAAGGAAACAGGATATAGGCACCTCTATTTATAACAGAACACTAGAACAGGATATAGGAAGTAACACCAACAAAGCCTTTGTTCGCGGGAAGCCCAACGATTGGCCAAGAGAACAACAAATAATCTGATTGGTTAACTAGCAAGCCGTGTATATAAAAACACCCGGCAAAATAACTCCATGCATTTTAGCCTGAAGATTCCCCCGGGGATGAAACGCCGGAGCGTTTGTGTAGCCTAATTGCCATCAATATATTTTCATACCTTACTACATATTTATATATTTATATATATTTATATATGTACATATATATACATATATATATACATATATATTTATATATATATATATATATATAATAGCATTCACCACCGTTACTAACGCCTTATCAGTCTTAAACAATTAATAGACAAGAATAATAATAATAGATAAAAATAAAATAAATAAAACAAATAAATAAATAGATTAATAAGTAAATAAAAGAATAAAGATATATATATATATATATACATATGCAAATAATTAGATATACCAAAAATAAAACCATGAATACGACTCTTTACAAACAACAACACACAAACTCCTGAAGACGGTCGCGAGACCGAAAGCGCTCGCGAAATGGCCCAATACACAACATTAGGCGCCATGATCCATCAATTGATACCAGAAACCCGACGAATCGCTCGCAGAGTCGAGAAATTGACTAGAAAGATCATAAAGAGGGTGAACTCCGTGGTCTTCAACGACATATGTCCAATAAACGACTTGCTGCCGAAATACACACACACACACACACACACACGCACACGCACACGCACACACACATATATATATATATATATATATATATATATATATTGTGTGTATTTAGGCAGCATTTTTTCATTAAAGCATGTTTTATTAAAGACGACAGAAATCTTCTGTTTAGTGATTCCTTTTTTTATTTTTTCCATTCGTCGAATGATCTTTTTGACGTGTAGATGGAATGAATTGATGAAGGATCCATCTACACGTCAAAAAGATCATTCGACGAATGGAAAAAATAAAAAAAGGAATCACTAAACAGAAGATTTCTGTCGTCTTTAATAAAACATGCCTTAATATATATATATATATATATATATATATATATATATATAAACGGAAACCAGTTAACTATTAAATGATTTAACTCGCCGTTTGGTTTATTAACTCCTTCTGATATTTTTTAACTTCATCATTTAATAGTGTAATTAATATGTTGTTAATTAATTAGTTTTTTATTCCTGTTTATTTTGTATGGGTGTTTGGAATTTTCGGCGACTCCTGTCGCGGTTGATAGCTAACTACGAAATAACGAAACACACTAGAGAGTTGCCTGTTATCTCGAAACGCATGCAAGCGTTACGTTGTATCGCTTTAAAATTGATCACAACCATTTCTTGTTTTGTTTTTTGTTTTCTTTTTGCGGGGATTTCTTTTGTCCACGTTATGTTAAAAATACATTTCATATGCATCTCGACAAATACTTGTGTTGCAAGATATTATCGTAGTAAATAGATGAGAAAAACATTTATAAACGGATATAACGAAGATAAAAGAAATGCAGTTTCAATTCGTAGGGAAACTAAATTCACATGTTGCAGACTTAACACTTGTAGACGCCGACTTTCCATTGAAACAATCACAAATAAAAAAGGGGGCTAAAATATATAACGGTGAAACATGAATAGAGGACTTTAACTTAAATCGTGAAATAGAAAAAGGGGATCATCAAGTGTTTACTATGTAGCTGTTTAAGAGATTTATAAACAGAGCAGCTAGAAAATTCATGTGAAATAGGCTTTATTCACTTCATATGATATTCCGGTGAAAATGTATACCTTGTTTTGTGACCGAAATAAAATGGTCCCCATCTATGAAATCGTAATTAAATTCGTAATCTCTTCCGCAATGTAACCATATTTGGTATTAATAAACTTCATTATGCACCTGACATGCCAAACATTCTTTGTTTTATCTCCGTTCAAATAAGTTCACCTGAAGACATTGTGCAAAATTATCACTAACTTTGACACACTCTTCTTGTGGCATTGCTCTTATTTGGGCCATGATCGTTCTCTTCAGTTCGATAATATTTGGGGGTTTGTTTTGATAGACAGTATCTTTGAAATAACACTACAGATAAAAATCGGAGGTGGGGGTAAGATCCGGGGATTTAGACATCGATTCAGGATCATAACTCCGGATGATACGATCACCAAACTTTCTCTAAATATAATCAATAAAAGAAAACTGTTGAGAAATGCTCGACTAAAACTTGCTTAAGTCAGGTATTAATTTTTCTTCGAGTTATAGTGATTTTGTTAACACGGTATTCAGGGACCTTTTTTAATATATAAAAAATATTAAAATTTTATTTTTTTGATATTTAACATCTACAATGCTTTATTTTTATAAAAAAAATTTTTTTGCATTTTTTTATTATTAATATATAAAACATAACTTTAGTAAAGGTGTATTTTGTTTAAAAAATTATACATTTCACTAAGAATTTAAAGAAATAATGGTTTCATTATATTCCTTGATTGTTGATTAATAAATATTAAAAATTTCATTAAAATTGCTTTATTTCCTGAATTTTAGTGAATTTTTAAATGAAGGGGGGTTCAAAATGTTTTTACATTTTGAGAATCGGCCATTGATTTTGCACGTACCTAGATAACACCGCTGCTATAAATTTGGTGAGAACTTCGAATGAATAAGAGCCCATTTTAACCTTATTTCTATAAAATCATATAATGTGCTAAAGAGATAAATCGCATATTACATTGGCTGGTAAATGTATCAACCAAGATATCGTTGTGTTTAATGAACCGTTGGTATTCAGTATGACATACTCCAATATAGTTTCATGAGTCGTAAAATAAAACCCAAATAAACTACTTGTTTTTTCCATGAGCTAAAATCTCTGGTTTATCGTTGTAAGACATTCACAGAAATAACTCGTCTGCTACCGCAACGAAAAGCGTATTTCCTTCCTCCCTCCATGTGCCTACATTCAGCCAGAATTTCCATGGACAGAACTTCTTTGCAAGGGCTTCTCACATATGAAAACATTATCATGGTACTGCTTTCCTGCTGATTACAACTATGGAGGTGACGGTGGTTAAGTAGTAAACGACACGAACTGGCGACCTGGGTGTGCCAAGTTCGAATTCAGTCGATTCCTTAGTATCACCTTCACTTGGGGATGTTGGCAACCATTACGTGGTCCCTCCTGTGAGAATGCCGGCAACAGAATCAAGCCGGTCAACAAAGTTGTACCATTCTGATTCATACGAATTTACTTTTACAACTTGGTCCTCTTCAAATCCCATGTCAACAAATTCTTGTCACGGACTGGCCCTATAAGGAATCAAGCGCAGTTCATAACATTGATCGACGTTAGTACACCTATAGTGTTCCTCATCTTTCGCTTTTAACTATAAATCCTCAAGGCTCCCAAAAAGTGAACCTCAAAAGTTCAGATTAAAAGTTCCATGCTAAAAACGGTCATTATCGAATATAATTCAATATACTTTTGCGCCCTGTTGGCGTGGCCACGAATTAGCCTACTTCAACCCCATGCAGAGGAGTATTCAACCCCCGCCCCCACCCGAAAACGGGGCTACCTGCAGACCGTGGTTGGCGACCCGTGATGCCTTAAGACGAGATCATGGTCTAGTGGCTTGCAACAATCCATTTCGGCTCTTACTTTGGCTAGACGAGAGATAGGAGAGGCCCGGTTCAATCAATCAGCTGGGCACATCATACCCTAGTATCTATAAGTTAATCCCCAACCGTACTATTCAATATAAATCTTTCAAAAAGTAAAAACCTTATTTCTCCTTTTAATTTCCATTCATAAATAGATACTAGTAGACGGTGGCTGAGCGGCAATCGCGTTGCGAACAAAGATAATTACAACTTCCAGTGAGTAATGTTTCATAAGAGCAATGTTTCTCTAGGAATATAAGATGATTATCCTACCTACAGAGTTACATTTAACAACTTTATTCAGCATTAAATAATCCATAGATGGTTGATATGCCGTAAATGAGACCAAACCAATCAATATATTTTAGATAACGAACAGTTAAAGCGGCAAACTTTTTCGGCATCAAATAATATAAATTTAGTTCATTTGCTTTTTACTTTGGGTACACTTATTATTAAGGCCAAGAGCCACTCGAGGATAAGGGTTAATGAGACGTAATGATTATCAACTGAAAGACCAGGGACACTTATGGCATGAACTGCATTTGATTACTTATGAGGTAGTTTAAGACAAGAATTTGTTAGCATTGGATTTGAAGACGACCAGGTTGTAATCAGCAGGAAACCAGTCTCGCGGTAATGTTTTCCACATATAGGAAACCCTGGGAAAGAATCTCTGTTCATGGAAATTCCGCCTGATTCTAGACACATGGAAAGAGAAACGGAAATCTTTTTCTATTGGGACAGCAATATTTGTTTATATTGTTAATGTCTGATGAATATGAAACCAAAGATTATAGTTCAGTTGAAAACCTTCCATGGAAATAACGGTAGAGTCGATAGACAAGAAACATCTATTTTTCGAAAAAGAGGATGTAGGGACAAGAAGAAATCACCCTCCACTAGAGTTCGTAGTCAATTTGGTAATATGCCAAGATGTAACAGCCGTATTTTATCCTAGGATATAACTGGCATTTATATAAATATGTGATATGATTTGAAGTCTGGAATTTTCTGGAGTGACAGAATGATCCAAACGTTGTCCCAGCAACCTGCGTTACAGACTGGTTATATGTCCTCCATTTTAGGTTTGGAGTGAAAGTCACTCCTTAGAGCTTATCAAAACATGGAACTTATTAAAAAAGAAAGCAATTTATTTAAACTGTGACAAAACAGTGGTCCGAGCATTGGTGATGAAAGAAGATTAGCTTGATTTAAGATTTTATTTCAACATAAATCAGCAAATCAAATGAAACCAGCTCTATCTAGCTGTCAAACGTCTCGCGTGAAAAAAGCCCCAAAAAAACTTTAAAGGTTATCGTTTAACAGTCAAGCTTGATACACGTGACATTTCCAATAAGTAGAAATGTTCATTCATCAAAGTGTCAGGAAAAATGATCAAATAAAGTTGTTTTCAATTTTCTGTTTGTATTTTCTTTTTAAGTTATCGTTGGCTTATTAAGCCTTTTTGTTTCTTCTACACATTATCGACATCTTTTTGAAACCACCGAATAGAATGAAGTCTGCATAATAAGTCTTCACAAGAACTGTGTAGGTTCTCTTTGATCTTTCTAATATATTGCGATAATCCATTTGCGTGTAAGTATATATCTACCTTTCTCTTTCTCTGTCTATCATATATATATATATATATATATATATATATATATATATATATATATAATAAGGTAAATACAACAAAGATATAAGAGGCAACTAATATCCTTAATTAGTCAACATCCGGATAAAAATGAAGCTCAATATACTGGATAGAGCATTAATAGAATTAGATAAAGTGAAAGAATAAAATAAGGTGCGAATCAAATTTTATTACAATTCAAAGTTCAAGCAAATAAATTTAAAGTCCTTAACTCAAGAGTTTTCAAAGAAAATCTTCTCCTCAGAGAACCATTACCGTACTGACATTACTGCAGGTAATAATGAGAAGATTTTCTTTGAAAACTCTTGAGTTAAGGACTTTAAATTTCTTTGCTTGAACTTCGAATTGTAATAACACTTGATTCGCACCTTATTTTATTCTTTAACTTTATCTAATGCTATATATATATATATATATATATATATATATATATATATTATATAATTTTGCAATTTGGGCAATATTTATCAAGACCAAGGTCGTTAATTAGAAGTAATAATATCAGCTAAAAGATGACATTGAACAATAGTATGAATTGCGGTTAGTGACTTTTATGGTAATGCATGACAAGGATTTGAAGACGACTAAGTTGTAACTGGCAGGGAAGCAGTCCAGTGTTACTCCTCCAGATGTAACAGCAGTATTCCATTTGAACAATACAACACCTGATGTGTAATTTCCTTGATAATATCTGCTTATTTACTACGCATATCTTATTTCTATATCACAATATCATTATTGCTCTTCCCTTTATTTGTTCAACGTGCTATGTTTCTTTGTGTATTTTATATTTGATGCAATATCATTATATGCAACGTATAAATGCTTTTCCAAAACTGCAGCTTTGTCAGGCTTATCTTCAAATTAAAATCTATAATTCCTGATTACTTGAATAACCTGTAAATAAGATCCGTGCTAATTATCTTTACTTACAGGATATTTTCCTATATTTTATAGTTAAGATAAGTTACCAGCATGGGGATTCTGTGACACCTGGGAATAAAACGGGTCCCTATATATTAGTGTTATTTAGCATTAATAAACAAGTGGATTGTACTTATGCTGTCACGTAGTCCTGTTTATCAGAGAGGTTAAGTGAAACCTTTTTACATAGAGACAATTATTATATTACATTGTGTAATGGGCAAACTGAATTTTAGAAATATTCACATCGATATTAGATTAAAAATTCGGAGAATTTAATTAATCGAGTACGGCTTGTTGAAATATAGGATCTTGTTCAATTCTCTTGTATTAAATCTAGTTTCGTACGACACGTCGACACCTAAGTGGGTCGTCGAAGCAGTTGTGACGTTCTCAAAGAGAAGCCCGTAAACTAGTACATTTTGTTGAATCTTTAAATATCTTTTATCTCCATCTTATCAAAACTCCCTTTTATCGGCATGTTACATAGCGTGAATAACCACGTGTGTTAATATGATGCTGTTGTAGTTTGGTTTTTAAGACAGACAAGGAGTCGTCTTCTAGGAAGAGATAAAAAGGTCGTCTGGTGTTGTCTGTGGTCACTGTTCTTTGTCCATCTATACGTGGGCGTAAATACGAGACATCCACATGTATAAAATCAGTTGCTGAATAACTCCAAGTTCCTTCATAAGAAACGCACGTGCGTGGACCTGCAAAAAAGTATTATCAAGAAGACAACAATACATGTTTTGCGGTTCATAGATTTATTTATGCTTCATCTCGTTGGCCAGGATCTCGTAAAACCGTACTTGTTAATCAACCGACATCAAAAGGTTTCCCAACTTAGCCCATACCAAGAGGGAGAGGGAAAGTCCAGTCAAGTTCCAAAGGGACGTCTGTCTTAAATGCTCATTGCTGGAAAACAGTCTGATCGTTATTTCTTTAACTCTCGCCATGAAAACTCTCGCCATGATACAAGAATAAAACACGAAATCAAAACATATGAGCGAAATATAAATGATAAACATTGTCAATTACCTGAGCGCTCTATTTGTTTACAAAAAGCAATCGTAACGTATTGCTTTTTGTAAACAAATGGAGCTCTCAGGCAATTGACAATGTTTATCATTGATATTTCGATAATTCTCAGCAGCTGCCAAATAATATCCAAAGGGTTTGAAGCGCCAACTGTAGTCTAGCTTCAATATCGGCTTAAAGAATTTACTTGTCTAGCCACACTAAAGAGCTGTGATAAAACGGGACAATCTCCGTTGATGACTTTGGGCCAACACCATTTCTCTACGGTTGCATTTGGTGGAACATATATGTTCTTTTTCTGTTTCAGCCGTTCGGTTGAAGCCATGTTGGGGCACCACCATTATTGCTAGCTGAACTAGCGGCTCGGGTATGATAGTCTGTGTTGCTGCTGCTTTTACTTTATCTTCGTATAGTGCAGTGGGTCATCTGGGATCCTGGATAGCAGGATGTAAAGACGTTTCTTGAACACATCTATTTCCACCTCATGTAGATCTCTCAAATTTACTTAAAAAGTGAAAGTGATTCTTGAAAAAGTCCATAACAACAGCAAAATAAAAAGTAAGCTTTCTGAACGATTTCATTTTAAAAATCACTGTCTAAATTTTAGAACGATGATCGGTTTGCATACAATTTTAATATAATACTAGAAAAATGTTCTCCGTTGGGTCACCCATTGGACTTAAATATTAAATAGGGTGTGTAAAATAAGATTAGTATCTAAAATTTCTACGTAGTAATAAAAATTATGTAGCGTGCAATTTTCCATTCAAAATTAGAAGAAAGCTACATTTTCATGGCTGTGACATCGCTGGCACAGTAAACCTGTGCGGCAAATTGGTAGGGAGAATCGTTCTTCTTCATCTGAACCACCAGAGAGTGTGGTTTGGACTTCTGGATAGCCGCTCCCGCATCCCGAATAGGAGAGGAGGTAGGATTGTTTTATGCGTATACATGTATGTTCTAAAGAACAAGTATTCCCCCCTAAATTTTAATAGACAAATTGTATTGTGGGTGATTTTGTTTTTAATAACTTTTGTACAAGTTGTTATTGAGAGGAAGAGGACAGCGACGGAGAGAATAAAAGATGGAAGCCTTGATTGCCACATCAGCACCGAAACTAGACCAGTGAATCTCGTCAACAACATCCCCATGTGCTTGTACATCGAGTTAAGTCGTCTGAATCAGAAAAAAAGTTGTCAAAGCCTGTAAAATTTGAAAATATGAAAATACAAAATACAAAATACATGCGACCTCACCTCATCATTATGCTTATTGATATATATCTATGAAAATATGAATGTAAGCTTCATTTTTTTTTTTTACAAAATACGAGCCATGTTAGGTAATATGGAGACTGAAACTGTATGCACTCAGCCAAAAATATAGAATACATGAATCTTGAATAACAAAATACATGAATAATTTATATTATTATAAAATTATATTATTTAATGGTAAAACAACGTTCTTCAAAATACAAAATGTTTTCTAAAATATGAATGCTCAAACTTTATTTACGAAAACAGTTGGGATGTACTTGGTTCTCACTACACGAAGATGGGGCACAAGGCCGGAAGGTAAGGAAAACAGGATTCCCCGAAGGCTGGGGGTCACTATGATTGAGTACAACAATAGCCGAGAACGGATCCGTCGGCATTGCCCATTATTGACATCTCAGGTGATCGGAAATAAACCAATTCCTTCAGAAAGGGGAATGTAATGAATTGAAAGGTGCTTCTCCTACGCTCGGATGGTTCAACCTAACCCTTAGGTTGCCAGAATAATGACATGGCGAACCAACGCTGGTATGAACACTTGGCGAAGCCGTATTATAATTTACTTCGAGCAAAACTCGTATCCCTGCGTTGCCCGGGAAAGCTGAGGAATCCAAGAAACTAATGCTTCTAGACCCATATTACTACTTTTATTATTGCATAATAATAATTCTTCAATTGATAAATAAAGTAAAGTTTACTTTGCTGTTCATGAAGTTCCGGCGCCAACACAGACACCACGATATTACTCTAAAACTCTAAAATGAAACTCTAAATTTGAAAGTTTCAAATAAAAAGTAAATTCGTATGAATCAGAACGGTACAACGTTACTGACCGGTTTGATTCTGTTGTCGGCATTCTTGCAGGAGAGACCACATGATGCTTGTCAACATCCCTAAGTGAAAGCGGTATTATGTAATCGATTTGATTCGAACCTTGCACACCCAGGTCATCACTCCGTATCATTGTCCACTTAACCACTGTCACCTCCCGGTTTCAAATTGAATTACAGTATTGTGTACGTTTTTGGCGTACTAACTTCTATTTTTAAATGCTGGAAATGAAATTTTGAACACTGAAAACATACACATGCCAAGTGTATTAGCGAATAACCGTAGGAACTAAAATTCGCTTGTGTAATTTTTTAGCGTCTCAAATTTGTATTTTAATAAATAAAAATACTGTATAACGAAACACTGGGCCAAGTCTTATTTGGGCTTAACTTCTTCATATCATATGAAGTTTACTTGTAGTTATGCCATGGAAACGTTGATATCACGAAAACTTTTTATTTGATCGAGAGGAATTTTTGCATGGTGGTCACTGTTATTCATTTGACTTCCTTTCCAGGGGTTAGACACAAAGGTAAGTGTGGCTACTGTGGAACGAATGGTGGTTACTGTTATAAAAGCCATCAAACCAATATATCAAATTTGGAAAAATCAGAAATTTAAATAGCGTCAAAATTTCGACCGTCAGTAAACTTTTCAAGGTCAAAAGTCAATTATAAGGTTATATGAGTGAAACTTGAATGGCTACAATATGAGTGATAGCGAGGCTCTACGATGACGTTTCACGTTTTCTGTGACCTTGATCTTGGATGTAGATATTCGTAAATTTAATCAGTCTTAAAGTTAGACCATGACCGATATTTTGACGCAGTTTGGTAACGATTGGTCAAGCGATGTGCACACTAGGCTCTACACAAACATAGTGACAAACAACACAACCGAAAACAAAACCTCCTCATTGGCGTAGGAAATAAATTGTTTTTCGGAATTACCCCGAAACAACTTATGTTTTACATAGCAAAGCATTATTTAAACATAATGTATTTGTGATGTGAAATATTTGGTTAAATATCTACCACATGTGGCAATAAATGCTTTAAACTGATCCCACGATTTTATGACAACGTATTTTAGTCTACTTTTGAGATAGATTATTTGTTTTGTGTGTGAAAGAAAAATATAAATATTACTCGCGGAATATTTATGAAAATGCGTAAAAATAATTTCGAACCCGATGTCTCTATTTATGCATCTGAGTTATCGAATTTAATCTGAAGAGTCTGAACAAGTACATATTAATAAAATAACCCTGAAATATTAGTATAGAGTTTTTTAGATTTAAAAAATAGCAATAATAATAATTTTTACCGAAATGTAATTTACTAGTGAAATAAGTAAATTATCTGTTTTAAAATGAATACTCGATGATTTGGGTAGCAATATCACAACTGGGCATATTGACGGCTTAGAGCCTTCAACTCCGTCTGACATTAGTAATCGAAAAATAAACTGTTGATCGGATTAAATATGAAATTCGATGAAAGCGATTAAAAAAGATGTATTTATTTCTAACAACCCGGACCGATATGTACCATATCTGACTAACTAAGGAGATTTGTATATCAATCTTTAGTTGATAAAGTTATCGATCACAAATCTAGGGAAAAATCAATTATTTTTTATATATCAGGCAGTAAATAACTTTACGTGAATCGCTAATATTCTTTAGAATACAAGTTGTATTCAAACTGTATCCAGCCTGGGGCTTATTTCAAAAGACCCAAACATCTACCTTCAATTGATCGTTAAAATGTCTGGCAATATCGATATTTCTGAGATGGGATGCGATTTACATTATTTAAATCTTCGAGCTGTAATCTTCCATCGCTGTGGTTGTTATGTTCTCAGGAATATGAGCAATATTATAGGGCGTGTCGACAAAGACATGTGAATGAATGTTTGTTCCGAAATAATAGTTCTTCGGGCCCTTTCGGTTGGCTTTTTTTTGTTGCTTTAATCGATGTGTTTTAGTGTAAAATGATGCCGTAAAATGGTGGTTTATCCTCAAGGTTGTGTCGTTCGTTCGTTCGCGAAGGAAAAATACTTCAATGAAACTACAGGAAAACAGACAAGAAATAAACAAAAATCGCTGGAAAGCTATCGATTAAAAGAGCGTGTCTTACCAAAAGGATAGCGAGTCTACATAGCTCGCAGAGGGAAAACTCAATGTTTACGTGTTTTTACATTGGTTTGCACGGAGCTTGATGTGTTTTTTGTCAAGCGGCCATCTGCAAGCGGAAATAGGCGTATGCTCAGTTGTGGGCGTTTAGTTAGTATAAATAATTTGTTTTAAAAGACGAGTTGCGAAGACGGCGAGAGAAACGGAAAAACCTGGTTGATGCGAACAGAGAGGTTCGTGCAGTTGGGAGAGTGTTTTGGTAGTTTTTTTTTAGTGGTGTTCCGGTGTTGTCTGAAGGAGTGCCCAACCAGGTGTTACTCCGTTGTTCACACCTTATTGTGTCACAAAGGATGTTTCAGTTTGTCACAGAGCTGTTAGTATATAATAAAAATAAAAACCGATTAGATGAGTTAGAAACATTTTCTGATTTGCTAAATGAAGGCTTTCTAGTAGGTTCCATCAACCGGAACTAACTATACGTCACATTTCATTTAGCCAATGTGATATGCAGTTTATCAAACACAGGATTTACACACGCATTTATCAAACATTTCATCCGAAACTATGTAGTACGTTTCATTTAATAAATGTGATATTTAGTATATTAAGTCAATTGTTTATGACCGCATTCGTCAGACAATTGGGTCTGCGTCATTTT
Organism: Sepiola atlantica; assembly: GCA_963556195.1. Taxonomy (NCBI): domain Eukaryota; kingdom Metazoa; phylum Mollusca; class Cephalopoda; order Sepiida; family Sepiolidae; genus Sepiola; species Sepiola atlantica. The sequence goes on along the minus strand of OY744533.1, from coordinate 27,551,231 downwards.
TGGGAAAATGGATTTTCGCCTTTTTATCATTGACATTTATAACTTTACTGTTAGTATGTCAATCAGTTTTGCTAAATTTAGGAAAACAATCAAGTTTATTTTCTAATTAAACTCAGGTAATAATAACTATTATCGGTGGTCGTCTATATTGTTTTCAAAAATATCTACATTGGTGATCTAATTGCAATAATAGAAATTGTCTTCTAAATATGTTGCATAGCCCCTCTCTGCTTGGTCCGCGGCAGTACTCTTTTTGTATACTAGTCCCGGAACGGCCGTGGCAGTTCTCGTTTAATCACTCGACACTTTTTTAACACCAAAAATCATATAGTTTACATACCTTTACATTTTTCGTACCCTCTCTTCTTTCCTCGTCGCGTAGAGCGGCGTGTCGTCTAGTGGTTGAATTCTTTCTTCTTTCTTTCTGTCGAAACATCGCCGCTAAAACAAAAACTCCACGACCGACCCCGAAGACAAACAATCTTTTAAATTTAATTTCTGTTTTATTCTAAGCAAACAGGCCTTATACTGCACTCGACTGCACGGGTTCATCCGCACTAATTCGCACAAGTCAAACCAACGATTTCAAACAGATACCTGGTGATACCAGATCAGGCTGCCCTGTGGCTCCCTGAGACGAAATTCACCTACATTGACGTTTTTTGTTTTTCTTCTTTTTTTTTTTTTGTAAAACTTAATTATGTTCTACAAAACCAAAAACAAAAACAACAGCCCCTCTCCCTTTCTCCCTCCCCTTTTTTATTTTATTTTTAGAACTTGAAGCATAAATCTTTTACTATAATGACCAGATTCGGCATTAAATAACCCAAAAAGGGTTGATATGCCGTAAAACAAAACTACCAAACCAAAAACGATGATTAAACATTTGAAGATATAAAGAACTTGAAGCATAAAAACTTTTACTATAATGACCAGATTCGGCATTAAATAACCCAAAAAGGGTTGATATGCCGTAAAACAAAACTACCAAACCAAAAACGATGATTAAACATTTGAAGATATAAAGAACTTGAAGCATAAAAACTTTTACTATAATGACCAGATTCGGCATTAAATAACCCAAAAAGGGTTGATATGCCGTAAAACAAAACTACCAAACCAAAAACGATGATTAAACATTTGAAGATATAAAGAACTTGAAGCATAAAAACTTTTACTATAATGACCAGATTCGGCATTAAATAACCCAAAAAGGGTTGATATGCCGTAAAACAAAACTACCAAACCAAAAACGATGATTAAACATTTGAAGATATAAAGAACTTGAAGCATAAAAACTTTTACTATAATGACCAGATTCGGCATTAAATAACCCAAAAAGGGTTGATATGCCGTAAAACAAAACTACCAAACCTCAAACAGATACGTCTATTTCCATAGGGCTATTATCCAACAAATAAAAGTTATGTTAAACTACATTGACTAATATAAAAATTAATAACGAATGAGATCTTCATAATATTCAGCACTAGAAAAATGCCATTCCAAGACGAGTTCCCTGAACAAAACAGATTTGCACCACTTTTATCTCCCCTTATAAGATGAAACAGGTTATCTAAGACAAAAGCAAAATAGGTATACGAAACATGTAAGATGGTATTTAACGTAATATTATATACAAAGAAGGAAACGAACTGTTTTACCGAACGAAGAATACATTAATGCTCGAATAAAATAGAAAGACACACGTGTTACCAGGGTCATAATATATAAAGAAAGAGATGCATAAATAATTTATAAGTACATGTGATTCGCATTTTGTTGATGGCGTGTTCTGGGAGTCTTGGCGTTCGACGAGAACAGAGAGTCTAAGCTGACCACGACTAGGGGTTATGAAACGCTTGCTAAGATGGCAGACAGTCGGGCCGCGTCTGGCGGCTGTGCCTGACAAATCGGAATAAGAGAAAGCATCGTTTTAAATTCCCTACGTCGACAGAATAGGAGTGTTTTTAAATTTGCGGAACAGACGAGTGCATTTTCTTAGTTGGCCAGTATGATTAATGGGAGATAACTTGGATAAAATCAAAGAGAGGTTACTGTTATAATTTTGTAGGCAGAAATAGTATTAATCGATCTCGGCAGAATATAAGTTGTATTAAACAAATGCATTCGGGCTTGGGCTGTATTTACTTGATCAAGACACGAATTAACAACGAACGGAACCTTAATTGTCCCTAAGAATTGTCCCTGTGGAATGTACGCTATTATTGTTCTAGAGTTTCTTCAAAGGAAACAACTGAATGCGTCTATTTTCGAGAGCGCACGAAACTGTCTTCTCGTATTTATCTGATTATCTTGCTCATCCGCAAATTGCTTCCTCTTGAGATTAACTTTGAGTTAAGGGAATTAGAGAAAGTTTTGAAATAAGTAGACATTTAAGTCTGGACAGTATTTCATCATTTGTACCCATTTCGTGATACAAATGCATCAGTGTTGAATGCACTGAGAATTGATTGCGCACACATCCATACAAATGCACCACTCATTGGAAATAATGCAATGCTAAGTGAAACACCTGATTAGCCCAGGTACGATATTATGATTGTAATCGTCAAAATTATATCCCGTGCGTTTCTCCATATAAATTGAGAAAGCTGGTCCTATTTATTTGCTTCCCCACGAAGGCAGAATTAGACACAAGGTAGAATTTTGATGACAGGAAAATCCACCACCACAAAAAGGGACACTCTGGACCGGGGCATTCTTGACATGTGTCGCTAACTTTTTCTAGTAATTAATTACTGTTTCAGTGAACTGTCAAAATCCTTATTCTGCTTTTAATCTAGGTATTATGTCCCTATTTACTTGACTCCCAACCGGCTCTGTTTTCAATCTGGAGAAATCTAGCCCCCCCCCCCAAATAGAACTTTTGGGCAAAAATAAAAATTGCACAAGTCTAAAAAGAATTATTCCTTCAATAATTTAAAGCAGAAAAATGAAGTGTAGCATCAGAACAGATATTACACTTTGCCCTTAACGAAAAGCCGTCCGCTAAATAGCAGACATATGTATCTTACTGACGTAAAAATTTCATATTTGCCGAATGTATATGCAATGATTTATTTTTTTTATTAAATGCTTTAAATTTATTGGAAAAGTGTCTATGTATTAAATAAAATACCAAAAAACTATTTATTAAGATTCGATTTTTAATCTGTCCTTACCTGATTGATTGTTCTCTCTGTTTATCTCTCTTTCTTTCTTTCTATTTTAGTTTCTCTCTTTCTCTCTCTTTTAGTTTTTTTACTTTGTCTCTCCTTTATTTTCTCTCTATATATTTCTAAAACTTTTTTCTCACTTGATTTCTTTTCTCTACTTTGACCTCTTCTCATCTATTTTACCCTCTTCTTTATTCTACCCCTCTCTTCTAGTTAACTCTCTCTCTCTCTCTTTCTATCTCTCTCTCTCTCTGTGTCCTCCTCTGTATTTCTATCTGTCTCTTCCTCTCTGTATTTATCTGTCTCTCTAAATGTATCTGTATATTGCGCTCTTATTTTTCTTTTCCTATTTCGTTTTTTCTATGTGCTATTTCCTATGTGCGTATATACATATGTATATATACATACACATACATATATGCACACTAGAATAATACCCGTCTCAGAACGGGTAAAATGAATTTCCGGAAGTAAACAGATTTGCATTACTTTTATACTACTTTTCCTTATTATTATTATTATTAGTAGTAGTAGTAGTAGTAGTATTATTGTTTCCCCTTTTTATTCTTTATGCTTATTACGTAATTTAGTGCAATACAGTTGTTTTTTAAATTTATTTCAGACTAAATGATAATGATGTGTCAAGCTTGGACATTCAAAAAAATACAGCCACACAATAACATTATTAAAAGAAAGCATGTCATTGTGCAGTATAGTTACCAGGAAAAAAAATTGTATAACAATTACAGTTATAAGGTTTAGTATCATTATATATTGATTTTTATATTCGTAAGTCGACATACAAATTATGCTACACAGTTCTCTTCTCTTCGGGGAATTGATTTTACTAGTCCTGAGACGATTATCCATTCTAGTATGTATGTATGTATGTATAGATTAGAAAAAAGACATGACCAGTTTATGCTTTAAGGGACACTATATCATGTCACACGAACCATATGGATCTTTTAAGAATGTCAACAAAATATTTTGTAATGTTAAAGTAACCGCTAATCCCCATGAAGCCCAAATTGATATCGAGTATTTTATAGTAGCGTAGGCGAATCAGTTTGAACTTCCCTATTAAACTGTCTGCATTTCAATAACATTTTCCAATTTCCAGTAGCAATTACGGCTAACTTTTCTTAGTTCTGAGCTAAGTCTGGCTGTCATCTTTAGTTAAATTTATTTTAGCCTGAAAGAAATGATAATTGAGTGAGTTATTAGCCAGTAAAGTAAAGTGATATATATATATCTCATTACAAATTCAAGTTGATGAGAAGTTGTGATGTTACGACATTTTATCATGCTAAAAGTCGTCAGTTAAAAAAAATGTTTGCGTGGTCACTTTTTTCAAATGTGGAACGTTACTTGGATTACTATATATATATATATAATATATATATATATATATATATATATATATATATATATATATATATAATGATGAGTCAATGAATAATAGACCTGCAAATGGAAGCAAATCAATATCTTCAGTTGTTCAGAACAAGAAGCATTTAGTAAATAAAAAATATTTCTTCTTCTTCTCTTTTAATTTCATCCATTAAGCCAGGCTTTTCAAAGATTAAAATCTTATCATCAGAGGAAGTAGTGATTGATAAGTTGACAGATAATGGCAGTCAATATTCGAAATTTGAAAAAAAGTTAAAAAAAAAAGGTTTTAAAGTTCAAACGGGTGTGTTTCAATGTAAATGAAAGTCACCAAAAACGGAAATCCAAGTGATATGGGGTTCAAATGTAATTGGTAAATCCAGAAGAATCTCTGTGAAAATCCAACGACGACGATTCCACTCAAGTCCGCAGTCCTTAGGGGGGGGGGGATCAGACAAAATTGGCCATATTAAGAAAACACAATTCTTCCTGTTTTCAAAGAAGCAGATCCAAAGCAGATCCTATTATACGGGAAAATACGGTATTTTCCCGAAATGTATGCATAGGACATGGTGTATACCTTTGTATTAACACTTGAAGGTAATGGACAGCAAATGATAGACTTACTAACAGAACGACACAAAAAATAAGGCGTGTCGCCAATACGGGTGGAGGCAGAGCAAATGATGATCTAGTTTTACAATGCTGGATGATGTTCTATCTCTCTTACCCAAGTTATAATCAATATATATATATATATATATATATATAATGGTAAAATGCACGATATCTGTATAATGAACATGAAATGTCGTGATAGACAAAATGTGTGAAAAAGACAAGCAGAAAATAGATTTAAATACAGGACAAAAACAAGAAATGAGAAATTTGACCGGTTTCGTTCGTATGAACGAACGTATTACGAAAAAGTGAAGATTTGAAAAAGTTTATTTCGATAGTAGCACAAACATAGGGAAAGGAACAAAACGCACAGCGAGATGTGATTGGTCCATACGAGAAAATTTAACAAGTATGAGAGATATTTTTGGCAAGTACACGATATCTTTTCTCTTTTACTTTTGCACCTACGAGCTAGTATTGGGATTGTATGGCTATGTGATAGGGAACGACAAGTAAAGACGCCAACAGAGAGGCGTTATAGACGAAGAGGGGGAAGGGGAAGAAATAGAAAAAAGACAGTAATTTTTATCCAGGATAAGCACTATAGTTCGAAGGTATATATATATATATATATATATATATATATATACATACATACATATAACTATATACGTAAACACCCATAAATATACACACACACACACACACTCCAAACATGTTTTGTTTTCCTAACGCGTTTTTCCTGTATACTTTAATAAC
>OY744533.1:27525280-27537780 GCA_963556195.1 Sepiola atlantica | reverse complement strand
TTCGCAAAACGTTTGCGTAGTTCATTGGTGTTGTGGCGTCAAATTCGCAAAACGTTTGCGTAGTTCATTGGTGTCGTGGCGTCAAATTCTCACAACGTTCGCGTAGTTCATTGGTGTTATGGCGTCAAATTCGCACAACGTTTGCGTAGTTCATTGGTGTTGTGGCATCAAATTCGCACAACGTTTGCGTAGTTCATTGGTGTTGTGGCATCAAATTCGCACAACGTTTGCGTAGTTCATTGGTGTAGTGGCATCAAATTCGCACAACGTTTGCGTAGTTCATTGGTGTTGTGGCATCAAATTCGCACAACGTTTACATAGTTCATTAGTGTTGTGGCATCAAATTCGCACAACGTTTGCGTAGTTCATTTGTGTTGTGGCATCAAATTCGCACATGGTTTGCGTAGTTCACTGGTGTTGTGGCATCAAATTTGCACAACGTTTGCGTAGTTCATTAGTTTTGTGGCATCAAATTTGCACAACGTTCGCGTAGTTCATTGGTGTTGAGGCATCAAATTCGCACAACGTTCGCGTAGTTCATTGGTGTTGAGGCATCAAATTCGCACAACGTTTGCGTAGTTCATTGGTGTTGAGGCATCAAATTCGCACAACGTTTGCGTAGTTCATTGGTGTTGAGGCATCAAATTCGCACAACGTTTGCGTAGCATCAAATTCGCACAACGTTTGCGTAGTTCATTGGTGTTGAGGCATCAAATTCGCACAACGTTTGCGTAGTTCATTGGTGTCGTGGCATCAAATTCGCACAACGTTTGCGTAGTTCATTGGTGTTGTGGCATCAAATTCGCACAAGGTTTGCGTAGTTCATTGGTGTTGAGGCATCAAATTCGCACAACGTTTGCGTAGTTCATTGGTGTTGAGGCATCAAATTCGCACAACGTTTGCGTAGTTCATTGGTGTTGAGGCATAAAATTCGCACAACGTTTGCGTAGTTCATTGGTGTCGTGGCATCAAATTCGAACAACGTTTGCGTAGTTCATTTGTGTTGTGGCATCAAATTCGCACATGGTTTGCGTAGTTCATTGGTGTTGAGGCATCAAATTCGCACAACGTTTGCGTAGTTCATTGGTGTTGAGGCATCAAATTCGCACAACGTTTGCGTAGTTCATTGGTGTTGAGGCATCAAATTCGCACAACGTTTGCGTAGTTCATTGGTGTTGTGGCATCAAATTCGCACAACGTTTGCGTAGTTCATTGGTGTTGAGGCATAAAATACGCACAACGTTTGCGTAGTTCATTGGTGTTGCGGCATCAAATTCGCACAACGTTTGCGTAGTTACTTGGTGTTGAGGCATCAAATTCGCACAACGTTTGCGTAGTTCATTGGTGTTGTGGCATCAAATTCGCACAACGTTTGCGTAGTTACTTGGTGTTGAGGCATCAAATTCGCACAACGTTTGCGTAGTTCATTGGTGTTGTGGCATCAAATTCGCACAACGTTTGCGTAGTTCATTGGTGTTGTGGCATCAAATTCGCACAACGTTTGCGTAGTTCATTGGTGTTGAGGCATCAAATTCGCACAACGTTTGCGTAGTTCATTGGTGTTGTGGCATCAAATTCGCACAACGTTTGCGTAGTTCATTGGTGTTGTGGCATCAAATTCGCACAACGTTTGCGTAGTTCATTGGTGTTGTGGCATCAAATTCGCACAACGTTCGCGTAGTTCATTGGTGTTGTCGCATCAAATTCGCACAACGTTCGCGTAGTTCATTGGTGTTGTGGCATCAAATTCGCACAACGTTCGCGTAGTTCATTGGAGTTGTGCATTTCGTCATAATGAAACCACGTTCGGTATCATTTTTATTTTGTTTCTTTTTCTATCGTGCTTAATATACCTATTTGTTCGAACCCGTTGTGTTAAATGTCTTCTACTTTTTAGCTATAGCAGACATAGTACGGTGGAATAGGTTCTAGAGCCATTACGGTGGCAACTAGTCAAAGAGTAGAAATACTCCTACCAAAAACCAATAGTTCATTGGTGTTGTGGCATCAAATTGGCACAACGTTCGCGTAGTTCATTGGTGTTGTGGCATCAAATTCGCACAACGTTTGCGTAGTTCATTGGTGTTGTGGGATCAAATTGGCACAACGTTCGCGTAGTTCATTGGTGTTGTGGCATCAAATTCGCACAACGTTTGTGTAGTTCATTGGTGTTGTGGGATCAAATTGGCACAACGTTCGTGTAGTTCATTGGTGTTGAGGCATAAAATTCGCACAACGTTCGCGTAGTTCATTGGTGTTGTGGGATCAAATTCGCACAACGTTCGTGTAGTTCATTGGTGTTGTGGGATCAAATTGGCACAACGTTCGTGTAGTTCATTGGTGTTGAGGCATCAAATTCGCACAACGTTTGCGTAGTTCATTGGTGTTGAGGCATCAAATTCGCACAACGTTTGCGTAGTTCATTGGTGTTGTGGGATCAAATTCGCACAAGGTTTGCGTAGTTCATTGGTGTTGAGGCATCAAATTCGCACAACGTTTGCGTAGTTCATTGGTGATGAGGCATCAAATTCGCACAACGTTCCCGTGGTTCATTGGTGTTGAGGCATCAAATTCGCACAACGTTTGCGTAGTTCATTGGTGTTGAGGCATCAAATTCGCACAACGTTTGCGTAGTTCATTGGTGTCGTGGCATCAAATTCGAACAACGTTTGCGTAGTTCATTGGTGTTGTGGCGTCAAATTCTCACAACGTTCGCGTAGTTCATTGGTGTTATGGCGTCAAATTCGCACAACGTTTGCGTAGTTCATTGGTGTTGTGGCATCAAATTCGCACAACGTTTGCGTAGTTCATTGGTGTTGTGGCATCAAATTCGCACAACGTTTGCGTAGTTCATTGGTGTAGTGGCATCAAATTCGCACAACGTTTGCGTAGTTCATTGGTGTTGTGGCATCAAATTCGCACAACGTTTACATAGTTCATTAGTGTTGTGGCATCAAATTCGCACAACGTTTGCGTAGTTCATTTGTGTTGTGGCATCAAATTCGCACATGGTTTGCGTAGTTCACTGGTGTTGTGGCATCAAATTTGCACAACGTTTGCGTAGTTCATTAGTTTTGTGGCATCAAGTTTGCACAACGTTCGCGTAGTTCATTGGTGTTGAGGCATCAAATTCGCACAACGTTCGCGTAGTTCATTGGTGTTGAGGCATCAAATTCGCACAACGTTTGCGTAGTTCATTGGTGTTGAGGCATCAAATTCGCACAACGTTTGCGTAGTTCATTGGTGTTGAGGCATCAAATTCGCACAACGTTTGCGTAGCATCAAATTCGCACAACGTTTGCGTAGTTCATTGGTGTTGAGGCATCAAATTCGCACAACGTTTGCGTAGTTCATTGGTGTCGTGGCATCAAATTCGCACAACGTTTGCGTAGTTCATTGGTGTTGTGGCATCAAATTCGCACAAGGTTTGCGTAGTTCATTGGTGTTGAGGCATCAAATTCGCACAACGTTTGCGTAGTTCATTGGTGTTGAGGCATCAAATTCGCACAACGTTTGCGTAGTTCATTGGTGTTGAGGCATCAAATTCGCACAACGTTTGCGTAGTTCATTGGTGTCGTGGCATCAAATTCGAACAACGTTTGCGTAGTTCATTTGTGTTGTGGCATCAAATTCGCACATGGTTTGCGTAGTTCATTGGTGTTGAGGCATCAAATTCGCACAACGTTTGCGTAGTTCATTGGTGTTGAGGCATCAAATTCGCACAACGTTTGCGTAGTTCATTGGTGTTGAGGCATCAAATTCGCACAACGTTTGCGTAGTTCATTGGTGTTGTGGCATCAAATTCGCACAACGTTTGCGTAGTTCATTGGTGTTGAGGCATAAAATACGCACAACGTTTGCGTAGTTCATTGGTGTTGCGGCATCAAATTCGCACAACGTTTGCGTAGTTCATTGGTGTTGAGGCATCAAATTCGCACAACGTTTGCGTAGTTCATTGGTGTTGTGGCATCAAATTCGCACAACGTTTGCGTAGTTACTTGGTGTTGAGGCATCAAATTCGCACAACGTTTGCGTAGTTCATTGGTGTTGTGGCATCAAATTCGCACAACGTTTGCGTAGTTCATTGGTGTTGTGGCATCAAATTCGCACAACGTTTGCGTAGTTCATTGGTGTTGAGGCATCAAATTCGCACAACGTTTGCGTAGTTCATTGGTGTTGTGGCATCAAATTCGCACAACGTTTGCGTAGTTCATTGGTGTTGTGGCATCAAATTCGCACAACGTTTGCGTAGTTCATTGGTGTTGTGGCATCAAATTCGCACAACGTTTGCGTAGTTCATTGGTGTTGTGGCATCAAATTCGCACAACGTTCGCGTAGTTCATTGGTGTTGTGGCATCAAATTCGCACAACGTTTTCGTAGTTCATTGGTGTTGTGGCATCAAATTCGCACAACGTTTGCGTAGTTCATTGGTGTTGTGGCATCAAATTCGCACAACGTTTGTGTAGTTCATTGGTGTTTCGGCATCAAATTCGCACAACGTTCGCGTAGTTCATTGGTGTTGTGGCATCAAATTCGCACAACGTTTTCGTAGTTCATTGGTGATGAGGCATCAAATTCGCACAACGTTCGCGTAGTTCATTGGTGTTGAGGCATCAAATTCGCACAACGTTTGCGTAGTTCATTGGTGTTGAGGCATCAAATTCGCACAACGTTTGCGTAGTTCATTGGTGTTGAGGCATCAAATTCGCACAACGTTTGCGTAGCATCAAATTCGCACAACGTTTGCGTAGTTCATTGGTGTTGAGGCATCAAATCTGCACAACGTTTGCGTAGTTCATTGGTGTCGTGGCATCAAATTCGCACAACGTTTGCGTAGTTCATTGGTGTTGTGGCATCAAATTCGCACAAGGTTTGCGTAGTTCATTGGTGTTGAGGCATCAAATTCGCACAACGTTTGCGTAGTTCATTGGTGTTGAGGCATCAAATTCGCACAACGTTTGCGTAGTTCATTGGTGTTGAGGCATCAAATTCGCACAACGTTTGCGTAGTTCATTGGTGTTGAGGCATCAAATTCGCACAACGTTTGCGTAGTTCATTGGTGTCGTGGCATCAAATTCGAACAACGTTTGCGTAGTTCATTTGTGTTGTGGCATCAAATTCGCACATGGTTTGCGTAGTTCATTGGTGTTGAGGCATCAAATTCGCACAACGTTTGCGTAGTTCATTGGTGTTGAGGCATCAAATTCGCACAACGTTTGCGTAGTTCATTGGTGTTGAGGCATCAAATTCGCACAACGTTTGCGTAGTTCATTGGTGTTGTGGCATCAAATTCGCACAACGTTTGCGTAGTTCATTGGTGTTGAGGCATAAAATACGCACAACGTTTGCGTAGTTCATTGGTGTTGCGGCATCAAATTCGCACAACGTTTGCGTAGTTCATTGGTGGTGAGGCATCAAATTCGCACAACGTTTGCGTAGTTCATTGGTGTTGTGGCATCAAATTGGCACAACGTTTGCGTAGTTACTTGGTGTTGAGGCATCAAATTCGCACAACGTTTGCGTAGTTCATTGGTGTTGTGGCATCAAATTCGCACAACGTTTGCGTAGTTCATTGGTGTTGTGGCATCAAATTCGCACAACGTTTGCGTAGTTCATTGGTGTTGAGGCATCAAATTCGCACAACGTTTGCGTAGTTCATTGGTGTTGTGGCATCAAATTCGCACAACGTTTGCGTAGTTCATTGGTGTTGTGGCATCAAATTCGCACAACGTTTGCGTAGTTCATTGGTGTTGTGGCATGAAATTCGCACAACGTTTGCGTAGTTCATTGGTGTTGTGGCATCAAATTCGCACAACGTTCGCGTAGTTCATTGGTGTTGTGGCATCAAATTCGCACAACGTTTTCGTAGTTCATTGGTGTTGTGGCATCAAATTCGCACAACGTTTGCGTAGTTCATTGGTGTTGTGGCATCAAATTCGCACAACGTCTGTGTAGTTCATTGGTGTTTCGGCATCAAATTCGCACAACGTTCGCGTAGTGCTCTTCAGGGTTCGTTTGTCGTTAAACTGATTCAACAAATATTCGACCTGGTTGAAGACCATAATTGATTTGGCCGTCAAGAAGAGTTGATATATGTATAATTATAATGTCTTTACATATAAACATACTAAATTTATACAGTACTTTATGTATATGTACTAATAAACCGATCATTTTAAGTTTTACAAACTGCGTAATGGTTAACATTTGGACTATATTTTGTTTAATTTTCATACAGAGGAGTGGAAGTCCGTCGTGAAAATTAAGAAACCTCCGATCTTCTTCAAATCTTAACAATAGTTATTAGAAATAAGTTAATACATATTTCCTAAATTTAAGTTTCTATTGCGAATGTTGAGGCGTTTTAGGGTCATAATATGTAAATAACCACTCATTTTAAATTGAAATATATTAGATTTGCATTAAATGTTATCACAAGCAACATTTCCAGAATTTCTATTTTGGTAATTCCTTAAGTTTAAGCTTAAGATACTTTCTATAATTAAAATCATGTAATGGCGTTTTATAAAAAATAGAAAATAGGATCGTGAACATAAGATTTTGTATCATTATATTGTGATTTTGATTTTTTTAAAGTAGAAATAAAAGTGGTGGAAAATTGTTCTGTTTGGGGATGAACTAATCATACCATATTTTACTCGCACGCTAAGGAAGTTTAACTCATCGCATGAAGTTTATACATACATACTGATTTTTCACACATTTCTGACTTTTGAATCGTTCCTGAATTTCATTGGAATTCACCACCATCTTTCACTGTATAATACCATTTTCTAATCCGATTTTTTACACAACTGCATTCAGTCATTCACAATTACAATGAATTTCTGTTCACTATTGAAAAATTTTTTTTGACTATTTTTGTTTTAAGCATAACTTACAATTGTGTTGCAACTTACCAATAATTAGCAATTTATTGGTTTTTCCTTCTGAGAATAACAGTAATTTATTGAAAATTTATGGATTAAAGCTCATTTTATTGTATTTTTAAACACCTGTTGATAATAATAAACTTGTAAAGTATGTAACTTTACATTTTTCTATTATTTTAATATTTCCTATAACAATACTCTATTCAAAATATCGAGAATTTCCCTCGATATGAACTAATAGAAAATAGTTATCTTCATAAAATAAATATAAATTTATATTTTGGAGCCCAACTTTCAGAGTTTAAGTTCAATGGATATTGACTTATAATTCAAAAGAATGTATGAATAGACGGTAAAAAGCAGATTCCAGCAATTCTATCTTTATTTTCCATTAAAGAGATTCATTTTTTACGGCCGTTTCTTTATTCATCTAGACAATCAAGGTGTTCCAGCATATCTTTTTAAGAGGTAGATATAGGACAGCTAAACTCACTTTGGTTTACTAAAACCAACGATGGCGCTGGTTTTGGAATAAATACAGGAATTGTTTGGAAAAGAATCGATCTAAAGCAAGTTTTTCTAACGTTAGTTTGTTATGCTTTTCTTTTCTTTTTTTTCTGACAATCGTTGTTCTAGGAAATTAAAGATTTGCTTCAACACCTTGATTGTATAGATAAATAAGAAAACGGCTGTAAAAAAGTTATCTCTTTTCTTTATAGTCTTTGGAATCTACTTTTCTATTATCCATATACATATATACAAAATTGAAAGAAAAATTTGTTTTAAAAATCTAAGTTTATTTGTAATTACGCCAAAATCTTTCTTTTACATTTCTTCAAAGAATATTAAAAAGTGGAATTTTACTTTCAAATGCAATCATTTAAATTCATTTAGAGAATGCATAGTATCGTTTCTATTTTGAATTTTGAACACAATGGAAAAATAAACTAGCTAAAAAGTATTCTTTCATATCTTGTAAATAGTAACTTAAAAACACAACAATTGCTAAACGAATTAGTAGCGTTCGTTTAGAATGAACACAAGACAAAAATAGAACGAAACTTCTGACACTGCATAAACAACTAAAATGTTTAGAGGTGAATAAAAAACGGAAAATTATAAGCGAACGAAGCGCCTTGGGCTAGTAAATTTAGTTTCAGTTATAGATGCAAATACTCTGTAAAAAAATGTTCAGACTGACAATCCCTTACATATTCAGGATAATCAGGAAAGAGATTGAGATGCGTCCATTAAATCAGGATAATCAGAAAAGAGATTGAGATGCGTCCATTAAATCTAATATTTGATACATACCCGTAGCACATAGGCAGGACGACCAAACAACCAACAAAACCTATCAGAGAGATGAGTGGATCTGTCTAAAACTGTTATTTATAGTATGAGCATGACAGATAGAACAACCGATCAACAAACAGAGACACTTATAGACTATACACATAACAAAATACCTAAGCCATGTCCTGTTCGTTTCACACTATCAAAAACAGTTTTTGAATGAGATCGTCCGCTTAGCAAATATTTTTATATGTGATTTATTTGATATCGCCAAGTTAAACAATGCCGATTTTACCCATTTTAAAATGAATTGTTCTCAAATCAAATTATGTCGTCCCGTCAACAACAAAACATACCATTTGAAATAATTTAAAAAAGTTAAATTTGTTTTATTGATTTGAAGAATATTTTGCTGAATAATAATTCTTGCGGTAAGAAAACTAAAAATATTTTTAATACCATAAAAAGGTACATTTTTAAATAAATAAAAGACATATTCGTTTTGTACGAGTATTTAGCTAACACTGACAATTATTTTACGAAGAAGGAGAGTCATTTTTCTTAATAGTATTGTCTCTGACAGACATTTATTATTTCAAAAGGAATATAATTATTAACATTACATGATACATATTAATGTAGAAAGCACCGTGATATTTTTATGAGACCTCGCTAATTATAAATATTCTTCTCCGAGTGTAAAAGAGCATAAACATTGATATTACTAGCAACATAATACATAATTCTGGTGCGTTTATTTCCTTATAACGTCAACATAAGTTTGCGTCTGGTTAACGGGTACAGTTTTCTTGACTCCATATGAGGGCAGTTAGACATAAGGTCGGTGGGGTATCTAGCTCTCCAAAAGGGCACTCTGGATTGCAACAGAAATAAAAATTGCCTCAGCTTAGCACATATCCCTCTAACGACCAGAGACAGAAAAGATAAAATGAAGCACGAGAACAGATACTAAACCATGCTCCCAGCCAAAACACATTGAATATTATAATGAAATATTCCTAACAGTGCAAGACGCAGTGATTCACTTTCCTTATTCAATTAAATGAGAAACCATGAGAAATTAATGGTTTCTTTTTTATTGTTTCATAAGATTTCTCCACGGGATTGTCTCTCATATTAATAAAAATATATGCTAGAAAATTAGCAACCAATAAAGACCTAGGCAACTATCTATTAAAAGTGGCGTTTTTAAAATGAACATGCAAAGTAGCCTTCTCATTCGTTCTATCGCCTGTCATTTGGCGTTATATATACATACAGGTACTTGGAATAAAATAAGTGTTACTAAGCTCTAATCTCTGCCCCACCTCTTGTAAAACATTCACAGCAAGAACTCGTCTGGCTACAACCACAACAAATAACTTTTCTCTCTCTTTCTCTGTACCAAAAACCAAACGGAAATACTTATTGCTTAAAACACCACATCTGGTAAAAAAGATACCACGAGTCTGCTTCTCAACCGACTAAAATATAATCATCTTCAAGTCTAACGTAAACAAATAAAACCGTATTCTTGGAAAACCAAGTTCTCTTAAAAAATTATCGGCCATTTCACCCACCGTTTTTAATCCTTTCGTGGCGGAGATTATCGTCCAACCAACAATCCTTTTGACCCTTATCCTCGAGTGGCCCCTAACTCTTGATAAATTGTGACCCATAAGTACAAAAATAGCATGACAAATTTATATTAGTTATACTCATGTTTATTATTTGCATCCATTTTTAACATTTTTCTTTCAGAAAAGACACAAGATATGCCACGAAAATACTTATGCTATTAAATGAATAAGGTAATACGCCGTGTTTTTCTTACCTTGCTGCTTCATTCTTACACAAACACAAGATGCATCGAGGACTGTTAAGCTCTGGTAGTGAAGTATTACTTGGCTTCTATTTTTTTCTCTTTCAGTTTCTACTTTCCCTTTAATTTAACCACCGAATCAATTCTGTAGCAGTTGCATGAGCGAACTATTTTGTATCGGTCTACATCACTGGCAGTGAGATTGTAATTCGGCTTGATGATTGTGTTATCATCGCCTCTTCACCGCGTGGGCGTATGTAACTTTTGCGTGTGACCAGATTCATACGCGATGAATGGTTTGGGGGCAAAAGCAAAACCACGCGGATCTTTAGTTCTAGCTTATCTCTCAAACAGACAAGACGTATATACTGCGCTCGCTACCTAAGCCAACGGTAGGCGAGTCGAGAGACTCTACGATATTATTTCCTCTCACTGGCACCGAATCATCACATTTTACTATCTTCATTTTGTTCTTGTGTTCTAGTGAATAAAACGTCATATCTATTTAGTTGTGGAGTCATTATTTATTCTGAGGAAAAATGGTGATACCTTTTTAATTATGTGACATTTCTATTTCAGTCAGATACTGCTAGACGTATTACTCTTCCATTAACTATCTCATTCTGATTTTCTTCCTGATTTAAACCACAAACCTGAAATTGGTTTCCAACTAAAATTCCAAAGTAAACATTTTTCTTAAAATAATTCACATAAGCCACTCGAAGATAAGGGTTAGTCATATTTTAAATTGGATTATGGATCAGTACTATCAAAGCATTGAAAACTGATTAATTCATAATTCATTCACAATTCGACATAACATATTTGTTGATATTGGGCTTAAGAACGGCCATTTAATAGTATGCAGGTAAGCCTTCATGTGGTAACGTGTTCCACAAGTAGGAATTTCTTGGAAATAAACTTTGTTCCTGGACGTTTCGTTCAATTTTACGTACACAAAGGAAGAAAGGCGAGTTCTTTGCAGTGTTTGTAGCTAAATGAGTTCTTGATGGGAAGAATTTCCGGTGTGGGAGGCAGAGTTTGAAGCTCAGTCGAGAACCTACTATGAACATATCGGTTGAGTAGGGAAAGACTAGCCACATCTCTTTATTTATATAATAAACTAAAGCGTGATTTCTTCTCCAAAATATATATTTCATTCTGATTTGGCAGTTCTTTGTTTGTTATTTGTCCCCGTTCTTTAAAACAAAAATGTATTTCGATTATATTTTTTTTAACATATACTTTATCCGTCTAGGAACAATTTTTAAACGGATATTTTTGGATACTGACATGCATAGCAGAAGCAATATCTCTCTGTCATTAAGCAAGTACATCTATCACTGTTATTCTCCCTGGCCTTAGAGTTGTACGATAGCTCAGTTTTAAGAGGGTCAGACTGAAGATCTAATGGTTCCTTGTTTCAATCCCTCGCATAGACATAATCCATTTCATTATTAAACAATTACATTCGTCAACGTGGAGATTAAAACATTACCTAACCAATAACTTGTCAAGCTCAAACACAAAATTTATATAAGATACGGGCCTTCATTGGTTGCAATATGGGCCAAGTAGTGAGTCTTTACGATAAACAGAATCGAACATAGTGCGAAAAGTGTGACTTTTACCTTTCTGTGAGTTTGACGTTTGACATAAATATCCCAAAATTAAATCAGTTCTAAGTTTGACTATGTTCGATAATTTAACCAAGTTTTGTGACGATTGGTCAAGCAATGTGGACGCTAGGTGGTGAACTAACGAACAGATTACACCAAATACATAACCTCCTTCGCAGAGGTAACAACAAATACTTATAGTTTTATGAGAATTTGGCTCAATTAATAATTTAATAACAAAACAATACTGTACTAATCAAATTTAACTTTCAAATTTATATGTAAACTTATTTTTAAGAAGTAAACATATTTAAAAAAAAAAGGAACTGAATAGTTTAATGAAAGTAAAATCAGAATGAAAGCAAAACCACTCCAGGACAACGCCGAGTTGTAACATCTAGTTGTAAATAAAATACTTAAAATTGAGAAACTCAAGTAATTACTTAGACAATGCCGTTATTTTAGTTGCACACACACGTCTAACTTCCATTGTAATAAAATGTTTTCCGGAGAAAGTATTCACTCACTTCTTCTTCTTCTTCTTCTTCTTCTTCTTCTTCTTCTTCTTCTTCTTCTTCTTCTTCTTCTTCTTCAGCAGCAGTTAATTATTAACGTAAACTCTGGAGTATCTAGATGCGTATCTAAAATATACATCTTTTAAAGAATGTATTTGCGAAATGTCGAGATGTATATATAATAACATATAAACAAATATATGTTCCTTCTGTAATTCAGTTTTATCTGAAGAAAAAGAAAAAAAAGTGACCGGAATTCTGTCTGAATAGGTTTTTTCACTAACAAATAATAGGGGTTACATTAAGCAAATTATTTTGAATTATTCATTAATCAGTTATACACTGATTTCAGAT
>OY744533.1:27495280-27520280 GCA_963556195.1 Sepiola atlantica | reverse complement strand
TGCTATGAACTTTTTATTTTATTTTAGATTAGCTTAATAACTATTTATAAAGTCATATATTTATACATAAATATATATATATATATATATATATATATATATATATATATATATATATATATACATATATATATATGTAAAAGAGTAAGGCTACAGACATTTGTAGAATGTTTGTTTCAACATTTATTCATTATTTTGTTGTTTTATCATTTTATAATTTTATATTACGCGTTTCAAGCGGTGGTCCGCTTTCATCAGATATATAAATCCATTTGAAGAAATGTCTTTCGATTTGAGAGAATGTTGTTTCATTTGGGGAAATTTGTTATTGTGTTTGCGCATGCGTGGGTCTGCGGGTGCGTGATAATTGTATATCTTTATTTTGATTTTTTATTTGCCATTTTACCTGTTTCTCTTGGTCAAGTACGTGTTACCCATCTATGACCTCCCGGTCATCCCAGCTTCTTAGTGTGTAGAATTTCTTTTGAAATTTAATACTTTTTATTGCTTTTGTCGTCTCCAAGAATGATGTCGCGCCTGCGTGCGTGTGTGCGCCCGTATGCGTGTGGTCTAATCTTGAGTCTTGTAAATAGGTGGGCGACACACACACACACACACATAAATATGCACACACATACCCATGCGTGCACACACACACAAGCGTGTGGTTATATAGTGACAGAGAGGTGGATAAAAGTTGAAATACACATACATTCACACATACATATATATATATACATACATACATATACATACATACATACATACATATACACGCATACTTATAAAAGATAAGTTTATGAAAACGGTCCAACTAGATTCGAACTTGGTTTGGCCGATTTCATAGTCCGGTATTTAATGTGCAAATCTAATGTCTGTTGTAAACGATTCATTTAACACAAGTTGCTATTTGACTCATAGCTGTGTAGAAGTGCGTAATAAGAAGTTATGTACTAAGATTATCTTCCTTGAATAAGAATTTTCCAGTCTATAGATAACTATAAATTTTTATTTATGTTTTTACTTAACTAGAGGTGGATAAAGTTTGATCAAAGTGTGTGTTGTTAGAGTTATAATCTGTTTAATGCTGGATTAAATTTAAATATGAAGTTATTTTCTTGTGTTAGTAAGTAAGTGTAGTCTTTTAAGAGGACTTGTTGTTGTAGTAGTCTTTATCATTTTCTCGTAATATGTATATATATATATATATATATATATATATATATATATATATAATATATATAATATATATAAATATATATAAATATATATGTGTGTGGTTAGTGGGAGAGAACTCCAGCAAACTGCTCGATTAGAAGAGTGTAATATTTATTAATGTTTGTATTACAAAACCGATGTTGTTCTGATCTTCTGTAATACAAGTATTAATATATATATATATATATATATATATATATATATATATATATATATTTAGTTATGTATTTATTTCCTTGTGTTATATGTATGTGCACTTGCAACTACATCTTGGTGATTTATTGATTTATTTATCTAGTGCGTTTTCGGTTTTTATGTTTTTCATCAATGTTTGTGTTTTTTCTGTGTGTTAATCAGTGCCAGAATGGAGATAACAGCGAACTATTTTATATAGATATTCGAAGACTTCCCCAAGAGGATTGATTTAAAGAAAGACCTGGAAGTCAGAATTTAGAAAATACGTGGTACATCTATGACGTGGAAAGAACGTTTTTATTCTTTTTTCGAAACGAAATATAGACGTTTAAAATGCTAAATATGTGGTGCGTTTATAAAATGTAATAGATTTTATTTAAATATCAATATTTTGTACTTTGTGTTGTTGGAAATATCGGGTAAAATATCTAGCCTGGATGTAAATTTAAGTTCTGTTTGGTTATTATTAATTCACTGATAGAAGATATACATTGTAGAAGGCGTTACGTATCGTCATAAACGCACCACATATTTTATTTTTCTGGAAATCTATCATCTTAAGGAAGTCTCGAAATAAAGACGAAACGTCGCGGATCATGTAAACGTTTTCTCAGTTTTTTTTTTCGTCCCAGATCTATTCCCTTATAAGCACACACACACACACACACACACACACACACACACACACACACACACACACACACACACACATATATATATATATTAATATATATATATATATGTGTATAGTAGTATGTTTAAAAAAAAAGGCTGAGGTAAATGCAAAATCTCAGGTAGGATGTTAGCTGGAAGGATCAAAAATAAATCGAAATCGGACTTACTATTTATTTTTTCTTAAAATCTTACATACCAGCAATTGTGGTGTTAGCTGTTTGTGTGATCTCCGGATGATTATAATTTTTTTTAATAATCATCCAAACAACACACAAACAGCTAACACCACACTTGCTGTTATGTCAGATTTTAAGAAAAAATAAATAGTAAGTCCCATTTCGATTTATTATTTGTGTTTCTTCCAGCTAACATCCTACCTGGGACTTTGCCTTGCCCTCAGCCTTTTTTTTAAAACATACTACTACTATTCCCAGAAATGCTTCAAGCAAACTGCCATTCTCTATTATATATATATATATATATATATATATATATATATATATATATATAAAGGCACATTTTATATAATTGAAATCGATTCGCATAGTGAAGGTCAATATTTCAAATATTCAATAGAGCTTATTAAACGTATTAAATTCAAAATTATATCATTCTATGATTCAATAACATTTTCGGAACATAAGTTTACACATGTTTCTAGACAATTCAGAAGTAAACATAGATAATCAAACATGTGTACTACACCGGTAACCCATCATTAGTAATTGGTAAAACGACACTCACAGACAACTCTAAGATCATAGAAAAAATCGCGCGTGAACCATCAGCCATGTTTTGAAACTATTTCAATGCCAGATTGCCTTCAGAAAATCGGCTGCAACATGAAAACCTAATTTGCTTCCGCCCACTCGAGAACGCATAACATTTATCTTTTTACATAGTTTATATTTTCTCTTAAATAAATTGAATGGAAATTCATTTCTTATTTGTTAGAATTTAAACTTCTCGTTTTTGTCGTCTTCAATCACAATGTGTTACGTATCCTCCAAGTGTTTGTGTGGGGGTGACAATTGGTAGGTACTTACTCAGCGGAAGGATTTCTGTAGCAAGGCGACACTTCTATAAACAAACGAGAGTAATAGTTAGCCCCTTAGAAGATTACACAAGAAAAGTGCGCACCGAGTAACAGACCTTGTAAATATTGCAACGCTGTCTTTAGAATGAACTTCTTTCTTGCGTCGGGCGCAGAGCGACGCCCGTCTGTGTGAGATGTTGTCCGTGTGTTCGCTCTGCGCCGGGCGAGACAGCGAAGCGTTTATTTGGAATAACTTTATCGCCTTCAAGTAGGGAAACTATGTGACAAAGTCAATGTTTATAATATCGGCAACGTTTAAAGTTGTTATTGAAAGATTAGTGAGGCATTCGTTTGTTGGATGCTAACAAACTGAAGCACCAGTCTATACCGGATGAGAAGGCAAAGAAAAAAACGAAGAAATAGAAAGACATTTATACAAGAAATAATTATATATAAACAGATTTTGATGAAAATAAACTAAAGCATATATACACACACACACACATACATACATACATACATACATACATGTATATATATATATATATATATATATATATATATATATATATATATATATATATATATATATATATATGTATATATATATATATATATATATATAATTACCGGTGCATTCAAATGACCAAAGGAACACTAAATCCATGATCATACCTTTCATCTGTTCTTTCAGTTTCTGCATCTTCATTTGGCTCTCGGCCTTTTGGCTAAGATCAAAGTGTAGTATCTGTTCCGATGGATACTGCACTTCATAGATCGGTATTGTCTTGGCCTTCGGGGCTTGATTTCCGCCGGTCTATGGGTCTGATCTGTCCTGTGCAGTTCTAGGAGGTCCACCCTCCCAGGCTTTACCTCCCCTCTTTGGGGAGGAGTAAGTTAATTGCTTACTGTCTGAGGCGCCCCTACCGGGGAATGCCGACGGGGCTGCCCAGGCAATTTTTAATGGCCACAGTGCTCACTTTCTCGAGCACTGGCTTTTCAAATCCCACTTTCCGACCTTGTGTCACATATTCCTATTGTGGGTAGGGGTTAAATAACGCCTTTTGGCTAAGATCAAAGTGTAGTATCTGTTCCGATGGATACTGCACGCCTGTCCTGTGCAGTTATAGGAGGTCCACCCTCCCAGGCTTCGCCTCCCCTCTTTGGGGAGGAGTAAGTTTATTGCTTACTGTCTGAGGCGCCCCTACCGGGAAATGCCGACGGGGCTACCCAGGCAATTTTTAAATGGCCAGAGTGCTCACCTCTCGAGCGCTGGCTTTTAACCCCACTTGCTCGACCCGATCTTGGGTCACATCTTACTTGTGGGAGTAAGATAAAACTGGCCTTGTGCCTAACTCCGCGAGGAGTAAATAAATATATCGTCGAACGACCGCAACCAAACCCTTCTTCCGTTCTTTCAATCTCTTTACTTTCATATATTAGCGAATACCTTTAATTCCTCTTTGTATCACAGTCAAAGAGGAATTACAGCTGTTCGTCTATAATAAATAATATATATAATATATATATATATATATGGGAAATGAAAAAGGAAACCACCAAGAGATATTTGTATGTATATATATATATATATATATATATATATATATATATATATATATATATATATATATATATATTTAACAATACAGACGAAACGTTGATGAATATATAAAAAAAATATCTCTTGGTTTTTTCTTTTTCATTTCCCATTACGTCGGATTACTATCATCCTTCCTTACTCATATATATATATATATATATGTATATTAATATGCTCTGAAGCTTGTAATACAACTTCATTAAGCTTGCAATTTGGAACATTTTTGGATATTATAAAGTGTATGTACTAAAATATAGATTTTTTTAAGGAGCTATATATATATATATATATTATATAATATATATAAAATCTTATCTCATAACGAAAAACTTATCGTGCAAAAGAATGTTAAGACGAAACCATTTAACGTTTCAAGGGAAAGCGAAAAACAAATAGCAAGTCTGACAACTCCTGCTTTCTTTAATGACTTCGAAAAGAAATCCTCCGCTCTAAATGATAGTCGTTGGTTTGGGTTTTTCTTTAGGTCACCAGAAATGGTAATTTATACATGAAAAATTTAATTACTGACGTAATTCTATGATTTTATATGAATACAATTCGAACAATTACGAAGCATAATTTTTTCCGTAATTTTTGCGGAAGGTATGCACTGTGTATATATATAACTAGAAGAATCCCTATCCCAAGACGCTTACATTTATTTCCCCAAAAAGAACAGTTTCGCCCCTTTTTTATCTCTTCTGACGAATATTAAAATAAATATATAGTTATACTTAAACGTATGTCTAGAATTCTTATTCTAATTTTGATCACACACGATTACATCATTTTTATTCAAGAAAATGTCTAAAATTTACGTTTTAAGCTTCAGGGTTTTTCAGAAGAAATTGAAATCTGTGAAAACTTTATTTCATTTGTGTCTAATGATTATAGAACAAATTTAATGCAATTTTTAAATGGTAAGTTGTACTCAAATCCTTTATCCTAAACAATCAGAAACAATCAGAAAAACCAACAGAAAAACAGCATATTTGGTATTCTACATATTATTAATTACACATACTTAAGATTTAGATGTTTTTTTTATGGAAATCCTTCCAGTCAAGACATTTGATGTAAGGAGCTAAAAAGAAAGATTGAAGTATTTGAAAAATACTGACATTTGAGGAATATGTATTGATTAAAATACCTATTGTCAAAATTTCACAAAAATCGGATAATCTGAATTTTCACAATATGGCTTTCACCCTGTTTTTACCCACGTTTTCTATAAAACAAAATTAACTTAAATATAACCCATATTTGGACACGTTACTCCTAGCATCTGTGTTCCAAAATTCATAATGATCGTTTAATTAGTTGAGGAGTGAATCATATACATACAAATATATAAACATACTTCACTTTATAAAAGATAGATGATGATGATGATGATGATGACGATAATAATAATAATTCTACTACTATTAAAGCTGAGTCATCCAATGGTTGTGTTCTCAACTCTTTTTCCTATATAGAACGCACAAAATCCTTGAGGATTCCTTATCTGTATTATGACCTTAGGCGGTCTCAAACATCGAATATATTTTATTTTTCTTAAAAATGTGATGCAACGATAAAACTGACGAACCAGAATCAAATATTGATTCTGTAAGCCGAAAACTATCGATGACAAAAACGATAAAAAGGCTGACTTTACTTTATATATTAGATTTGAATTTAAAACACAATAGAAAACATTATATACATTTTAAAACAATAGAAAACAGTATATACATTTTAAAACACAATAGAAAACATTATATACATTTTGTATCAGTACAATTTTGTCGTTCAGAATTGTCTGATCTAATACCTGCATTCTTTGTTCCAGCTCGTTTTACTCATTGGTCTAGTGGTCTTCACTAATTCGCATTTTTATACTTCATTGTAATACAGCTTCCTATTTCAGTAGCTTATTTTCTAAGAATTACAGGCTTGTGGAATACTCTTCTTGCTGACTGCTTTCCCCCTACCTTTGTCTTTTCAAAACTTAAGTAAATATGCATCTTCTGTCTTTGCGATAATAATGTTTCTTTCTTTTTAGCTCCTTACATCAAATGTCTTGACTGGAAGGATTTCCATAAAAAAATATCTATCTCTTAAGTATGTGTAATTAATAAGATGTAGAATACCAAATTTGCATTTTTTCTGTTGGTTTTTCTGATTGTTTATCAATTTAAAAAAAGCTCTATACTAAGAGAAAACAGTGGATTTGGTCAGAAATCAATATCTCTCAAATAATTTTATTCCAATATCCGTACTAATTTTATATTAGTTTTTAAAAATAATATCGTGGGGTGTGCTTTTACGCCGGACATTCATGAAGACCTGTTTCCGGCTTTCAGAAACAGATCAAAGTGTGGCGTTTGTTCTGTTCATTGTGAAGGAGGAGACATTTTCTAAACAAAGGTAATATTGATTTCTGACCAAATCCACAGTTTGCGATTTTATGAAGTCGGATTTCTCCACATCAAGAAACCGATGTTACCTCAAACATTGCCATCATGGGAAGGCAAATTAGGACTATTTTATCTTGCTTATA
The DNA here is from genome assembly GCA_963556195.1 of Sepiola atlantica. Lineage (NCBI taxonomy): Eukaryota > Metazoa > Mollusca > Cephalopoda > Sepiida > Sepiolidae > Sepiola > Sepiola atlantica. The sequence continues at coordinate 27,513,008 of OY744533.1, read as the reverse complement.
ACTTAAAAATTGAAAATTATAAAAATTCAAATTCCCCACTTCTATAATAAAGACCAATGTGTGTGTGTATATATATATATATATATATAGTCACACAAACATCTTCCCGACGAATAAATAAAGGGACAACGCAAATCTATTTCCATAATGACAATTTTTTTTTCGTTCTGCTTTCTATACCTTTTTTATTTCGTTTATTAATTTATTTTTTTAAAAACTTATTCGGACTTCTGCATAGAGCTAACGAAATCATAGGATAGTCTGGTCTGCACAAGTCCTCATCGTTGGTTCCAGCTATTTACCCTAGACACCGAGAGCAGAAGGGCTCAGCAGCTGTATGCGAAGTCGGTGAAGATTTGTCCTAGAACACACAAAGACATGACGCAGAAGCACCATTGCCACTCTTACTCATTGATTTGCGGTTCCGCACCTGACGCGTCTTTGTCTACCATACGCAGAGACAAAGACGACCAGATGACGACGAATTCTAATGCCTACGACTGGATTTTCACCAAAGCCCTGTAAGCAACCTAACTCCTACGTTACCACAGCCCCTACCGCGGTGAGGAAGTGTTTGACTCGAGCGGCGGCGCTGTCTAGCATGTCTGAGCTAGCCACTCTTCGCAGTACACAAATCGGCGACGCTTCAACCGGCGTGAGCAACCGTTATCACCGGAGCAATGACAAATACTAGTTCAACTGCAAACTTCTAACTCAGAATATCTTATTCCAGAGGTTTGGTTTATCTATTTTCAGACATATCAATTTATTGTTGCGTCGTTTAATCGTCAAACACTAACCCATGGCGAGGCAACTGAATAAGGACTATTTTATCTAATTTATAACGTAAAAAATTAAGTTATATAATTTTAAATAAAACATTAAAAATTGTAATATGTGGTTAAAGTGTGGGGGTAGCAGGAGCACAGATGGGTGTCCGTTCATTCCTGGGCAACGCCGCATGGGTCTGTTAATCATGTATATATGTTTCATTGGGGAACAATTACGTTTTGTATACACTTAGTATTTCTAAAACAAACCAATAATAATAATTTGAGTTAGATATGGATTCATTAAAGAGGATTTGCATGTCTATCCCTTTTTGGTTTAGTTATCAGCTCGGAACAAAACATAACCTCCCTTCAAGTATGCTTGTCGTTTCGAAAAGGCGAGTGTTTAGGTTATAATGTCGGAAAAAGGTAGTGCGGAAGCTAAATGTCCCTTTCGTGAATTAATATCGAGCAAAAGCTAAAGGGAATAACTCGCACACTCTTACACACAATTTACCATGGATCAATTTTCCATATCTGGCGGGAAATTTAGGTTTTATACGTTTCCCTACGAATATTAATGTGTAACTTACCAGAATAATTCAGATATGATAGTTAACTCGTCCTAGCCGAGTCCATAGGTTTGGTTATCATAGCAGTCCTTTTTTTTTTAGCCATGGCCGTTTTGTAATCAATATTTACGACGTGATGTCTACTGTTTTTCGGAACAATAACATTCTCTTGTTGACTATTGTTGATGTCACGGACAAAGGAATGTTTCTGCTTTGCCATTTCTTTCTTTAATTTTTGATTATTTAGTATGACTCGACTTATGTTTGAACCCCGGTTTCCCAGCCTATTAACAAACACTTAAATCATCATGCCAAATGGGCCGGTTCTATTTGAATTGTTCTAATTAGCCATCATTTGCAATTAACTGATCAAGTTATTCATCTCTTACTATCTTTCGCTCGCTTTCTATCTTTCTCACGGTGTGTCGTTTTATCACCTCCTATCTTTATTGAATACGTCGTTTATTACTCTCGCTTCTGTTACCCTCTCTCTCCTCCTCTCTGTCTGTCTGTCCGTCTGTCTGTCTGTCTCTCTCTCTCTGCCCAATGATTTATTGTACACGATTATGTGATCGCAACTCACTAGTTTACCAATAATTGTCTGGAAACTCTTTACCTATACATTCTACAGTCGTTTTTAAATTGTCACAATAAAGTCCGATCGGATTGTAAGTCGGCAGAGACGAGCCCATAATAACCGACGGAACTCCATAGATCAATCACGCACTGTCTGCTGATTGTATGCGAGAATTGTTTGAATGCCATTTTAAAAAAGTATTGCAAACATAAATAAATAAAAAAAAAACAGGATAAAAACAGTCCGACTTTTCCGAAGACAGACTCTGCCTTTACACTTGATCGTGTATGGCTTCCTCTCAAACAGACAGTCTGTTTGAGAACCGATAAAAACCGGCGCGTTTTATCAACGCTTTTCTCATTCGTCGTGCGGCTAACATAAACAATATTATTTCGTTTTGAAACAAGAATCGTTTACTGTCATCTGGAGTAGATCCTTTCCCCCTCCTCCTAGTGCTGTGAATAGCTTGACAGTGTCACGATTTATTTGCCTCCCCGTGAGGGCATAGACACAATGGTCGATTTTTAATGATGAGTAAGTCTAGCTTTCCAAAGATGGGCACTCAAAGAAAATACTTATATAGTCCCGTCGGTATTCTCTGAAGAATGGGCAGTAACCAATGAACAGATTTCCTCCAGAAGGAGGAGGTGATGCCCGAAAGGATAGCCTCCTGAGACAGAACACATTGCCACACTATACTTCCTTCTTTCGGCCATATAAGAAACCATAATTCCGATTACAAAAGAAGGACTGACACCATACTGAAAACTAGCAAAACATTTTGCTAGTTTTAATAATGTAAACATTGAGTTTTCTAACGATTGTTATAATTTCTTGTTAACGTACGCTACCCCCTCTCAACGTAGGAGGTAATCCTTGGGCGGTCTCATGACAACATAGACTATACTACTCTCAAAACAGGAGATAATGCTTGGGAAGATTGCCTCCTAACAATAGAATACATACTATACTTCACACTCTTAAAAAAACGGAGTAGGTATTGCCTGGAAGGATGGGTTCATGACTACAGACAATATACTACATTATCCCCCCCCCAAAGGAGAGGATAATGCCTGCGAAGATGGTAGCATGACAAGCAAACTACCCTTCAAGAGAACAGATACTACACTATCATGTCCTATAAATTAAGTATTAAAATATAGTAATAGTACATTACAGGACTGGCGGGACAGTTATAAAAGTGGGGGGGGGGCTCTCCTAAAAAGTGGGGGGGGGGGAGTTTGATTAAACACATGCATATATAACTTTATTATTGATGACCGTAAAGAGGGGGAGGGGGCTTGAACCCCCTCCCCTCCTCTCCCGGTGCCGCCGTCCATGCATTATAAGAAATAATAGTATTTTTTCCGTTTTCCACAGACAGATACCAAATTATTATTAAAATACGTCAATTCGATTTACGGACGAAGCGATAAAAATGCTATTTCAAACAGAAGCGTGACAGACAAACGAACGGACGGACCAACGGATGGGTTCCATCTCTAAGTTTTCGTGGACGCATCTGAAGTGTTACATTTTCGGCCTGCGAACTAGAGATGAAGATTTACAATTAGGATGAGCGATGTTAACTTTACTTGAAGTCTACGTGTTTTCGCGATGATTTTAAACATGAAACTTGGTTTTCAAATACTCTTCTTTGCTCTCCGTCGAAAAAATCTCACGCGTCAACTCGGTAAAGAAACTGAATATTTGAACAATATACTCGTTGTCTCTCTCTCTCTCTCACTCTCTTATATATATATATATATATATATATATATAATATAGAGGGTGATTCATAAGTCACTTCACTTAGCAATTTAAAATGATTACCATATGAAGCACAAACATACTATGAACTTTTGATAATTGTTATCTTACTCTCTAATTACTGCTATTTGTTATTTTAAATGTGTTCGTTCATGTATGTGTTTCTATATATATGTATTTCATAATCAATCAAATATGCTACAAAGAGTCGTAAATTCCTTGCAACAAAAAATGGAGCTATGCATGCAGAACGAAGGTGGAAATTTTGAAAATCTGCTGTAATTTCAAACTCCCATAAATGAATTTGTTGAATAAACTTTCTGTTTTGTATTACCGTATTTTTTAACTTTAGAATTTCAAAAATACATAGCTAAGTTACTTATGAATAACCCTGTATATATATATATATATATATATATATATATGTGTGTGTGTGTGTGGAACAGTGGATAAACATAGCCACAAACTAGTAAAAATATATAAACAAACATCATAATAAAAGGTGAACCACGATTTTTTCCACCATATTCATAAAAAAAGCTTTATTAAGCAGAACTCAACATTTTATACAGTAAAGCGTGGCAGATAACCCGAGGAAAGAAGGGGTGTACGAGGGGGGAAATGTCGAGATTGTCTGTAGTGGGTTGAGTATGTGAGGGTGGCAGGGAAAGATTAGTAGTCAAGTTGTGGGGTAAGGCCAAATTCATAGTGTAGAAGTGGGTAGATGGGTTAATATGAGAGGGGGGATTAAAAATGGTAGAGAAAAATAAAAACACGTGATAGGAAAATAAAGATAAAGCTCGAAATAGTATGAAAATTACATAGAAATAAAAATATAGGCGACAGTTAGAAATCATCTATTGTTGTATTTAAAACATTTTTAAAGAGGATTCTTTTACCTTTGGTCACAGATGTTTATTTTTGTTTTATGAAATGAAGAACATTTATTAAAACATGAATATCGTTTATTTATGTACTAATATATTTCAGTTATTTTATAGAGATAACCGATAATTTCCCTTAGCAGGCCAATATAGAATCGAAGGAGAATTTCAATGGTGTCTTAGGTTCTATGAAAAATGTAACCCTTTTTGGAACTTATTTGAATGTTCTGTTAACATACCAATTTCTATAACACACAGAGAAATAATGACATATATAGTCTTAATAATTAACAAATTCATCTCTTTTACATTACTGTTAATGGGAGAATAGGATTGGGTTTACGAACGCTTCAGTTTTCGAACAGCTTTTCAGAACGAATTATGTTCGAAAACCGAGGCTCCACTCTAATTTGATTTGACATTAATTTATTAATTAATAAATATTGAAAAATTCATTAAGATAAGATAATTGTCTTATTTTGGTGGATTTTCTTTTCAATCGTGTATAAAATTCATTTTTGGTGAGAAAACAAATTATTTTTATTGACTTTTCTGAGTATTAAATTCATTAAAAACCTGCTAATACAACCGTCTACCTGTATATGAGTCAGATACGTCCTAATAAGGATTACCGCTGCCACATCTGGAGATGTACCGCTTGGGGCACTCATTTAATTTCCATTGCCACAGTACAAAATCGACTTAGCAATCTAGTGGAGGTGATCTCTTCTCTTCCCTATAACCCCCCTCCTCTGTCTCATAGAAAAGATTGCCAGTTCTGCTCTACTCTACTGTTATTTTCATGTTAGACACTCCATTAGATCTTGAAAGGTGCAAGACCAACGAGACGCCCAAAAGGGTGAGTAAAGAGAAAATGTGACCGCCTCGACCTCTATTGTATCTTACTACCAAGAAAAAAGGATGTGTGAAGTGGTAGTTCCTGCGAGTAGCAGGGGCGGTGGCCCAAAATGGTTTGACGAAAGCTCTTTCTGATTCCTTCATTCTCTCTCTCCCTCGTGCGGATGCAGTAGTTTCCATTTCTTTCCATTTCTTTGTTTTACAATAACACCAAAAGAACATTGACTCTTATTAATAACTTTCAATCAAATAAACATTTTATAATTGAGTGGGATAGTTTTGATTACAATCTTTTAGACCCTTGGATGATTCACAACCCTTACAGTCAGACTTCAATATCTTAGCTAATTAATGCACCCTTGTTCTGCAAGGACTCTCAATATGTGACTTCTATGTAGACTTTTATTTTAAACCTACCACAACTGCGAAGAGCTTTCTATGCCTCATATGTGTACCTAAAACCAAGCAAACAAGCGTAACTTCACTGAACAAAGTTTTTTTCAAGAACTTTCCATCTGTGAAACACATTAGCACCAGTAGCGTGGTGGCAGGGGGGGGGGCAGGCCCCCCCCCCCCAGCCAAGGTTTCTGGGGGGCGCCAAAATGGGGTTTTAGGGGGCGCACCCTTTGTAGGAGACCCAAGAAAATTTAAAATAAAGAATTTAGCACTGTTTATTGGAGCAGATTTAGGGAAAAAAGAAGTCTGGAAGGCCATTTTCCTGCCATCTGGGATTTTGAAGATCAAAATTTTCTCCACAGCGCCCAACCATGGTGGGCACCGCTGACAGAGGAGGGGGAGAAGAAGTTAATACCATCAGGCAGGCACGGCTCCAAGGGGGCATTGTCCCCCTCCACAAAGATGATTTTTGTTCCATAATGCCCCCCAAAAACTCGAGAGAAAGGCAATTCTTTAACATAAAGTAATGCATTTCAGTGCTAAAAAATGCATCAACGGGGGCATCTGGAGGCCTTAAAATGGCAAAATTTTCCGGGGCTCCGCCCCGTACCCCGCTAGGGGACTTCCAGCGCCCCCCAGACCCCCAGCTGCATTTTATCGCGACTTCGTCGCTCATATCCAGGAGGGGGGGCGCCAAATCAGTGATTGGCCCCTATAGCCATCAACCTCCCACCACGCTACTGATTAGCACAGGGGTGCTTCCCTACAGATGATAAAATGGTTGTTTTCAAGTCCAATGTAAACAAATACTTATTGAGCCGTCCTTTCAAGTAATCAAACTTTGTCATTTCCGTCCATCGTTTTCAACTCTGTCACTTCGATGCTGAACTATGACAATCTTGTTAACACTTCTCGTCGATGGGCTTTTGGCCTTGGTAACTCGTTAGTATAAAGAGTACTGAAAATTTCATTAGGATCAGATAATTGTCTGAAATTTTTTGTGGATATTTAAAAAAGTCAGATGGTATTCATTTTGGGGTTAAAATAGATTACTTGCTTGCCTATTCCTATATAAAACACACTAAAAAGTAAAAAAACAACAAAAAAGAGATCAGCGATGCAAATTTAAATTCCATCAAACTTTCACTTTTACGACAACCGCTTTGAAACTTGTTTTCCCGTCAAAATCTCTCATCTCACTCTTAATAAAGTTAAGCATGTGCATATGCTTATATATTGCTATGTACAAGATTCACTCCTCAACTAATTAACTAATCATTTTAACTTAGAACACATATGCTAGACAGTATTTAGTTTCACTTAGTTTTATGCAAAAAGTGTAAAAAAAAGGGTGGAAACCCTTTGGAAAAATTCAGATACCTCCGATTTTTAAAAAAATTAACAATAAGTATTAGACATACATTTTTCAAATTTCAGTTTCTGTAGAGTATTTAAAGGGGGTTCGGGGCATAATGTAGACAAATATTTCAGATTTGCATTAAATGAAATCCATGATCATTAGACACCAATTTAGCTACACTCCCTGAATTTCAATTTCTTCCTAAGACCCTTTCAGCTTAAGTCTTACATTTTGTACATTTTCTAGAGTCAAAATCTAACGGAATTAGATCACATTGGAATAAGGATTCTAGGCTGACAGTTTAGCAATCATTATATCTTGATTTTGATTCTCGTACAAGTCATTAAAGTGGAACAACACTGTTCTTTTCCGAGAATTAATTTTACCCGTCATGGGACAGGTATTCTCCTATTTTATTGAAGAAACAATATTCCATGCATGGAGTATTGTTGTCAGACACCCACTAAAACATCTCCGCCTCCGCCCTTGAAGCTAGCATTCACAAATATCCGGTGTTTGAGAACCAACACTAATGACGTAGAAACCTTTCGCCTAGTAAACTCCCCAGATATCCTAGCACTAAGTGAAGCAAACCTAAAATTCCTAATCCCCTCACACCATTTTGACACGACTAAATACCTCCCACTCTACCGTAAAGAATCTGAAAAACATATGCGCGGACTAGGAGTTTATGTTCGGAACACTCTCCCCTTGACTAGAAAATATAGACTAAAATCAGATGATCAGGCTTACATGTGCTTTAGATTTACCTTACATCCCAGCGTTAGTTACTTATATTTCAGATACAGTTTCCTTTCAACCCAGTACTGTACTCTGCTTAACTTTACTTCTGAAAGCATAGATACAGCACTCTCACTTGACTCGAGTGCCCAAATACATATATTTGGGGATTTTAAAGTACAACACCGTGACTGGCTTGAATTCTCCAGATATACAGACGAAGCTGGTAACTCCACGTAGAGTTTCTCGATAGCGCACTCCCTCTCACAGACTGTCAGTTTTTCAACCTGCCACCCTGGTCGTGTGCACCAGCAAGCATCACTTGTCGACCTGTTCTTGACATCACTGTCCGAGGCTTGTGCGACGAATGCTCATAGGCCGCTCGGGAACGCTGATGACCTCGGACTGTGCAGCTGCTATTTCACAGAGGCAGCAAGCATTCCGACAATTCAAGTGGCACAAGTCAACAAAAATAGACAGAAACTTATAACGTCAAGAAATCATTGTAAAACTGTAATAGATGAACCATACACAAAATATACAGAGATGACCAAAAAACGCATTGAGTTACAGAAAGAAAGTACTTGCTATTTATAGAAAATCTTGAATAGTGTGGTAAATAATGGGAAAGCAAAAATTCCCGTGCTATCCAACCACAATGATGTTGTTTGCACGGCAACTGATAACGCTGAACTACTTGCCCAGCGTTCCGCTTGAATTCCACTTTGGCCATCACCGTATCTCATGTCCGGGACATCATAAAAAAACCTTGACAACTCCAAAGCATGTGGGCCTGATCTTATACAAGTAATAAAGAAATGCTCTGTTGAACTGGTCTCTGTTCTCTCCAACCAATGCCTTACCGAATTTTGCTTCCCTGATAGCTGGAAAACTGCCTCTGTAGTACCAGTCTTCAAGAATTCTGGAGATAGAACTGACCCTCAGAATTATCGCCCCATCAGTATACTTCCACTACTCGCTTAAATCTTTGAATCCTTAATCAATCTAGCGATAGTCCGTCGCCTCGTTAATGCTAAACTTTTTTTTTCCATCAGTATAGATTTAGGAAAGCACGGTCTACTGTGGTATTCTAAAGGTCATCTCTGAACGCATATACCATACACTGAACAAGGCAGGTGAAGCTAGGGCGGTTGTACTTGATATATCCAAACGCCTGTGACAAGGTCTGGCATAAAGGTCTTATAAAAATTAATTCATATGGTATTACTGGACGAACATTTAATATAATTAGATCCTTCCTATCCAAAACAATAATCATGGTTATCTTCGATGACCGTTCATCTAAATAACATTAAATAAATTCAGATGTACCCCAGTGATCGATCCTTGAACCTTCATTGTTCCTGATTTTCATAAACGACCTCCTTGACGATATTGTGTCTGGGATGGGTATATTTGCGTACGACACCACGCTCTACTCTCATCACGTGCGTAAAACGGGCGCACACATATATAAGGCAATAGTTGAATCCTTAAAAAGTGACCTCCAGTTTGTAGTCGAATGGGGTTATTAATGGATAATAACACTTTATAATTCTAAGACAAAGCTTTTTTCCTTCAACAATTACAAGAAAACTCTTCAACCACTGATAGTCATTGAAAATAACACCTTACCTGAGAGCCCAACGTTCAAACTCCTCGGCTTAACATCTAAACTAACATGAATTGGAATAAATACATAGAAAACATTGCCAAGACAGCTGCAAATAAAGTGGACTCTCTCTACCGTGCTAGAACGCTACTCACACCTAACAGTATCCCATATCTCTACAAAGCCACCATCCGCCCATGCAGTGAGTATTGTTATCGCCGGTTCACCATCCACCAGTTTCTATCAGTTAGACAAGGTTTAAAAAAGTATCTAATGCAATAAGTCCCTCGCTAACCAACAAGCTTCGCCCCCTCTCCCATCGCTGCAATGTTGCATCCTTGTGCTTGTTTTATAAGTACTTTAGTGAAATGTGCTCCGATGAACTTGCTGCTTTGGTGCCTCCTCGACGTAAATACGCTCGACCAACCCGACAATCAGCTAAATCCCACCCATTCACATTGGAGGTCCCCAGATGCCGGAGAACACTCCAATAGCTTCTTTCCTCGAGCTGCCGGCCTTTGGAACTCCCTCCCTGCTCCCTGTTTCCCCGACTGTACCGACATGCAGAAATTCAAAACTAATGTGAACAAGAAACTTGTTGCACAGCTCCCAATTCAGAATGACCATCTGAACTTTCACCCTAATTCTCAGTAGCCCCTTACATCTACAGTACCAACTTGTTTAGTTTGGGGCGCACTAAGTTTTAAAAATCCAAAAATAATCCCACCCCTTCACTACAGGTGTGCCCAGATGCCGGAAAGCTTTCTAGTTAAATATCTTCTTTCCTCGAACTGTTTGTCTTTGGAATTCCCTGCTGCTCTTTGTTTCCCCGATGGTACCAGCATGAAGAAATTTAAATGTAATGTGAACAAACATCTCACTGCACTACTCCCCACTTAGTAATCTCTTATAAATCTGTCCCCTAATTCTCAGTAAATCCATACGTTTCGTTGGCAATGTGCCTTGTTTGTTCACTAAAATTTGGCAGATTCCCTCATTTTTTGGTGATTAAAAAGAATAGATGTACGCTTTCGTTTGTTTACAAAGAGGAGTGTCATAGCGGGGCTTCCATAGAATATATTTGGAGGCGAGGGCGTCTACTCTGGTTATAAGCATGCTTTCTTAGAGAGACTGTTACGACTTCAAGGCTGTTTGATTCGCGATCGCACGCGCGTGTTTATGTGTGTGTGTGTGTGTGTGTGTGTGAGAGGGGGGGGGGGTGCTGACGTTTGAGAAACTAGCTGTACTTTATATTTATCCGACATTGCGCGGGTGGAGACGGTATATCTTTTAAATAGGATTTTTGGCGATTAGCAGTATAGTTAACAAGAAAAAAGGGATGAAAAACAAAACAAATAGACAACAAATAACTGTTACTAAACGCAAGAAAATTCACCTTTCTACTTAAATGTATAATTTTCTACGTGTGTTTACTGATTGTATAATTCATTATCTATGAATTTGTTATCGTCACTTTTACTTAGCCAATAATAATAATAATAATACACAGAAAACACTTACCCAAATCCGATTGGCAACAACCCTCGGACTTTGACTTACGGTTCCACTAATCCTTAAAAAATGTTTTTCACCCCTTTTACTTGTAAACAATACTGCACAATCGCCGGATTTTTTAACGTGCGTTTTAGTTTTGCCTTATTTTATTATTGATTAATAGCAACAACAACAAAAATTGTAAAAAATAAACAAATAAAAAAATTGTCAAAAATAAACAAATAAGAAAATTGTAAAAAATAAACAAATAAAAAAATTGTCAAAAATAAACAAATAAGAAAATTGTAAAAAATAAACAAATAAAAAAATTGTAAAAAATAAACAAATAAAAAAATTGTCAAAAATAAACAAATAAGAAAATTGTAAAAAATAAACAAATAAAAAAATTGTAAAAAATAAACAAATAAAAAAATTGTAAAAATAAACAAATAAAAAAATTGTAAAAAATAAACAAAAAAAAATTGTAAAAAATAAACAAATAAAAAAATTGTAAAAAAAAAACAAGTAATTCAATGTGTATCTATTAAATGTATAGACGCCATCTTATTGATAGTTTTATTAATACCGAGGTGATGAAACTTTTCTTGAAAGTCACGTTAAAAAAACAAATAAGAACTGTGCGTTCACTTTTACGTGATAAAAAGTTAGTCATGTTCACAACTTTGTAAAAAAATCCGGTTTTCGTATTTTATTTTTGATTTCAATAAATAATCGATTAATAATATATCAAAAAACATTTATTTTTGTGTATTTATGAAAGTTACGGATAGGAGAAAAAACATGATTTTATCCGCTAGTTTTATTAATGCAAATAACCAGGCCTTAAGCCCAACATCAAGCTTGAGTATCTGTTCTATCCTCGGTCATGGGAGGAAATATTATTCTTGACAGTCGCACTTTTTATATTTGGGTCATCCAGAGTGACCCCCTCCCACTTTTCGGAGATCTGGATATCCAACTCGTGAGCTTTCTACAAAGTCTTAATGAATATTGCAGCACTTAATTCCTTGGCCTTTTGGCTAGGAGCAAAGTGTTGTACCTGTTCTCATACAAAACTTCTTATTTTTTGTTCTCGATCAGTGAAAGAGAAATCTTTCTAGACTGAGGCAATTTTAATTTGTGCACTTTTTTGCGATAGCTAAATTTTCCTTACATTAAAATAGACAACCTTGTTTCTAACTCTGCGTTCGAGAGGGGGGGGGGGCAAGTAAACAGGGAATTCAACACTTTATTTTATGTGTGGGAAGAAGAGAGAGAAGTGGGGGGAGGGACCAACTCTCTCTCTGCCAACCCCTTGTCTCACAGACTGATATTCCAACTGCTTGTATTTCTACAAGTGTCGCGTCTACTACAACTCTAAACCCGGTGAACAACGCATTTTACGAGTTTCTACGTGCGTTCGATTCCAGTGCATGGAATTTCTTTCGAGTTCATTGACAATGTAGACTGGTTTAAAACTAGTATTCTATTTACCTCATCTCCAGGAGGTTAGACACAAGGTCAGTTGTTGGATGAAAGTGTTTCTGTGGAACGAACTTGATTCGAACCCGGCACACCCAGGTCATCAGTCTACGTCGGTAACCACTTAGCCACCGTAAAAAGAAATACTATGTATAGACGATACATATTATTTTCCGTTGTTCTTTTTGTTAAATATTAGTAAATTTGGAACAAGATCGAGTTAAAATCTAAGTAGTTTTACGCATGTAAGCTTAAGAAGAACACACTCGAAATGTGTAAATAATCGCTAGTTAGAAACAATGGAGTAATCGCAGAAACGGTAGTGGGAGAAGAAATGGTAACTAACACAACAACGGGAGACAATATTTATTGGCTTTACACAATCTTTGATCGCATTATGTTCATGACACTATACTACTTTTTAACCGATGGACTTTCTGTTGTCAGTCTAAGAAGAAAGTGAAAGAGAACATTCAACAATAGAAGAATAACACACGCACGTATATATATATATATATATATATATATATATATATATGTATATATGCATGTATGTGTATGTATATATGTATGTATGAAAAAGAAAAAAAGGAAAACAAATTAAACACGGGAAGAAATCATCAAGGACGAGAAGGTTACCGTTTTCGTTCGAATAAACGAACATCTTCACTTTATCTAAAGCGTTCGTTGATCCGAACGAAACAGATAACTCTCGTTTTTTCATCATTTCTTCCTATGTTTAATTCGTTTTTCCTTTTGTCATTTTCATACATCTTGTCTCCACTGCATTTTATTTTATGATATATCGAGTATTTTATCCTCATATATATATATATATATATATATATTAGTACAAAGATTTACCTATTCGGGGTAAACAAAACGACAGATAAAGGAAATAAACCGATAATTTTCACAAAGATAAGAAAATAATGAGTCGGACATTCTTAGTCGTGATAGGGGAACTTATATACATATATATATATATGTGTGTGTGTGTGCGTGTTTGTGTTTGTAGTGTGTGTATACTAAAGATACTAAAATAAAAAAGTTAACGTCTTATAAAAAACCTACTTGAAAATATTGTTTAAACCTTGAGAGATAAAAAAAAAATTAAAGATTCATCGATATGTTTCTGGGTTGAACAAATTTATCATTCACATCCTTACAAAGCAGAAAAAAGAAGAAAGCAAACATACATATTTTTTAACTTCTGTTAATATATATATATATATATATATATATATATATATATATATATATTAGTAAGCTATGAAAATGTATGTATGGCAATTAAGCTACCGTAACACTGTATGGGTGGGTAATGTTGTGTTTTCTTAGTATCAGAGTGCTCAATTATGTATGTAAGATCATATATTTTTTTATTTTAAAGAACTCCATACATTAGTTTGATCGTCCATCGATACTTACGGTTTCACGGGACCACTAGAAGCCCGGCCCACAGGGCTAAATATTTATTTTAACCTGAAGATCCCTCCCCCCGGGAAGTAAACGTGGGAACCTCTGTGTAGCTTAATTGCCATAAATATATTTTCATAGATTACTACCTAGCTCTACTTACGTATTGAGCACTGTTGAAGTAAATACTAAAAATTGATACATAAAAAATTATATCTCCTTATAAAATTTTATTCTGGATACATGAAATACTAATATAAATATATATATATATATATATATATGATTGTTTTGATTATTATCTATGTATGTATACGTTTTGTCCTTTATAACCGGGACTCATCAGCATAGAGATTTGACTATTCACTGCTGGTCATGCGATTCGAAACACCGGATTCCGAGTGTTTTTACAACTCAAATCCCGACGTCTAGAACCACTCGGCAAACGCTGAATAGCAAATAAACAGTGATAATTTTAACACTTTATCCGGCAGCTTGACGTCATAAGAGCGTTCGATTTAATGAAAGGAACGATGCATAGTATACATTTTTATTTATACAAACATTATTGGTTACATATGTGCATGCATATTTCAGCTGCGATCACTTTCGAGAACCATCTTCTTCAGACCTTTAGAAAAAAAGAGTTCACAATAGCATCGACTAAAGAACGGTTACACTGGGTATATTTAGCCCTGTGTGGCAAGCTTCTATGGTTCCCGCGAAACCGTAAGTATCGATGGACGATCAAACTAATGTATGGAGTTCTTTAAAATAAGAATATATGATCTTACATACATAATTGAACATTCTGATTGTTTCTACTATACTAAGAAAACACAACATTACACACGCATACAGTTTTACGGTAGATCCGATCGTCAGGAGTGTATTCCTGTCAATACGTCTGTACATATTTGAATAAAAGTTCTAACGAATAAGGAATCGAATTTAAGAGTTATTTTTCAAATTTATATATGTACGTATCTATGATAGACATCAAGCCACCCTTCGGGGTGGTGGTTTTATACCAACATCAGACTAGCAGAGTCTTGGCCATTCTGGTGTGCCTTGTTCTCTGCCGGTGTGAGGCATGGTCCTATGCAGTTCTAGGAGCTCCACCTTCCCAGGCTTTACCTTCTCGCATTTTGAAAAGAGGTTAGTTTTTTTGCTAATCGCCTGAGGCGCCCCTACTGGGGAATGCCAACAGGGCTGCCTAGGCAATTTTTTGTTCGGCCAGAGTGCTTTTCCTTTAGACCGTTGGTTTCTCCCGCCCTTTTGAGTCACATTTTCCCGCCGTCGCAGGGAGATAACTATTTATATAATAGACGTGTTTACCCATGTTCGAAAAGGAATAATAACGTGTCCAATTCTTAGAGTTTTTTGCTCAATTCGACAAATGTATGTAGCAGTCATAATCGTTAACATTCCTTTCTTTTTGCGGAGAGAAGCCACTGTTAGGTGGTTTGGTCACACGATAACTAATCAGCATCCAGGGAGTACTAATTTCGACCGAACTATTGAAGGACTACTTCCAGACCCTTCGGAGTTTGCAAGTCAGACAGAGTTTCCCGGCACTTACGAAGAATGACGTCCTCTCTCCTGACTCCGTCACCTAGACGCCGAGCAAAGCTATCTTCACTTAAAGATATATTGCCCCAAGAAGAATTTCGACAGCCAACCTAACTTTCTTACTCTATTATTACTTCCTTTACTGTGACACTGGCTAACTGACAACCTACACCCAACGGTGTAGGTCACTTAAATAAAAACATATCGTTGTTGTTTATAAAATGTCTTTGTTTTTCTATCCTTTGACGACCGTTTTGTTGTTACGAAATATTATAGGAGTTGGTTTTACAGTCTATGCGAAGATTAGCTCGTATATGTCTAAATCGGCATGGTGCGACATTTTCGACAGCTCAATTCCGTTATTTTTAAAATTATTTTCCTGATTATTTCTAGAATCAGATACTGACAGGGGAGACTGCATGAAAGTTTCTAACATCCATAAGTGAAAGTGGTGTTATGGAACTGACTGGATTCGAAGAAGACGCACCCAGTCCGTCAGTTCGTGTCGGTATTCACTTAATCACTGTCACCTCCTAGTATAAGCTGACCCTATAAAAATGGACTAGCTACAACCACTGTCAATTATTTCTCTTTCTCTCTCTGTATACCTAGAGCTAGACGGGACTTCCATGAGCAAAGTTTATTTCCTAGAACTCCCCGTCAGTGGGACACAGTACCACAGGGCTGACTAAAACATTGAAGTGTTTAAGTTTAATGTAAATAAATTCCTGTTTCTTAATTTTTTAGATGAGGACTGATAATTTGAATTATTCAGACTACTGTTCTCATCTTGAGTGTTATCATCACAACGTTCGAGTCTGGCGTTCTTCATGTGTTTCTTTTCGAACTCGGGAATATTTCTGTCGCCCTCGGGAATCTGGACGGAATTTCGAACGAAACCTTTTATTAAATCCACGGGGGTAAAATGTTCTCGTTCCATCTGCCATGACTTCAGTAATTCGCAATTCATCGAATCGCCCGCACTGAGGATTGAACCTTCAACATTCAGATGACTATTCACTTAGACTGAATTTTACTTTTACTTACTTTTACACGGGTCCTTGCGGACATTTCTAGTATGAATTTTGCTACCCTAGTGGATTAAATAAAGGGTTCCGTTCGAAATTAAAATAAATTCTTGTTGAGCCGTCCTCTTAAATAACCAATACTTACTAATCTCCCTTCGATGTTCCACTGCCAATTTGTCAAACTCAATTAAACCTTATCATCGAGTGGCATTTGGGACTTGATAAGCGGTGACTCGTTTGTAAAAAAAAGTTGAAGTTTGTTTTATTCGTTTATATAGATTTTTGTATCTGTTACTATCTATGCGTATGTCGATCTATCAATTTAAATTAATATCTCTCTGTATTTTATTCACCTTCTCTCCAGGGGGTTAGGCACAAGGTCAAGTGTGGTTTTGAAAATCCAGCGCACTATGATCAGCGCGCTCTGGCCAACAAGAAATTGCTGAGCAGCTTCGTCGGCATTTCCCAGTTCAGGCGCCCCAGGCGATTAGCAATAAACTGACCCTTTCTCAAAGAGAAGGTTAGGCCTGGGATGGGAGGGTGTACTTCCTAGAACCGTACAGAACTATAACTCGGACCGACAGCAACAAAGCCTGTGTCGGACTGACTGTCAAGGACGTATCCCCAACTAGTATGAAACCAAACAGCTGAAACTGTGCCAGGTACCTTCATGTATGTGTGTCTAAATCCAGTCTAACCCTGTCTACCACTCCCCCATCTTACTCTCTCCTATGCCCTATTATAAAGACTAATGTGTATTTATTTGTATATTAATAAGAATATGTACTTCCATCCCGTCACGAAAAAGTATGTGAGTAAAATGCATGCCTTTTTCTTCTCCCCCCACGGACGAAACCATTTCAAATTGTAAGGGAAAGAGAGAAAGCAAATAGCAAGTCAGACAGCCACCCGCCACCTGAAATGTATTCAAAAAAAAGTCCTGCATTCTTTAATAAAAAGTCATCTAAAATTTTTTAGGTCATCAGGAATGATGATGATAATTTACATATGAACAATTTAATCAGTGACGTGAATCTATGAATTTAAATGAATACTTTAGCAATGTATCTAGATAAATAGCGAGTGCGAACACTGTCCAAGCATAATTTTTCCCTCATTTTTGATAGTATAAACTAGTATGTATGTATGTATGCATGTGCGGATATATGTGTACATACATATACATGTATGTA
>OY744533.1:27480280-27485280 GCA_963556195.1 Sepiola atlantica | reverse complement strand
AACTTTTTGATACAATTACCATAGAGGACCCTCTTTTCAGTCTCATTGTAAAGGTGTCTACACTGAGAGTCTACGATGAGGCAATGGTTGTGCAATCTGCAACTGCATTACATGATAAGCACAAGACCAAGACTGGAGAAGCGGAAAAAGATGCAATTATTTATGAGATTTTCATTCTCCTAGACTAGTTACACAATCGATGGTTTAATGTCCAGTCTATCTTACTATTCAAAATATAGCTGGAGGGAGGATATATAGATTCATATCTCCCGTGAAAGTGATGCAGTAGCCTCGACAGAATTCGAACCCGACACGCCGAGCCCACAGCCCTTCCTGTAACCACTACACCAGCCACTCCATCTTTCTCCTACTCCCCTCCACTTCCTTCTAATACTACTACTAATAATAAACAGTATTTTGCAAAGATCCCCAAGAAACCTAACATTTTTATGAATTCAAAACCTTGTTGTTTCTTGCATTGCAAGTTCGTGTTAAACTTGAACACTGTGTCTCTTCTTTGCATCCACGTTTATGTAAATACAGTTGTGCGTATTTAAATGAACGCACAACTGCATGCACCGTGTTGGAGTTATTAAAGGGGCATTTCGTAAAAAAACTAATAAATATTATCAAAGTTGTTCTTATATCGAAGTAGAAAACCAGTGCTCGAAAGATTCTGCGCATTCGATATTTGGATGATACCGGGCAGACAATTCTAAACAAATCAACACTACTATTCCCGCTGCTGCTACAACTACTACTACTACTACTACTACTACTGTTACTGCTAAAAATAATATTTATAGTAAAAATAATGCCTTTAACAACAATGATGTGTTTCTTCTGCGCACTCTTGTGAATTCATATATAAACATATACACGTACATACATATATATATATATATATATATATATATATATATATATATGCATATATAAACATAACTTGTGAATACATATACACATACGTAAACGTTTCTGTATACTATATAGCTTCTTCAGAGAAAAAAACCGTCTTCATGTCGAAGATAGCCTCATGGACGAATAAGGAAATATAGTTGATAGGGGAAAAAAGAAAGAGAAAAAAAAATAGAAAGAAGACGAAAGTTCAGTATAATCGAGGGTAAATTGATTCTAGACAGGGTCAAAGATACTTCTATATAACTGTCTTAGATGTGAAATCTGTTGGTGAGGATGTTTCCGGAATAGACCGAAAAGTTTTAAAACAAAAGTGAAGAAAGAATAATGTTAAACCAAGTAGACAACTAGTTCTGCGAACTTTTTTTTTATCTCAGAAAACCTCACCCACCATAGGTATGTGCATTACACCAGGCCGACAATCGTAACGGAACGACATCAAGCTACGACAACGACTAGGCATACTACTACCACCACCACCACTACTACTACTACTACCACTACTACTACTGTTATTATGCTACTATTAATATTGATCGACGAGAACTTCATGCTAAACCGCTGTTGCGAAAACACAAAGTGCTTTGCAGCGGCGATCGAAAGAACGCAGGGTATTGGCAATCTGAAGAAACTTGTGACTCGTACTTCAGGCGACAGCACCTGCCTGTTTTCGCCAGTGAACGATCACTGGTAATTACTCGTATGTGAAATTCTAGTCAGTAAGAAATAATGATATACAACACCAACAATAATAATATACAATAATAATAATAATAATAACAATAATAATAATAACAATAATAATAATAACAACAATAATAATATAAATAATAATAAAAATAATAATAATAATAACAATAATAATAATATAAAATAATAATACACAAGGTTCTCGAGAAGCTTAACATGTTTAAAATAACAAAAATAAATAAATAACAAACTTGTTCTCATGAACATTGCGCGCACTTGCCAAACTCCGTATCTTCATAATCGCGCCCGCTGGGCCCGCTCTGTTCGCTCCCTCGCGTTCCTGAAAACGAACTACTAAAGTAGTGATGCCACAGCGCTAAATATCAAAATATTGCCCGTCCTAAGTAGCTGGATATTACCAAACAATTATGAATAAATCGATATAATAATAACAACGATTATAATAATAATAATAATTCTAAACATCGAATTGACGTTTTTTTTTGTTAGCGAGCAGACATATACACGAACAAAAAAAACACAATCACAAAATAAACCAAAAAAAAACAATCAACACAAAAAAAATACATGAGAAAAACCAAAAGAAAAAAAAACATAACCACCCAGACCGTACACTAGTATTGAAGTTTATTCGCACTATATGACAGTAAAAGGAGGGAGAAAAAAAACTCGCACGTATATACATTAACCAAACGTGCGCACAACATTAAGCTGGTTCCACTTACGCACACGCATTCATTGACAAGATATTTAGTCGCATTACAAATTTCTCACGCAAATTCTGATACATTACTAATTACCTCAATAGATCGGTCAGCATTATATAAAGCTCCGGTGTCACCCGATCAAGAATAACAAATGAAAATATATTACATTCATATATAGATATATACGTATATATGTTTACAGTGATTACAATACAAAGAGTAACGTATGCATTGTAATATATTTTTGTCGATTTAATATATATATATATATATATATATATATATATATGCATACGCATATCAGCTGGTGAACGGATTGATTGACTATTCTTCTTGGGAGTCAGTCACTTCTCGGAATGCTACGCGTCGGATATGGACATACATTTGCCTAGGAACTTACAAGCATCGTCGGATACTTTTACAACTTTATTTAAAAGGCTTTTTGCTGATTCCCTTGTGTAAAACTTTTATTTTCACTTTTGGATATCTCGGTTTTGGGTTTAAGGCGGCAGTGAAAATGTAGTCGTTACGATAAACGGAAGAAAAAAAGGTGTCACAGTTTGAATGAGGCGGCAGTTTCTCGTAGCTTTTTCCGTGGATATATTTGAATTCTAAGTTTTTAGAATTAATAAATGAAGTAAAAAAAAGTATAAAACGCTTATTTGTTCAATAAGTTGCCTCATATTAGGCTGAATTTCGAGAATTATTCAATTTGAGAAAACGAATAGCTTCGACAGAAACCGATAGAATAATAAACACGTATAGGCGCCGAAACTATTGGTGTGAAAAATCAAACGTCGGGATATCAGCTTAGAAGATTCATATGGCCAGGGGAGGTCCAAAAAAGAAGGGTGAAGGTTTCCAATAAGAATTTTATTTAAATACATTCACGTTAATAACTTTCTCGTATTTACAGAAGAACTTTTTTTTTCAGGGTTGAATCAAACATTTTTTCTGAGAGTGTATTATGTTTTTTTTTTAAATTAACGTTTAATATAAACATTTAGTTCTGCAAAAAATATATATATATAAACAATAAATACTTTATATTTACATGTTAAGTTACTTATTGATATTTGTTCGAAGTAATGTTTACCATTCCAGTTTTAAAATCTTTGGTCGTATAGTTTTCGTGAAAAACGTCATCGGATCTTTTTTCTGACATATTTTTCAATTTGATTATGAAAAAAAAAATGATTTTGATTTCGTGTTTTGTTTTTCTCGTGTTTCTTCCACAAATTTTGCTAACGGCAACGCTAGCCGACCCGGTGAAAAACGAAAGTGCCCTTGAGGTTATTAAAATCGGGGTTTTGCTCCCCGAGGACGAAAAGTATGCCTGGTCCCTACCCCGGACTCAGCCGGCCCTGGAATACGCCGTGGACAACGTGGAAAAAGAGCTGAAACTTTTACCCGGCTACAAGATCCGGCTGTACTTCAACGACTCGAAATGTTCTGAAACTTTTGGGCCCTTAGCCGCGATCGAAATGTACGTTCAGAAGCTCGCCCACGTGTTTATCGGGCCGGCCTGTGACTATGCGGTGGCCCCCATTGCGCGTTTTTCGAAGTTTTGGGGTATACCTATACTCAGCGCCGGGGCTCTGGTCAACGCATTCAAAAATAAAAATGAGTATAGTTTGTTGACCCGTGTGCAGGGATCGTTCGACAAAGCCGGGGAATTCTTTCAGATGATGTGCCAACATTTTAACTGGACGAATGTGGCTTTGCTATACAAGGAAAATAAGGTGGAGAGCAAGTCGCGTTGCTATTTCGCTCTGGAAGCGATCTTTTTTCATTGGAAAAGTGTATTCAACATAAAACTTTGGCATCAGCCTATAAACGAATCGGCGAGTAACTTTACCGGACATCTTATGGAAGCTAAAACGAAGGCAAGAAGTGAGTACTGTTTCAGTTATACTTTACTATTTATTCAAATTGACCCGTTTAAAATTTTGCTCGCTCGCAGCTTCCGTATATATATTTTTTGTGTGTGTGCATTGCTTGGATAGGAAGCAGCTCACTAGACACGTGTGCACGTGACCCCTGAACTTGAACAGCAAGGCAACATAATTTAGTACCCTTCCCACATACCACGTAGCATATATATAAACATATATATATATATATATATATATATATATATATATATATATATATATATATATATATATATATTATATATATATATATTATATATATATATATATATATATTATATATATATATATATATATATATATATTATATATATATATATTATATATATATATATATATATATTATATATATATATATATATATTATATATATATATATATATTATATATATATATATATATATTATATATATATATATATATTATATATATATATATATATATTATATATATATATATATATATAAAATTATATTTTTAATATTTTACCTACGTACGGCTCTTGTCAGTGCAGGGAAATAACAATCTCAGACGGTCACAGGGCGCGAACCCGGTTCGCAGAGATTCTCCCGTGATAACGGAGAAAGTTATATCTAATACTAGAAGCGGCGAGTGTAAACATAAAGACATTTGATAGAACTCTACGACAGAACCGGAGTCTTGTACTGGGGCTTCAAGTAGAATGTCTATTTTTAATCTCACTAACGGTGCTCTTAATTCAATTTTACTT
>OY744533.1:27467780-27470280 GCA_963556195.1 Sepiola atlantica | reverse complement strand
TATATGAGAGAGAGAGAGAGAGAGAGAGAGAGAGAGAGAGAGAGAGAGAGAGAGATTGATAAAATACAAAAAAATAGCATGAAAGGAAATGCCTTAAAGAAAAAATAGATAAAAAAGGAAAACAAAAAACACAAGAGATATATATATATATATATATATATATATATATATATATATATATATATATATATAGAATATCTGTTCCAGGATGGGTAAAATTAATTTATCGAGAAAATATTTGCACCACTTCTATGTCGTCATATGATGACTAAAATAAAGATATAATTATACTAACTGTTATGTATAGAATACTTATTCTAATTTTGATCAAAATCTATTACATTGTTTTGATTCATGAAAATGTCTAAAACCGAAAGCTAAAACTTAGTGTCTAAAGATGAAATTGAAATTCAAAGAAATCTGCTTAATTGGTGTCTGAAAACTATGGATCAAATTCAATGCACCTCTAATTCATTTTCATTTTATGATATAAGAGGTTATACCTATATTATGCATCTAATGACCCTTTAAAATAGACCAGAAAAACTGGGCTTATGGAAATATTGGTTACTTCATGTAAAATCTTATTATAATTGCACAAAAATCGGAGGTATTTTAATTTTTACAAAGGTCTACTACGCCTGTTAAACCTCTTTGCATAAAAATAAATTAATGTAACTATAGCACATATTACGATCCCTTACGTCTAGCAGCAGTGTTCAAAATTTTATAATGATCGGTTTATTAGATTAGGAGTAAGTACTCTACATACAAATATATAAATATATACGTATATCTAACTAATATAAACAATAATACAGATTTAAAAGGGATATTCATTATTGTTATGAACATCTATTTTAAAGAATATCGAGCTATTGTCTTAAATTGGATCTGTTCTGACTTCGAGATTGACAATTTCAAATTAGATCATAGTAAAAATGTGTGTGTGTCTACGCAATATATTTTAGTCTGGATATTCATATATTTTGATGTTTATAACGGTCATATTAGTAACACAATCTCTCTTAAAAATTCAAATATTTCTGATTTGCATGGAATCTGCACCATAGTTATCAGATATACATTAATATATATATATATATATATATATATATATATATATATATATATATATATATATATATACAAATTACGATTCCATATTAGTTTTTAAAGGGTTATGAGAGTCAGTATAAAGAGCGGACACAACTAAATTTAGAAATGCAAATATTTCCGATTTACATGAAATTTAAATAATAGATATTAGACTTGAATTCTGTAAGATTCTCTGTTTTTATTTCTTCGAGGGATCTGGTGCATTTCTGATCCAGATTTTACTACTCTCTCTTTGAAAATTAAAATATTTGCGATTTTCAGGAAATGAGTCGTTAATTATACACCGTCGTCAACAATAGACAACAATAGTTATTTCTAATATATACGTGTATTATTTGGATTATTTGAACTACTATTCTCATATTAGATGTTATTCTCACAACGTTTCCGCCGATGTAACCTCCGGCCTTCTTCAGGTGTATCCTGTCGAACTCTTTTAGGCAGTGGTGCCCCTATCGACGTAAATACCACCGACCAACCCGACAAGCAGCAAAATCCCACCCCTTCACTGTAGAGGTCCCCAGATGCTGGAAAGCTTCCTACTCTAATAGTTTATTCCCTCGAACTGCTAACCTTTGGAATTCCCTCTCTGTACCCTACTCCCCTTTATTTACTAACATGCAGACATTTAAAACATGTAGGAATGGCCCCTAATTCACAGTAGCCTTTACGTTTCGGTGGCAATGTACTTTGGTTACAGTGAATAAAAGTTAAAAAAAAAAAAACTTGGGAATTTGCTCGAAAGTATTTGAAAATATAAATCAGAATATTTTATCTCAAAATTTTCGATATGAAGATTAATAATTTGTATTAGTTGAAATACTGTTCACAGCTTGAATGTTGTTCTCACCACCTTTCGGCCGATCTAACCCCCGACCTTCTTCATATGCGTCTTGTCACGGAATTTCGAAAGGTACTTTTTTAATTAACGAGGGTAGCTTGCTCTTATTTCGTCAGTCCTGCCTGAGTAGATATCTTAATTCGTAATGTTATTCTTAGTATCGTCCACACAGGGGAATGAACCATTCAACCTCCACCTGACTTTCACTTAGAACTGATTATACTAAGCACGTTATCCGTTACGCCACGGGCCATTGCGGAAAGCTTCCAGGATTCGAGAAGATACATTTGAAGAAGGTCGGAGGTTACATCTAAGATAAGAACAGTAGTTCGATTAATCAAAATAATCAAAAAATTCCGACACATAAATATTTATTTGTTTGAAAAAAAAAAAAAACCCCAAAATAGAACATTCATTTTATGTCAAATTTCTGTCTGTGATGATTTTCTGTGTTTTCTTTCTAATGAAGCAATTATACGTTTGTACATAAAAAAGAAAGCCAACAGGTGAAGCTAATAATTTTGGATTTTATCTTTTTAC
>OY744533.1:27435280-27460280 GCA_963556195.1 Sepiola atlantica | reverse complement strand
TTAATGATTAAAAGCAATTACGTTTTTTAAAAAATGTGACTTACAAAATAATTGTGACTGACATACTGACAAGATTTCTGTTTACTAAAAATGCTGTTGTTTATTAAAATATCTTTCTTATTTTTTGTCATAATATGGGATATTGAAGTTAAATTTAATTATGTCGGTATCTTCAATCATCATTAAAGCAAATTGTTAAAAAACTATAACTAATTTTTTTTAAAGAAAATGTTGTTTTAATCTCTATCTATAACATTCATTAGTTTTCAAAACATTCAACGTTTTAATACATGAGGATTTGCTAAGTATTTTAAAGACAGGTAAAATGACGTTGGATTCGATAATTTAAATGCTTCAACATTCCGTTCGAAAGATCACGAGGTAACTCGTTTTTTTTTCAACTATTAACTAAATATTAAGATGGCTATCTTGTTTACAAAGACACGGATGTAATATATTGTGGTGGATTCGATTTCGTGATTAAATTATTTTTAAAAAATGAGATTTAACGAAATACTTTTGGTATTTTACGCTATTGCACTTTTTTTTCAACGTATAATCGATTTGTAGTAAACAATGAATGTGTAAGTTATTTAGATGCGTGAAACACACATACATAGATTAGAAGTGGTCACACTATGTTATTAATATATATATATATATATATATATATTATATATATATATATATATAATGAAATCCTTCCACTGTGTTGGTATCCGGACTTCATTATTTTTTCTATTGACTGGTTTCTCGACGAAATCGTATTATTTTCTGCTTCATGTACCATGTTACCCATTATCCTCTGAAGGGTCTAAACTAAGACAGGGGCGTGCCAAATAATCCGTTTAACCCGAAAAATGAAGCGAGGTCATTTGATAAATTCTTCTTATCATGATCTTGTATTAAAAACTTTAAGTTATGTAAGAAAACAAAGATTTATCTGAAAAATCTTATCAGCCAAACCTACAAAAAGGCATTCATAAGGAGTACAGACATAGAGAATGAAATTGTATACGGTTGTTATCTATTTATAACGAAACTGTCATAGATAATTAGGATACACTAGTAAGAAAACTATATATATATATGTATTTTCTTATTAAATTTTTTTAAAATCCATTACACGGTTTTGATTCAAGAAAATATTTAAAATTAAAGGGGCCGTAAGAGGAAATAGCAATTCATGGAATCTTGCTACATTAG
Source organism: Sepiola atlantica (assembly GCA_963556195.1). Lineage (NCBI taxonomy): Eukaryota > Metazoa > Mollusca > Cephalopoda > Sepiida > Sepiolidae > Sepiola > Sepiola atlantica. The sequence continues at coordinate 27,459,074 of OY744533.1, read as the reverse complement.
TGTCGAAGGACGATGGATAAAATCAAATGCAAATCTGATATATACTAATTGAAATTTTAAATATATATATATGTATATATATATATATATATATATATATATATATATATATAATATAACTTCTTTGTAATATAGCAGGAAAAATCCCAGCAGAGTGCTCGATTAATTGAGAATTAAAGTTAAAAATTAAAAATAAAGAGCGTAATATTTATTTATTTTTGTACAGAAAAATTAGTACAGCATTCGTACCGTCGGTATCAAGCACAGAAGGACTTAGCCATCCGGCTCTCTTCAGCTTCTGTCGTCATTTGTTTCGGAAATGTGAAGTCACGTGTCACTCTCGTTTGGACGCGTTATTTGCTTAGAGTGTCATGTATGTTTGTTTAAACTTAGTGTAAGGAAGGTTTAATGAGGTTTGAAAAAAAGTGGAATGGTGAAAAGTAATAGTTGAAATTTAAACCGGAGAAGAGTTAAAGAGATATAAAAAAAAATTTAAATTTAAAAAATATTTCTACATAAATCTCGTGAGCCAATATTATGAGTATCGTATATTTGGCCGTTACTGTTTTGGGGGTTAATTATGTGTCTTCTAAATGAATTAGGGAGATGAGATGGGTAAAAGGATTAAAGAGGTTAAAATGAACAACATTAATTAAATTCGTATTTAAATCCCGGATTAAAAGACTTTAAATCAATCCCAAAGGAATTTAAATAAAGATATCACACAGGCGGTCTAAGGGCAGTAACTCTGCAGGGCTTTTGAATGATTTATATTCGGAATTTAACAGTATTAACTAAGGTATAGTGAATACTTATGGAAGTGATAACATTGGTATTCTGATTAAAACTGGTTTAGAGAAAAGAGTAAGGATTGGGTCGGCAAGATTGGATCTGTTTGGGAGATATGGGAGATTAGCATTATAACCGAGGAATGGTAGGGACTTATGGGAGTAATAATAATGCTGTGAAATGGGGTGTTACCCTCTTAATTACTGGAGAAATATTTTTGGGAAAGTTATAATTATTGCTCTTGAAAAGTAGTGTGGATATGGGTTGATTAAGGTATTTGTCCGTATTTTTTAATTTTATTTATGTTTATGAGGGGTGATAGTTGGGAAAATCTTCTGGAGTAGAAGTCGGTATTTAATGGGGCAATTATGGGGTTAGGTATTTGGCAGAGGGGGTATAGCTAGGCTTTAATGTGTATCGGTGAGTCCAGTTTATGAGTAGTGCTTGTGTCCTGTGGATTCATCCCTTAAAGATTTCATCTCGAATATTCAAACAGACTGTATTTGGGTCAATGATGGCCCTTGATATATGGTATTTTTCAGCGTCACACAGAGTACATCTATTTATGGCTGGAGAGAAAGATGGTCTTCTCTCTATTACTTTCCATTTGATGGTGAATGGTGTATTTTCATCTTTATGTTGCCATATCCGGGTCGCGAGTGCCGTATTTACCTAGTTTTTTATATCTGAAGGTGTTTCTGTGTGCGTATAATCTTTGCTTGAAGCTTCCCTGCGTCATGCCAATGTATTTCTCTGCTCTAAAAAAATATTATTTATCGAAGTTTCGTTTAGTGTTTGGTACGGAGAGAGAGAAAGTTAAATCCTCTACTGTGGTTGTAGCCAGGCGGGTTCTTGCTGTGAATTTTTTACAGAGACAAGGGATTCGAACTCGGCCGAGCACCTACTATGAATATATCGATACAATAAAGACAGGCTAACGACATATCTTGTCTGCGCAAGGGGATGCAGGGTAAAGAATAGATCACCCCCACTAGATTGCAAAGTCGGTTTTGTACCCTGTCAAGACAAGAAAGAGTGCTACGAGCGGAACCTTCCCACATATGATAGCAGTACTCTATCTTAAGACAGATTTGGCCCTTATACAGGTAGAGGATTGCATCAGGAGTAAGTTACTTTTTGGAGCGATAGAATTATCCAACAAGCGACCTTAGCAACAGATTTGTTATAAGTCTTCCATTTCCTATCTTGAGTATAAGTCAGTCCTGGGAGTTTATGAAGGAATGGGGCTTCTTTAACAAAAGAGTCATTCATTTCAATTGGGGAGAAATGAGAATCCCCGCGTAGATGGTGAAAAGAGAGAAGCTTCGTTTTAGAAGCGTTAAAAGTCACAAAACATTTTCCCCCATTGTACCACGTTCTCTAAATCGGAAGAAAAGGAGTCAGAAAGATATTGGTCATCAGTGCCCATCGAAGTGATGCCATAGATAGTTGTGACGTCGGCGTAGATATCTACAAATGATTTCAGGATTCAATTTGGAAATTAATTTATGAAGATCAGGAAGAAGGTAGGTACCTGGGGTACGCCGGCATTACTATTCTGAGCTTCCGATTTCTGCCCGTCAACAACTATTTTAATATACTTATATATATATATATATTATATACATATATATATGTATATAATATATATATATATATATATATATATATATATATATATATATATATATATATATATATATATATATATATATATATATATATAGTGTGTGTTATGACCTTGTTAGCGGGCAGGAATAAAGATACAATAGAAAAACTGAGTAAACAAATATATTAACAAAAAGCTGTAGTACAAAACATACAAATAAAAAGGGTTACCGGCGAGACTGTTCGGCCCGACTGTCAGGGCTGTCTGCTGGAATATTAACTTCTCCTAAGGGCAGTACCTGATGCTAATTATAGTTGAGAGAGCTTATACGTGCGTGAGCAGATTAGCATATATATATATATATATATATATATATATATATATATATATATATATTGAATAGCTTTTAATCATATTCTACACCAACTACCTATACAAAGAACGATGATGAACAGGGAACTTTTTCAATGTATTTACCTTGAAATTTCAAATATCAAGCACACACACACACACACACACACACACACACACACACATATATATATATATATATATGTATATGTATATATATATATATGTATATTGTGTTACAAAAGATCAGATAAAATCAACATAGTATCAGCGGTTTCGAGCCGTAACTCTCTCATAAAACAAACATAATGTAACGTAAAAAAACTGTAACTCTTATCAGCCATGTTTGAAATTTGGAAGTCAAGTATCTATCCGGGGAAAATTGTACACCGTTCTTGTTTTAAATATTTTTTTTCTTTATTCAGTTTTCTTTTTTTTATTTAGAATATATTTATTGAGAAGGAATGACGAATAAACAAAGTGCGATATTATTTCCAAGTGGGTGGGGGAACAGACCAGAAAGCCAACCAAATTACTTGAAGCCCAAAATCCTTCATCACGGGCGTCAAAGGGTATGAAATTTATCTTTTTTTCCTTTTCTTCAGTATGTGTGTGTGTTTGTGTGAGAGATGTATTTAATAGATAGAACTCATACCATATATATATATATATATATAAATAAATATATATATAAAATTAATGGAAAGAAAATGATAAAGTAAAGATAACCCAACTGTAACAGAATTAAGTCAATGCAGAAATATGTATAAATCGATATTTTGCCAAAACCTTAATTCGTTTTTGTTTTCGTGTTACATTAAACCCACGAAGGATGGTGCTATCTTCAGGTTCAGCTGACAGCTCTGGAAAATTATATCAAATCGTGAAATCTGTTATTTTCGATGAATTGAAAGTAGATGATAATTTTGATAGAATAGAGACACTAACTTTTATTTTATTTCAGCGTAAAAATTACTAAAGTTAACTGAAGAAAGTACATAATACAATTACAATTTTATAAATTACTTACCTTTTAGATTTATCCACGAAATTATTTTGAAAGTGAATAAAAATATAACCAAACAATTAGAAATGAATAATGTTCGTAACTTATCAAAGTCTGCTTTCAATATGTTAATTAGTTATACTATTCACCCAGTGAACCACACGTGTATTGTATATGAAGAGTTCGAATGCAAGATGCGATAAATCCATTTCTTAAAATTGTGAAATTAGACCTTCAAAGATGAATATTTTAAATCTGAAATTCGACCGTAAAAGCTTATTTTAATTATAAGCACGAAAATTACACACATATCATTACTTTAACAAAATAATTTGCAGTCTGCTGGTGTAATACAATCCTGCACTTTTCGTAGCGGTAATTTAACAATTTGAAAAATGGCGTTTTTCGAGTTTTGCATTAGAACGCTTTATAGATGAATGTTAGATAATGAAAACTCTCATTCGAATTGAAGGCAGATCAGTTCAACAAACCAAGAATGGTTGACAGCGTCCGCAAAGAATATGAAGTTAAAAATCTGATGTCATTTCTGGTAAAGACTATTGTAGCTTCTGTTTCTGCCAGATTTTTAAGTGAGCGGTGATGAAAAACAATCGCTTGTCCCAGCCGCGAAGCTTGTGGTGGGGGCGAATCATAAATTGATTTCCGTACCTTAGCTTATCTCTCTCGCTCTCTTAACCCAGTAAACACCTCTATTTCTGTACGTCTGTCTGTCTGTCTCTCTCTCTCTCTTTCTTTCTCTCTCTCTCTCTCAGATTTCTATAATTGTATTGCGACTGTTTCTCACGCTAATAAATCCTCCATCTTAAAGAAGTCCTGTGAATTAACCGAAGGCGAAGACGTATATGTATAAAGATAATATACGCGCCAAGAGACGACAAATATGTAACATGAATTCAATATGCTGTTAATATAAAGTAGATAGGGGAATGGTGTAAATGATACATGACAATATTTGTTGATGAAAAGAATTTTAAAGTAAAATAATCATTAATATAAGGAGAATAAATTCAAAGCAATTTTGATTTAGGTAATGCCGGAGTTTCGGTTATAGACATGCACACTCTATCTAATAATACACTAACGCATTACGTTCGTTATCAGCGTTCACACACATTAAAATGAGATCGTACAACCAGCAAAGATGGTAATTGGTGATTAACATGATGTCGATAAGGTAAACAAATCTGATTTTACCCATGTTAATATGAATAGTTTCCAAATAAAATTACATCATCCCGTAGACTAAAACAGTATGATTTTGAAATATATATTTCAAAAAATGATATTTGTTTTATTGATGTGAAGAAAATCTAGCTGACGTCTATTTTTACAGTAAAAAGACAGAATAATTATTATTTTAAAAATGATTAAATTGCTACAATTTTAAATAAATAAGACATTTGCTTTATTTATTTAAAGAATATTTACTTGACAATAATAATTATATTCACGGCAGAAGAGTAAACATTTCTTGTTAGTATTGGCCCTAATAGACATTTATTATTTCAGAATGAATATTATTTTTTACAGTAAATTATACAGATTGATGTGGAAATCACCATGGAACTCCCATGGGACTATACTAGTATTTTATATTATAATAAGACGAATGTACCCCGTCTCTATAAACATAACAGAAAAAAGTATTCTTCGCCAATGATCACATAGAAAATTATAGAATCATGTCAGTAATTTAGTTTTCTATATATAAATTATTAGATTTCTGATGACCTTAAGAAAAATACCGACCATTGCCTTTTTATTAAGAGTGAAAGATTTCTTTCAAAATTCATTAAAGTTGGCGCCGGTTGTTTGCCTTGTTATTTGCTTTCTCGCTTTCCCTCACCGTTTGAAATGGCTTCGTCCGATGGCTAGTTAGACTTTGTATGACGTGATGGATTTGTTTTTGATATACGCATTTGTAAATATTATATTCTACTCGCATTGTAATTGGGGTTGTTGTATGATAAGATTGGCCCGTCTTCTGGAGAGATGGAGAAACATGCGTTTGTTAGGCCATCCGTAACTCTAAAAGTGTGTGTTTCATGAATAAATGCTTGTGGGTGCGTGTGCTGTCGTGTCTCTGGGAAATGTAACCCGAAGATGCCAACCGCATCATCGCTATTTTTAAACACCCCGACTTTATATCGTTTGACACCATTAGGCGATCTCTGTAATTATCATATCACTTTCCTTTCACCCACTTTGCGTTTATTGTCTCTTTATTTTATTGCGTTCTCTCTCTCTCTCTCATATATATATATATATATATATATATATATATATATATATATATATATATATATATATTAACATTATATATATATATATATATATATAATGTTAATAAAATTATAAGGCGCGTTTGCTTTTTCTGGCGAGTACTTGACTTATTCATTGATTTAATATTTACTACTGGCAGGACGATTCCGACGTTGCTCGGGATTGACTTAAGATCACTACCATTTACTTTTTTACTATGCGCATAACACTATACAACTTTCTTTGTTTTAACCGCCCCCTTCCTCTCGTTTCGCCACCTAATATAGTCGGAAGAAGCTGAAATGTTAGAAAACCCTTTGAAGCAGTGTCTTACACATATGGTTTGAATTTCATTAAAAAAAAAAGATATACGTATTTGAAGTTTTACGGGGTTTCGGTCTCCATGGGTCGCTTAGAGATGGGGGGACGTAGCGATTCGGAACCATTTCAATTGTCTTTCCCGGAGAAGTGTATACGTATGATATAAATTTTATCAAAAGTTGGATATATTTAAAGTTTTAAGGAGGTTATGTACTTTGAGATTCTGGAACACTTCCATTGTCTTCGCCAGTAAATTTATATATTCAAAAATACTTGTAATCCAGGGTTTCGAATAGCATGACCGGTAGTGAATAGTCATATCTCTATGCTGATGAGTCGAGATTAAAAAGGACGAAACGTATACATACATAGATAATAAACAATAACAAATATTTATATTTGTCGCTCCTCGTAAAAAAGTAGAGCACTGTAATGGTAATACTAACACAGCATGACGTCACTTGCTTTATAATGCATCATTCCTTCCCTAATAGAAGTAGAATGCCCGGACGTCAAGCCGCTTTAAAAGTGTTAAAATTATCATTGTTTATCAGCTATTTTAAATTGGCCGAGCGGTTAGTGACGTTGGATTTGAGTTGAAAAATACTTGTAATCCAGGGTTTCGAATCGCATGACCGGTAGTGAATAGTCATATCTCTATGCTGATGAGTCCAGATTAAAAAAGAAGAAACGTATACGTACATAGATAATAAACAATAACAAATATTTATATTTGTCGCTACTCGTAAAAACTTGGCCTTTTGTCTAAGATCAAAGTATAGTATATGTTCCGATGGATACTGCACCCCATACTGGTGTTGTCTTGTCCTTCGGGTCTTGATTTATGCCGGTCAATGGGTCTGTCTTGTGCAGTTCTGGGAGGTCCACCTTCCCAGGCTTTGCCTCCCCTCTTTGGGGAGGAGTAAGTTTATTGCTTACTGCCTGAGGAACCTCTACCTGGGAGTGCCGACGGGGCTGCCCAGGCAATTTTTAAACCCCACTTTCCCGACCCGACCGTGGGTCACATCTTACTTGTGGGAGTAAGATAAAAACTGGCCTTGTGCCTAACTCCTGGGGAGGAGTAAATCAATACTCGTAAAAAAGTAGAGCACTGTAATGGTAGTACTAACACAGCATGACGCCATTTGCTTCATAATGCATCATTCCATCCCTAATAGAAGTAGAATGTCTGGACGTCAAGCCGCTTTAAAAGTGTTAAAATTACCATTGTTTATCAGGCCGAGCGGTTAGCGACGTTGGATTTGAGTTGAAAAATACTTGTAATCCAGGGTTTCGAATCGCATGACCGGTAGTGAATAGTCATATCTCTATGCTGATGAGTCCAGATTAAAAAGGACGAAACGTATACGTACATAGATAATAAACAATAGCAAATATATATATATATATATATTATATATATATATATATATATATATATATATATATATATATGAGAGAGAAATTGATTGAATCTTTATTGAAATAAAAATGCTATAGCATATAATAAAACGATATTCTACAAAATCACATAAGAAAATAATTTCATTTCGAAATAAAATCCATCAGAATGCATCATCCCGGGGTTTTTTACATGGTTAAGAAGTGGAAGTAATCTATATCCTAAAATAAGGTTTAGCTTTTAACATATTTTGTCCAATTTTTCTATTAGACCTCAATCCAGCAATATGTCTGTCTGTTCTCGGGCAACACCGGGTTAATATAGATAGTTAATAATCACATTTTCGTACAAGTTATTTCATTTTAAATTACTCTAAATAATAATTACTAATTAGATATTCTTAAAGATAACAAGTAAAACCTAATTGCTTAAAAGAGAAATGTTTTCTATGTCCTTGAAAAATGTCTTCGATCTGCAAAAACCGTTCTTCTGAATCACAGTACAGATCGATCCGTCTCCTGTGCGTCATCAGTAAGTTGTTTGAATCTGTGATAAATCACGACGCTGTCAATTACCTCAAAATGCAATATGTATAGTGACAAGCAATATTGATTTCTTTCTGCAATGTCAATAGTTGACGGGCTGACTATAATATCGCATAGGATCAGTGAATCGTTAAATGGGAGCTTCATTTCTCGGGCGATAGTTTTTAGCATTTCAAAAACTTTGATAATGTCTGAGACAAAGGTTAGCAAACATTTCTTAAAATGTATTTTCACCAATCGACTTTTCTTTCTGATAGGCCTAGAAAAGTGTTTCTTCATTGGCAGATGTCTGAAACACATAGTATGAACGCCGATGTGCCCCAGTGACTTATCCTGGACTCAACCTTCTTGATCTTCATCACTGATCTTCCTAATCATATTCTGAGATCATTTTTTGATTCTACACAGAGGATACAACTGTCTATAGCAGCACATCGAATAACCCTGCTGATCAGGTTCTAGCTGGTTCGCTCTCTTTTGATCTGGATAACGTGATGCAATGAGGAAAAGTGGTTTGCCAGTTTTTACACATCTAAAATCGAGTTTAATTTTGATTCAACATCAACGCTCAGAACCATTGTTTAGGCTCAGTTAAAATTGTTGAAGAACTCGTCTCAATTTGTAAGAAACGCTGGGTAATCTGCTACTGTTCACATATACAATTATCGTAAGTGTTCATAATAGAGCAGTCATTTCAGTGAGAGCGACACCCTTCAAACTGTGCCGATATTATATTCTCGCGACAAGAATTATCGCACATTTGCAAAAAGTAATTTCCTTGATGCTGAGACTCGCACGTTTATTACCTAATTAGGTGTATAATTGACGTTTATGGTATAAATAGCAAATTCTATTAACAATGTTTTGGACATCCATCGAACGTAATAATAATAATAATAATAATAATAACAATAACAATAACAACAACAACAACAACACTATCAACAATAACAAGAACTCAGCTGGATGTCTAAAACATAGAAATAAACATCATTATACGCAAAATATTGCAGGAAATAAATTCCATTAGCTTGCAATGTGTATATCGCTCTTTTTTTATTGAAACTCGTGTTTGTGTAAGTAATACTCTAATCACTATTCGGAGGCACAGGTTCGAATCTCGTACGGGTCTCATTTTTCTCTTTGTGAATTTTGTGCATTCTCAGCCCCGTTGAATAAATAACTGTTTATTTTATAAAGGTATTACCTACATGAACCCAAGTGTTTACCAAAGAGAAGCGTTATGCACAACGTCTTTCTCTTTTCTCTCTCTCTCTCTCTCTTTCTCGCTCTCTCTCTCTTTCTCTCTCTCTCTCTCTCTCTCTCTATATATATATATATATATATATATATATATATACCGGGTACGTTGAAAAAGAATCAATACAGTGTTCGATCGCAAGAATGCAGGAGCTTAAATGCAAATTATTAATTTCAAAACTATACCTTAGATTCCAGATATGTAGCATGGTTTCATTGACACGGATAGACCGTTAATGTTTCGAAACACCCTTACGACCCATTACAAATCACCAGCTAACTTATTAAGTGAAATTTTCCCATCGTTCGTCATAATTCATGAGGCAATGTCGACGGAACCGATCAGACTATTTAGCAGCCGGAGCAGAGTGTTCTTTTTGGAGGGAGCTGGATTCCCACTGTGAACAAAACTCGTGGTGAACCTGTGGGAAGCAGATATACAATTTTAACGGTTAAAATTTTTTGTACGTATAGACCACCTTTGTGGTGGCGAGACATGTATACAGCCGTTTTCTTTCGAGTTCTGAAAAGACGTTTTAATATAAGCCGGCTATCCTCAGTCGTTTAGTCGACAGATGGTATTAACCATTCTCCCACTGCAGTAGGATGTGGCACATGGTTTTAAGGTGAGAATAGAAAGGATAGTGCACGATTGTCTCACAAAAACTACCTGCATAGCCCCGACCGCATTGCCTGGTAAGCGATTGGCGACAAATTAACCCTTTCTTTAAGATAGAAGTTAAAGACTGCAAGGGTAGACTTCTTATGACTGTCCAGAACCATACCTCAGCCCGACAGAGCAGAAAAGCTGGTGCTGCAGTGCCCCACCTTGTCGGACTGATTGTCGAAGATGATATGAAGTGTCAAAACGAATTAGTCGTCAGTTGCCCGGATGTGATTAGCCAGTCTTGTTTTATGCTGTGGTTATTACGTCACTTCCGGTAGCCAATCTAAGCTAGCCAATAACATGCCATCTTGCTTGGTTAAGCTGCCACGAAGGCAATGGACCAATCTGAACCGTCTGAGAACTGGTGCGGGGCGTTTTTCTGCCACAATGAGAGACTGGGGTCTGAGAGAGGGTGCTGCCTGTGAATGTGGCTACCCAGAACAGACAGTAACGCAGGTCATAGAGGAATGCCCGCCACCCAATGGCGAGCAGGGCATAGCGGAACTTGATGACGAGACGAGAACCTGGCTTGCCAAGACCGAGCTGCAGCTTTGAGGGAGCTGGCACAAGTAAGAAGAAGAGAAGTGCTAAATGATATAATCGAGTCTTTAACAACTGACAGAAACTGAAGCGATCAGCAAGGAGAACAAAACAGAAACGACGACGACAGTCTTATTGCAAGTAACTTGATCGTTAGACGGAAGAATTATCTTGATTTCACAAAATCGCTATTACCACATCACTTGATCGTTAGACGGAAGAATTATCTTGATTTCACAAAATCGCTATTACCACATCACTTCCACAAAAAAAACATGATATGAGTCTCGTATATCGGATACATTTCTTAATTTAACACCATCTATCATAAATGATGATCCTCTCTCGTGTCTTTTACGTCCATTATATACTAGTAATAATACTATTACTAATAATCTGTTGATAAGGTCGCTGTAAAAAATGGTTGGATTATTCTACCATTCTAGAAAGAACCTTACTGCTGACGCAATCTTCGATGTCTAAAAGCCAGATAGGTCATATGATGGAGCACGGCTGCCACATATGGGGAGGTGCCGCTCGGAGCGCACTTTATTGCGTTATCAGAATACAACATCTAGTTGAGGATTAGCTCTTCTCTTTCGTACAGAAGAAATGTTTCTATTCTTTCTTTCTACTGTATAGTTATGTTCATGGTAGGTGCTCGACAGAGCAAAAATACCTGGTACTTCCACCCTCCAAGAAAAAAGATTCACAGCAAAAACTCGCCTAGCTACAACTACAGCAATGAACTTTCCTTTCCCCTCCCCTCTTTCTATTTCTCTCTCTCTCTCTCTCTCTCTCTCTGTACCAAAAACTAAACGGAACTTCCACGAACAAAGTGCTTTTCCTAGAACATCCCATTTGTCGAACAACGTACCACGAGGCTGCTTCCCAACCGACTACAATATGATTGTCTTCAAGTCTAATGTAAACAAATACTTGTTGAGCCGTTCTTTTAGGATAATCAAGTCCTCTTAAGAAATCTTCTGCCCATTCCACCCACTGATTTCCATCCTTTCGTGGTAGCGTTCATCGTCCAACTGAACATCTCTTTAACCCTTATCTTTGAATAGCCTCCGGGCCTTGAAGGTAGTGACCCATTAGTGAAAAAAATACCCCAAATACTACTACTACTACTACTACTAAAATTAGAATACTATTATTATTATTATTATTAATTTCTATTGTAACCCTATACACTTAGCTTTTTCTTCTTATTTTTTACCTTTTATAATATGCAATTTTGTGGCGGGGCCTAAGGATGTACTCAGCATTAGTTGGGTGGTAGAGGCGGTAAATTTATAGTTTTTAAAATCCTTGAGGCACACACGGCGTTTCCCTAGAATTGCTTCAAGCCATGAGCCCCTTATTAAGAGTTATATTTTTATATTTTTTCATTTATATAATTTTTATCTTATAAATCAAATAAAAACATCGTATTTCTTTTTTATGTATGTGAAGCGCGAACTAAACCCCACGATAATATTTTATACACTTTGATCAAAAGGAAATATACGCAATTAAGTATGCTATGGAAATTCAATTTCAATATGTACAGTTTATGAGGGTCTATATTCATACTGTATAGGAGTTTTGAATAAACAAACAGACAATAACTATCACATATTATATATATATATATATATATATATATATATATATATATATATATATATAGCTTTTTAGCTAATAAAAATAGAATATTATACAAAAGCTTTTACAAGTGTTTCAAAGTTTATTTTATTTTAGAATGTATATTTAAAAAATATATATTTTCGTAAACAATTACTGAGAAAATCTTAACAATACAAAAACAAATCAAAATTTCTCATCGGAAAAATAGATTTAGTAAACATTTACATAATATTTATCAGCCAAATATTAAAATAAAAAATAAATTCAAACTTTTTACCAGTTGAATCTATTCAAACTTATTTTCTTAAGTAGAACACTTTCATCTAAAAGTGAAATATTACCGTTAAAATATTTAAAAAAAATTGTTTTTCGAATTTTCTTATAAAAAAACTTACTATAACAATACTTTATACACGACACACAATACTTCAAGGTAACTACTTCAATCTTATATATATATATATATGTATTTATAAAGTTTTGAAGTTCATTTATATCTAAAAATAGATTCGTAAACAATCGTTTTTATTTTCATTAAAAATATGAAGTTAAAATATACAACATAAAAAGCTTAATAAGCGGAGTTCTTTATGTTAATTTATTTGTAGAATTGATATTTTTATAAAAAAATCTATTTACGTTATTAATGGTTTTTTTATTAGAAAATCTGAATAATAAAAAAAACAAATACAAACTTCAATCAAAAAAACTCCATGAAAAAACGTTAATCTAACATTGACATTTTAAATATCAGTCAAATGTTTAAACCAACAATAAATTCAAACTTTTTACCCGTTGAATTTATTCAAACATTTTTTCTTTAGCAAAACATTCTCATCTGAATGTAAAATCTTACTGTTACCATATTTTTTTAGAAATTTTGTTTATTATTTAAATATTTCCTAAATAAGGAAATTCATTATATTCTCTTATACGATTCATTTTTTTATTCTATAGTATATGCAATATTTAAATAGCCATGTCTTGTGCCCCCATTTCAGAATATTATTCATACATCTTTTCTATTTCTACACATACACGTATATATAATATATATATATATATATATATATATATATATATATTATATGTATATGTGTGTATGTATGTATAGAAATTGAATATTCTAGGCCCCGACTATTGAGTTCTCTTGATAATTTGCTAATATGGCCGCTGTATTTTGAATTTAGACGTTAATTTACTCTCCCATTTCTACGGCAATGCGTGGTAGATACATCGATACGCCTATGTCTACTAAGTCAAATATGACTTTCCTATTGAGGTTCGAACTGTGTGACCGGCAGCAATCATTTCCTCTCATACTAATGATTGCAGGCTTGGCATAAAACACATGTTTATATGGGTTAATTTTAAAGTATTATTCATAAATAATTATATATATATTTATGTATGTATATGAAACTTCCGAACCTTTTTTGTATTTCCCCACTCTTGTACTAATATATTTTCAGACTCATGAGAATATATACATACAAATATACACCCTTTGGTTGATAACCGACTTTCGAGAACTATTAAAACCACGCTCATATTAACCATATTTTCGTGGACCGCCGTTTTTCAATCACACGCGAACCTTTCACTGCATTTCAATTCGGTAGTCGTTTTTGTCTCGTTTTGTTATGTTTTCATATCTTTCGTAAATAAACTGAATAAGTTAAATCTTATTCATTTTAAATATTCTCTTATATTCGTCCATTCCTTCTCTAATATCATTCTTGTCTCTTAATTTAACGAGCATTTTTAGACATCTCCACTAACTACCCATATCTATAATGCTGTTTTGGCTTCTATATATTTGTAAACTAGCTTCGGCACTATATAGAGACTTTCTTTCAGTCTCTGAAGACTATGGAGTTGCTGATAGGTGGAGTTATTTTTCTTTTCAGCCGACTCACCTACTTCTTATCTCATATTTTCTCTGCAAAGTATCCCCCTTTTTCTCAAATATTTAAAATTCTGTTTGTTTTCATGTTTGCTTTGGTTTTGCAAACATTTTTATTGTTGTTGTGGTTGGTTGTTTTTTATTTCAATTATTTAGAAAGTGCATTATCTAAGGAAGTTAAAGTAGTCTATTTCATTTTAATTAAATAAGATACAATACTAAAGTTGGGGTCATATAATCAATCAATCTTTCCAGTGCACAACACCTGGGTAAGTATGGACAGCATGCTGATACATCTGCAACAAACTACGTCGCTGGAATTGTCCATTGGAACAGCAAGCTAATACACACGGTTCCCGACTTGCCTCATCCTTGTCATGAAAAGGCCTATCTTTGCCTGACATGCAATGTGAAAATTAAACAAATGTTTGAATCATAGGTTGCGAGTGAGGCTTCTGACACTGCCCTATTGAAGAGGAAACAGCGGCGTTGGCAGAGACGATTCGTGATGTCTTTATTTTAATCACTGGGACAGCGAGTCTAGAGATTTTGTTAAGCAAATCAAGTTGATTTGCATATGTCAGAGTTAAGTCCATAACAAAGAAACACAATTCGCATTAGGGGTCAAGAGTTAATTTTCGATCTTTCTCGGTAGCAGTCGAGGATCCGATCTCGACAATAAGTCCGGCAGAGACTAGACCATTTCAATGGCCTCTTATCTGTCGGGTTGGGGTGGTAGTCCTGCGTAATCCTCGGAGGTCTACCCTCCTATGCTGTGCTTTTTTCTTTGGAGAGGAGTTAGTTTAATGCGACCGGGGAATGCCGACGGAGCTGCCCAGCCAATTTTTAAGAGGTCAGAGTTCTCCTTTTTTAGAGGCGTTGGCTTGCTCTCCTGTGCCACATCTCTACCTGCGGTGAGAAAAAAGTAAATATCGGGAATTGATTTTCTGAATTTGATGTTGTGAAGAGCGGAACGAAGAAAAGGAGAAAGAATAGAAAAGAGAGAAAACGTCGGATGAGCTGTGAGCTGCATTGTTTTTTACTCAGTCGATTATTTTCATTTATTTCAGTGAAATTTCTCTCTAACATTCCCATTGAAGTCAGATGAAAACCCTTCTCTGATAGACTTTCGAACACCCCGTTTTAAGATTATCCAACAAATAAATCGATTATTGAGCACAAATATCTTTGAAGCTGAAGACTCTGAGTTCAATCTATGCACATGGTAGCGCATTTACATTTTCTATCTAATACCACTTACAAAATAAATATCAGCAAAATATAATCGAAAATAAATTAGTGATATGAATTGTTCATTGTTTCAATGTAGATACATTTTTTGTGATATAAAAATGATGCCTTTATTTCAATGCTAGATTGATTTGTTTGAAAACTGACATTTCTCTACGTTATGTTTGACAGAACCAGTACATTGATATATATATATATATATATATATATATATATATATATATATATATATATATATATATATATATATATGAATTTTGGAAAGTTCAGTTTAAACTTAACGAAAGAGGAAAAATGCCTTCAAAAACGTATTAGATGCAGATATTTTGTATTCAAATCTAAATTATTTTTGTTTTTAATCCTGACCTTTTTCTAATAATTTGATGATGCTTGTACAAAGTAAAAATGGTGAATTTCATATGAAAGTTCGAGTAAAAAAGCGTTTAGGATGAAGAGGCGAAGACTCCTCGAACCACTTTTCATCCGAGCGCATAAACCCGTCGTCAATAAGGTTCGACACAAGAGTGGTGAAGAAATCTTAAAATGTTTTTAAAACGTTTTTTTTATCAATCTTACCTAATAAATTCCCCATTTTAAATTTGTACCAACATCATCACGTATCTTATTGGAATCCAATTCTAGAGCAAAAAGTGACGCTCAATATTAAAACCGTTTAAATAGTTATTTCAAAATTTGTAATAGAGTATAAGTAGTTTTATTTTGATTTTTTCTTCACAGTTTCTCTTAATGAATCTGGTAGTGCCTCTTAAGGTTCTATCCACCGAACTGTTGCTGCAATTTCTGCCCAATGAACCATTTTCGATCTGCGAAAATAAAACCTTTTCTGAACATTTGGTTGATTCGAATTCGGCTGTTCGTACGAGCAGTACTTGTAAAAATAAGTCGAGCCAGCTGTTTGTTTGTTTGATGGTTTGTTCGTAAAATACTCTTAGAGTTTCGGAGATAGATCACTATAACTATAAATTTTATGGAACTACGTTACTTCGGGTATGTGGAAATAACATTAGAGTAGAGAAAGACAACGAACGCCTTTTCTGTAAAAAAAGGGGGCGCCGGAAAAAAGAAGAGTTCACCTCCAATTGGACTGCGAAGTAGATTTTGAACTCTGTCAATGCAGGAACTTAAGCTCTGAGTGGTATACCCCCATATTAGTCAACGTATTTGATAGTTATTTTAACTAGAGTCAGGTACTTTCTTGAGCGAGTGAATGATGGTAGTAGAGATGGGAAGACAAAATGAGGTTATATATCTATAAGAGTGCATCTCCACGTTAATTATAGAACTATCTCTTATAATGTGTTGATAAAGAATATATCTATAAGAGTGCATCTCCACGTTAATTATAGAACTATCTCTTATAATGTGTTGATAAAGAATATATCTATAAGAGTGCATCTCCACGTTAATTATAGAACTATCTCTTATAATGTGTTGATAAAGAATATATCTATAAGAGTGCATCTCCACGTTAATTATAGAACTATCTCTTATAATGTGTTGATAAAGAATATATCTATAAGAGTGCATCTCCACGTTAATTATAGAACTATCTCTTATAACGTGTTGATAAAGAATATATCTATAAGAGTGCATCTCCACGTTAATTATAGAACTATCTCTTATAATGTGTTGATAAAGAATATATCTATAAGAGTGCATCTCCACGTTAATTATAGAACTATCTCTTATAATGTGTTGATAAAGAATATATCTATAAGAGTGCATCTCGAAGTTAATTATAGAACTATCTCTTATAACGTGTTGATAAAGAATATATCTATAAGAGTGCATCTCCACGTTAATTATAGAACTATCTCTTATAATGTGTTGATAAAGAATATATCTATAAGAGTGCATCTCCACGTTAATTATAGAACTATCTCTTATAATGTGTTGATAAAGAATATATCTATAAGAATGCATCTCCACGTTAATTATAGAACTATCTCTTATAACGTGTTGATAAAGAATATATCTATAAGAGTGCATCTCCACGTTAATTATAGAACTATCTCTTATAACGTGTTGATAAAGAATATATCTATAAGAGTGCATCTCCACGTTAATTATAGAACTATCTCTTATAATGTGTTGATAAAGAATATATCTATAAGAGTTCATCTCCACGTTAATTATAGAACTATCTCTTATAATGTGTTGATAAAGAATATATCTATAAGAGTGCATATTCACGTTAATTATAGAACTATCTCTTATAATGTGTTGATAAAGAATATATCTATAAGAGTTCATCTCCACGTTAATTATAGAACTATCTCTTATAATGTGTTGATAAAGAATATATCTATAAGAGTGCATATTCACGTCAATTATAGAACTATCTCTTATAATGTGTTGATAAAGAATATATCTATAAGAGTGCATCTCCACGTTAATTATAGAACTATCTCTTATAATGTGTTGATAAAGAATATATCTATAAGAGTTCATCTCCACGTTAATTATAGAACTATCTCTTATAATGTGTTGATAAAGAATATATCTATAAGAGTTCATCTCCACGTTAATTATAGAACTATCTCTTATAATGTGTTGATAAAGAATATATCTATAAGAGTGCATCTCCACGTTAATTATAGAACTATCTCTTATAATGTGTTGATAAAGAATATATCTATAAGAGTTCATCTCCACGTTAATTATAGAACTATCTCTTATAATGTGTTGATAAAGAATATATCTATAAGAGTGCATATTCACGTTAATTATAGAACTATCTCTTATAACGTGTTGATAAAGAATATATCTATAAGAGTGCATCTCCACGTTAATTATAGAACTATCTCTTATAATGTGTTGATAAAGAATATATCTATAAGAATGCATCTCCACGTTAATTATAGAACTATCTCTTATAACGTGTTGATA
Organism: Sepiola atlantica; assembly: GCA_963556195.1. Lineage (NCBI taxonomy): Eukaryota > Metazoa > Mollusca > Cephalopoda > Sepiida > Sepiolidae > Sepiola > Sepiola atlantica. The sequence continues at coordinate 27,440,599 of OY744533.1, read as the reverse complement.
AAGAATATATCTATAAGAGTGCATCTCCACGTTAATTATAGAACTATCTCTTATAACGTGTTGATAAAGAATATATCTATAAGAGTGCATCTCCACGTTAATTATAGAACTATCTCTTATAATGTGTTGATAAAGAATATATCTATAAGAGTGCATATTCACGTTAATTATAGAACTATCTCTTATAATGTGTTGATAAAGAATATATCTATAAGAGTTCATCTCCACGTTAATTATAGAACTATCTCTTATAATGTGTTGATAAAGAATATATCTATAAGAGTGCATCTCCACGTTAATTATAGAACTATCTCTTATAACGTGTTGATAAAGAATATATCTATAAAAGTGCATCTCCACGTTAATTATAGAACTATCTCTTATAATGTGTTGATAAAGAATGCTAAAGAAAGTCTAAAATGTACTTGCTATTTATAAACAAGTAATATAAAATGAGTTAATATAACAGTTGAGTTCATGTGGTCAGACGTTACGACTATTAATTTGCCCTTTGAAGAAGTAATTAAAGTCGATAAATGTTGATTAACGATATTTGTATCTTGGGAACACTTTATCTTCAAGCAAGGATAGTCGTGCTTCGATGGATGGCAGGAGAGAGTGTCTGCATCTTTTTGCGTGGATGTCTGGAACGGCTTCGGCTGCGAACCGCTAAAAGTCTCCGGATTGAGTCGTTAAAAAGTACGGTAGAAATTACTACGTCCTATAATCTGATTTCTTATCATGTGACTAACCGACCAGACTAGGGCTCGGTTCGGCCACAGGAAAAAATATCAATGTTTATAACTGCTACATATCCGACTCCCTACATTTGTCGTTGTCTTTCCAATGTTAAAGAAAGTCACACTGACTGTTCACACGCGAAGTGTTTGATAGACCTCTACAAACACTGCTGCTTCTGAGGATTTATCACAAAGGCGATTAATCATAATATTTCCAGTTGCGAGATCAGAATTGATCTTATTCTAATTGAATTTACAGTGTCAGAATATACATTTCCCAACATCTTGCTTGTTTGGCCTTTCGTGACCATCCAAACATTGGTTATTCAACCTGAATTTCTGTTCTGAAACGGAACTTCCGGTTCCGCCTCGTTTCCGGCGTGTGCTTTGTCGGTTCGCGCAGCAGGTGTACACATGCTTTTAACGTCGTATTTAAGAGTAGTTCGAATTAAGCCGTTACGTTTATGTATATCAATTCGAATCTATGTCGATAACAATCGAATCAAAAATAGGAATTAGTCAATTATTGTTAAAACATGCATTGTCGATTTATTTATCGGTGCTTTATGCAAAATTAAACTACACCATGATGAAAAATGTAGAATAAATGCTACTATGGATGCCGATGCTTATACATAATCGATATGCAGGGTGTTGCAGCAAAATCCGACACTTGACAAAAAGTAAACCATCTAGCAGGAGGTGCTGAGGAGCGTGGCGAAGGCTTTGATGGACGAGATCGCCGCCGAATGCCCCTACGTCTTCCAGTAAGACTCGGCCATTTGCACACAAGGCCAAGACAACCCAGGTGTATCTACTCAACAATGTTCCTCACCACTGGTCGCTGGACTTGTGGCTGCCCTCTTCAATCGACTGCTTCTTCTTCTTTCGTGTGAATCAGATGATTCTGGTGTTGGCATTAGTTTACCCGATGTTTTTCTAGTTAGAAATCTTTCTGGAAAGACATCGGGTACTTACGGGAAGGACCACGAGAAGGTTGCCAACATCCCTAAGTGAAAGGGATACTGTAGAACCGACTGTATTCGTACTTGGAATACCCAGGTCTTCAGTCCGTGTCGTTATCCACTTAACCACCGTCACCTCCCAATCGACTACAAACCCTCTTGACTATTTCTTCTAGGGCGCACACAACACGACTGTCTGAATGCTGTCATCATGGAGGCGTTTACCCCTAAATACAAAGATATGGTCGCCAAAGCATGCGACATACTTTTCACCCGCTTTGATATGGTGGTCTTCGCCGCCGGCGGTTACATTTTAAAAATGATATGGTATGTAACTCTAAATGTTGCGAAATAAGCTGTCAGGTCTCTGCATATACAACTTTGTGTTTATGGCCTATTTCGTTTTCTTGTTGTCAAGAGTCGGGTTTTGCTACCCCCCTGTAATAACACCGAATGTGTCTTATCTCTATATATCAATAGATGAGAGGGATTCAGAAAAAAAAGTGCGAGTAACACGATGGTGTTTAGTCTAAATCTTCAACCGAAACTAAAGGCGGATTTATGCTGTATATATGCTTCTTTCAGTTTGTGTTAACGAAGATTTAGTTCAGTTTGTTCTTAGAGCTCAAGGGACCCCCTTATGGGGCTAACACTTGATTTTTTATTAGTTAAATTAATATCCGAGGGCTCTTTATCATTTTTAGAGCTCCTATCTGTACTTCGAGACAGGATACCAGAGTCAGAGGTTTTAACCTAATCGAACCTCACGTCAGTACATACCATGCAGCAACATTGTCAGGTTAGTTGGGCGGATCATGCTGTATTTCAGATTTTAAAAAAACTCCCCAAACCGCTCTTTTACGGTGAACTGGCTGAAAGCAAATGCAGCATAGGAAAACAACAGAAACGAGTTAAGGACAGCTGGAAGTTGTCCCTCGAACAATTCGGTTTGTATTCAAATTCGTGGAAAACCCTAGTTCAGAACAGATGTTCTTGGCGTACTGCAAGCCTGAAATGGGTCACGATTGCTGAATCTGTACGCATTCAGGAACGCAAGAGGAAACGTGCTATTCGAAAAGAAAGAGCAGTCAGCACCTCTCCTATAGAATAATCCAACAAGTGTTCTAGACGTGGGATACACTTCAGAGCTCAGATCGAACTTATGAGCCATTTCCAGACCCACACAACAACTACATGTTCACGGTCATCTTCGCAAGCGATGGACGAACATCATCATCTGTTCATCGCTACAGCTTGGTCTTCCAGGGTTTATGTCTAGGTATTTTTATAAATTTTGTTTGATAAGACTACAATTACCGATATTATGTTTATTTCTTTAAGGAATCATGTTGTTTACAAGTCATTCTTAAGGTCCTAGCATTTCATGTGTGTTTTCATGTGTGTGTGCGTGCGTCGCACGAGCGTTCATATGGAGTGCGTTACTTGTATCTCTCAATTGTGAACGGCATAGCACATTTCTAAGTGACGGTCAACAGACTGGATTTTGTGTAAACACTGGCTAAATTATATAAGTGTTCCCGGTGTGAAAAACGTGTCGGATTTCATCAGTAATCGCCCAGGGCGACATCAATTACAAAACAAATATCAGTTTTCTTTATATATTTGATATATCAATCCATAAAAATCCTAGTAACGCTATGGCGCTTAGTTCGACACCATCGAATGTCTACACAGACATGACAAAAGCAAATCGAAAATTCACAAAACATCCCGTGTACATGTTAATAGTTATAAACTTCGATATTTTTATACTAATTGGCATTTTTGTTGTTAATATTAATATACCTATCATTTATTACCGTTTATATATACCACGAACTAAACCAACATTGGAATTGTAAGAGTTCAGACGGGGTGTTGCAGGTCAGTTTGAAGGTAGATTAGTCAGCAGCAAATCTCCGTAAAACTCTGGATTCGATTTTCCACTGTTAACCAAGCAATTGTCCTAATAACCAGAAAAATGATAAATATAGTCTCAACAGATCGCATAGGACACTCTAACAGCTGTCTTTGTTATTAATAATAATTCGACTACACAGAAACGTCCGCGTTAATCCCTTTAGGGAATTTCAAGGCAAATTAATATATATATATATATATATATATATATATATATATATATATATATATATATATAATGTGTGTGTGATCTACAGACTGCCCGCTTTTCAGTGCTGCTAGAGGAGCACCCATATCCAGCTAGCGATCGAATCTACAATCATCTAGTTGATAGTGTAGTGGTTAGAACTGCCAACTAACTGTAAAAACGCCGTTGGTAAGTGATATCTCGACGTTCTTTATATTAACATTGCCCGTAACTATACAGTGCTCTATTTCTTAATTTAGAAACAGCTTGTCATTACGCCAAATAGTAGCATGCGATATCACTTACGACAGTGCTCAACTATAGCACACACACACACACACACACACATATATATATATATATATATATATATATATATATATATATATATATATATATATATGTATATTATTGTCATTGTCTACATAGACAACCCGTCACCCATAAATACACGGGCAGTCTATATTCTCCTCTAATGGATGAAATAATCGCTCTGTTAGTTCATCATTTATGACGTCACAAAGAAGCTCTTCATATGTTTTCAACCAGTTTTAGTGGATCAAGTCGTTCTTTTCTGATGTCTTTTTCCTTGTACAGAGACAAACACACACGATCAATAGATGTTCCGTCGTATATCAATAAGGTTGTCTATTTAGTCTGCCATGTATTTGTATGCACCCGCAACAGAAGGCAACAATGCAATTCTCTCGTGAATGCTTATGTTTTAAACTAATTTTGTGTGTAAAGATAGTCGATCTTAAACCGTCACGTATCTGAGCCAGAACAAAATAAACAACAGTTGTGAAAAGCCAAATTAGAAACAGAATTACGACATAGCTTTGATAAAAGAGACACAACCCGTCATAAATCGTCCGCATAACTAATGAAATGTTGTTCATTCCATTCATCGTTTTCGCTCTTCACATGATATTCTTCATCATTAAACTGACAATAAACCCACATCCCTTATCATCGACTATTTTTTGCTTTGATAAGTGATGACTCATTATTACAAAAGTGTTATTTTACTGTGTAGTCATTGAAATAAGATTTTTTTAATTATTAAAATTCCGTAAACTTTTTTCAGTTTAGTATCTTGAATTAGCACAAGAAATCTTGCACTTGCATGGTGTAAGTCAACTGGATTTGGTTTTGTATTGGATTGGTTTCAGTGACGTTCAGGTACATTTTTGAGCTTAACATTTTCACGTTAATTTAATTCTTAATTTTAATAAATGTATTATAATACAATATTATAGTCTAAATAATACCGACATGTAATTGCAGAAAAATATAATTGCCCACTAATTAATAAATGTTTAACAGGTATATAATAAACAACAATAAATAATAACATAAACAAAAAACAAGTACAAATAGAGACCACAGAAAATAATACAAAATGTAGATATGATCACCATAGATTTAACAGTGAAATACAGTCTTAATATATATATATATATATATATATATATATATATATATATATATATATATATATATATAT
>OY744533.1:27392780-27427780 GCA_963556195.1 Sepiola atlantica | reverse complement strand
AATATTTAGTCCTGCTCGATATATTTAAAACCTGGTCGTCCATACTGAAATTCGGAGCTGTTTACACTATCACACTCAAATCTACTATCTTTGCAACCCACGCAATTCACGGCGTCTTTATTGTAAACTATCTGACTCCGCCCGCTAGCTATAGATTCGCAATTTAATTATTATTAACTACTTGAAAACATGTAAACGAAATTTATCGATCAGAAGAGACATAACTAATCGATAAGTACAAAATGAAATAAAATTTTAAAAATACTTGGAAGTGTTATCTTTAACGAAATGTCGGCCAGCCAAACGAGATAATATTGCATTGTCTTTCCAACCATGAAAATATATATATTTTTAAGTTAACGGAATTTCTAATGAAGATAACGTATTTTGTTTTTAAAACGCATTGTTTACAAACAATGACTTTGGACGTAGCTGAATTTAATTATTTGTCGAAAATTTCTTCGACGCCAAGGGGTACTTCGTAGATCAGAGTAGGGTCGGGAGGAAAACGTTGCGAAATATTGCTAAATCGCAACCCCAACTTTGTCAGAAGTCAAGTACCAAAAAAGGGTTCTGACCTTGTTCGCAAGAACTCTTCAAAAGTGAACAAAGGAACTCTCACGAAATATAACTGTCGCCAGAACATTCAAAAACAGACCCCCCCCCCCAGAAGAAAGAAAATGTTCTTAAATAATCAGTAATCGACATATATGCGAATTACTTACTTCCGGTATAAGGTATAAAAACAGAGCTAAAATCGTTCCTGGGGTTCGACTTGAGCAAGCCAAATGCACCCGACCCTCTTCCGATCACCGGCAACCCCATGACACGTAAGCCAGTTAACTTATTTTTCTCACATATTTTTCACACTTTAAAAAGGTAAATACAATATTCATATGTTAAATAACATACTCGCTCTCTTTCTCCAATAAACATACATTATAACTATAAAATGATATGGTGTTCCATTTTCTTCTAAATTACAATGATAGAAGAATTTTTTTTATCAGTGATTGACACGGGAACTCGCGTTTGAGAATGTTTATTCCCCGTCTTTTCTATCTACTTTCTTCTTTCTGTTTTACTCTTTTTCTTTTCACTTTCTTATGAATTCCCTCTTTTCCTAACCTTTTCTTCATACTGCGAAGCGTGTCAGGTACAAGAACGTTTACGTTTTAATAGTAATTAGCGAATATGTGCGATTAAAAGTCATATATCTTTACTACTATATCACTACTCCCTGAAAAGGAGGTGGTAATGTATGAGATGATGATACTATGACAACAGAATAGATACTACACCACCCCCTCGCCAAAAATGAAGTACGGCCTACGAGCATGGTCTCATGACAACAGAATACTACACTATTCTCTAAAAGGAGGGGGTAATGCCTCGGATGATGTCATGACAACAGAACAGATACCACAATACGTGTACACTGAATTAAGCATAGTAAGATTAGTCTGAAATTAGTCTGAAATAGTATAGTTAAATCAAGTTTACTTAGAAATCAAAGATAAGATAATAGTATAATAGTCTGAACTTAATAGAAGTAATTGTAGTTTCGACTTCAAACAGACATATCTCTATTTTTAATAAGTAATCAAAAAATAATTATCTGATCATTCTATACTTTCAGACTCTATATATTTTCAGAAGTTCATACATATATTCAGGTGTATTAATATATAGGACACTTCAAGTCTTTATTCAAATTAATAAATAAACACTTTTGAGAAATTAATAAACCGTTGTAGCGATATGGTCGACACATTTTTCTAGCTATCGTATACAACTGCACGCTGTCGTTTTGTTAACAAGAAACAGCTGTCGACTTGGTGAATAATGGCGTCTCTCTGTAGTAGTAGTAGTAGTAGTAGTAGTAGTAGTAGTAGTAGTAGTAGCAATCGTTGTGGGAATGTTTATTTTTATATTAAAGGGAACAGACTCCATCTAGAGAAAATAGTGTTTAAAGGGGAGTAACTCTTTGTTCTTTGTGATCTCCTTTCATCAGAACAGTATTTTGGAAAGCAGGTGTATCTATCTTTACATTTCACCAACCGACATTGGGAAAGCAATATTCAATAGACGTTCGCTCAGCGACAGTTAAATAAGTCTATATTTCAGATTAATTCTTTTTCAGTTGTATTTGTATAATAAATAATTATAATTGTTCTATACAGGATCGTTTTTATTCAAAATGTGTGTCTTACGATTGAGAAAAAACACTTTATTTCAGTTTCCTTTTTTCTTTGTGGCGGGAATAATGGGAGCAATTCAAAAGAGCAGCAATAACTCCATTATTGTTGTTATTTTGAGTTGTTTCCATTATTGCCTCTGGGTTGCATCTGCTTGAGTTATTAATATTTTTTGTTTCATAGCAAGTGATCATTTCTTCATTTTCTTCTCAGCGATATCCAATAGGGGTGGTGTAAGAGCTTTGAAACTAGTTTACGTTGACGTCAAACTTCATAGAGACAGGATCTATCTGACCTATTTGTCACGTTGCTTCCTGTCATGACGACACTTCCTGTACACGTTAGTTTCATTTTTAAGCTAACCTCTTATTGAAATTTAAATTTTTCTTACTTAATCTACCTTATGCAAAAATTTGTGTTCAGCACCCATACGATTAAAGTGCTACAGCTGTCGACTTGGTGAATAATGGCGTCTCTCTGTAGTAGTAGTAGTAGTAGTAGTAGCAATCGTTGTGGGAATGTTTATTTTTATATTAAAGGGAACAGACTCCATCTAGAAAAAAAAAGTGTTTAAAGGGGAGTAACTCTTTGTTCTTTGTGATCTCTTAAAGTGTTCAGATGACTCAAATTCACTTTAAAAGATATTAATCTGTTTGTATTTACAAAGTATGAGTTTTATATGAGCTCACTCTTACACTTTTGCGAATTAGGCAGATCAATTGTCCAATATCACTACAAAAAAAGTGGGTTTTCATGTAGTATACAACAGACGAGTAATGTTACAAAAGTCGTAAATGGCTAACTGCAAAGACAAACCTTATTTTGAAAGATGTCTTCTCCGGTTCCATTTGGTTCAAGAATTTCCTCCGTTTTCGACATGTACACATGCTTACAACGTTGAGATTCTTTTACAGGTGGCACGAGTACGCTTTCACTACAATCTTCTAATAATCGATTGATTTTAATTAAATAAAAATTATTTGTATTATCAGTTGCGTTTTGTATTAGATTTTATATTGCTATTTAATTATTTTTGGAATGCTTCATTTTTGGGTCTGAGAAATTCTTTATTTTTCCTTAGCATAATTAATGGTTAGTTTGTAAAATCATTTTTTTCTTGATTCAGGTTTTTTTCGAAATAATATCGGAACCACTTTTTTTTCTTTTTTGATTTTTATGTATATACTAACAGAAAGATCCCGATTTTACTTGGATTAAATGAGGGGACGCATGCCATTCTCCGTCAGCCCATAAGACTATATGATCTGTTTTCATTCTGATGGAAGGTAGGGCAAAATCTGTATAAATAAGTAACAACAAATTAGAATAAATAATAATAAAAAAAGTATTTTTATTTTAAAAATGTACATATGATGTCATTTTGTTTTATTTTGTTTCAATGCTGATCCACTAGCTCTTAAGGTGATAACCCATAATAACATCGTGTTTCGAGTAAATACGTGAGTTGCATTACGCCTGACCGTTAGGTATACACACCGTCATACACTCGTGTCATTTTCGTTGTAACCCAGAGTGTTTACAAACGCACGCGGCTGATCCTCCAGTCGCCACCACTGTGAATTTCAGGATGCATTTGTGCGGTTTATAAAGGTTTTTATTTAAAATATAACAGACAACTTAGTACGTCTGAGAGAAAAGTAGTGAAAAATAAACAGATAGATAGACAGAAAAATTGTCTGTCACGCTACGCTTAGCTACACTGTACGTGACCGCCACTATCTCAGCCGAGGCTAAAGTACTGACGTTTTTAGCGTACGGTTGCTTCTCTTGTCAGCCAGGATAGCCTGAAACCCATATATACCGGAAGTCACGGGGTTTCCTAAACTTCCGCTTTTAAGCCCCGATTTTAGGGCCCCACTCAAACCCTCCATCCAGGAAATCCCTTCCCTATTTAACACTGGATCATGTCTACCGAACCCAAAGCGCAGACGAAATACTCTTTGCGCTGAAATTACCGACTCGTTTGTGATAAACGGTTCCATAAATAGCTAACCTGAAATAAAAAAACAAAATGGTATAATATGTAACTTAAAATAAAACACTTTTTTTTCATTATTTATTCTAGTATTCTTTTAAATCCTATAAATGTGTCAGATCATTTTGCTCCACCCTGTATTTTACATTGTATAACATTTAATTTTTGGACTGGGGACATGTAGACAGCATTTCTCAATAAAATTAATTCTAATATCATTTCACAGAAACCTCGTATTGCATACATACGTATAGATAAACATATGGACTTGTTGATCCATTCTTTTAATTATGTATGATTTTAAGCCACAAACCTGTCGTTGCTGTGCCTACTTAGATTGTCTATTCTCGTCATAGTTTCTTATTATCCTGTATTCTCTTTCTCTCTCTTTTGTCACAAACAGCTGCAAGAAAAAAAGATAATTGATAACTTTCTCGAAAACGAGATAAAAACTTAAGCTTTTGTTTTGATTCAAGGCTGACCAACTGCTTTTTATTTACACGATTGACATCTTTCCAACTGTTTTCTGTCTACATTTTTCTCAATGATGAACTGTGAACACTATTGATATGTTTTGAACATCTTGATGTCCAAATTAACACGTTTTGGCCGCTGTATTCTCCGGCTTTCTTGGATGATGAGTTAGTACTATTCACATGTGTTCAACCGTTTGTAATATATAGAACGAGAAGAATACCTATTCCAGGAATGTCAAATCAATTTCCAGAATAATTTAAAACTACTTTATGTCCCTTTACGGACAGTAAAATCAAGATATAATTCTCATCAATCTCATGTCTAGAATCCTTATTTCAATTTTGATAAAACCCATTCGATATTTTTGATTCTACAAAATGTCTAAAATTTAAGTCTACATCTTAAGGGGTCTTAATAAGAATTTTTAATCAAGAGAACCTTGCTTAATTTTTGCCCAATAAAAATAGACAAAATTTAATGTTAATCTGCTATATTTTCATATTCAAATAGGAAATTCTACCCAAAGTGTGATCCCTAAAATCCTCCCCAAAAACTGAAATTTGAGGAATATTTATTGATACTTAATACTTATTGTTGAAATTTCAAAAACATCGGATGTATGTAAATTCTTATGAATGCAATCCCTCTTCCCACTTGCCCCCTTTGCATGTAATACATTACACTAAGTATAGCCCACATTACCAGCCTTTACGATTAGCAGCTGTGTGCTAGAATGTGTAATGATCGGTTTATTTGTATAGGAGGGAATCGTATACATACCTAACTATATACAATTAGAGATGACCCTTAGGTCATTCACAATGAAGCCGAAAGGCACATAACCATGGGAAGTTGGGGGTTATGGAAAATCGTTGCGTAGGGGTCAGACGAATATATATCTGCAGGTGTGAGAAAACTACAAGCATGAGAAGATGTATTTTAATAGGTCTGGTTGCTATTTCTAGGAGGGAACAAAAAGAGTCAGAAATAGCAATGCTGTTGCAAGAGACACATATAAGCATATAACCTTGCTGGAGTCAATTTAACTCGCAGTCAAACTCTAATGGTATTACTCCCCCACTCACAGAAGAGGAAGATGTGGCACAAGGCCGGATTGCGGGGATAGAAAGGCCAGCATACTAAAGGTAGTTCATTCTTGCCCTACAAAAAATGTTTGAGCAGCCCCGTCGGTATTCCTTAGTATGGATGCCTCAGGTGATTGGCGATAAACCAACCCCTTTCTTAAAAAGAGAAGCTTGTGAAACTTGATCTCCTAGGACTTATAGGACAATAATTCAGTCTGACAGAATAGGGCAGTTAGTGCGCAGCGGTTAACTCGGTCGGACTGATTGTGTTACGTTGTGACTCCTAAAACGTAACTACAAAGTTCTTTAAACTATGTGTTTGAGTTCATTTTCACATACCCCGTTTTAGCGTATCTTAACTCTTTTAACGTTGGTGTGGATGTGTTGTGGTGGTCGTGATCGCTTAGTGGTTTCATCAGTGTAACTATCTGAAACAAACTTTCTTCGTCCAGAAAAGGAAACTTAAGACATTTGGTGAGAATTTATGGCTTTTTATTTACATGGAGAATTTCTTTTACGTGAGAAAGAGATGGAATTTCTCTAAACTCAAGTCACGAATTGTCAACTGACTGTTGGAAACAAATAGATTGAATGAAACGAACAGACTAATTCGCCTTCGGAAGATTTTTTTATTAGTTTTCTTTTAAGATATTACAATATTATTTGCAATGTGTTTCGCTCGCGTTCTGTGGACCAACTCCACTAAAAGCCTTTGCTTTCTCACCGTTTAAGGTTTTACAGCATAATTATTTCACGTCTGCCTCGCTTGAACTCTCATATAGAATTCTGAAAAGCTTCTGTCTTCTCAGTCACAACGCGTGACGTCACTCGTCTTTCGACAAGTCTGAGTTTGTGTCTATCTTCAGTTCACCATGTCTGTTTATTGTTTCGTGGGAATGATCCATTTCTCAAAGTTTTTGTCAGCTTAACCTGCACTAAACTCAACCTTTCAAAATTCAAAATAGTTGATTTTCCTTTTCTCTTGCATAGCGCCATCCATAATGTAACAATTGTCGATCGCGTATCCTCGACTATTATAGGGTGCCAACTCTCATAGTTTTGTTTGTGATTTCGTTTAGAAAAGGCTTCTAGCCAACTAACCATAAAGATAAAGACTTGAAAAGAAACTCTTTTATGCGGGATTTGCATACGGATATGTTAAATGCCATTAGCGAAAACTAAACCATGTCATCCCTTAGGTTTTACATATTTTAATTAATGTATTTCACCCCAAACGAACCACATTGCCACTGAGATATATGAAAAGACTATAATTAGGGGAGGGATTTATATAGGTTATCCTGAGTTGGGCAGCAAGATGCTTGTTCATATTACATTATAATTTCTGCATGCTAGTACAGTGAGGCAGCAGAGAAGGAAATTCCTAATGTTGCATTTCTGTTTACTGTTGTGTATATACCACAGTTTCGTCGTTGTTGTTCTGCGTATTTCGGGCTTCGTCGCTGCTGGCACCTGTCCTTCGGCCATGATCGACGACACATAAACGCCGGATTTCGTTTTTAAAGAACGTATTACACATTACTAAGACAGAAATTTACTCTATTGTGTAAGAGAGGGAGAGAGTGTAGGGTGAATTGGGGAGCGATACCATGACGATTTTGGCAACCTGTTCCCATTGTCCCTGCTCCACACTGCCGGGGTTGGTGGGACGATCAGTTCTCACGTCTGTTCAGCTCGAATGTCAGCAACAAAGAGAGAGAAACAGACCAGATCGGAAGAGACGCCATTTCCGACTTCCGCTTAGGCTCCCCTTTCCCCTTGGGACGACCTCCTTCTGCCCGTTTCGTCATCTAACACAACCGCAAGCGGTCCGAGAAAAGAAGCTATTAGAGTAAGAAGTTTTCCGGTATGTGTTGACCTCTACAATGAAGGGGTGAGATTTTGCTGCTTTTCGAGTTTGTCGGGGGTATTCACGTTGGGAGGATTGAAAGTAGAGTAAGTCCGTTGAAGTACTTGTAAAACAAACACAAGGATTCAATATTGCGGTGATGAGACAGAGGCTGGAACTTTGTGTACTGTGCTGGATCTACTGGTTGCCGTATCTATAAAATGGTGTATGCTGCCCATCACAGAGATTCTTAAATCCTCACGGATTGTTAATCGTCTTCTTCGTCCACAGAAACGGCTGTTCGTTTCTTTGACGAAGTTAGTGACGTTAAGTAAAAGGTAGTCGTAGTGCTGAGGTAGCAGCGAAGTTTGTGTTTTTCTTTCTCCTTGTAGATGCAATTATCTTACAAAATAAAATAAATACGTATTTGCTCAATGCGGTCATGCTTTTAGATATGTTATTCTTTTTTATACATTACGCGCGCGTATTCTCACCGAGCTAAGGCAAAGATTCGAAAAACAGCGTTCGAACACAGGCAGTTACCAGACAAATGAAATGACATATATTCTGCTCTTTTTTGCTACATCTCATTTAGGACTTCCTATCCGTGATGTCATATATAATACTAATTATTACTATACAATACAATATATATATATATATATATATATATATATATATATATATATATATATATATGATCTATATTTCTTTCTTTATGGTAATATAATCTACTATTTTTAATTAATGGTTCCCATACCGTATACAATTCTATACTAGATCTACCTTGGAGATCATTGTCGCGTTGCTTCTTTACATATGTATATATATATATATATATATATATATATATATATATATATATATATATATATATAATACGTACTCGTGTATGTGTTATTTTTACTAGCGATAATAACAGCGTTTGTATTTTTCTAGTTCCTAAGCGGTGAAGTGTTTTCTTTTTTGCATTGAGAAGACTGCATTGCGTCGCCCTTAACAGAACGTGCATATATATATATATATATATATATATATATATATATATATATATATATATATATATATATATATATATATAAATGAAAGAATAGAAATAAAAGATGTTACTAAACTAAATCTATTACGTCTTCAGTTATTCAAAACAAGGTATATTTAATTAAATAATATTTATTTTTCTTTCCTTAAGCCATGGCTTTTCGAAGAATGTATTCTTACTATAAGAGGAGAAGGTTTATTGATATATATATATATATATATATATATATATATATATATATATATATATATATTAGTACTTCATGTATCCACATAAAATATTATAAGGAGATATAATTTTTTATGTGTCAGTTTTCAGTATTTAGTTCAACAGTGCTCGATACATAAGTAGAGCTAGGTAGTAAGCAATGAAAATATATATGGCAATCAAGCTACACAGAGGCTCCCGTGTTTCATTAGCCTGACGATTCCCCCCCGGGGATGAAACACGGGAGCCTCTGTATAGCTTGATTGCCATATATATTTTCATTGCTTACTATATATATATATATATATATATATTACGTACATAAAAGTACTTTCATGTACCTAAAATATAAAAATTATATAGTAATAAGTAGTAAGACTACACATGGGAACAAAAAATAGGGTGAAATCTCTTAAATTTCATACTAGAATTTTCCGCAATGTGGGGAGTCACATCGGCCGACACGTTGTGAGAATAATATCGAAGGTGAGAACAGTAGTCCGAATAACACAAATATAATCGAATTTTCTTTTTTCTAAATTTATTTTAACCATACGTGGACATTTGCAATTATAACCTTATTTGTACACACTCGATCTTAACATTGCTACACGGGTATCATTTGGCGAAGTCGGAGTTTAGAATTCCCCTAAAAAAAGACTCTTTCTATCCTGCGTTCCAAACTTTGGAGCGTATCGTACAAGATAAATTGTTTTCCTAATAAATGTCGCCATGTTGCGTTGTCGTCGGATTGCTGATTGTCAGGCAACCTTCTTTTATTTCTGTCGACACGTGATCTCCGTCTTTAGGGACACCAATTAAGGACAGGAAACTGATTAAGACTTCTGTAAAGGATAAAGCAAAGGCAAAAGTAATGACCAAGTTTATCTATACATAATATATCAACGTTATTTGCGTCTCAATGGAACCACCATTTGTAAAGAGTCAAGAAGAAAAGAGTTAAGAAATGGTCAAAATGTCTTCACGAAGAAGGCGTTGATTTGGTCCTGATATGTGTGAATGAGATTCTGTATAAAGTGTCGCTATATTTTAGTAGTCAATGATGGTGTCTTGTGTTGGTGAAATACCAGTAATTTTTCTTTTCGTCTGTTCCTTTATTTTGCCTGTTCCTTTTTTTTAGGTTCGTTTCTATTTTTACGACCATTCTTTTTACGTCCGTGCTTTTTTTTAATGATGGTGTCTTATGTTGTTTGGTGAGATACCAGTATCTTTTTTCGTCTGTGACTTTTTCGTTTGTGCAATTTTTTTGTCGGTTCCATTTTTCATTTTTTTCGTCTGTTCCGTTTTTTTCCGTCCGTTCCTTTTTTTTGTCCATTCCTTTTTGTCCTCCGTTCCTTTCTTTACGTTCGTTGCATTTTTTTTTTCGTTCTTTGCTTTTTTTTGTCCGTTTTTTTTTTGTTTTTCGTCCGTTTCTTCTTTTCGCCCGTTATTTTTGTTTGTTTTTCGTCTGTTTCTTTTTTTCTTTGTTTCTTTTTTCATCTGTTCCTTTTTTTCTGTCTGTTCCCTTTTTTCAATGATGGTGTCTTGTGTGTTTTGTCAGATGCCAGTGTTTTTTTTTGCCTGTGCCATTTTTCGCCTGTGTCATATGTTGTCTGTGCTATTTTTCGTCCGTTCCTTTTTTGTTCATTATTTTTTATTCAGTCCGTTCCTTTTTTTTCATCCGTTCCTTTTTTCATCTTTTTCTATTTTCGTCTGTTTCTTCTTTTTTCATCTTTATTTTTGGTTGATTATCTTTTCATTTTTTGTCGTTTTTCATAACGTCTTTTTCTCTATTTTTTGCACTTTTCCTTTTTTCGTCTTGTACTAATTTCTATGTTTCGTCTTTATTATATCTCCCTTTCCTTATGCATATATTTTTTCGCCTATTTTATCTGTCTGTTTATTTTCTCACCATTTCTTTCCTCCAGCATTTACAACTATTCCTTTGTTTTTCCAACCATTCTTTCTTCCTTCCTTAGTTAATTCTTCTTATTTCTCCTTACTTCTTTTGTTTATCAGTTCTTTACCGAGCTTCCATTTATGAGCGAATTATTCATATATCCAACCATTCTGTTTCTATTCAATTAGTTATATTACATAACTGAACTAAATTGATTACCGAACCGTTTCTATTATTTTATAGACTATGCATGAAATGACAACTTTGACTTAATTCAATTATTACAATTTATTGTCGTAATTAATATATTATTTAAATAATTGTCGGTATTTGGTAGGATTCAATTTTCGTTAGGATGACAACAGCTCGTATTACAGTTATTTGCAGAAGTTTTAGTTAAACATATTTTAAAACACTTTTCAATGGTTTCTATAAAAAATACAAGAGAATACGTTAGTTGGCAAAAGATGGAATCTAATTAATAGAAGAGTTCGAATGAAAAACGCGAAAAATTTCATTCTGAAAATTGCGAAGCTATCACTACAGAAAGTCTTGCATTTCAACACCTTCGTACGCAAACAAATTATGCTTTACATGATGTGATATTTGCATGATGTTTTCGTGCCTTTTAGTTAACATAAACTTTTAGTCCAAGTCTAGAACTGACATGTCAATTCTTTTAATTTCTCAATTTAAAGAAATAGAATTTATCGTGTTTTGCATCCGAACTAAACAAGAACTTTATTTTTTCCCAATAGGTTTAAATCTAGTATACGTATGTAGAAGGAGTCAATCGTAACAGAGTTGCCTCCCGTGTTATTTTGTCACGTTACGACAAATGAACTCACTATCAACTCGGACTCTGAAAGAACAACTCACAAACAAGTAAAAAAAGATGTCAAGTAACGGGGCACTTAGAAATATCATCAACATGTCGTCTAGGTTACACAATGAATTAGTACAAGTATGATAAGCGGGTCAAGAAAAATGTAAAAGATATGTCATATTATTATTATGTGCTGTGCTTTTAATAACAGAAATAAGTTTGTTAAAATACAAATCGTTGAGTTTTTCATTTCTGGGGAGTAAATATAAAGATGGATAGTAAATCTATTCGTCTATAGAGTAAGGACCGGATTAATTCCTTTATCTGAATTGGTAAACAGCCTGGCTTATTAATTTCTTACATCGCTATACATGGGTATCTCATCCAACTACAGTGTATTAAATTGTAAATTATGAGGTCGTATTTACTTCTTTCCCACATCATGGAGGTGTGACACAAGGTCGGAAGCAAACGCCCCTAAAAAACGAGCACTTTGACCTTTTAAAAATTGCCTGTGAAGCCATGTCGGCATTCCCCAGTCGGGGCGCCTAAGACAGCAAGCAATAAACTTACCCAACCCCAAATAGGGAAGGCAAGGCCTGGGAGGGTGGACCTCCTAGGATAACAATGGACGAAAACCTGAACTCAATAGATAAAAAGCCACTGAAATGGACCAGTTTCTGCCGTATTGGTTGTCGAGATCGGACTTCGACTGGTATGCATCCGCGATCGCGACTGAGTTGCAAAGCGAGTTCACGTGGGCCAACGAGAGTTTACTTTTACTTGAGAAAAATTAAATGATGAGACGCAGAGATTGAAAAGCCAACTCTTTATATAAAGCCTCAACATACTAACACGCTAGCTATTGTTTGATATACAATTAGAAAAACATTGAAAAGGGCCGAGATTGCAGGATTTATTCTTGTTATATTGCATAGCTATTGGTGTTTTTGGGGTTCAATATCATAATTATTCTTACGGACTCGTTCTATGAAATCTGAAACTATTGTTTTGTTTTTTGTTTTTGGTTTTATCTGAGCATGTTATTTTTGAATTCAATCAAAATGAAAGTAATTCTGGAAGAATACAGAGTTACGTCTGTTTTTAAGATGAAAACCATTTGAAAATAAGTCAGCCCGGTTAAAGTAGTTTCTAATAGTAATTAAATGGAATTACATTTTTTTACTTTTTAACAACATGCTGCAACGATTTACAAGGACAACTGACGAGCAAGATTTTAATATTAATTTTGTATGCAGAAAGTTATCGATGAAAAGGAAACGATAAGGAGAGTTCTCTTCATATATTAAACTAGCAAATACATGCTACCTCCAGTCGCATGTTTTTGCTAGGTCGAGGGGATGATATCATAGTGAAATAACTACGCACATACACTGACCTCGAAGGAGGACGTAATGACTTCGAGGATAATATCATGATGAACACCCCCAAAAGAAAATACAGTAGCAGTCTATGCCTGGGAGCATGACAACAGAATAAATAGTAAACTATCCCCACCCACAAATAAGGAGAAGGTAATCCTGGGAAAATGGTATCGTGAGAAACAAACATATACTGTACTGCCTTCCCTTCAAAAGAGTAGGTGATGCCTGGGAGAAATGTATCGTGATTAATTAAAATATGCTGTACAGAATTGAATAATCATGAATCGTTTTAATGTCAATATGGCGAAGATAGGTGGAAAACACTTTCGCATTCATTCATTGAAACGCCGAAGAAAAATTCGGCGGAAAAATATAGTCGACATCTTGTGGACATTCCAGAGTTGCTTTCTTCATCAATCTGTATAATTCACTATTTTTTATGATAGTCTTTAAATAATAAATGCACGAAATATTTACGTCTTATGTGCACATAATCGAGATCTGACGAGACAGCGTAAACGGTATGAAAGCCATGTAAACGGAGACAAGCGAAGATGCCCTTTGCTCTCAAAGCACAGGTAAAAAGAGGTCAAGCCTCGATTTCAAATCTCGAATAACGTATGTGAGTTTTATTTGTACTTGAGAATTTAAAAGTTCGTTCTCATTTTAGTATGTGATGGTGAGGAGAGATAACTTAAATCTCGTTCAAGAAAGACATCTTCTTAATTTTAAGACATGAACGGGTATTGCGGCTAGTTGATATTGTATTAACTTGTGAAAGAAGATAATTGTATCTTTTTTCGGGGTATGAATTGCGGAAAAGGTCCAAAATCTCAGCCATGAAACACTTGAATGTGTGTATGATGCATCTGCGCATGCGTTAAAGGGGACACTTGTCCATCCGAACGCTAATCGCGTTTTATTTTAATTAATCTGACCAGGCGCCGCTGAGAATTACTATTCCATGGGAGCACAATTCAGCCATTTGTGCTCAGTCTTGATTCCCGAGGCGTCAGAGACAATATCGACGGCCATTTCTCTTCCACTAACAATCTCTAGAGAATCCCCGATTAATCGACGCTCCCGTAATTGATAAATCTGATTCCTAGACGCTTGCCTCTGCTGGCTAAATAGTATCCGCGTAATTGACCTTATGCTAACCGTGTTCTGTTGGCCACGCAGCATCTGCCGACATAGCTTGACTGCAAAATTGTGTGGAGTGGATAATCACCCGAAATTTATGGTGCGAAAAAGAGCGAGAATTCTTAAGACGCTTTAATTATATCTACGCGTTTTGCAACGAAAATGCAATTTCAAACATAAGTGTGACTGACAAACTGATAGATTCACAGAGAAACAGACACTCGTATTTATATGCTTGAACCGACTGTTATAGTGCAGCATTATCTGGCATGTTCTAAGTCTATTGATCCTTATAATATCTGGTCAGTCGTGTGCATAATAGGGGTCAGATTAGGGTTAGGTCCATCCCCTTTACATTTCTCAAAGAATGTCACACTCTCTCTGAATGTATAAGATAAATGGTAGGATTCGGTCATGTAGAAGACCTCCCCCCCTCCCTTTGGGTTTTAGGGAAATATCAGTTTGAATTTCAGTATCAGAAGAGAAACCTGCCTGTCTCCAAGCTTTCGGACAAGCAATAAAGGCTTCTCACAAAAACCGTAATCGGTAGCCTTATTCTTTATATTAAGGACATATTCATTATATATTTTTAAAGAATTTTTATATTTATTCATATTGAATAGTTAAAGTATATTCGCTGTCAGTATTACAAAAAAATGATATATTACTGCAGTAATATTATTCAAGGAAGATAGACATATTGATGTCTACCTTCCTTGTATAACGTGGTGACACCAGTTAAAAATTATGTAACGTCGCTATTGTCTTTCTTTCTGCTATGAAGTGTTTAACGTATATACAAGTTTGTTTTGTCTTGTATAGTAATCATATCCGTTAATAAGTTCACTTTGTATCTCTCCATATTGTTACGTTCCTCATAGATAAACATCTACATTTACTTGCGGGTTCAATCGGCCGATGGATTGTCTACTTCAGCAGGTTGGATCACAAACGAAGGCGCGGAACAAATAGAAAATTATTGATAACTGTTATTTATGTCGACGCAATCTCACACAATTGATATTCGTTGTTTGTAACGTACTTAAAGAATACTCGTTGTCAGTATTACAACCATCAACTAATATAGTTTTATATTATCTTTCTTTAGTCTGTGATGTACTCAAAGAATATTTGCTCTCAGTATTACACAACAGAAATCTATATATTCATAGTATCGACATATCTTCAGTGGTCTGTTACATAGTAAAAAATACTCGTTTTCATTATTAAAATAAGAAACACATTTTTACATTAAGCAAATCTCTTATCTTCGTGTGTCTGTTATATAAGTAAACAATTAGACGTTCTCTCTATTACAAAGAGAAATTGAGATTTCTTTAGCAAAAAGAAACTGCTATATTTTTTACAGTGTCGACAAGTCTATCTTCGTGTGTCTGTAACATACGTAATGAATACGCGCTCTCAGTATTACAAAATGTTTATTTATACTTATACAATAGACAATCACATGTTATAAATAAAAAATAGAGTAAAGTAAGCTGGAAGCAAGTTATGAGTACATTGTCAGGGCTAATATCACAATATGATACGACTTGACCATGTAATTTTAAAATCCTCTGAAACAATAGGTTGGCTTTGATATATTTCTGAAGGGTCAATATCATCTACAATCTTAAATCCAAAATATTTGATCTGCTTACGTAGGTCAAATATTTTAAAGAAACAGTATCTCCTCAACATCTTTATCCCCACCTCTCTTAGAGTACTCACTTTTGTATGGCTTTTATTAACATGATAATATATAGTTTTTTTAAATTACTTTGGACCACAGAAGTGAAGAAGGAATATGTCTGCCTCCAGGGCCCCAGGAAGAGAAACTCTCGATGTTTGCATGAAACTCAAACCGGAAAAATTAAAAATCCACATTATTCCATTTTCATTTTTTACATTTTGAAGTAATATTTTTTCAGAAAAAAAATATTTTTGCTTGACAAAAATTCAAAATTTATTGTTATTAATTCATTTAAACATATGACTATACATTTTTATCACACACACACATGAGAATGTTATACATGCATACATTTATATATAGGTACCCTACGCGTATATACAGAACTTCTGGACATTTTTGTATTTCAACAATGTTTGAAGCATATTGTAAAACATTCAAATGTGTGACAATATGCTTCTTCATATGCATACATAAATTTAATCATATATACAGTTTCTATGTATTTGGCAGCACTTTTTCTTATTCAAGCAAACATTGTCAAACATAACAGAATCAGCTTAATTATATTTGTTTTATTTTTTCAATTTTTCTAATATTTTTTGTTTCAAAATTCCCCCAAATAATGTTCTATAAGTATTACGAGCACTTTCAATTCTTCGTCGAATTATCTTCAAGTGACTAAAAACTGATAAAAACGCTGAAAAAAAGATTTAAAATAACAGCCGAGAACACCGTATGTGAAGTCGTTAGACGTAAAACAACAGATTGGTTTAGTTTCAGAAGAACGTTTACCATTTAAATACTTGGACGACAGAAATACCGTCACAACATATATTGTATTTACGTTAGACATATTAAAATGCTGTTTAATATGTAATGTTATTTATTGTAAGTTACTGAGTTTTGAATAAATATTGCTAAAAGTATTTTTAATATAAAAAAACTAGTTTCAGAATGCAATATTTTCGTGTTGTTAACTAAAATTCATCTGAAATCTGAAGACACCGGTTATGTTTTTTCTAATGTTGATAAATTAAACCAGGGGTTACCAGGTGCATTGTAAGTCTATGGGTAACGGTAGTAGCAGTAAAATAAATGAAAAGATGAGCTTTTTTTTTGTATCTAGAAGAAGATTCGACGGATAATCGAAAGTGCTAGTTATTTTTATAGAACATTTATTATGTTTTTATTGACACAAAAAAGATTATTAGAAAACTTAAAAAAAAGTAAAATCAACAGAATTATGTGATGTTTATCAATATATATATATATATATATATATATATATATATATATATATATATATATGGTACATGTATTTTATTAGTTTCTGTAGATGTAAATCCGTTGAAACTCCAGTGTTT
Organism: Sepiola atlantica; assembly: GCA_963556195.1. Taxonomy (NCBI): domain Eukaryota; kingdom Metazoa; phylum Mollusca; class Cephalopoda; order Sepiida; family Sepiolidae; genus Sepiola; species Sepiola atlantica. The sequence continues at coordinate 27,410,615 of OY744533.1, read as the reverse complement.
ATAAAAAGTGCTCACTAACAAGTAAAGCTGTTCTTTTGTATACTATTTTATTTATACAAACATTATTGGTTACATATGTACATGCATGTTTCGGTTGTACTCTTCACAGAAAGTCAACCTCTTCAGACCAAATATGACAGAGAAGTGAGATTGATTTGAAAAACCTTTCTTTTAAATAAATCTTTTGGGGGGATAGGCTATTTTTTATAAATTAGTATTGGATTACATACTTTACTTGTTAACTCTTTCAATTAGTTTCTATCTTTTTTATTATTTTTTATTACCTGCTTTCTTATTCTTTCCTCTTTCTATTGTTTTATTACCTACTTGGCGTGGATTCCTTTCTTCTCTATTTAACACTACAAAATTTTAATCTATTTACAAACCTATTGAAGCATAAATATCTGATTTTAATACAAGATATACACGTATGCACAACTTAATAGATACACAAGTACACATATAAACAAACAGACACACATATATACACACATATCCATACACAGATATACACATATATACAGATATATTCATTTTCAAGCATAAATATCTGTTCAATATATAAAATACACACGTACGCACAAATTAATAGATAAACAAGTAAACACACATATACATATATATATATACACACACATATACATACATATATAATATATATATATACATACATACATACATATATAAAATATATGTATATATATATACATATATATACGCATATATCCATCCAAAGACATACACATATATGCACATATATACATTATCAAGCATAAATATTTGGTCTTAATATAAAATACACACGTGCACACAAATTAATATATACACAATTACACACATAAATAAAAGATTGTGTTTAGAATAATCATCTCCGATTGCCTAATAAGGCGACGATGACAGTAAGTACAATGGAGTTTGCTTTTTTTTACCAAATGGCTTTAACAATTATAAATTACACGTTACCACGGGGTGTACTTTTAGCAAGCTACAACATGTTCGTCTTCAAATCCTTTGTCAACAAATACTTGGCATAAACCGTCCTCATAATTAATCAATTTTTGTTCATTCCATTCATCATGTTCAGTCCTCTCATCATATTCTTCATCATACAACTAACAATCATCCTATATCATTAACCGTTACTCTTGAGTAGCTTTTAGCTTAGATAAATGGTGACTCATCAGGGTTTTTTCGTTTCACTTTTTCGCAACATTATTATTAATGTTTACTACTCACGAGAAGTTATCACACAGGTCATTCTCAGTAATTGATTACTAATAACAATCGGTGATTTTCAGTGGAGTCTGAATGACAAGTCTACCCAGGTTTGTAGTACTCTTCACCTCTTTCGATAACCATTGCAGGTGATTTTGCGTTATCGCAACAGCCGCTTCCCATTGACTTTCTCTGGCAATTACCATTTGTTTTCTCTGGGATTTAGGTAGAAATTCAGAACACCATTCCACTGACTAGAGAACATAGGTTAGAATCAGATGACCAAGCCTAGATGTGCTTTAGATTGACTTTACATCACAGCGTTAGTTACTTATATTTCTTATAACGTTCCTCTTTCGACCCAGGACTGTACCCTGCTAAACTCTGTCTCTTAAAGCATAGACAGAGGTCTGTCAATTTACTAGAATGCCCAGACACATCTATTTGGTGGTTTTAATGCACACCACAGTGACTTCCACCCCAATAGCTTCTTTCCTCATGCTGCTGGCCTCTGGAACTCCTTCCCTGGGCCATGTTTCCCCGACAGTACCGACATGCAGAGGTTTAAAACTAATGTAAACAGACATCTCGCTAAACTGCTTCCAACTTGGGGTGCCCCCCAAAATCCACACTCAAAATCTCAGTAACCCTTTACGATTACAGTGGCGGCATGCCTTGTTTGGGGTGAAATATGTTTTAAAAAAATTAAAATAAATGAAAATTAGCCCCCCCCCTCTCAAGGTCGCAGTACTTTTCGCACGCTTCTAGTTGAGGTCAGGTTGTTCACGAATATTTCACATGGTATCATCCGAGGTTAGTGCCATACCTTTTTGGCTGAGCGGGAACTTCTTCTTCTTCTTCTTCTTCTTCTTCTTCTTCTTCTTCTATTACTTAATTAATTAATTAATTTTTTCATAGTAGTCTCAATTTGTGGATGTTTTTAGTTAGTCTTCTTTTTTGAAATTAAGTCAATTCCTTTGACTTTAGACATTCAAGCTGTACCTTAACACTTTCGCTGTTCCAAACAGGCAAGCCTTTTGCAGAATTGGAAAAGAAATTGTCTCATCAATCTATTTATTATTATTATTATTATTATTATTATTATTATTATTATTATTATTATTATTATTATTATCATCACAGGATTTCTGAAGTTTAAAAAAAAATTATTACGTTATCGTTAAATTGTTAATTGAATCAAATTGTTTGAACATATTAATAATTTTGTTATGATAATGCTGTTTTAATCTCTATTTATGAATTATTGGATGCAAATAGCTTCCAGAATTCTTGAATATGTGTAGAACATGTTAAAACTTGAAATGACTTTCTATTCGACAGTTCAAATGCTTCTAAATTCGTTTCAAATTTCGATGGGTCACTAACTTATTCCTATTTTTGTAAGAACAAAAATAATTAGCTGACTCGTTTACAAAGAAACAGAAACGTGTTGTGGTGGAATAAGTTCCTTAACTAATTTGTTTAAATAACATTAAAGCATATTGTTTCGCATTTTTTATTTCAATAAATATTCGATTAATATTAAATAAAACTAATAATTAAATGTAAAACCAATAATTAAATGTAGTGATCTTAGTCACGTAATCGCGAGGAGAACGTACACCTGCGCATGCGAAGTTGTTAGTAATAAACTAAAAATGATTATTTTACTTATGCTTTTAAAATAAAATGAAGCTAATTTCTCGCTAAAATATTATCTACATTGAATTCCTTAAGATCCAAGTAATGGGGCCATAATATTGTTCTATATCTGTATATTAGTTATCGAATGTTTTTTATGATTACAATATCTTTTTCATATCCGGCTTGGTTTCCCCTAAATAACATATTTTGGTATTTAAGTGTTCATGTTTATATATTTAGGCTAGATGCTTAAATTTAAGCAGTTATTTTGTAAAAGGCAATGTGCGCTAATTTAGCTGTTACAAATTTTTTTAACCATTATTAACTTCTTTTTTCTATTTGGTGAGTTACTATTACTTAATCGTTACTATTTTTTGTGATTATATTACTTTATTTACCTCCCCAGGAGATGAGGCACAAAGTTTAAGGTTAAGTTGAAACGTTGGGATTAGCGCACTTTGACATACGAAAAATGCCCGAGTAGTCCTGTCGTCATTCCCTGGTCGGAGCCGCTCAGGCGATTACCGATAAACTAATATCTTCTCAGCGAGAAGTTAAAACCTGGGAGGGTGAACCTCGTGACACTGAGCAGGACAATACCTCAGCCCGACAGCAACAAAGTCACTGTCGGGCTGATGTTTGAGAACGTATCCTCGACAAATAGAAATAAGTTACTCAACTCGTGATTATATTATTATTATTATATTTTTTTTATATATTATTGTTATTATATATTTTTTTTATATATTATTGTTATTATATATTTTTTATATATTATTGTTATCATATTTTTTTATATATTATTGTTATTATATATTTTTTTATATATTATTGTTATTATATTTTTTATATATATTATTGTTATTATATTTTTTTATATATTATTGTTATCATATTTTTTTTATATATTATTGTTATTATATATTTTTTATATATTATTGTTATTATATTTTTTATATATATTATTGTTATTATATTTTTTTATATATTATTGTTATCATATTTTTTTTATATATTATTGTTATTATATATTTTTTATATATTATTGTTATTATATTTTTCACATGTTCTTTGAATTTAATTTTCTCTTTACTACTGTAATTTATTATATTGTTATTTTGAGCTTTAATGATGATTTCTCATTTATTATAGTTACTGTAAGAAAGTTTTAAGTTATTTTCATTGAATATATTTGTATAAGGGATTCATTAATCATTCATTCATTTCGTATGAATCGGTAGATTCTATTGTTGGCATTGCTTCCCCGGTACCTTTCCAAGAATTATTTTAAGAAAGACATCGGGTAGTTACAGGAAGAACCACGTGAAAATTGCCAACATCGTAAGTAAAAGAGCTTATGTGAAACGAACGGGATTCTAACATAGAACATCTAGGTCGTCAGTCCGTGTCGTTGACCACTTAGCAACCGTCTCTTTCCGTCTAAGGAATTAGTTTCTGTGATATTTTTTGACATGATCTAGGAATAGTATTTTGACCTTTCAAAATTTATATTAGAATGAAGAAAGCAACCGTGGAATTTCCACGGCATTTCACTTGTCAGAATATCAGTTTCCCAAAGCAATTGGCTATTGTGCACTTTTGCAAAGAGTCCGATCCAATAGAGGAGACTTGTCTTGAGGAGTGCGAGAGCTGGATAAATAATTGCCACAATTAGCAGAAGCGAAGAAAGGAAATTAGATATCAGAAAATTGCACAACATCTGGTGGAAAAGAGGCCAATGAATGACGGTTTTTCAGTTGGACAGACGGGAATAGCTTTTACATCAAGGACATTTAAGCTGAAAAACAACGCTAAATCAATAATCGTTTCAGTTGAGTTTTTTTCTTCTTTTTTTTCGTTCAAAGTCCACGACAAGCAGGTGTCTTTTTTGTCTTTCTCTCGTTTTTTACGCGTGTTCACGTACTTGTGCAAATCGCTTATTTGGCTTTACGACAAATCAACATTTCTGGGTTGTTGAAGTTCTAGTTGTGATTGTTGATGATATTTCTGTCGATGCTGTTATGGTTGTTATTAATGACGTTGTTGTTCATGTTGTTGTTGCTATTGATGACTTTGTGGTTGTACTTTTAACTGTGGTTGGTTTTCGTGTTGATGTTGTGGTTGGTGTTGATGATTTTGTGGTTGTAATGTTATTATTGATGTTTATGTTGTGGTTGATGCTAATGATGATGTGGTTGTTGATGTATTTTATGGTGTTGGTGTTAAGCAGTACGTTGTTGTGCATCAGGATTGTCTGGTCTGCATTAAGCCACCCTCGTTGATCACAACTAGTGGTTAACTCGCAGTGTAGCCTGGTTACTCGCCGACACAGAAAGCAGCAAAGAAAATTAGAAAATTACTCTAGACATAAGGTTAATGTTATTGCATGTATGTTTCAATCTTCATACGGGGACATTAAAGTGCTGCAAAACTGTTGTTTGGGGAAATACATGTTATCTATCCTGGGACAGGTGTTCTTTTAATATACATATAAATATACTTACAGACGTCTCTACATGAAAACCGTAGCTGCTATATATTATATTTTTTCAATTTTTCTGCATGCACTATTACTTTTGGAAATCTGGTTAGATTTTTTTAAGGTCAATCCAACAATGTATGTAGTACTGTTGTCATATGTGTGCTGGTGAATCTCTGCCCCATTTGAGGGTTCTTGATAAGGTTCAGAAGCGTATCTGTTATTTGATTTGCCCTTCCCTTTCTTCTTCACTGCCCACTATCTCTCACAGACATGATGTGGCTAGTCTCAGTATTTTCTATAAATACTATTATGGCATGTGTTCTTAAGAACTATGTGGTCTAATCCCCGCTTCTTTTGTTCCAGCTCGTTTGACTCGTTGGTCTAGTGGTCTCCATCAATTCGCTGTTTTGATACTTTATTGTATTACAGCTTCCTATTGAAGTAGCTTCTTTCCAAGAATCGCAGGCTTGTGGAACTCTCTTCCTGTTGACTGTTTTCCTCCTACCTATAGCATTGGTCTTTTCAAGACTAAGGCCAATAGGCATCTCCTGTCTTTGCGATAATCATATTTGTTTTTGTTAGCTCCTTACATCAAAAAGCTTCATGCCTTGTCGGGAGCGATTTCCATAAAAAAAATCAAGCAGTTTTATCTTATTTAAAGAGAAAACACGAGACTTATTTGAAATGATTTTTTAAGTTTCTATTTTCACCAAAGCTGAGGGGGTCGGATAATTACTAGTTCATACCTTTACCGAAGGAATTAGTGTGCAATTGAATATAAAGTTGATCCGAAAAGATTTTAACTCGGCATAGCGGATTCCATATGATAAATTACGCTTGCACGCCATATTTCTAGAAAGCTTCGGATTTGAGCCAGTATCTACGATCCTTGGCTCAATTTGATCGCCTCAAAGTAGAGCTGATATTCGGCATAGTCTTACATTTTTCAAATGATGATCAAACAGGATATATAATACTACAAACAAAATATGAGCTGTTGGGTCACCCATTGAGTACGTGTTTGATTGTGTGAATCAGAAAAAGTGAGTTTACAAAGCTAGTTAAATATAAAAATCAAAAGACATAATCCGAAATAAATATCTGTCTACTTACTATATCTCTCTTTTTATTTCTCTTCACCTCTCCATATACAGGTTTGCAATACTACTTGTGGTGATATCTTCCTTCGTTTATGATGGACTATTTCGATCTTTTTAATTCTTTCCTGTCTTTATCACCTTCGACTGTTACTAAACAGGGAGAAGGAGAGAGTGTCGGAAGCGAGAGCAATAAGTTTAGAACTGGTGTTCAAACAAAAGAGTGAGAATAATAGATATAAGCTTATCAATAATACTTGTAGCGATATTCTTTTTCGTTTATAATGCCCTGATTCTAGAAATGATTATACTGAAACGGTTAGTTCCCAAAATGGCTACCAATTTTTTTCGATTCGTGTGATTTTTGCAGATATCTTAAAAATGTTTTTTTTTCAAATATTTATTTGTTTCTGATTTATGCGGATTAAATTGTGTTTTTAAAGAAAATTTCTTCGTCATTATTCTGTATTGGATACGCGATTATTATGATAATTTGTTAATATATTTCAGTTTAATTTTTAATAAACACTGTTTGATTTCATCATTTGTTTCTTATAAAATAAAACATACGATTTCTTAATTTTACCATTAACTCTAAGTCCAAGAAGTAAAATGTTAAATGAACACTGTTTAATTTTTTTATTGGTTTATTAATAGAAAATTTCCAAAATGATTTTTTGAATCTGTAAAAATCAGAAAACAAATTACTATTTGCAAAATAATCCCTCAAAATCAGAAAAAAATAGTGTTTGCAATATAATTGGCAACAAACGGAAAACACATTAATATTAGCCAAATAAAAATTCAAAAACAGACATCCACAAAAATCAGACGATGAATTAATGCGCTGGATTAATTTGCCCTGTCAGCAGTTAGCAATCAGAGAAAACTAATTGGTAACATTTGACAGCCATTTTTGGAGCTGACCGCTTTAATATAACACTAGAAAGCTTCCATATTTGAGCAAGGATCTTGAGTAATTTGGTTTAGTTGGAACTAGTGTTGGGACGATAAATCGGAATCAGGAACATAAAAACTCGGAACTTTTTGGGGTATCGCAATCGGAAAATGTTGAGCCTTATTTCCGATTCCAAAAACGATTCTTTTATTTATTTTTCTTAACAATAACAATTTAATCAAACACAATGTATTTATTTATTAGATTGTATATTTACAACATAAGACTAAGGACGACAGGACCGCTTGTTGGGCATCCCATTCTAAGATTTAGCATCGACTCACCGATTCTCATTTAATTTCTTTTATTGGTAAATTATGGTGAATAAAATAAATATTCTAGTTTACTTACGCCTTATCAAACCTTTTGAAATGTTAAAATTTACTTTTAAACCGATTTGCTAAACGTCTATATGACGCCTCTCAGAGAGTACACAGTTGAATATTAAAACGCTCGGGACAAGTTTTTTAATTTTGCTGGCGCCGCCATGCACCTGGCAATTGTCTTCTCACCGCGTATATATTCTCTTAAATAATTCATGTTTTATTGTATTTTTTTTTGGTTTGAAATTCTTCAAACCTAGTGCTTATTTCCCTTTCAAGTTAATTAAATCAATTTTAAATTTATAGAGAACTTGAAAACGTATGACTGCTGAACTATCTTTAAAATAACAATTTTCACTGAATTTAAGTAAAAGTTGTACTGTTAATAATGGCACAAGTAGATAATTAGAAAAATGGCACGTGTGAAAATATAGATAAAAATATCACAATGAGTTTATCAAAATATTAAATGCTATACATAGAGATAAAACATTTGGAAGTTTTTGAAATTGAAAAAAAAAATTATATCTACATTAAAAAGTGCCCCTCCGCCCCAATCAGATTCTACTTTTTTAGGCGATTATTTTAGAGTTGGGTGGAATTCCGACGAGGCTGCCCAGGCTATTTTTGTTTGGTCAGAATTCTCCTCCTTAAGGAGCGCTGGCTTGCCTCTGTCCCACTTTCCGACCTTGTGTCATATATTCCTGCGGTGGGAACGAATTAAATACCGTTGCGACAACCCTAGCCCGTTCAGTATTTCATTAACTGCGGTTGATTGAGAACTTCGGGATGGATTAATACCAGTCGATGGATTCGTTCTCGACAATCAGTCCGGCAGGAACTGGGCCATTTCGGTGGCCTTTAATTGTCGGGCTAAGGTATTTGGTCCTGGGTTGTCTTAAGAAGTGCACCCTCCCAGATCTTTCCTCCCCTCTTTGGGGTGGTGTAAGTTTATTGCTTACTGCCTGATGTGCCATGACCGGGGAATACCGACGGGGCTGCCCAATCTATTTTTGATCGGCAGAGGGCTATTTCTTTAGAACCGCTGACTGGCCTCTCTCCCACTTTCCTACTTTCTGTCACATATTCCTGCTGTGGGAAGGAATTAGATTGCTGCGACAACCCCATCCTGTTCAGTCTCTGAGAAACTTTAGTTGATTGATGATTTCGGGATGGGGTAATACCAGTCGACGATTCATTTTCGACAATCAGTCCGGCAGGAACTAGGCCATTTCGGTAGCCTTTATCTGTCGGGCCGAGGTATTGGTCTTGGGTTGTTATAGGAGGTGCACCTTCCCAGACCTTGCCTTTCCTCTTTGGGGAGGAGTAAGTTTGTTTCTTACTGCCTGAGGCGCCCTGACAAAGGAATGTCGACGGGGCTGCCCAGGCCAGAGTGCTCCTTCCTTAGGGGCGCTGGCTTGACCCTCCACCACCTTCCGACCTTGTTCCACATATTCCTGCGGTTGGAAAGAAACTAGATATATGTACAAACCCAGTCTTCAGACTGGGTAAAACCTGTCGAGGATTCGTTCTAGACAATCGGTCCGGCAGGTACTGGGCCATTTCGGTGGCTTGTTTTATGTCGAGCTCAGGGGTTCAGTCCTAGGTGGTCCTAGGATGTCCACTCTCCTAGGCCTGTCTTCCCCTCTTTGGGGAGGAGTAAGTTTATTTTTTACTGCCTGAGGCGCCCTTACCGGGGAATGCCAACGGAGCTGCCCAGGAAATGTTTATAGGCCAGAGTGCTTCTCCTTTAGGGGGCCTGGCTTGACCCTCCCCTACCTTCCGTCCTTGTTACACATATTCCTGCGGTGGTAACCAATTACATAGTGGCACAAGCCTATAGTCTACGCTAGCAGAAAATACTGGCGTACTCCTTCTTTTGTTTCTCTGTTGTATATATTTTTCTCCAATATACTTGTTATACCTAAACCCCGTGGCCGTATTTTCATTTTGTTTCCTAAACAGGCCCATAACAATTGGCGACGACATATTCGAAAAAAGGATTCTCACGCCTAAAAAACAAACCGAGACTTTGTTATCGATACGGAAGCCTGCATTGGGTAACAGAATGCCCATTTCGTTTTAAAACCTGTCTTATTAGTAAAAAAATCTGACTCAAAAGTTCGCATTGTTGAACGATGACAGTTTTTACGCGCGTTTTATTTACTATCAAACATGGAGAAACTATTATAAGGATTTATGTTCAGGTAAAAATCTTAAATAAGACTAAGTAAAACTAGAGTTGGAGTCGGGTCAGACGTGTCAATTATTAATATGCAGATATGGAGACGGTTGGGAAAACCGACCACGTTAAAAACCAATCAAATTGCCAAAACAGTAACTGGGGAAAACATAAATTTCGAGGATGAAATAATTACCGACGTGACTTTTAACAGAACGACGAAGAAAGTAAAAAAAATTACATATTTGTGACACTATGGCTGCCGCAAAGGTCGGGGCCCGGTCAGTAATAGGAAGTGACTAATCGACAAAGACAAAAGAAAATACGGGATAGGAAATGACTCATCGAAAGAGACAACAGACAATTTGGGAGTGGTCAATTTCCATTGTTCAGGACTGCAATACTGGACACTTTTAGGAGTGACAGTGTTTTACGACACCTGACTACATTAAGGTAGGTTAGTTTTACGACAGTTGACGACAGTAAAGTTTATGGCAAAAGTTGACGGTTTAGTTTTTCGGAGAGAAGCCGAGCAGTTAGAATCGAACCTCCCGAGAGTTAGGATTGAACTTCCCGACAGTTAGGATTGAACTTCCCGAGAGAACGAATCGGGCTGGGAAAACGATGAGATGAGCTGACGACTTTAGCAACGACAATTGATGTCTCGACAAGACGGTGTCACACACACTGATAGTTCAAACTAAGTTATACACAACGTATATGTGTTCGTGTTCTTTATCGAGAGTTGTGTTTATTTTATAATTCACTTGTGGACCAGTGCTGTGCCCTCGACCATTCGTCAGTGGATAGACGACACGGCTAAGAAATGAAAACAAAGAAGAAGACCACGGAAACACAACGTTGGGGTCGACGGTCGTCGAGAGGGGTAGCACATGGTTCCACATTAAAAGACACATGAAATTTATTTGGCGTAGACCTTATTCAAGTATTGAGACTATGGGAATTATCAACCAAGAATTCATGCCAGAAGAAAATAAATCTGACGACCTGTTGAGAAAAACGAAAAAAAAAATTGTTTCAACCATAAATCGTATGAAATGAACTGAAATTAAATTGCCGACTGAGATTAAATCTCATAAGGAAACAAAATGTACGTTGAAAAAAAGCGAACACAAACTGAAAAAAAGTGAGCCAAATTATTTGAATAACCAATGGAAAGTTAATGAGAGTGAACTCGGCGTTAAAGAACTACAATTACTAAACTTACAAGAGTTTTTCTAGAAAAATAAAAACTATAAAAGATGAGATGACTTGTCTTTAAGTTGAATGTCGAAGAATAGACGACATTTTTTCAAACTATAAAGATGTGATTAAAAGTCAGACATCTAGAATTGAAAAGCTGGAGGATATCGAATGAGTTTGATAGAAACCATAAGTACTCTCATAAGAGAGACATAAACCAAATTAGGGAACGACTATCGGAAGAACCCGACAGCACTACACAGGAGGAAGTTATTGTTACTAGAAACACTTTCGACATACAGCTATCCCAAGCGACCTCAGAATAGCGTGCATCCAAAAAGGAAACAATGCTAGACTCCTGAAGAAGTTTAGTTTGGGAGACTATGGTGCCGTACCTCTGACGGACATTTGGACTCATCCATTCTGAATAAATACTGGAAGCATTCGTTCCTCATTTGTTGCCCAACCCAACCCGATCAGTCTCTCATTAACTTCGGTTGATGAGGATGTTGGGGTGGGGTTATACCAGTCGAGGATCCGTTCTCGAAAATCAGTCCGGCAAAACTGGGCCATTTCGATGGCCTTTTATCTACCGGGCTGAGGTATACTGTCCTGGGTTTTGCTAGGAGGTGCACCCTCCCAGGCCTTGCCTCCGCCCTTTAGGGAGGTGTAAGTTTATGGCTTGCTGCCTGAGGCGCCCTGGCCGGGGAGTACCGACGGGGTTGCCCAGATTATTTTTGCTAGGCCAGAGTGCTCCTTATTCAGGGGCGCTAGCTTGACTCTTTCCCACCTTCCCGACCTTGTGTCACATATTCCTGCGGTGGGAGTGAATTAAATACCGTTGCACAACCTCAGTATACACTGGCAGGTTGTACTGACGTGCCACTTCTCTTGTTTCTCTGTTGTATATATTTTTCTCCAATACAATTGTTATACCTAAACTCCGTGTCCGTGTTTTCATTCCGGCTCCTAAACTTGCCCATAACATTTATAAACATTAATTTATTTTTTCGTTGGTGGGCTTTTGTGTGTGTTTGAATAATTTGTTTCTGGTGGACTTTAGTCTGGTCATCGATAAATCACCCCCCCCCCTAAAAAAATGAGATTTTAATTTTTTTGGTGAACACCCTGAAAATATATTTAAAAATTTTAAATGATGGATCAGTTTCACAAATAAATGTAACGTTACATGAGCTCACATTTCCGAGACATAGCGTTTTAGACCAGTTAACCAAAATATTTTATTTTGCCCTGGGCGATAAATTCTGTGCGTTTATTTTTGAGTGGCGGAGTTTACCTTTTTAAGCGATTACGCATGTTTTTATAAACATTGCCAGTCGGACTTAAAGTTAATGATAACATATTTCTGTGAATACTACTAAAAGTTAGAAAATTATGGTCATTTTACGTTAAATTTACATACGAGACTGATCTCCCATTCTAAATTCTTATTTTTTTCTGATAAGTTTTTCAAGGTTTTATTTATCTTCCTCCCACAAGGTAAGATGTGACACAAGGTCGGGAAAGTGGGAAAGAACCAGCGCTCGAGAATTAAGCACTCTGGCTGTTTAAAAATTGCCTGGGCAGCCCCGTCGGGGCGCCTCAGACAGTAAGCAATAAACTTACTCCTCCCCAAAGAGGGGAGGCAAAGCCTGGGAGGGTGCACCTCCTAGAACTGCACAGGACCGACAACCCCCAATAGACCGGAGTAAATACAGACCCAAAGGCCCGGACGATACCGGTTTATTAGGCGGGGTAAGTTTTTCAAGGTATTCACACGTAATCATAAAAAAGTAGAATCTCATTTGATTGTGAGATTTAGCTGAGAGCTCTAATCTACAGATTTGCCATCATTATTAGTTGTATTACTATTATGATTATCTGTTATTTGTTTTACTGTAAAAAGAAAAACAAGATAATCTACTACATATCTGTTATATTGACAGTAGCAATAACCGACCAAAACATTCTAATAAGAATAAAAATATGAACATTCATTGATAGAGGTCAGGCACAGAATAGTTAACAAAGTCCTCCACTCGTCGTCTTCATGTAAAGAATAGCTTTCTAAATAGTAACATTAGTACTTAGAAACTCATTCATAACATGGGGATGGGGCTTTGTTAACTATTCTGTTCCTACACCGTCTTCTTATTTTGCATACCAATCGTCGACTATTTTCATTTGTTTATGAAAAAGTTAAAAGAGCATTTTTTTCAACGTACGATGATCTCATGTGAATGGGATTTTGTTGTAAAAGAGAAATACACCATTAGTTATTTCGCAATTTGCAATCAATTGCAAGGAAAACATTTGAGAAAAAATATTTAAAAATATCTACTGGTGTCATATACACTCCCTGCCATCAGTATCTTTTTTACGTTGGGATAAAATATATGCGGACATTACACGAAAATTTTACAGTAATTTGAAAATTAAAAAAACAAATCTCTTATTCAATATTTATAAGTTTAAAAAAAAATCGGAATCGGTAATTGTATCGGAATCGGGAAACATTTTGGAATCGTCCCATCGCTAGTTTGAACTAACTACTTTTTAATTATGTTCCAGCTGTCATGGACATAAGTGATAAGTTTTCCTAATGAAATATCATCTCGGTTGATATACGGCGGTACAAGCTTCTTGAGAAAGAATACGCCTGTCTCCAGGGAAACGTCGGCACCAGCGCCGCCTTGAGGGACCAGCGCAGCAGAAGTTAAAGCTATTTAAAGAAAGCTGTTATTGGCCAGCCAATATAATCATTTACTGGACCTTTTTTTTGCGCACAGCACACACGCCGTCACTGGCCGACAAAAGGCACTCGGCTAAGTGTTCTGAATCAGACGAAGTAATTTCCGCTTCTACCCCCCATATCTCTCTCTCCGAGACAGGAGATGTAAAAATGTCGACGACGGACCTTGACGTCAATGGAAGGCCGCCCAGTTAATGACTACATGTGTAGCATTGGCTATACGGTTACACAACCGCATGCAGCGATATATTTACAAGGCTGTGAACAAACAGCAAACACGTGAGCAGTAATGATTATTCGAGCTCAGAAAGAAAATCAGACCTCTTGATTACGTAAAGTGTGGATTTGCTAATCACTTTGTCTTAACATGGGGTCAACTTATTTCCATGGGTGGACACACGTGTTCGCCTAGATTATACGATTATGTAATGATACGGGTTTTCATTATTATCTACGTAGCCGAGAGCAAATACATTCTACGAGGAGCAAAAAATGAGATCCGAACAGGATTTGTAGACTTTCATAAAAAGACGCGCCACCTGTATCCGTTTAATCGCTCACTAATAGGCTTTCGAATGACTGTCGAGCTTCGTGGTTAAACTGGCACCGGCTTCAAATGACCTCTCTTTCTAGGCACAGATTTAAATCCTGTTTAGATCATATAAGTCAACTCAGTTGAGTGTTTCTATTTACTAACCACTCTACGAGGTCAGCGTTAAACACAGGTCAATTTTGCATGTGGTGTAAAATCCAGCTCCCCAAAAGGAGGCATTTTGGATTGAAACAAAAATTATAATTCTCCTTCACTGGCCAAAGACAGAAAAGACTAAGTGCAGCATTAGAACAGATACTACGCTTTGCTCATAGCCAATTGCATATTCAAAAACGTGTCCCCACAAATAATCAACTCGATAATCAAGACCAATGTATATACATATATATATATATATATATATATATTAGTTCCATCCCGTCACTCAAATGTTAGTAAAAAAATATGCTTTTTTCTAGCTTCTTACGAAACCATTTCAAGTGGCGTGTGGTAACGAGGAAGCAGATAGCAAGTAAGAAAAGCCTAGATTGAATTCAGAAAGAAATTCACTCACTTTATAATGAAAAGAAAACGGTTGTTATATTTTCTTTAATTCTGTCAAAGTGATAATAATTATTTATGAACAATTAAATTACTTACACTAAAAAGTATTGTATATCATACTCAAATCTAACAAGTTATACATACACACATACACACACACACACACACACACACACACACATATATATATATATATATATATATATAAATATATTGTATTAAATTATATTTTTAATATTTTACCTATGCACGACGTTGTTTTGAGCGTTCGGCTCTTATCAGCGCATTGAAATGCCAATCTCTCACGGTCACAGAGCACGAACCCGGTTAACAGAGACACCTTGAATCTGTAGGCGTTCCTTCAATCCCTTAGGCCACAGGACGTTGTCACGTGATAACTGAGTAATTAAGATATATGTACGCTGAAATAGGCGAGTGTGAATATTCATACATCCGATAGAACTCAACGACAGAGTCGGAGTATTGCACTGAGGATTTAAACAAATATGACAAACTCATTTGATTTAGCCATGGGTTCCCTTGACTTTGCTGAGGCATCACATCTTGTGAGGTTATTTATTTTATATACACTCACAAATATATTTGATAATACAGATATCGGCCTATATAGAGATGATGGATTATCGATAAGAAGAGATTCCAACAAAGTCAAGGGAGAAAACTTCAAGAAAATTATGCATATGGAAATGAAGTAGAAGTACTGGCTAACATAAAAACAACTTACTTTCTATATGTTACGTTAAACTTAAATAAAAAAAACTTAAGAACCATACTTAAAAGATAACGCCAATACAATATACGTAAACCCAAAGTCTAACCACCCCCATCAATGATAAAACATATTCCGAATTCTATCGAACGTAGGCTTATCAATAATTCTAGCAACGAAAATGTTTTTTTAAATCAAGCAACAGTTATAATACAGCTCTAAAAATTGTGGTTACCTTAATACCGAAATTAAATATAAGAAACAGGACACCAATAATTATAATAATAAAATTAAGAATAAAAGAAAATGAAATATAATCTGGTATACACGGCCCTATAACCAGATACTAAGAATTAAACTGGGCAAAAAACTCCTAAATCTGATTGAGAAACACTTCCCCGTAACCAATCGCCTACATAAAATATTTAATACAAATAACCTAAAACTGTTCTACAGCTGCTGCGAAAACCTAGAAATGATAATTAAGGCGCACGATAACAAAATACTAAAAGAGAACAGAGGAAGAAAAAATAACAAATTACATACAAAAGTGACAAATATAGCAAAAATAACACTAAGAAGAACACAGATATAAGCACTACAAATAGAAATAAACAAAACCCTAATAGTAATCACCCGAATAGAAATAAAAAAAAGTTGGCAATGAAGCGAAAAGATGTAACTACATTAATCGTACACTTTGTCCACTACAAAATAAATGTCTAACCAAAAGTATTGTTTACCAAGCCACAATATCTGCCATGGAAAGAGCGAATAACAAGAAGTACTACGTGGGTATGACCTCCCTATATTTTAAAACCAGATATTATGACCACAAAATCACATTTAACACAGAGAACGTCGAATTAAAACAGCACTAGCTAACCACTATTGGGAGCTCAAAGAAAATAGACGCTCACCAATAATTGAATGGAAAATGATACGACAGGCCAGTACATGTACAAATTTAGACGACCCGTGTAGATTATGTCCGAATGAGAAATTTTAAATCCTAAACATTAAAAACCTCCAAAATCTATTAAACTGTAGAAGTGAGATTGAAAACAGCTGCTTGCTTAGGCTAACAATACATAAATGAATAAATAAACAAACAAATAAGTAAAAAAATCTAAACTAAACAAAAACCTAACAACTTAAAACTAAAACCTAAAATAGAAATACAAGGAACCACGTGTTAAAATAAGTTCTTTGTTGTGTTAATATAATAAACACAACAAAGAAACAAGATACAGGTCACTCTATAGAAAAAAGAACAATAGAACAGGATATAAGAAGTAAGACTAACCGGACCATTGTTCGTGAGAAGCCTAACGATTGACTAAGAGAGCACCAAAATATATGATTGGTTAACTAGCTAGCCGTGTATGTAAAAACACCCGGCGAAACAAACTCCATGCATTTTAGCCTGAAGATTCCCCCGGGGATTAAAGGCGGGAGCCTCTGTGTAGCTTAATTGCCATGAAAAGTATATTTTCATAAATTACTAAATATATATATAATTATGAATCCAATTAAGTTTACGTTCACAGGATAAAAATTGTCTTTATATAAAATATAGTACTTAGAACTCGTTATTTGGTATAAATGTTTCATTTTTACAGGCATTATTTGTCTACATATTTGTGAACAGAACTTTTCTCAATGATTACAAAGTAAAATGAACAATATTTTTTCTGAAACTAAGCACGTGATTCTTTTTTATGCGTTGATGCCGGGTCCGGAATGATGGATTTTTGTCTTCATTAGACCCGATCACAGAGATAACTATGAAACAAAAGTAGATAAAATATAGTATATACAAATAAGAAATAACATATCTTAATTATTTTGGGGCTTCACAAATGAAGAAATATATATTTACCGCATAAATAGACATGACAATTAAAAAGAAATGACAGTTTAAATTTATAAATATATTGCCCTAATTTTAAACTGGATAAATATAAACATGTTTACATCGAACCTCATACAGACGTATACATATACGTTCATACATATATGTACATACATAAAAATATGCAAGCCGACCAATATATATATATATATATATATATATATTATATGTAGATTTACCCACCCGCTCCTGTCAGGGCGCGTGCTCATATATACACAAATATATACACACACTTACT
>OY744533.1:27356007-27385080 GCA_963556195.1 Sepiola atlantica | reverse complement strand
GTCAATTTAACTTATTCAGTTATTATATTAGTTTGCTTCTAACATTATTTAAAGAAATCATCAGTTGCTTACCATGAAAAACTGTTTCGGGGATTTAATTATATATATATATATATATATATATGTGTATATATATATATATATGCATATATAATGAAGAAAATTGGGGATAAAATGATCCGACGTAATGTAAGATGAAAAAACTATGTTATTTATGTATTCATAAACGTTTCGTCTTTATTGAAATATTTCCTCATGAAGAAAACAACAGCAGCTACGAAATTATACAGCCTTTTAGTTTACTTCCAAATTCAGGAATGGAAATGTAGAAACTAGCTAAAACCTGACGAGTGGGGATGGAAACTTTCAGATGGTAAATTACAACACATCAGGACTGACTTGCAAGCTGGTCCTGTAAATGTGTTGGCTATAATATGGTGTAACTGTACTTTAGGGTGTACTATAGCAAGATGCAGTTGCAGGAAACATGACATTGACTGTTCAAACTTGTGTGGTAATTGCAAAGGGCTCCACTGCAGCAACTTACCACAGCCATATCTTGAGGATGATGAAGTTACATTTGACTGGTTCCTGAAAAGAAAGACCAATAGGTCAGTGTTATCTGACATCAAAATGGTTTCCCCTGTCGGTTCCAGTTCTAGAGCTGTCTTCACAATCAATACATCAGCGTCTCTAGATGTTAGAATTGGTGTAATGTTTTTTCCTGGTTAAATCATTAATGTAACATAACGTTGAGTACACGCAGGTTGGGTTACCAGGGTCCATGTCGATCATTGGCAAAAAATTGTGGCTGATTTCCCAGGATATGTTCCTTTGTGTACTGACTGCATAAGGCCTGGCCATGCGAGTCTGGACGGATGTGAAATTAGTGAAACCTCCCAAAGGATGTCAACATGAGCAGTTGAATCGACAACTTTCTTGGGCTGAAGCTCTTTAAATGTCCCTGGTGGTTTGTCGGTGTGCTGTAAATCTAGGTACTTGATGTTGATCCTTCCAACCCTTATTATATCTTCCAAAGGACCTGAATCCTTGGAACTGGCTTTGTTTTAATTCTCCCGGGCGTAAAAGATGCTATGATTCCCGTACCGTGGAATGTGGGTAATCCATTAATACTCGTTACATTATGGTCCACATTATCAGCTAAGAACTGCCCAAATTTTAGCGCTATGAACAAGAGAAGCACTTCTTTGGAATTTCCGAACTTCTGAAAAAGATGAAGAGAAGCCATGCTTATTCAGAGTGTCAATTAAGAACCTCGATCCAAATTTGCCATGCATTTCCACTGCTAAACAAAACTGCAAAGGTGCAATGGGGACTATGTGTCTAGCAGCCTGCATTATCGCTTGACCAACTGATGCAAGTTTCAAACCATTGTCTTTGCCTGCAATGTTTAAGGAACATATTCAAGAATCGCATCCTGTTTAGACGGGTAATATTCTGAACTTGTCTGGATACCTTTAATGTCATTCTTGATAAGCTTGGCTGCCGTCTCTATGATTCTAATGGTCTCTGATTATGAATTGTCTGTTGAGCGGCTCTGTGCGTAGGAAAAGACATTTTGCTGTAATTAAGAATATTACAAAATTATGTTTCTCCATTAATTTCAGCCACAATGATTTTGTCTTTGAAATGTTCTAACAATCGAGATTCCATGTATGAGAGACTGTATCGTTCAAAGCCAGTGTCCACGAGAATTTCCTCAATTTTTTAACAAGATCGACAATGGTGAGTTGCTCCTCGTCATTTTGCTGCAAATATTTAGCAACTTCCAGAAATGCCTGCTTTATCTCTGAATCCTTTGGTCTACTAAAGTATTGTTTCTTAGAAAAATCAGCAGAAAAGAATGCCTTAGGAATGTTTTTATTGGAATCAAAGTTTGCAAATCATGTTCTGTGATAACTTGCTTCTTCTGAAACAAGGTCAGCTACATAACTTATTCTACCTTTAACAGTAGATGCCCTATCATTATTTATCGGACTTGCTCACAAACTTTTAACACTCTGTCCTTAAATTTAATAGTTTGTACATGGGAAACATCAACACCTCTTTTTTTTCTACCAGATTTTGCTCCAGAACCACAAAAAAGACAATGTTCCTTAAAGTTAAGCACACACACAGAGCGGCTTGCAAGGGATAGCATTTCCTCATGGATAGACCTGTTTTTACGGTCAATTCCGATGTATTTGGGGTTGATCCAATGCTGTCTGCATTTCTTGTCAAGACGTTAATCAATCTGAATTATGATTTTCTCTCCACGTTGTTCAGAAGCTCTGTTAATGGAATCGATGCTTTTCTGGCTGACGATGAATGTTTCTTCATTACTGGACAGTTCATTGTTGCAAAAAGCACACTTTTCAGCATCCATAATTATCGGTACTTTACTTTGGCCAACCTGAAGTTAGAATATGACAGAATATTAAACTCCTGCAGTAATACATCAAAAGTGACAAAAATAAGGCGTAAGAAGTTATAATTATATTTAACTTAATGAAAACTGTTGATTTTTATCCCATTTTTCATTGCTACATTTGGTATTTTTGAAGATTAATTTACAGAAATTGAGTTGAGAGAGGAGAGGCTAGAATCGGCGGCAATCTTTAAAGATGGCGCCCGTTGACCCCTTTCGGCAAGGCTTATTTTGGTAAACTTTTCTTTTATTTGAAAGAGAGGTTATTCATGCCCAAGCAATTTGTTTGAGGTTCAGCCTAAACACCAGCTAGATTGACTGGACTAGTAGTCATTTACACAGAAGAGGATAGAGTATCCCAGCACCAGTCCAAATTTACCTTGAATTGATGCGTTGTTGGCGCATTTATTATCTTTCTTGGGAGACTATTCCAAGGTCCAGGGATCCTGATGGAGAAGGCGGCCCTCCCCCGGTTCATACAAAATCGGCGGTAAAATAGTTACTTGTGGTGTCTGCGTAGACTTATTTTTGTTGTCGTAGTAAATAATAGGTCTTGAAGTATATCGTAATGACCATTGAGGAGATTATAGGGCAAAATGAGATCACTGCCAAATCGTCGGCGCTTAAGGAAGACTACTTTAAGTCTTTTGAGTCGGCTTTCAGAGGGCAGATCCCATAGACTCTGCACCATTCGAGTAGACAGTCTTTTAACTCTTTTTAGAATCTGAATATCACGCATTAGATATGAAGCAGAGGCCTGGACACCAAACTCTAACAGTGTTCTGACGAGAGAGACATTCAGTAGTGGTAGAAATATTTAAGGAGTGAGTTTGCAGAAAGAACGTCGAATGAGAAATAGAAATTTAGACATTTATTTGTTATTTTTCTATCATTTTTATTTGTATAATTTTGTAATATTTATTAACATTTATTATTTGTACATTAAAAGAACAATCTGGCAATCCAGAAGTGTGCCTGACTTAAAATCAGCAGCAAACGGTGTTCGGTCAGATTTAGTTCCTGATATTAAAGACTTTTTGGTTTCTTACTCTTCTGGTTTGCCAAGTTTTGTACTGTTTCTTATTTATAAATTTATTTATTAACATGTTAGGTAAAAGTACAGAATAGTTAACATGTTAAGTATGACTTTCTCAATAATCTTCTTTAGTTTACGGATCGTGCTTCAATAATAACGTTATTATTTAGAAAGCCATTCTTAACATAGGAAAGGTTGAGCTTTGTTAACTATTCAGTACTTTCACCTAACAATTTAATAAATAAATTTATTTATTTGTGAAACTAGAACTCTCGTCGAAAGTTATATTACGGATGAAGTTTAATATCAGGAATTAAATCTGACCGAACACCGTTTGCTGCTTACTTTGAGTCGGGTACTCTTTTGGTTTTGCAACAATCATTCATTTTTGTAATTAATCTGATCTTGAATAGCAATACACGTATTTGTTATATATATGTATAGGGTGATTCATAAGTCACTTCACTTAGCTATTTAAAATGATTACCATATAAAGCACAAACATACTATGAACATTTGATAATTGTTATCTTACTCTCTAATTACTGCTATTTGTTATTTTAAATTTGTTCGTTTATATATGTGTTTCTATATATATTTATTTCATAATCAATCAAATATGCTACAAAGAGTCGTAAATTCCTTGCAAAAAAGAATGGAGCTATGCATGCAGAACAAAGGTGGAAATTTTGACAATCTGCTGTAATTTGAAACCACCATAAATGAATTTGTTGAATAAACTTTCTGTTTTGTATTACCGTATTTTTTAACTTTAGAATTTAAAAAAGGAATAGCTAAGTTACTTATGAATCAGCCTGTATATATATATATATATATATATATATATATATATATATATATATATATATATATATATATATATATATATATACTAGTGTAAAGCCTTCGTCAAAAATGACGGACAAAATTAATGCTTCGCAGTGTTTGTACTCGCTATTTACTAAGATATATTACTAAAATATGAGTATAAAATCATAGAAATAAGTTAGTAATTTAAGTTTTCATATATTATTTTTATGTATCAATACTAGTGACATACAGAAAAAAACCCACCGTTGACTTTTACTATAGAATAGAGGATTTGTTTCCAAATTCATTTCAAGGGGCGGGGTAACTCTGGCAAGGTTGTCTATTTTTTTTTTCGCTTCCTTTTTGCACTTGGATTTTTTTTCGTTTGGTGTCTAGAAAAATGCATGTCGTTTACTCGCTAACTTTGCGTGACGCGATGGGAGTAAATATATTTATTTGTACACAAATAAATACACATTGGTCCTTATTATAGATCGGAAGATAATATCTGTGTGTGTGAGAGAGAACTACATCCTTACTGTCCATAGAATATCAGGCTATTAACGGGTTTTCTTTTCTTTACGGTGTTATTCATTCTATTTTTTAATTATGTTATCTTTGTTATTGTGTTTATTCACTTTTACGTCGTCACCGTTTGATTTTCCGGTTGAGCAACCCAAAAGATAGGAAGTTATATGGTAATGAAATGAGCGGGGAAAGAATTGAATCTATCATCAGAGACAATAAGCGATTCATCAATTGTCAAACACGGGCAATTTCCTAACAGAAGGTCGGACTCAAAAGATGTAATTTACCCAGACAGCCGTTAACAATAAATAAAACCTTCTTTCTTATTTAATTATTTCAAACAGTTTTTATGCCCTAACAAATCACCGCTTATCATGCCCAAAAGGCCACTCGAGGATAAAGGTTTGATCACATTTTCAAGCGGATGCTGAGACAACAGTGTAAGGATTTGAATTTGATTTTTTACGAGGACGGCTCAACATTTTACTTGAAAACGATGTAGTCAGCTGGGAAGCAGCCGCGTGGTATTGTTTTCCACAGACGGACAGTTTTGGGAATTAAACTTTATTCACGGTAGTGAAGTTTAGTTTTAGAAACACATAGGAAAGAAAAGGGAATTATTTATAGTGGTTGTAGCTAGACGAGATTTTGTTGTGAATGTTCTACAGGGGGTAACCATAGATTGGAGCTCAGTCGAGCACCTACTACGAAAATAACAATAAAGAATACATGAATCATCTTAACTTCATAACTTGATGTGACTTATGTGCATATTTAAGAGAACTTCACCACATGCTTGAAAACAATACCGCCATTTACCATGGTCTTGGGTCAGTCTTTCAGCTGTCTGGAGAGGCATGCCAGTCTCAACTACTTCAACACTTCATAATCGTATATATTTATTTATAGGGTGACTCTCCCCCAAATTCTATCCAATCCATATTTGGTACAAATACACTTAAGTCTCTGATTGACCTGCCCACCAAGTTTCAGTTATGAATGTCCAACAGTCTTTGTTTTATCTCTATTCATTGATATGCCCGAAATGTGGATCTCTGTGTTTCAGCAGACTTTGATAGAACGTGCAAAATTTTTAATGCTTCAAACACATTCTTTTCTATGCACTGCCATGAGTTGGTTATGATGGTTCTCGTCACTTCGGGAAAAGTCTGGGGATTTAAAAAAATATATATATTTGAGATAACATCAGATAACAATCTTGGCGTTTACGATTCAGAATAACACCTCCTTCTGATAAGAGGATCACCAAAGTATACCCGCATATTTTTAAAGGCGTTGCAACAACGATGTTTGGGCCTTTATGACTGAACCTTGGCGAACAAGTCAGGCATCGGCTGAAGTTTATTTGTACCAAATATGGATCGATTGCAGAAAGGATTGTGAATTTCATTAAAGACACCATGAGTGGCTTTTTGGAGGAGTCATCCGGTATGACCAAACTTTCAACAAACTTAAGTCACCATAAAGATTTAAAATATATATTTGTTCAATTTGAAGTTGTATCTATTTTTTAAATGTTAGAATTTCTAATTTATCATTCAGTCAGCGGCTGCGTTTTTACATCTTTAATTGTATAAAGTCGAATTTAAAAAAAAATCAGCCTAATGCTATTATTTGGATGCGTCTTTTCTTAAAGTTACCAAATATATTCCGATAATGTACGCCTTTAGAATATAGTTATATTATTGCAGACAATATGAAATTATGTATAATTTTAATCTCCCGCGCCTGGATCTGAACGGCGTGACGTCAGTCACGTGACTCACTCTTACTATCTATTTCGCAAGAACGCCTGAGGGAAAATAATGTTTGTACGACATCATTTTCACAGCTTGTTTCCAGCTGGCAAAATGTGACATTCACATGTCCTAAGGAGATGGATACACTTACCTATTCAATCGGCACTCCATATGTATCCATTCTTTATTCGCATGTAATAATTAGCTAAAACCAACATAAATGTAACGGACTAAAACATTTATACACGTGTAAACATCCTCTCTCGCACATCATATACAAAATAAACATTTGTTGACCAGGATTTCTATTTCAGCTACTTTCAATCCATGTGTCTTTAATATATCGTTCACATTCACCAAAATAGAAAAGTGATTCTATTCCGTTACGGGTCCCAGAGAGATGGACGCTAATCGCGCCCTCCACAGTATTCATCTTTAAAAACATCCTGAACCTTGTATTATTTTGATTATTGCGACAAATGTCCTCATCTTGTAATTGAGTTAGAGTGTCAGGGAGAAATAAACAAGTAAAATACGATTCTGGAGTTGCGTTTCGGAATTAATTAAGATGACGGCTGATAATATATGTTTGGATTATTCTGACTACTGTTCTCATCTTTTTTTACTAACAAATCCCCGCTTATAAAAGCTTAAAGGCCACTCGAGTATAATGGTTAATGAGTTTGGCAGGTGGAGGGTGAGACAACACCATGGGGTTTACTTACGATGATTGTAACTGGTCAGAATTTGATTATTTAAGAGGGCGGCTCAACAAGAATCTTTTATACTTGAAAACGAAAGTATTGTATTCAGCTGGAAAGCAACCCTCGGTATTGTGTTTCATAGACAGGTAGTTCTAGGTAAGAAACTTTGCTCATGGAAGTTCGATTTAATTTTAGGTACAGAATGATAAAATAATTGACAGTGGTGTTGCTAAACGAGTTTTTGTTGTGAATATTTTACAAGAATAACCATAGATTAGGGGTCAGTTGAGCACAAACAATGAAAATAACGATAGAGTAGAGAAAGACTAACAACGTCTCTTCTGTGATAAAGAAGCTGTAGGAAAGAGAAGAGAACACCCCCACTACATTTCGAAGTAGGTTTTGTTCTCTGTCAAGGAATAAAAAGAGTTCTTTGAGCGCCCCCACCCAGAAGTGGCAACAGTACTCCATTTTAAGACGTATTTGACTGTTATATAGGGAGAGAATTGTGTCAGGAGTGAGATACCTTCTGGAGCGATAGAATGATTCAAGCATTTTCCCAGTGACCTTAAAAACGGATTTGATGTAAGCCTTTAATTTCAAGTCTGATGCGAAGGGCAGCCTTAGAAGTTTATCAAAGCAAGTAGCTTCTTCAAGGAGAGAGCCATACATTTCAAGTAGGACAAAGTGGAGATCTGAGTGTTGGTGGTTGAGGAGAGAAGCTTGGGATTAGACGCATAAATAGCCACCATACACCTTTTTTCCCCCCATTGCACGATGTGCTCCAGGTCTGAGGAGAGAGAATGGGATATATCTTAATCATTAATGTTCTTCGACGTCTTGCCATCTTGGATGGCATTTTCAGAACTTCTCAGTCGATGTAACCTTCGACCTTCTTAAAATGCGTCTTGTCGAACTTAGAATCTATACGGAATTTCAAACAGAACCCTTTTCTTTAATCTATGAGGATAAATTGTTTTCGTATCATTAGCCATGACTTGGAACATGACATGGACACGTTGAGCAACGGATAAAGGTGTTAAGTTACAATCAGTTCAAGTGACAGTTTTCTGGAGTTACTAATTCAGAAAAAATAAAAATTACTTCTGGCTTTTACCCGGTCATGACTAACGGAACGAGAACAATATGCCCCGTCAATTTAATAAGAATTAAATTCTACTGCAATTTGTTGGTGTATTTGTTCTATTTGATGACCGTTAACTATTTTGTATTTTAGAAACAAATTTCATTTTGTCTAAATAGACGTTGGCATTCTTTTATTTGCTGATGTCTTTTATTTGCCAATCGCAAGATTTGTTAAATATGGTTAAATACAGACCTGTCTTTATAAATAACTTTCTCACCCGACTATCTCTTAGGAAATTGTTTGTCTATTTCAAATGATGAATCGTCTTTTGGCTCTAAAGTAGAAATTATCGTTTTTTCTCATACATTATCTTATTACTTACTTTTTGAGTTATTTAAAGGGAGAAACACTCAGTTTAACGAGGCCGATAGAGTAATAAAACACAAAAACCTAAAGACTTAATTAAAGGAAAAACACCCAATAAAACTCTAGTGTTTTATGAATATAAGTCATAGCTGATTTATATATATTTTATTTTTTTATCGTTATATATTTGATTATGTATCGAAAGCTCCGAGTTGAATGTGATTTCTGGAAACGGAATAAATTTGGTAACAATGCCCTAAGTATATTTTATTCAATTATCCTCAATGTTATATTGCATTCATGTGTTTACATATTAAACAATCTAGTTTTTATGATAAAATAAGCAAAATTACAATTTGTTAGCACTTGAACGGGTAGATCCTCTAGTAAATACTATAGTGAGTTAAGAATAAAATGAAATAGTAGCTTTTGCGATTCTTATAGTTTCCATGGCAATATTACTACGCTAGATGTTTCCACTAAAAGTCTCATGCAGTGCTTCTGCACTAAGCTCAGAAACCTACACACAGAAACAAAAACAAACCTCAATGATGTTGCAATTGCACAATGCACATATGCGATCGAGTGAAACTGAACACTTATGTGATTCATTCAAATATTTATGTCACTATAGTGTATTTAATTTTCTTATGAAACAAGTCAGCCATTTGAATAATTTATTTTCTGTAATAAAATAAAAGTAATATTTAAAATAAAACCTTTATATAAAAAAAGTTGCTGATTAAATTACATCAAATAGAATGTATTTCGGTTAATTTATATGAAGTATATTTATTCAATTAAATCCGCTAGATTCCCTTTATGTTTTTTCGCATGACTTGTATTAACATCCTCTTTAAGACTAATTATTTATTCAGATAATATAATTTAGTGATTATATTATTATATCAATTATATACATCTAGTATTCGGTACATTAAATCCACTAAAATGTATTTCGGTTTCTAATGAAACAATTCAATCTTTACAATGAATTACTCCGTTAAACAACAATTCTATTTTGATAGAATATGTCATTTCAAAAAATGCCACGTTGATGCGAAGATGTTCGTTTTTGTTTTAACATGATACGAAAGTTTACTTGTTCATTTTTATTTATGCATCTAATCTTTAATTATTTTTGATTTTAATTGAAATTTAATTTATATTTTACTTGTTATTAAAATCAAACACCGCGTTTTAAATACAGCATTCGTTTACTCGTCTGTACTTTAAAATCATAACTTTATTTACAAATAAATGTTAACCTATTAAATAGCATATTCCTACACATGTTTGTGTATAAACACTTCTATTTTAAACTGCATCTTTATACATAAATATATATATATATATATTACATATAAATATGTATATATATATATATATTACACATACACATATATATATATTACATATAAATATATATAAATATTACATATAAATATATATATATATTACACACATATATATATATATATTACACATATATATATATATTACACATATATATATATATTACATATAGATATATATATATATACATTACACATATATATATATTACATATAAATATATATACATATATTACATATAAATATATATATATTACACATATATATTACATATAAATATATATATATATATTACATATAACTATATATATATATATAAATATATACATATATATATTACATATAAATATATATATATATATAAATATATTGCATATAATCATACATACTGCATATAAGCATATATATTGCACATATATATGTGTGTTGCATATATATATATATATATATATTGCATATATATATATATTGCATATATGCATATATATAGTGCATATATGTATATATATTGCATATATGCATATATATATTGCATATATGCATATATATATATTGCATATATGTATATATATATATTGCATATATGTATATATATATTACATATATATATTGCATATATGCATATATATTGCATATATGTATATATATATATATATATATATATATATTACATATATATATTGCATATATACATTTATATATATTACATATAAATATATATTGCATATATATATACTACATATATATATATTGCATATATACATTTATATATATTACATATAAATATATATTGCATATATATACTACATATATATATATTACATATACATATATATATATTGCACATATATTACATATATAATATATATATATTACATATAAATATATATATATATATATTGCATATATATATATATTGCATATATATATATAATATATATATATATATATTACATATATATATATATTGCATATATATATATATTGCATATATATATATAATATATATATATATATATTACATATATATATATATTACATATAAATATATATATATATATATATATATATATATTGCATATTACATATATATATATTACATATATATATTACATATATATATATTACATATAAATATATATATATAATATATATAATACACATATATATTACATATATATATTACATATATATATATATGTATTACATATCACATATTTATATTACATATAAATATATACATATATATTACATATATATGTATTACATATAAATATATATATATATAGATATTACATATAAATATATATATATTAAACGCATAAAATAATTTTCGCCTCGACTACGTACATTTCTGGGAGTACGCATTTTCTAAATTCTCAAATAATAAGAACGTTTAAATCTACGTTATTATCATGGATACATGTAAAAATTAAAGAACACAATAGATAGTTACACATTCGATTAAAATAATTATGTTAGGTTCAGGGGTGATAGCAGTAGTTTCTTGTTTATTCAATATTCCCGGACAAATCTGATGCACGAGTCGCGCTATTTTCATATATATTACTTATTTGGACAATTGCTTTTATATTCTATTAAGTAATTTCGGTTTAATTACTGAAGGAATTTATTAGTTATATGTCTGCGTTTTGATGTAAATTATTGTCTTTTTCTTAAAAAATTAATCTGTTTGTAAAATCGATGGAATTATTTCGGGATCATGTTCTATATGTGTAAAGGAGACTCTTTCTTTGTGGGTTGTTTATGTAATAACACATCATTACTAGTCTAATTTTATTTACGGTCATTTTTTTCCTCTACGTAGTCTTTGATTTGTGCTGATCATATTTATTTACCTGTATTTGGTCTGGTGCATTTTGTTACCTTAAATAAAACGTAACATTCTGACGATCATAATCTGAGCTGCAAGACTTTTATATTTGTTTGGTATCATTTTTTCATTGTTTTATTGGTGTATTTGACACTACAACCAGGCTACTTGTAATCCTGTCAGATGTATAGCATTCATCCCACATATAAAATAAAACAGTGCACACATTATACGTGTTAGATGTTGACAATAAAACATTTTGATCAATATTTGTTTCAATGGCCTATAACTCGGAAACCAAGCATGTTCTGACCTATATACAAATATGGAACATAATCTCGTAGTTATGCCATCGATATTCCAAACACCATGTATAATTGTGCTTGTATATACATCATACAGTATTCTGATTTTTACTTCTATCGGTTTAAGTGCTTGTTTACATCGACTGTGATGTTATATCTGTAATCTTACAGATCAGCGATTCCCTTTATTTCTTTATAGCGTATCACTTGAGCGAATGTTAATAGCTTTTTAATCACATTATACAAATAAATGTGTGATTGTGG
The DNA here is from genome assembly GCA_963556195.1 of Sepiola atlantica. NCBI lineage: Eukaryota > Metazoa > Mollusca > Cephalopoda > Sepiida > Sepiolidae > Sepiola > Sepiola atlantica. Next base: position 27,372,603 of record OY744533.1, on the reverse strand, counting down.
TCTATAACTAAAACTATGAATAGCATAAAATAGAAAACCAAGTAAAGAAAGAAGGAAGAACCGTATAAAAAAACATGGCGGAAGCGTGAAGAAGATGTCGGAGAAATAAGAAAGGAGAACGCAAGGAATTTACGACAAAAAAATGGCAGAAATAGAAGACAGAAAGAAAGAATATAAATCATCTTTGTTTTCTGCGTTTGTTCTGTACAGCGGGGCCCACACTAGATTTGTTTGTTTGCCACAATTGTACTCTGAGCGATGAGTCGAACTATCTGTCACCTAGAATACAGTCGTCAGTATGGATGAAAAAGAATGCGAAAATATATACACGAAAACCAATAAATATAAAACGAAAGTATCATTTTTTTTTATTAAAGCTGCGTTAATCCATGATCTTCCTTTAGCGCATTTTTCTATATATCTTAATCATATATAATACATGCTAAAATATTCATTAGTTTCGGGATTGACTTATATTTGAAGAAATATCTTTCTTAATCATTCTAACTCACCAATTGGCCCATTTCTTATCAGGTTTCCATCTATCACTTACATCATATCACTGCTCTTTGTATAAAGTATATATAACTCGCGCCTTTCTTTGCCACTCCCCTCTCTCCTTCTCTCTCTCTCTCTCTCTCTCCCTCTCTCTCTCTCTCTCTCTTTATATACGATCAAAGTTAATGAAACAAAATATAAAGCATTTGAATGGTCTATTATAAACAGACAGAAATATAAGAAAAAGTAGTGATACCATTTCACCCATTTGCCTGAGTGGAAAAGAAAAAAAAAGGGGGGGGATAGAACATGATATAACGATCGGAATAAATTCTTATTGATTTTATTTTTTAACAAAATATTACACTTAGATTGTTTTGCAAAATATTTTTAATGATTAAAACAATCTTCAATTATTAATTGAACTCATTTTTTATAAAACTATAATTACTTTAGTTAAGGTAATCTTTTTTAACTTTATTCGCAAAATTATCGGATATAATAGCTTCCAAAATTTTTTATCGCTTAATACATAAATTTTACTAAAAATCTTCAATCCAGAAATAACCTTTCTTCCACTTTCAAATTTCGAAGAGTCAAGAAGTAATTCATTTTTTAAACTATTAACAAAATAATAAAAATGGCTGATTTGTTCACAAATACGCTGAAATGCATTCTGGTGGATATAATGTTGCAAGCAAACATTTTTCAATAGAATACTTTAGAGATATGTTTAGTATTTTACGCTTTTTCATTGTTGATTTCAATAAATAATCAATTCATAATAAATTAAACATAATGTCTGATTCACATAGAGACGAGAAACACATGCACAGACAGATGAGAAGTGGTTACACAATATTGTTAATATAGAGATTAGAACAAAGAAAGAATTGAATACTGAACAAAAAAATACAACGGCGCGTGCGCAGAACGAACGACAGACACATAAGACAAAAGAGCAGATATAAAAATAACACAGAAAGATACATTCTGCTGTTGAAGGCAGGTTCGTAGGTCTTGTATGAATCTCGAGCTTTTTACATCTTTTCATGTCTTCCTCTGTGTCTATCATCGAACAAAATTATTGACAGTTTCTCCATGTATCATCTCTACCTCCTTTCTATGTGATATTCTCGTTATTTGTCATGTTTATTAATAGACCCGCTTCTTGGGGCATCTTTAGTACCGTGGTTAGGTTTATTTTTGATCCATTACTTCTCCGAAAAAATGTCATCTGAGTATTTCGGGAGGATGGAAACTTTGTGTTCACATCTATTTATTAACGAGTCCAGGGTAGATCAGAGTGTTTTATGAATATCAGATGTGTCTATGTTTTGTGGTCGTCGTTTGATTGCATACGCTAGATATAGAATGAACAACAGTCTTCTAATTAACAGTCTTCTTGGCAGTCAGATTTCCAATTTTTACGTTGACATCATTAATCAAGGTATGCATCATGTGCAATTCGCCTTTTTTTCACGATAGTGACTATTATTTTCACCAGTTCTGTCTGCTTACTGTGTCAGTGAAAAAGTGCGACTGGAAGTACTTACTGCATACATCTAAAGCATTTTTATGTACAATTTGGAGTTGGTGACATTAGCAAACTACATTGACGTTTTTCATGTAAATCTACCGACAAGAGTCATCGAAATCAGCTGGCCTAAGATAGTTTCGGATAAAAACCTTTACAGACGCTCTAAATCAAAAGCATGAGTATCGTCAAAAGAAGTCTGTCATAGTTTGAGCATTTATTAAGTCTTTATTAGTATAAAGCCCACGAAAAGACTCCCAGGACGACCAAAGATAACATGACTCGATCAAGGGATAAAAGATATAATTCACTCTCAGATTCTCAGCTTGAAAATGACATGACAAAAACCATCGATATTGTTGAAATTAAGAGTTCCGACATGAATAAACGGATATCTGTTGTACGCAGCATGATGTTAGCCAAGTAAACGAGTATGCAGTGAAAAATAAAAGAAAACTTGAAAGAAATGTTGATGGATAATCGACCATCTAAATCAGGTTATGCTTGTTTCCATTGAAGTTACTTTTCCTATCTTATCTTTCAACTCCCCCCCTCACATTAAGACCGGGTCTTCTCCGCTTGGGCCCAATCAGGAAGTTGTTAGCAATATATTAGTAAACCTCTGAGACCGTCATCGAGAATAACACTTTCAATAGTCAGTTACATCCGAATACTGAACAGTGAAAAAAAGGTTATAAGCATTAATAATTAAAAATAATTACAAGCCTTTTTAATAAAAAATAAAATTAAAAAATGTCCGAATTACCAAAATTGTGTCATATTAAAAATTACACAACTGTTTTGTCGTTGCACTCTGTGTGGATGTCACGGCGGTTGTTAACTTCAAATCATGGGTGTTGGACGATGAAGCATGAGGCATGCTTGCATTTAAAAGATTAATAATTAATTATATATATATATATATATATATATATATATATATATATATATATGTCTCTCTCTCTCTCATATATATATATATATATATATATATATATATATATATATAATGTGTAAAATAATATGAGTCACTCTTTCAACGGCTCTTATAAATGGAAAGTCACCTATAGTGGAAGTTGAAGGGGTCACGTGCCTTTCTCTCGCGTATGCGAGGCGATCCTGTCTCTGTGACTGTTTTCTGTTTAAAATAAAACGTGTTGAAAACTGAATATTGGCGTCGACGTAGTTGTGTGTCGACAGACAATCAGCAACGTGGGTTCACAACGACGACATGGGTGTGCGGAGGATTTGTGCATGCTCACTGGGCAAACTTATAACATTTGTTCTGTCACACTTGAGTTTGAAATCGTATTTTACTGGTCTGTGATGCTACACGTGAATATCATATAGATGTATCTTTAAAATATACGTCCTTATTTTTATTTCTGTCATCTTTATTTATTAATTTCTCTTCGCGTTCATTTTCTTGACTTTTTTCTTTCTGACGTTTACTTTTATTTTATTTTTTCTTTCTGTCTTTTACTTGACTTTATACGTTTATTTCAATATTTTCAGTTTTATTATTTTCTATTTATAACAGCTCCATTCTATTAATTGTTTCTTACCTTTTTCTTTGCTCTCTGTTTTCTTTCTTTCTATATCTAATTCTTCTTTCTTCTTTTTTACTTCTTTTTTTCTTTCTTTCCTTTTCTACATGTCTTTTTTTCTAAATTCATTTCATTTATCAGATATTTTTAATTTTAATTTTCATTTTATTTTTGTTGTATTTTTCCTTTTTTCTATATACACGTTTTAACCTTTCTAAATATATTTTCTCTTTTCTTTTCTCAATTATTCATTATTCGTGTATCCTCATTTCTTCTTTTCTTCCCGCATTTACATTTATTTATATCGCATTTTATAATATTTAGATTTTTGTTTTTCTTATTCTTTCTCATCGTAGATTCGACTCTTTCCTGCTCTTGTCCTTTCTTTCTTTTCTCCTTTTTTCTTTCTTTCTTCTTCAAGTTCGTCTTCCTCTCCTTTTATTTTATTTTACTTCCGCTCCCACTTTCTATCTTTATTTTATGTGTGTTTCTTTCTTCATCCGTTCTTTCTTCCTTATTTCCTTTCTTCTTTCTTCTTTCTTTTTCCTTTTCTCTGTCTGTTTATACCTCCCACATTTCTTCCTTCCTTCTCTTCGTCTCTTGACTCTCATATCCTATATATCCCCCTCCCACTGTTCCAAACGTATCTTCAAGAAATCAAATGCGTCTGCGACCAGAACAGATGCTTTGACGACTCAAGTACTCATCAACTTATTGATTCATTATTGGAAAACAAATGGAGACGAACGATCTGGCGGTGATTAAACACTGACACAATAATCTTTTGTGTTCGGTAATTTTATTTGATTTGTTTTTGCGACATTATCCAGAAATCATATATTTCTAAAATACAGATATATCTATACAATGGGTTTGTAAATCGATGATATAACCTCGGGACTATTTTCTGTATGAGTTGAAGACGTCTCTTTCGACGTGCGTTGTTTTTGTAATAGAATGCTATTACTAGTCGAATGTCTTTCTCGTTAATTTCATGTTCTTCGTGGTGTTTGGTTTCTGCCGCTCATATTTATTTACCTGAATTTAGTTAGTTGTATTCTGTTACCTGAAATAATATGTCCTTTCGTCTTCACATTCCATGAGCGATGTTTCTTACCAAGGGAGAAGAATTAATGTTTTCTGGGTGGGAATCGATCCATCTAACACATATAATTGGCTAGTGTTATACCTTGAAGTATTTTTTTGTTCTGAGCTATTTAGATAAGTGACTTCATGTAAGCCATGGAGCGACTTCCATAAAAAAGTCGATAGATGCCACCCGGTCTACCCATCTTGTCTGTCGAAAAAATACTTTGTACATCTTTCTTCTGAACCCCACAGCTTTTATATTTGTTTGGTGTATTTTCGTTGTGTCTTTGTAAGTGTATAACGCACCTACAATGCCTACTTTTCAATTGGTAAAATAAAAATACATGCAGACAATGTTATCAGTCATCTGTACTATTTAACGAAAATTGTCTTCCAGAAAGATACTGTATATATATATATATATATATATATATATATATATATATATATATATCTACCAGATATTTTTTATTCCGTAATTTGATTATAAAAGGGGTAAAATTTCTTGAAAATTCTCACTCCTCAATAGGAAAATAAAAAAATATATTTAACAATATATTGAATCATGATTTTTATATAGTTCAAAATCATCAGATTGGTTTAATTAACAAATCTCTGAGTTGCAGTTCTCTGCAATAAATTTCTTTTTTATTACATCCAATAAAACATAAGCATTATATAACCACAAGAGTTGATATACCCTGAAAAAGAAAACTTTCTCGCCGCTATCCATACAATCGTTTCTCTCTTTTAAAGAATTTACAATAGTGCTTATTGTAACATTAAATAACTCAAAAAATGATTGATATGCCGTAAAACGGACGGAATATGTCATCTTCAATATGCCGTTTTAAATTTTAAAATATCCTTTTAGACTAAGCCTTTTTAAATATTTGTTTCAATTCAGAGGGCTCCTTTTTTCGGGGCTGAATTTCCCCATATAAAAAACGACTTTGTGTCTAACTCTGCTCTCGTGGGAAGGAAGTAAACGGAACAGTACATTAACAGATGTAATAGTATAGGTTCTGGTTAGACAGACCGATACCAAATCTTCATTAGTAATAGAAATATAATAGTACATAAATAGATGTAATGTTAACAACTTCTTGTTGCACAACTCCCCACTTCGGATGTTCCTATACATGTTGCCTTTAATTCATAGAATCTCTGTACGTCTCAGTTGCTATATGACTTGTTTGCGGTGAATTGAAGTATAAAAAATAGTATAGTTGCGACTTCAGACAGACCGATACAAAATCTCTAGTAGAAATAAAAGTACAATAACACATTAATGGAAGAAATAGTATAGTTTTAGCTTCAGACAGACTGATACCAAATCTCTAGTAGTAATAGAAGTACAATAACACATTAATACAAGTGATAGTATAGTTATAGCTTCAGACAGACCGATACCAAATCTCTAGTAGTAATAGAAGTACAATAACACATTAATAGAAGTCATAGTATAGTTTTGACTTCAGCAAAACAGATACGAAATATCCGTTAGTAATACATAAAAATGATACTCATTTCACTTTACTGTAATTTTTCTGTTTCGTTGTAAACATTGTCGCTACGAAAAAGTTACCAGAATCGTTATTTATTAACATAAAACCAACACCATCATTCTTTTTTTTCCTTTTTGACCTTAAAGCGGTCTTATTAATTAGTGTTTTATGTCTGCACTTATATTTCTCGAACATTTTATTAACATAACATCTGTATCAGCTTTTCTTGAAAAAAGAAACATGCGTACAGTAGACGTTTGATTTGGTGTGTGCTGTCTGTATCAACCATAGTTGCTGAAGCACAATACTTATTGGAAAAGATTTATAATGTTTGTGATGATCGGGTATCGATGATTGAGGTAATCAGTCTTTCTGACTTGATGGTCGAAATAGTTAGAAAGCCCCCTCCCTCGATTCACCGAAGATCGAGTAGACAATGGCATTGTTGTTTAACAGAAATACCTTTTATTTCGGCAGAATTGGAAAGGGACTTAAAACAACAGATGATAATAATCTTTACAAAAAGGATGGCATCCTCGCAGACTTCTTGTATATAGGATGGATCCAGCTTTAGCACGTACGATTCTTTGTGAAGTCTGACCCCAACTGTTTGAAAGCAAGAAAAACACTTGCGTTTCGAACTACTTGTTGGACAAACTGTATTCTTACGTCGAGCCATTTTATTGCTAAATAGGCCAATTACTCAGACCTATACTTTGTCTATTTATATCAAGAGTAAATAGTACATGAAAACGTGACTGCTACAGATTCGTTCTATACATTACTTGAACAACAGTTTTGTTTATCTATGAGCCGAAATAAATTCTGGATTTAATTTCTTTTTCATATTTATCCCTCAATCAACGAAATCGTGTCGACACCTACCTATGACATCAATCCGAGTACAAGCGGAGCTTCCATTAACAAAGTTTATTTCCCAGAGTTTCATCTGTGGAAAAATACCACGAAACTGCTTCCTATTCGAGTACAACACTGTCATCTTCAAGTCTTATGTAAACAAATACGTGTTAAGCCGTCCTCCTGAAAATAATTCCTCTCAATAAATCTTCTTCCTCATCAACTAATTGTTTCCAAATCTTCGCGTGATGGCGGCTTTTGTCTAACCGACGATCTTTTTAACCCTTATCTTCGATTGGTTTGTGGGCCTTGATAAGCGGTAACCCATTTTTTAAAAAAATACTAGAGCGGGGAATATTTAAACTGCTTTGATCGTTGACCCTCATTCTGAAATGAAAATTGGCGGATAAATTTTTGACATAGACCCACATTATTAAGATTTTACTTACGATCTAAATTCCCTGACAGACGCCATAACAATATTCATAACAATATCACAGGAAGTAACTAGACTACAGCTGTAGACCAGGTGGTTAGAGAATGTGCAGCGACCGGTTAGCATAGACGACCTTATTTTGAAGAACTCCCTCCTGACCCAGACGCACCGTTGGCACAGTGGAGGACACTCAACTGTCTGAAAACAGGAATAGAGCGATCAAAAGTTAACATGACTAGATTGAGCTACAAAACCGACCCTACAATCTGATCATTTTGATAATAGGACCATACGACTTTGTGTTCTCGCTACTATCTAACCAATCTAGCTAAACAGATATTACAGAGTTGAATGATAATATAAAGGATTTTGTAAGGAAATGGGAAACTGTTGTATAACTACTTCGAAGACACAAAAAGACAAAGGAACATGAAGTCTACATAAACAAATGAAATAAAAACCTCAACTTTTAATAACAAAATCTGGTTTCGTGTTGAAAATGGCTTCGGTCGAACTTTGATGTTATTTTGGCTGTAAGGAACTGATTGGATACATTCTCAAACCTTCTGGAATACTCACCGCGGGTTATGCCTCTTAAATATACGTGGCTATCTTATTAGTTAAAGTGTATTTTTCAGGTGGATCAAGCCAGGAGTTTGCAAACAGGATAACAACTAGAGAGACATTACGAAAAGGTTATGGGTTATAAGGTAGAATCTTCATGGAGTTGTGATAATAGGAAGGATAGAATTAAGGCGAAAATGACTTTAAATATACGTTAAAGAATTATTCTCTGTCCTTGGAGAAGCTGCACCCACACAATTAAACGCCGGTCATAACAAGGTATAATTGCAAGTGTAATTGATTTGACAATTAATGTTAAATTAATTTTATGGGAGAACGGACCCTTGAGATATGTAACATTAGGTTTAATTTTTTATGGAAATCGCTCCAGACAGGGCCTAAAGCTACTTAATGTAAAGAAGCTAAAAATATACTACTTCAAGGTCAAAAACTAGCCAACAAAACGTGTTAGATGGATAGATTCCGACCCAGAAAACAGCAATTCTTCACTTTTAATTGAATTAAAACAAAGTAAAAGCATTATAAATATGAGTTCATATTGTTTCAATCGTCATGGTAATATAACAAAAAATTTTTTTTTTTAAAAAACACTAACACCGTTGCTAGACAATCACGTAAGTTAGGTAAAAATCGATCGGTATGGTTTAAGCGACAAATACTTCAAAATGAAAAATACAACAACTTTGAATGACATTCTAAAATTCTACCGTCTGAATGTCAATTGTGATTCGTCAAGGATTTTGAGAAGCAGAACGATTTGCGAGATTGTAATCATTTAATGGAGGCGTGATAAAGTGCGCATGCTTAGATAAACCGGATACGAGTCTATTCGTTTCCGGGAATTTGAAATGTCAGGGGAAGAAGAAGAAGAAACTAAAGGAAAGCAACGACTGGAAAATGACGAAAGAAAGCAGAAAACATTTTACCTATTAAAAGAACAGTTTACATGTGCAACAACATGTACAATCTTTTTTCAAATAACAAAACAATTGTGAAAGAATATTTTTACGAACTCATGTAATGTTATATTTATGTTCATTTCAAATGTCGATCGCGTATTATATATATATATATATATATATACAGGGTGTTTCAAACGTCTTGGGAACATAACGATTTTTAATAACTCAAAAACTATTAGGAGTTGAAAAATGAAATTGGTACCGTTGGAAAGGTTAAAGTTTCAAGTTCTGTGGGGAATCTTCAAAGTTGCTCAATATGAGCACCATTCGTCACACGGCAGACATCTAGTCGATAGTCCATTTCCTGCCAAACGCGTTCCAGCATCTTGACGTCAATGGTTCCCACAACTGCCGTTACTCGAGCCTTTAGTTCGTCAATATCTCTTGGAAGGGGCGGCACATAGACTTGTTGCTTGACAAAGCCCCAAAGGAAAAAGTCACACGGGGTAAGATCTGGAGACCTAGGAGGCCAGGGCATGAGAACGTCATCACCTCGCCCAGATCTCCCAATCCATCTACCAGGCAGCCTTGTGTTAAGAAACTGCCTTACTCTAAGACTCCAGTGTGGTGGTGCACCATCTTGTTGAAAAATAGTCATCAGATTCTGCTTGTTCCAACTGAGCCATTAACCAGTCTTCCAGCCTGTTGAGATAGAATTCACCAATGATAGTTGCCTCTTCAAAGAAGAACGGTCCATAGACACCTTTCTTGGAAATTGCACAAAACACGTTCACTTTTGGTGAATCTCGCTCGTGCTCAAGAAGTTCATGAGGATTCACAGTACCCCATATGCGAGTGTTATGCTTGTTAACTTTGCCATTCAGATGGAAGGTCGCCTCATTGCTAAAAACAAGCCGGTCATCAAAGCCGTTATCTTCCAACTTCTCTTGCATTGCAATGCAAAAGTCACGGCAAAGTGGCTTATCAGTGTCCTTCAACTTTTGGACCAACTTGAGCTTGTAAGGTACCATTTGTAGTCGTTTCCTTAAGACACGCCAGACAGTTGCTGGAGCAAGCTGAAGTTCCCTGCTGGCTCTTCTCACTGATTTACGGGGGCTCCGCTGAAAAGCTGTCCGAACTTGTTCAACTGCATCTTCTGAAGTTGAAAGGCGACCTGTTCGCTTACTTGGGCACAAACACCCATCTTTCACAAATTTAGCATGCCATCTGAGAATGGATTTCCTTTCAGGGGCTTCTTTTTTAAATTTCCTGCGAAATGCACGCTGAACACATGTCCACGATTCAGTCTTTGCAAATTGGAGGACGCAAAATGCCTTGTCTTGTTTAGAGAACGCCATTACTGCACCTGGAAAGATAACACGAAAATCATTAGTATGACCAAAAACTTGATTAAGCAAGCTTTAAAATGGCACCAGTTTCATTTTTCTACCTGGAATAGTTCATGAGATATACGCATTTGTAATGTTCCCAAGACTTTTGAAACACCCTGTATATATAGTAATCAAGGTAGAGCTACAGCTATCGAGAGCTGAAGTCTCATCAGGAAGAAAGTTTTCCTGGAAAAAAACTTTCTGCCTGATGAGACCTCAGCTCTCGATAGCTGTAGATCGATAACATCGACATGCCAGTGTAGCAGACCTTGTACATGTTCGAATAAAAGCATTCTATATATATATATATATATATATATATATATATATATTATAACTTTCTTTAAAGGTTTATGTAGTAGCTCAATAGCGTAACATACGACTAGAACCTTTAATTTAACACTATATAATCATAGCTATTTAGAAAGAAAAATTCCATATTTGATCCCGAAACACTTTATCAACGGACACCTATTGCTGCCCATTTGAGATGGCGATATGGTACTTTTTTTACTTACGACAAATAAAAAAGAAGTAATAAAAAAAATAAGAATATAAAAAAAGTGAGAAAAATGGTTAAATGAGGACATTAATTATTCTTTTATATGTACAGTTTTGTATATTTTTGTTGATCGACTTACTATACACATTTTCAATAGAAAAAGAAAAATAAGCATGATGGACATCAGGTTTCACTTTGATTGGAGTCAAAAAAGAAAAAAAAAGAATATAGAAATTAAATATGTACATATTAAAAGAATATTGGATGCTTTTTTATTTTTCAACATGACTGTGTCGAATAATACACTGAAGCCTCTTCGTAAATATTTGTGAAATTTTGTATACTATAAAAATGTAGGTGATTGTACACAGTTTCGGCACGACGGAAAAATTATTTATGTGTGAAAACAATATTATGTACTTACTCAGTGCTATTTTATTGTTCAATGTTAAAAAATAGGAAAAATTTGCAAGGGCAGATAATACTCATTTAAAAAACAAAAAATACAACACAAGTACATTGATAAAAAAAACATAATTTATTGTAATGACTATATTTAATGTGAAAGTATATAAAATTAAAGTAATTAAATTGAAACTGGGTATCTTTTCGCAATTTCGTGGAAGAGACCGCTGAGCTTGCAAATTATCTGCCCTTGTCTTCTGTCCAACGGTAGCAAATGGATGCATAGTCATTGAAGTGACTTGTACGATACGGAAAATGTAAAAAATATTTGTAATTAAAGTTATACTGGATAATTATTCCTAATTTTTTCAACATTGAACAATAAAATACCACTGAGTAAGTACATAATATTGTTTTCACACATAAATAATTTTTCCGTTTGGCCGAAACTGTGTACAAGCACCAAAATGTATATTTTCAAAATGGATAGAAACACTTGTCTGTCAATAATGTGTTCATATATTTAAATATATATTATACCGAAAGTTAGCTAAACAGAAGGGTTCATGTTTTTCATTTTAGAATCTAATTGCATGGATATTTTGTTTTTATATTTAAGTAGTGTTTACCCTAGCTTACCAACAAACTAGATCCGTTGGCATTATTATTGCTTCTGGGCTGTTATTTTTATTGGCCAGCATCTAAATTCCTCTCAAACGAAGCCTTCACGACCCTTTGTTTTAGACGCGTTTAGATGCGCCTTACTTTAAAGTGGGTCAAATTAATAGATAAACTTACTCCAGCGCGTGGGACAAACTAATTTAGCTGTTCTATTAATGTTGTTAGCTGTCGCTAGTTTACGTTTTATTTACTTTAGTTGTATTTACTTATTTAGCTTATTTTATTTATTGATTTATTTATAGTTATCCTAGAAATGTAGTTTATTCTGCTAATTTTTTTTCTTCCCGGCCACGTATTTCTTTATCCCCAACCTTTTTTGTTTTTTATTCTTCAATTTTTCAAAGTGAAATGGAACTAGATAATATTTAATTGTTATAAATACTATATTACCAGATTTTATCCTCTGACGAGAAGAATGTTATCTTTGAAAAACCATGGTTTAAGGATTAATGTAACTCCTTGCATCTGAACTTTCGATGTAATACCATTTGTATTAATTTATGTACCTTTATGTAATTTTGTACAATTTTTTATCTTCATCTTTATTTCTTTAAAATTGATTGCTCTACTCAACGTATTGAGCTTTATTTTATCGAGATAGATCACTCTACGATATTTCATAATCGTTAATTCTATTATCATTATATATATATATATATATATATATATATATATATATATTTCTCTATATATAGTCATCCATAGACAGAATGCTTCGCTGTATCACAGCTCTAAAATGCCGTTAGACTAGCACATCTCCCTATCCAGTGATCGAACATTCAACTATCGAGTTGATAGTCTATCTATTAGACCTGCGGGAGAAGCGATCGGAAATGACATCTCAAATGTCAATTTCTATAAATACTTGACAGCCGCCTCACTGTGCTCAATTTGTTGATTTACAAAGAGCTTTCCATTACGCTAAGAGGAAGCAGGAGACATCACCCATAAACAGTGCTCAACCCAAGAAGGGGGTGCTTATATACTCATCTACAGACAGACTGTTTCGCTGTGTCCCAGTTCTGTAGTCCGGCTAGACTAGCACCGTCTCACCATATATATATATATATATATATATATATATATCTTCCTGCACTGAAGATTGCGTAAGCATGAAGCATCGATGTCTGTTGGTAATACACAATTAATATTTATTTATAATATATATATATATATATATATATATATATATATATATATATATATATATATATATATTATACGAAGATAAAGCAAATTCGATTAATTGTTTTAGTTTAAATTTCAGCATGAATAAGCAAAGACAGCTCGCAACATGAACAGCATAAAGCGGTGGACATCAATCTCACAGTTGACTCAAAAAGATTGAAAGGTTTAATTGAAAGAAATCTTACGTAACTATTTGAGCTGCGCAATTTAGCAAATTTAACAAATCAATATCGTAAGAATTTAACAAAAATCCAAAGAAATCATCGGTTACAGGAATTGTTAACACTTTTTTTGTAGAAAAAACAAACACTATGCGTATTTTCATCGTATTGAGTACGTGCGCTGAAAAGTGTATCTTCATAATAATCACCGACTACCACTTCTTGTGAAAAGTGCCAAAATAGCGCTTGTTATAACTACATAATTAAAACTAATGGAAAATGAAAATCGTGATATGCTGTTAATGAAGAGGCTTTAATTTGTAGTTTGGCAGAGCAGAAAGTGACTGCTAATAGGCTATTGACTTCGTTGTTTACGAGGCAGGGTTGTTTTTCGTATTTTACGTCGCGAGAAGCAAGTACCAGATAACTGCAAAAAGTGCTACTGAAAATCAGTATAAAAAAATCGAGTGAAGACAGCGACGTGCGCTCTCAAGTCCCGATATTCGTTGTTGTGTGATAATTTTAGATATCGCTGCGCAGAATGCGAAACACTTGAAAGCCTGGTTGTAAACGAAGCTTGAAATTTGATACGATCACTTCGCTGGCTTCTATCGTTCTTCTTTGGTGATGAAAAAAATAGGAATTCATTTTGCTCATTGTGTATTTACTTAAGATGTATTTCACCCCCCTGTCCCCTTCTCTCTCTCTCTCTCTCTCTCTCTCTCTCTCTCTCAAACATACTGTCTGTCTCTTTCTGTCTCTTTTTATGTTGTTTTTAGTACTGTTCCGTCATATTTTATAATACTTTATTATCTTTGGTCTTTTACTCGTGTTCCCGTGCCGAAACGAATGACGGCACACTGTTTTCATTGCTTTCAAAGTTGACTACAATATTTATAAAGGACGGGGGGGGTTATGTTTTAAATCTAGTTTCTTTATGTACAGCCTCGCGTCCACAACGCTTGACCAATCGTCACCAAACTAGGTCAAAATATCGGCCATGGTCTAAGAACTGCTTTAATATGGGGATATATAGGTCAAAGGGCAATATAACGGTAAAGTGAAAATCACACTTCATCTTCGAGACTCGTATGGATCTGATGCTCTTCGATAACATCAATCATCATGCAAAATGTCAGCCTGATCAGAGGAATATTTTTCGAGTTATCAACGTTTTAATCTATGGGAATACTTCATACAATCTAGAGAAGTAAAACGCAGATAAGTGTTGATGCTATGCATACATATAAGGCAGAGTTCTAAAAAAATGCATTGTTATCGCAGAAAGATCGTGGTAAATGGTTTGACTCAGGAAAATCTGAGCTTGTAAATCCATTGATATATTAAAAGGGATGAAATCCAAAATTAGTCACTTTCTGCTCACTATATCCCCCTACGTCATTCTCTCTACAGCTTAAATCACATTACTATCTGGCGATATTCCCTTTTTTATAATGGATTATTCCAATCTTTTTACTCGTTCCTTTTTTCATTATCTTCGACTGTTGGTAAACAAAAAGATGGACGAGTGACACAAGAGAGTGATAGATAACATTAAAATAAAAGCGGTAGGCTCAAGCCACACACGATGAGAGAGCGAGAGTGATAGATAAAAACTTATTAAGACATGGGCGACTAAGCAATTAAATTACAAATTGTGGCTAATTAGAATAAGTAAAATGGAAGTTGTTCTTTTAAACTCAATCCCAACATTAAGAAATATTTTAGCATATATATATACTGTGATTAAATTATATATGTAGAAAAAGCTTTAAATAAATAAGTGTTGATAAACTCAGCTTTTGTATGATAAAATATAAATCTTTTGTATAATAATATGTAAAACTTTTGTATAATAATATATAACACTTTTGTATAATAATATATAACACTTTTGTATAATAATATATAACACTTTTGTATAATAATATGTAATACTTTTATTAAGTTTACGCCATCAGTGCTCGACATTCTAAACAATGTTTAAAATCTATCTATAGAATACAAAATTTGATAATCTTGGTTGTTTGTTTACTTGCTTGCATATTGAATCTTTTAAACGTTGAGAAAGAAGAGCATGTGAAACAAGACGTGATGGGAGTAGGGGAATAGGAGAAGTAATAGAAACAGTAGTGAAAGGAAGGGGGCGTATGAGTTTGTCGTAAATAATTAAATGCCGTAAATCTAATACCTGTTCGATAAATTAACATTTAAAAATTTACAATATAGCAAAGTTGACTGATCGTCTAGGAACATTTAAAAGCAAACTATCTCAAAATATTTCACAAAATACTTTGTAAAAAATATGTTTGTTCATTTGCTTGTCTCTTCTAGGCTCCAGAACTGCTTGACAGAATTGCACTATGTGTGTCAAAATCATTGTTAAAGTAGCAGACAATACGTGGCATCAATGTTAATACTGCTACTACTGATATGTATAATTTGGATATTATTCTCACAACGTTTCGGCAGATGTAACCTCCAATCTTCTATGAGCCGCTGTCTTGGATAATGAATTCCTCTTAAGTACTCTTCTGGCCATCCCATCCATCGTTTCCAATCATCTCGTAGTGGCGATCGTCGTCCAACTGACGATCTCTTTAATCCTTATCCTCGAATGGTCACGGGCCTTGATAAGCGCTGTCCCATTAGTAAAAAAAAATATTGTTAAACTCTGGAATCTGTAAAGAATTTCGAGCCGAACCCTTTATTTAATCAACGGGGTAGATTACTGTCGTTTTGTCAGCCATGACCAAGTAAAGTCTACAGGAATCCATAATGAAAGCAAGACAAACCGCGCATGCGTGGTCCCCCTCTGTATGTGACTCAATGTGGCGAGTGTAAAATGCAATAAATTTAGTCAATCTGGGGCGTTTTTTACCCCCTCCCCCTTTGACCCCATGGGGGCGCGAACCAGAATTTTTCTGAGGTCAAGGATGCTCATTTTATATCCAAAACAATTGCTTCTACATTTTGGCCAAGTTTTTAAAAAATTGAATGGATGGATCAAACGTTATGGGAGAAAGGGGTAATTTTTTGCCATTTTGGGGGCTTTTGAACCAGAGTTTTTCCAAGGTCAGCTATACTTATTTTCTATTAGGAACAATTGCCTCCACATTTTGGCCAAGCTTCAGAGAAATTGAATGTATGGATGAAACGTTATTGGTCAAAAAATGTCATTTTTTGCCATTTCGGGGCCTTTTGACCCCCTGTGGGGCTAACCAGATTGTTTTTCAAAAATCGGAGAATGTCACTTTCTAACCTGACCAAAGTTACAACTTCATGCAAAATTTCAGAGAAATTCAATG
>OY744533.1:27326007-27351007 GCA_963556195.1 Sepiola atlantica | reverse complement strand
TCTATCGATTTTTAGGGTTCTATTCAAACTCTTCTATCGAAACACCCCGTTCGCTATCTAACAAATGATAGTATTTATACTAGGCATCACACTGTTTTTCGGTGACCATTCTTTCTTGAGCCATTGCTCCATTGTAAGCCAAGAAACAGCGGTACTTTCTGTAATCACTTTGCTGACCGATAACAAAATATCAGAAACATCTATTGATAATGAGCAGTACTTATTATAATTATTGACGGAAACACATTCCATCTTCTGTTAGAACTGTCAATAGTAAAGTTGTAAATTCGTACGAGTCAGTACAACTTTCTGTTCTGTCGTTTGTTCGTTTTATTATTCGTTTTATTGTTCGTTGTCTGTTCTTTCTTTCTTTTAATTTTGCGCGTCCTTTCATTCGTTTTTTGCTCCTTTCGTGTGTTTGCTAGTTTGTTCGTTCTCTTGTTTATACGTTATTTTTTTCGTTTATTCGTTCTTTCGTATGTCTTTTTTCGTTTGCTTGCTTTTTCTCTTGTTCGCTCGTTTTATAGTTCATTTGTTCTTTTCTTCCTTTTTTTCGTTTGTTTGTTTATTCTTTTCTTGTTTGTTCGACTCTTCGTTCGTATTCCCGCTCATTCGTTTTTTTGTTTGTTCGTTTTTTACGTTTTTTATTCATTTGATGTTTTTTTTCTGTCTATTTTGCGCTTTGATCGATTGTTTTTTTTTCGTTCATCCCCTGTCCTTCTCTATCAACGTGTCTTTCGTGTTTTGACCGAGTCTAACTTTCCTTCTTCTCTGTGTGTGTGTGTATCTCTCTCTCTCTCTTTCTCCTTAATTTTTTTGTTTACATGTTTTTTTTTTCTTTTTTTGTAAAGGTGTGTATCTCCCTCTCGTCTGTTTTTCTATCACGGTTTTTCTGGCGTTTTATTTGTTGAATTGTTTAAGTCTAGTTTACGTCCGCCTTTTCTTCGCTATTTCTTTTTTTATTTCTCTCTATTTCTCTCTCTCTCTCTCTCTTTATTCTCCAATTGTTATTTAAATTGACCGATTATTTTCTCCACCTCAACATATTTTTCTTATTCTGTCTTTGTTTGCTTCGTTTTCATCTTTTTCATATTGAAGATGAGATTTTAACATGGATCACTTTTTATCCATTGACATCCGTCAAGAAAATTGTCCCTCGACTATAGATGGCGGCCAAGAGCAAGAGATTGTTTTGGCGACACTAACCGTGTCTGATTTTTTTGATAAAAATAAGAGTGAGTCCTGGCAGCACTATGGCTCACCGAATCACCATTTTGACTGAATAAGTACGACGGTAACAATATGTATCACCGAGCTACTTTGTTAAATCCAAGTTTTCTGATAAGTAAGCTGAGCTCTGCTAGCAAAAGCCGAAAGGCTTCAGGGTAGGCATTCCAGAAGTGCCAGATCTTAAATAACAAATGGAAGACCTGCACAGGCCTCATTACTAGATTACCCCTACTATATATTCTAGGGCACCATTTGAAACACAACTGACCGACCAAACCCAACCCAAGTCTAATAGATATGTTCGCCCTTTGTTTCAGAGACATCCTATAAATGTGTATAACTCGATAATAAATTTATTTGTACATGCTTTTATTTATAAATGCTTTACTATTTTAAAAAATGTGAATCAATGCGATAACAGAGAGATAATACATTAGATATTGAAAAGGTTTAAAGAACGTGGACATAGAAGTGTCTTACAAGCGCAAGGCTAGAAACTGATAGTGACGACCCACAGTTAATTATAAGTCTACAGTATTCAGCTTTAAGTCTGCAGACACTATTTCACATACATTGAACACTCACACTTTTACATATAGTATTTTTATCACTTGATTAATTAGTAGAACTACACACACACACACACATATATATATATATATATATATATATATATATATATATGTGTGTGCGTATGTATTTTTGACGATTTAAATAATTTTCAAAGCGTTCAAAATAAAGAGTATACACAAAGGTATCATACTTGTTCACAGCTGTTTCAATGCAATGTTTATTTTAAGTCATATAATGAAACATATTTTTTCAAACATTGGATCATCTTGTGGAGATAATTTCTGTAAGTATCCAGAATGAAATCAACAACGATGTCCAAAAAGGTTCGATTTCTACCAAAAAAAAACAAAGCAAATATCCATAGTTAAATAGGTTGATTGGCAAATACCACGGTAAGTCATTAAATTAATTCCACATCACAAGGTATATTATCGTAACACAATACAAAGGATTAAGAGACACCAAGTTCCGTTATATTTAGAGAATGAATATCCGACAAAATGTTGATGTATAAAATGGAAAAGACGATACAAGTAAAAAGACACACGAATTACAACAGAAAGAAATTAACATAGAGAAATGATTTGGTTCAGTATTTTGTCTCTGTGCGAACTTTTAAAAGAATACATGGTAAAGTAACAGTCAATATTTATGCATACATTAGTGCTATGATTTGAGTGAGAAATACAAATTGCGAACCAGTATAGTGGGAGATAGTGTTAGGGTGGGAGGGGTTGTTGTGTGGTGGGAGGGCTGTGGGACTTTTTTCTTTTTGCTTATATCTGTGTTTCCAGTCTATAACTATGTTCGTTTTGAAAAGTATGATTCGTAAGATGAATTAGCCTTTGGAATTTAACAAAATGTTTATTTTTATATATGCTCTGTTGTTACATGTTGACAATCATCGAGCTTTCAATCTAAAGGGGAATGTATACACAAAGAATTGAAGTGTATTCTAAAACATATATTTTTGCACACCTATATATATATTTTTATATATATAATATATATATATATATATATATATATAGCTATATATAGCTATATAAATAAAATTGTGTTATACAATTGTTTGACCACTGACCTTCTTAGGCTCCCACGAAGAGAGCAGTGATTAAACTATGTTGCATTTGTATAGCCAATCCATATTTATTTATTACAATTAACATGTCGTCAAATTGTATTAGACAAATTTGAATGAAATACTGGAAATTTCCCCCAAATTTCTAAATATTTGAAGAAGGACGCAGAAACTTTAACGACGTATACATTATTTTTGCGAGGTGTCTAGTTACTTCTTTTAGTATGTATATATGTGTGTATATATCTATATCGCGTTTCTCCCTCCGACATACACTCAGGATATCCTCAAAAGCGAAGACATACTTATTTGCAGTGTATTTCCAAGCATCTCGCTCCGCAGCCAGGTGTTGATCTTGTTTTATGTCAATTTTAGTTGCGTTTTAGTGAGTACTTAAGATGATCGTAAATCCTAATTTGATACGCACTTATGTACTGGTGTGTTGAAACCTATTAAAAATTGATAATTATATTTGGCAAGCGTGTGTCTCTTACATTCTGGACGCGTGAATTGAACAATCGAGTCTAGTACATATTGACAAGTGTAGAACCGATACTGAAGTACTGGCTCGTACACCTCGACATTAGTGACGAAGTTTTCCAAGTGCGCAATGAGGATGAAATGTATGGGACCTGATAAAACTGCTCACATAGTCAAATATAGTGTTGTTATGTCAGTAATACTCCAAATCCACAGAGAAGTGTGATCAGGACGTCTTCCTTTAATATACTGTTTTTCCTTCATTTTATTTAATGTCTGTTTGGTTAGTTTCCTCTCAATCTGTCTATAAGTTTTAATATCCTAATCTTTGTTCCGGAATCTTTTAGATGGAGATTGATAGCTTTTGTTATTTGGATTATTCGGACTATTATTCTCATCTTGGGTGTTATTCTCACAATGTTTCGGCCGATGTAACCGCCGAACATTTTCAGATTCCCGAATTCGACATGAATATTCCGAGTGAGACAACACGCAGATGGAGAACGTCGGAGTTTATATCGGCCGAAACGCTGTGTGACTAACATCCATGATGAACACAGTAATCTGAATAATCAAAATAGTACATCGTCATCTCTATCTGTAGACATCAATTTTTAACTATACACACTCGTTAATAAGAACTTAAGTCAGTTGTAAACCTTCATAGTTTCTCCTAACAACCTAAGGATGGGCAAAAGTCTTATCTGTATCTTCCTTTTCCATTTTGCATGGTTACGTGAATAACTAATTTTTGATCAATCTGAAATTTTATACTTTGGTTAATCTTATCAACAAGCATCAGGCCCATACATACAATTCTGAAAAATCGGTAGTTGGAATTCCGTCAAAATTTTGACCATGATCGAACTTTGCAAGGCCAAGATCATATACGATCCGGAATTTCATTGGATATACTATGGGAAAATTAACGAGTCTCTACGCTGAATAGAACCGAAGTTATCGCCTAAAATGTGACTTTCACATTTCCCGTGACCTTAATCATTTACCTATATATCCTAAAATTAAATCAGTTCTAAGTTATACAGTTACCGATAATTCGATCAAACTTGGTGGCGATTGGTTAAGCGATATGGACACAAAGCTGTAAACAAACATAGCGACAAACTAATACACTCAATCGAAAACATAATGTTTTCGCGGAAGTAATACATCAATTACTATATCTACATATCTATGCAATCCCATACATCAAATATTATCTATATTATTTGTCGATATAATATTAAAAGAAAAGGGAATACTTTCAAAACTACATTGGAAGGAAATACTCGGTTTTAGCAGATTAATAACCATTGTAGATTCAACCCTATCAAGTCTGATATCAAATAATATATTTGATCTAATATATATATATATATATATATATATATATATATATATGAGAAAGGAAGGATTAGGGTAATCCGACGTAATGGGAAATGAAAAAGGAAAAACCAAAAGATGTTTTTTTTATGTATTCATCAACATTTCGTCTTTATTTGTAAGACTTCCTCAGGATGATAATTTTAAGAAAAATGCCATGCAAGTACATAAAAATATTGGGTTGACATAATGGGTTAATGAGAAGAAGTAGTAGCCACTACTGGGGACGCAGGACTTAAGTCCGGGCTGAGAGAAGTCGGTGGCAGGGAATGAAATGAATGTAGATGGCTGTGAGTGAAAAGGGGAGGGTGGGAGTGTTAGTGAATTTGTCTTAAGGTGGGAGAGAGGGGGGGGGGTGAAACTTTTGTTGTGGTGAGCTGTAGCATGGATTTTGAGGGGCTGGGGAAAGAGGGGGAGGGAGAAGCTCTGTGTCTTTGGTGTGTAGGTAGTATCATAGTTTTATGTATGGGCCTGATGCTTGTTGATAAGATTAACCAAAGTATAACATTTCAGATTGATCAAAAATTAGTTTTGAGTTATTCACGTAACCATGCAAAATGAAAAAGGAAGATACAGATAAGACTTTTGCCCATCCTTAGGTTGTTAGGAGAAACTATGAAGGTTTACAACTGACTTAAGTTCTTATTAACGCGTGTGTATAGTTAAAAATTGATGGAGAAATGAAGATGATTTAAAAGTAGGCGGTGTGGATGGCGACTTCTCTCATCCCGGACCTTGGTCCTGCGCTCCCACCTTTGAACACCTTTTTACCTCTAGATTTTGCATATCTGAAAAAGTTATGATGTATAGAAATGGAATGAATATACACCTTCACGCAAAAAATGAATTTGTTATATTTGGATGACTAAAACATCGAAAAACAATGAATGTTCATTTCATAGTAAAACAAAGTGTCCCATATTTTGATTTAATATTACATTTTTCTTTATACTAAATTTAACGAGTGTACAGATGGTTAGCAAACAGAACAAAACGTTGTTTTGAAAGTTATTTTATATTCTCATAAAACCCTATAGAAAATATTGCATACAGGCCTGTGCTTCAGTGAATCAATATAGAAGTTGGAAAAAATATAGAATGGATGGCATTAAAAGAGAAAGAAACCTGATAAAATATAAAAGACTAGTTACAAGGATACACATGAAATATCATGTTTAAGACAGATCAATCCACCTAAAATTCCACCTTTGTTATCATTAATAAAATTCAAAATCGTGTCTTCAGTCCAACCATATTTGCTACAAATTAACTTCAGTCTATGTTTGTCTTGTCTACCAGGATTCAATCATGAATGTGCAACAGTCTTTGTTGTATTCCGTACAACACTATGTCCTGAATGTGCACCTTTGCATAGCAAGCACACTTAGAAACAACATGCACCAGTGTGAGTAACTCTGACATACCCTTGTCTTGTCCTGTTGTGTCAACCACTATACCTCCCTCACAACAACTCGCTGTCTGCCGAAGGCTAGCCAAAACTTATCCACGATCACGAAGTAGCGCTCAGTATTGAGAATGACTAGCCGCAATTATTATCTGAAAAATTAGTAAAACGAATGATCCAATGTTGTGCTGTTGTATCCCAAGTAATCCACTTTAAGTGCAATGCCTTTTGTAACCACTCTTATAGAGTTCTTCTCAGAGCAATCCTTCGCACTTCAGATGATTCATTAAAATTGTTGCTTAGACATTTTGTATTTAAGCTGAGACAAATCTGCTTACAGTTAAAATGGCACATTTTTGTATTTGTTGATTTTTACCGGAAATTCTCCGTTGAGCCATCTGCGTACGCACCATTTAAAAGCACATTTTATTTGGACGTCACAAGATGAACATCCGGTTCCATTTGTGTCACTTCATAATATTCAACCAAGTGTAGACAAATACTTCAGTTAGTCTCAAATAATCGCAAACTACTTTTAATAATAATCGCAAACTACGTACGATAATGTATATATGACGTATATAGAATAGGTAATTGTGACGTCACAATCACTTATATTATTTTCATACCCCTAACCCTACCACAATCTATAAAGATACGGTTGTTCGTCGAGGACTTTACTATTTGTAAACAAAGAAATATGTTGATTTCTTTTTATATACAAACGAGTCAACGCTTACAACGGCCTAACTGCCAGTGGAGGATAAGGGTTACTGAGTTTGTCAGGTGGACAGTAAGAAAATGCTGCGATGGTTGGTAACGATGGTTGAAAGTGGGTATATTATATATTCAAGCCGTTAGATGTTTATCTGTGGGATTCACACTTACCGGATCTTAACCTCCAGCTTTTCATTTGTGGGGTTATTTCAAATAAAATCTATATCAAAACAATCTTCAGATTATTATTTTACTGAATGCCACCACGGCCAAAACAGGTCAAAGCCAAAGAGTTGTGTGTCAGAGTTATTGACAATTTTGCCCGTTGTATTCAGGTTATCTTTGAACGGTGTGAGTGAATGTGGTATTTAGGTAATTGAAACTATTTCAGATTATAGAATAAGAAGATAAAAGCCGACCAATTTTTGCCCTCTTCCACATCCTATTTTTTTTAAAGTAAAATTTACTGTGAACTTTTTTATAAAATTTATGACGATAAATAAAATCATTGAACAGTGATAAAACAAAAAAAAACATGTGGGCGCTTGATGATTGAAACCTGGGGGCAGTTCAAACATAGAGTAAATGATTGTAAGAATAAGTTTTAATGTAATTTACGATTTCATGAGTAACATTATTTAAGAATCCCCTTGTACTCTACCAGGGAGAAAAATACGAAGTGATTTAATAGTGAGTTTATACTAATTACTGACATTTCAAACTATGGCGGACATTTTTAAAATATTTTAACTCGATCTGGGAATGTATTGTTGAGACAGCTTTAAAAAACACCAGATCTATTAATGAATTGCATATATTTTGCTAATAGAGTAATATAATTGCCACATTGGATTAAGAATAATTATTACGTAGACCATCTTGAGGTGAAATTTGATGGATTCAAAAACGATAGTAAAACAGGTACCATCAAATGAAATATTTAGTAGTGTTTGATCTGTATGTCGATACTAGAAACACTGTGACGCGTTGAGTCACCCGTTTAACTCTGGTTAGATTATTACAATCAGGAAAACGTGAGTTTTCAAATCAACTGTACCCTCTGTCTCGTTATATCCATCTCTTTGTGTCTAAACTCTCCCATCTCTCTTTCTGTTTTTTTTTCTCCAGCTATATGACTAGTACTGTTCTTAGCGCTGTCTCTCTTCATCAATATATAAAGAGAGAGCATGAGCAGCATCAAAGAACACAGCGACGGAGAGGAAATGTTTACCTTTGACTAATAATAAACAGATATAGGGGTGATAGAAGTGAGAGTGATCGACAGCGTATAAAACAAGAGTGGAACTCAAGCAACATACAGTGAGTGATGGTGAAAGTGGTAGATAAGAAACGTGATGGGTTACTTGGTGAGTTAATAGCAAATTACAGTAAATTAGAACAACTAGAATAGAAGTGTTTTTTTCCAAACATAACTCTATCCGTTAATTGAGGAATATTTAAAAATGTATTTTGTGTGATTAAAATATAAAGGAATATGGTGTTGTGGAAACAAACGTTGATTTACTTGGCGTTACTATAATATTAGGCTGTGTTTCGGAATTTTGGGATCAGGATTGTGTATTTTCATTATTCGAACTACTATTCTCACATGAACATGTGACACAACGATTAAATAAACGTGTAAACGTAGGAGTTTCATATGTTTGCCGGTCATAATTCAGGAAGGGGACATTTTTTTATTAAGCACCGTCCTCTTCCGGTAGACATGCGCACGGGGTAAATGTCGTGCCTCTACACCGCCTGCTTGCCGAGATGCGGTCTTTTCGAATCAGTGAACATAGGAGTCGGACGTTTGCCACGCTTGTGATAGACGTTGGCTCTGGGGCAAGTAGCTTGGCAAAACAGAGTTTTTAGGTGAAAGGATGTTATAGTTCAGCGTTGGCACCGCGCGCGCAAATAAATACATATTCATCAGTGTCATTCGTGTCCGCGATCTTTGCTCCAGTTTGCTTGCTGATCGACTGAACCAGAATAATCTACCTCCGTGGATTCAGTTTGAAATTTATTATATATTCCCGAATCGACAATATGAAAAGTTAGTCTATTTCTGCTCGCAATATATATATTTCTTTCTCTCTCGTCTTTTCTATATACCCTTCTTTTTCTGTCCTGTTACAAGTTATATAGTATGTCTACTCTTAGTACAGTCGCTCTTCGTCAATAGGTAAAGAGAGGAGAGAAAGACGTGAAAATAACATCTAAGATGAGTATTGAGGTCTGAATGATCCAATTAATACATAAAAGGTTGTGTTAATACTGTACTTCTGATTTCTGAAATGTGTTTTAGATGGAGTAGAACTGAGAAGATAGTTAAAAACGGGAGAGAACAGAAGAGGTATTAACAGCAAATAAAAAGAAAATGTTGATTTATCTGAAATAACTTTTGTTTTTCAATTTCGGTAGACCTATCTTTTCCCAAAATCTCAGAAATGTCCATATATCTAATGAGAAATATATGCAACGAAAACAGTTTACCGTTAATGACTTGAAGATAGAATCCGAGGTCAGCCTCATAACAACCCGGCTTCATTCATCAAAATAAAAAAAATGGCGGCGACCGTGCCAATCAACGTTGTCAGACTCTGGGGTGAAAGAAGCCGTTCTTTAAAATCAACAGGAAATCTGTTTGAGGCTACGGTGTCTGCAAAAATGGACGGTAGATTTATAATGATGGCTTTTTTGTTGTGTTGTCCTCTTACAGTGATTAGAGGTTTTGTTCAAATCTGTTTGGCTTATTATGAAGGTATATCTTATAGCTTCATCTTAGCGTCCTCTGCCATTCAACATATCTTTCTCTGTAAATACACACATACATAGGTACACATACACACATATCTCTTCTAGCCTCACGTTAAACATACTCGTTGAACAATTTAGTACATATATTCCATGATAAATGCCAGTATACTGAAATCATATGCCCTTAATAGGGTTGAGATGAAAATTCATACACACTAAATGTACAAAAGCAAGGAAATTTAGTGTACATGAATTTTCATCTTAACCCTATTAAGGGCATATGATTTCAGTATACTAGTATTTCTCATGGAATCTCACTACTTTTGTAAAGGCTATGCCTCAAGACAATGGCCATTTTTAAGGTGTTTGGTATTTTCTGGAAAACCAAGGTATATTGTAAACTGAAATTAAAAATACCATCAACTAGACCCTAGAACCTCTATCTCTGCCAAAAATCAGCTGAATCCATCAACTAGTTGATAAGATACAGGGTGACAGGGTGACACATACGTACGTACGTACACACAGATAACATTTCATGATTGAACTTTCTGGATCTCTGGGTTGCCGGGACTAATGATGCTGAAATTCTACACACCTATAGAACCTATCCAATAAAAAATTTGTGCAAAGTTTTAACTAATTTGGTTCATTGGTTTTTGAGTTATGATTGATCAAAGAAATGAGATTTCCAGCATAGGCCATTTTTTGGAGTCTATTAAGGGATAGAGCGCTCTCGCGCCTCCCTTGATTTAATATAACGTACGTCATGAATTGTTATGGTGCTGTAGCTATACAATAACAAGAAGAATACTAGGACGGATAAAGGTTAATCCACGATCAAAACTGTTCAGCACCAGTTTTATGTCCCCTTACTAAGTTAAAAAAAATCCAGATATAATCTATTAAACCATACTATGTTGATTCTAGAAAATGCCTTAAATTTACGCTAGTGTTAATGAAAACAAAAGGGTGACTTTATGCTCTCCTTGTACAATCCGAAATCAGGGCTTCATGATCATGACGTTTACATGGTTTTGATCGTCTTTCTTTAAGACAGCTCTAGCTATCCGCCCCAAGAAAAGAGACAAGGAAATGGATGTTTCTATTTGAGAAGTATCAATAAACTTGCTTAAATAGTTGTTTACAACCGTTTCAAAACAATGTTTATTTTAAGTCATATAATGAAACATGAATATTTTTAAACATCGGGCTATCTTCAGAACAGAATTTTCGAAAAACAAATAAACAACAATGTCTAAAAAGTAAAATTTCCCCCTCAAAATGAATCAAATATTTATAATCAAACGGATTGGTTGTCAAATACCACGGTAAGTAATTAAAATAATTCAGCATACCAATACATAGAATCTTAACCCTAGGGAATAGATTAAGAGACACCGAGATCCAGTATCTTGTATATATGTGCGTGAGTGTTTGTGAGGTATAGTTAGATCATATAATGCCCCCCCCCCAAAATGTTAAAATATAAAATGAAAGAAAGGGTACAAGTAAAAAGCATGTGTGAGGTTAAAAACGAGGCTTGTTATTTTTCTGGTTATGGGTTACATCTTGGTTAAACTACTTCTCTTTACTTTATATTTGTACATGGTTTTCACGACTTTGACGCGTTTACCATCAGACGCTTTATTACGAGTCGCAACTCTAGTTTATAGATAGGTTTACAACCATAATCCTTTTTCGAATAGTCGTAGATAATATTAAATAAGGTGATATTTACTTAACATCGACTATTAACTCTCTATACATTATCTACTCTGGTAGCAATTCATGAATTAAACATAAACCTGCGGCGTAACGGATAAACTGCTAAATAATAATCAAATCTAAGCGACAATCTTCTAGGGTTCGAAGGTTCAATCCTCAGTACAAGCGATACTAAAAACAATTATAAATTACTTAATACTTATACCTCGTTATGGCTGACAGACGAGCACAAACTACAACTGCGGATTAAATAAAGGATTCTGTTCAACAAGACATGTGAAGAACGTCGGAGGTGACATCGGTTGAAACGTGATTAGAATAACATCCAAAAATGGAACAGTAGTCCGAATAATACAAATAATACAAAGATAATTTGTTGGAAATTACGCTTGTGATTTCCATGTTTTTGCTATGTATCATGATTTATTATACCCCTCTTGCGTTTATCTTTGAAAAACATCTTCTGTGAAAAATACATTATATATATATATATATATATAAGACTTCGAGCTACTGACATTTATTAATTAAAAAAAAAATTCATTATGTAATATATTACAATTTGTTTTCAAAGCTTGGTGTTAAAATTTCTATGAAACGTGTTTCGAGCATGTTTGGCTCTCTTCAGATATTATTGTTTTTTTAATGTATGGTTACATTTTCTTCTTATTAAAACGTTAGTGTCTATGTGCGCATGCACGTGGGTCATTTCTCTATTCTTCTCTAAGTCATCATCATTACATATAGGGGCACCCCACTTGAGTTAATTGAAGCGTGTTGATTATTTGGTCAGTGTTTTGATATACAATTAGGAGTGTCAGTATTAGTAAATACAATTTTAGAGAGTTTTTTTTTCATGATCTCTGTCTTTCATATATGTGTGTGTATTAAGGTCAATGTATCTGTTCTGGTTTATGTATGTGGGTGCGTATATGCATATGTATGCGTACGTATATATCTCTAAGGATGGTGTAGTTCGCTTATGCAGTGTGTACGAAATTGAATGGTTTAAGGCTGTGCCATTGCAATTTAGTTGCTTACACCCTTTGATATACATATATTTGATATCGGACAGCAGTATATAGATCAAATGAAAATATTGACGAATTCAATAATTTTCGATTAGATATTTACTTATCAGCGTAGTGTATCGAATGAGGAATGCTTTTATGTATTTACAAGTTTCGAGATAAACCTCCTATTCAAAAAGAACTCTCTGTTAGACATGGAATGTTTTCGCCTGTAAGTCTTAATTAGTCTATTTGTTATTCAATCATCATTTGTTGTAAATGTTTATTGATATCGATCCGCTATGTTGATAAATAAACATCTAATAACATATTATTGAATTATTCAATATTGTCATTTGATCTTTAACTGTTGTCTCGTATTAAATGGAGTTAGCAATGAAATTGCATTGACACCGCCTTAAAAAATCAATTTCGTATATATATATATATATATGTACATATATATTTATATGTATATGTAAATATATGTGTGTGTATATATATATATATATATAAATATATGTGCGTATATATATAAATATATGTGTGTATATATGTATATGCATATATATGTGTATGTATATATGTATATAATTATGTGTATATATATGTATATACGTATATGTATATATGTCTATATATATATGTGTATATGTATATGCATATGTATATATATATGTGTGTGTATATGTATATGTGTATATATGTATATGCATATGTGTATATATATATGTATATGCATATGTATATGCATATGTGTGTATATATATGTGTATATGCATATGTGTGTGTATATATGTGTATATGCATATATGTGTGTATATATATGTATATGCACATGTGTATATATATGTATATGCACATGTGTATATATATATGTATATGCACATGTGTATATATATATGTATATCCATATGTGTATATATATATATGTATATCCATATGTGTATATATATGTATATATATGTATATAGGAGAGAGACATAAGTTTGATAAATTGTTTTTTATTATTCACGTTTCGTTATCATTCTCTTTTTCTCTTTAAATTCCGACCACGTGTTATTCAAAGTTACAGAATATATTCACCACGTGCGTCGCTAAAGAATGTAAATATAGAACAACATATATTTTAATTTTATATCTTTATTGAGCAGTATCTAACAGTTGACAAGGAGCAGTGACTTCAGCTAGTATAAATCCACATGCATGCATTTAAATCTTTGCTGTAAATCTGCTGTGCGTGTTTAGATGTAGACTTATTTTTTTCCCGCGCTGTAACATAAGAAGGCTTTATTTACATGTACGAACACACATACACGTTAAAATATGAAATAGATAAAAATAACAGTTATGGCCTCCAAGGTTGACGAACGCCTTCTCTTGCTTCGTAAACTAATACCAACGATAGAAGGTCACTATGCCTCGAGGTGATGTGCACAACTATCACAGTTCCTTGGTTAAGCCAATTGGTGTACATGTGTGTGTGTTTCTGCTTTGCGACATATAAACTATTTAAAATGAAAGTTGTTTTTAAGCCGAAAGCTTTATGAGACATTTATTTGAAAATTGATGACATCATGAAAGATTATATATCCGTTTTCACATCCCTCTCTCGCTTTCCCATCTCTCTCTCTCTCTCGTTCTCCTCTCTCTCTTCTCTCTCTCTTTTTCTCCTCTCTCTCTCTCGTTACCCTTCCCTCTCGCCCCATCCTCTGTCTCGTACATCATTCACTCTATTGTTGTCCATTCCCTCCTTCTCTCTCTCTCTCTCGTTTTCCTCTTTCTCACCCTCTCTCGTTTCCTCTCTCTGAGAGTCTCTCTCTCGTTTCCTCTCTTTCTATCGTTTCCCCTTTAGCTCCTTTTCGTTTCCCCTTAATCTATCGTTCCGCCCGTCTCTCTCGTTTCTCGATTCTCTCTATTTCTCTCGTTCTCCACTCTATTTCGTATACTTCGCTCATGTACCCCTCTATCTATCGTTTCCACTCTCTCTTGTTTCCCCTTACTCTATTTCCCCCACACCCCACTCTCTTCTCTCTCTTTCTCTCTCTCTCTCTCTCTCTCTCTCTCTCTCTCTATCTCTCTTACCATTTCCCTCAGGATTTTAATTCGGCATATTTAATTACACGACGCGATGGTATCGATTACGTCAGCCACGCACCCACACTATTTTTGCAAACGATTCAGTATCGATGAGAAATTTCAAATCAACTTTAATAGTTCGTCCCGTTTTTCCTTTACACTTAACCTTTCTCTTTTTCTTGGTCGATGAGGTGTCCAGTTGACATTTCAGAAATGAGAAAAATTGTTTAGATTTACACTTACACTTATACACACACACACACACACATATATATATATATATATATATATATATATATATATATATATATATATATATATATATATAATGTATACTAACTAGCTTTGTCTGCTTGATATCGTTTCGCAAAGTCTTCTATATGTAAAATTAAGTTTAGATAAACATTTATTTTATAACATTGCTGTATATGCCAAAAGAAATGTTTATTTATATATATAGATAGATAAACATTTTGGTAATGTCGATTTAAATTTATTTATTTATTAAAAGTGACCGAAAAGAATGAAGACATGAATTTACCTTTTTCTTGCAATTCAGAAATAAATCGCAACTTGTGGATAATCAAGTCGGTCTTTCTAAAGAAAGGAACATTTGAAGACAAATGGTAAATATTTGGCTAGAAAAAAAAACAATATATTGCGAAACAGAATTCTGTATAGTTATATAAAACTCCAAAACATGTATTGAATTAAAAATAATAACAAATAATATTTAACTTATAAAATGAACTTTTTCAAAAGCAATATGCAAATGTGTTTACTTTTCGACGGATATTGCATATAGATATATGTTTGTATATAAACAAGATTGTACGTCTATTGTTAAAGTTGAATTAATATATATGTCAGTTTTTATAAAACTATATATTTAAGTATACACTTTTTATAATCTCCGAAATAGTTTCAAATTGCAAGCTCAATGAAGTTGTTACAAGCATCAGAGCATATATATTTTGGTAGAATTCCAATGAAGAAAGGAAAACTCGGTCCATAGCTATGAATTTTATTTATCTATTTTTCCCAATTTACTCACTTTCAGACTTCGACGAATACCTGTATTTCATTAATTCGTCTTACAAACAAAATTTATATTTATTAATTTTCCAATTTTTTATCTTTTTCACATCTTACGCGCGTTTCACAACTAACCCCAGAAAAAATAAATAGTCTTTATTTAAACATCGCTTATAAGAGACATTGTTCATTTAATAGTAATGGAAAAAAACTATCAATACAAAAGAGAAATATAGAAGATGAGAACACCTACAAGACGCCTTGATAAAAACAATTACAAGTTTCAAGCCATGAAAAAACTCATATCAAAAGTCAAAAGGCGTTTCATCCGAAATATGAAACGATTTTTACGTCGTCATATAGGATTCTAAACAAGTCGAGCTAGTCTCAACTACCTTTTCTCCAAAACAGGACACCTTAACACGTATTAAGATTTAATGTAATATCGATTTTTTAAAGTCATTATTATTAAACTGTAGGTTTAACAATATTTTATCAACTAATATTTTGAATGTTTTGTCGGGAGATTTTTTTCCATCGTGTCTTGTTTGGAAATAAACTTAAACTTTTTGATCTTATATGACGACCTGAAAATCGTTTTATATTAATCAATCAGATTCATTGTATCTTTCTCCCACTAGTTTATATTTTTATAAGCAAAGTGCAGGAATTCTCCCAAACAAATGATGTCGTTTACTACTTTGCTCTACTCATGTATTGATATCTGTTGAAGTAAATACTGAACTTCGATATATAATATATTATATCAACTTAGAATATATATGGATACACACACACACACACATATATATATATATATATATATATAAGAATACATGTTATTATTTTGGTCATCAATTAAGCTCAGGTTAGATGGTTTCTCACAGGAAATAATACGTTTGTAAAGCCAGTTGAATCAATTTTTTCTCTTTCTGTTCACTATATACCTCCTTCCTTGTCTCGTTTTTCTCCCTGTATCTATGATTTAAATGATATTAATGCCTGTGATTTTTCGTAATATTTATAATGGACTATTCTAATCTTCCGTTTTATATTTAGTTGTATTACCTTTGACTGTGTATTACCTTAAAAGACATCCAGATCCAGTGGAGAGGCCTCCATTTGGGAGCTGTGGGGAATGTGGAGTTGCTCCTTGGTTGCCACTGCTCTGAGGTTAACTCTGGCCCAGAGTGATAGTACCTGTAAGGGACTATCTATAGGCCAAATAGAACCTACTGGCCCTACCAAAGCAGGCTTTCTTAAGTTATTGACTTCATGACTCAAAATGCACCAGAAATTGATGTTTTATTGTTGTTGTTTTTTTCAAAACTCAATCATGTTTCGCAAAATCCAAAACAAAAAAACAACATTTTCCCTTCCTCCCCTTTTCTTTCCTTTCACTCAACCAAATACCATGAATAAATACTTAAACATATAAAGAACTTGAAGCATAAATGCCTTCACGAAAATGACCAGATTCAGCATTAAATGACCTGAAAAGGGTCGATATGCCGTGAAACAAAAACAACCAAACCAAAAACCATGATTAAATATTTGAACATATAAAGAACTTGAAGCATAAAAACATTCACCAAAATGACAACAATTCAAAATACCAAAGCTCTTAACTAATGACTATAAATTACCTACTGACTTAAGACTCAAATGAAGGATATTTCCGTCTACATTCATGGCATGAAATTTCCTTTAGAGTTGATGATCCAGTAAGCAATATCTTACCTTACCTTGACTGCTAATAAACATAGCGAGAGAGAGAGAGAGGGAGAGAGGGAGAGAGGGAGAGAGAGACGGAGGCGAGAGTGATACATACCGTATAAAATAATAGTGGGGGTCAAACAACATTGAATAAGCAACGTGAGAGTAATAGACGAACAATTAGTAAGGGATGCGTGACTTAGCGAATACATTGAAAAATACGGCGAATTAAATCAATTAAAACTGACTTCTTTTTCAAAGATAATGTTTTAACCATTTCCCCCCACCACCACACATTCCATAAACTACCATACTCCCGCCGTAACAGTTCTCCTTGCTTCCGTTTCACCCACACTCTAATATGCAGGCCCTTTTCTGAATACCTATTCCAAATACTCCTACAAACCACTTATCTGTAAATAGCCCAAACAACGTCCTACCGCGAACTCCCTTCCACCCTAATGTTATCACTTAATTGACCAATCCTGCAACTCGGTCTTTATTTATTCCATTACTATACTGATTGTATGTATATCTAAGTGACTAAACATTTTATATATACGAATAATGAATAACAGGTAATAACACTTTTTGTGGTATTCGCCCAGCGTCAGGAATGTTGCCTTCTACTGAAAGTTGACGTTTATGGGGAATTATAATTCACATGCGGTCCCCAGTCAGTATGTACAGGGTGGGCCAAAATAAGGGTCCTATCTTTAAATTTGAATAACTTGAATTTGAATAACTTCCACAAAATAAAAGTTAAACTCACCAAACGTGTGTAGACTGACCCTTCCGAGATTTTTTGAAATAAACAAAACAAATTTTAGCCGAAAAACACTTCTTAAAACTTACAAAAACTAAAGTATTGTTTTTTACACTGTTTTGAGTTTTTTAAGCAAAAATAATGTTTTCTAAATGAGGGTACGTTCCTTAGGGCTAATACGGCTCATGCTTGCTTCGGAAGGGGTCCTTTACTTATTCTAAAAAAAAATAAAAAAATCAATAAATAAAAAAGTTATGAATTTTTAAAAATAGGACCCTTATTTTTACCCACCCTGTATAACCCGGTTAGGGGAAGTGACATACATTGCTTAGTATTTCCAAATGGTCACCCATATTGTATTGACCAGGCTCAATGTAGCTTTAATGGCAATAAAACAAAGACTGTTAAAAATGTATAACTGAAAGTTGGTGGACAAGTTAGGCATAAACTGAACTTTATTCATACCGAATATGTTCGGATTCAAGGTGTAACGTTTTTTTTTGTTACTCTGTCGTATAAAAATTAATTATAGTTCGAAAATTAGATTATGTGGCGATTGTAAAGAAAAACGCTGGTCTAGGGTTTTTACTGTTGTGCCCGAAATGAGTTTATATCGTTATGTCATCTCGATAGATAGGCGCATTTAATGTGAGAATGTTTCAGCTAATAAAACCACTTCGATAAAAAATTAACCTTCCATAGTTAAGATAAGTAAAATATATGAAAGAAAATAATATCGTAGTCATCGCTACCGTCTTGAAAAACGAACTGTTTTCAAATATGAATAGATATCCACAGCAAATACAGGCAGCAACGTAGCCCTTCCGCCTTCGATATGTAGACTTCATATTTGCTGTTGATTATTTGTTTTCGCGCCCAAACGAAGCACTTGATACAAAGCAATCACTAAATGCATGCAGCGCTTTCGTTGAAGCACGAATCCGCCATTTTCCATTTGTTATGATTTCTCGAAAAGCGTAGAAAAGTGGGTATTTGTCCGGTTGGTAAACCAATAAAATTTATCGATCTTACAAGAGCGAACCAGAAGTTTGACGCTAAAACGTCGGCGCTTATTCAATCAAATCTCCACATTTGATATCTATTCAATGTTGTATACTTATCTATTTCTTCTTATTGCTCTTAACGTTTCTACTATTTATTTTTCTTCATCATAAAAATGATGGTATACTTTTCATTGTTTTCCAACTTACCTAAACGTTTGATAAGTAATTGAAAAAAAAAACAGGTGTTTTATTTACAAACGACTGCTAATACTAGTCAGGTTGATCAATTCTTTGACTCACATAGATTATCCAAACAGCTGTGCATCACTTAAAGTCTAGAATCGTGTTGTGTAGATGACACGTAGCAGTAATGTTGATCTCTTTCTCTTTGATGCAGACGTGTTCAAAATAGATTAATAATAGTCAGTGCGACCCAGCAGTGCCTGGGAGAGTAATACCTAATTTATTTTTATAAAAAATAATTGATTTCCTACTGTTGTTATATGCGAGGTAAATCTTATTGTAAAAATCGGAGTTAAATCTTAATTTAAGAACAAATAGCGCGATAAGATTTTACAAAAAAAAGAAGAAAATTCGCAAAATAAGTTTTACAAAGAAAAATTGGTGCTTCTTGCTTAAAAGTCCGAAAAAAAGATTTATTTGTCTTTTACTGTTTAAGAGGTAAATAAGGGGCAGTAACTCTTATGAACTGTTGTTATTACATGTAACGTAATTTACAGAAAATTAATTAGTAATAAATGAACAACAAAGTATACAGCAATGGAAAATTTAAGAATTTATTGTGTTTATACTTGGGTTTTATACTGAATAAAATTCAGCAATTTGTTTGCAAATTTGGGCAATTTCTGCCGCCACATGAATTCTGCGAGATAGGAATCCACCATTTGCGTGTGGGTGCCACATTCAATTTTATTTATTTCTTTTTTGCTTCACACCACATACGTTCAACGTGGTTGGTGGTGGCCCCGGTTTGTGGATCAACAAAATTGTACTTGTGATTCACACGCAAATGATGGAATCCTTCGGCACCAAGGCGGTCGTATGCTCGTAAAATCTGGCTCAAAATTACAATTAAGAGTTACTGCCCCTTATTTACCTCTTAAACAGTAAAAGACAAATAAATATTTTTTTCGGACTTTTAAGCAAGAAGCACCGAAAAATTAACTAATCCGCCTCCCTCCTAAATCTGTAAATTAAGCATATGTGTTCCCGTACATAAATTCCTATTTTTGTCATAAAAATATTAAGAACGACGTCCTTTTTTGTGTCTAGTAAAAGTGGAATGCATTCTCTTTTTTATTTTTGATCATCAGTAAATACTAAGCCTCGTCTCATAAATATTAAATTTGCATACGCGATTGTTTCTTTTTCATCATCATCATCATCATCATCATCATCATCATCATCATCATCATCATCATCATCATCATCATCATCATCATCATCATCATCATTATTATTATTATTATTATTATTATTATTTGTACTTGTACTCACTAGGAGTTCTCACACCGATTATCGTTAGTGATTGCTCACCAACAATAACCAGTGGTATTTCCTGGAGTCTCAGTGACAACAAGCCTTCCCAGATTTCCAGTATTCTTCACCTCTTTTCGATAACCACCACAAATAGCATTGTGGTATCGCAACAGCCCCTTACCATTGATTTCTCGCTGTTCGGTTCTGGGATTTAGGTGACAATAAACTTCCCCAAGGTCCTAGCATTCTCCGCACTTTTCCAGTGAAGGTCTGGTTTGCGCTGTCCCTCCTAGGTGTTCTCACCCCCCTCAACCCTCTACAAATATTTTGTCTGGTGTCAGCCTAGGTCGGCGCCATTTAAAAAAATATATATTTTTAAAAAAAATTGGGGGGGGGGGGAGGGGTGTGGTTTTGAGGGAACGGGAAGAGATTAAAGTGTTTCTTGTAATTTCTGTTCCTTGGTTCATTTTTGTGTGGTGTTAGCTGAGGCCGGTATAATTTATTGGTGGGAGATTATGAAGTGATGTTTCTTGCAGTTTCTGTTCCTTGGTTCGGGTTGGTTTCCGCATTCAAGGATTTTCCTTAAGATTACAGCTGTTTTGATCATTGCTGTCCTTTGTATAGTTTCGATGACCACTTTGATTCCAATTTCTCCCAATCTTTTCTCCAGGTTTTTTGGGATTGTTCGTAGTGCTCCTACGATTATTGGTAGTATACTAACTTTCTTCATGCTCCATATTCCTTTCAGTTCTCTGGCTAGTTCTGTATTTGCTTTATTTTTCCGTGTCTTTGATCTTCACTATGTGGCTGTTGGAATGGCGAAGTCTACGATTTTGCACGATTTTCCCTTCATTGTCGATTATCATAACATCAGGTCTTTGTGCTTGTATGAGTTTATCTGTTTGTATATGCATATCCCAGAGGATTTTGTGGTTTTCGTTTTCCAGTACTGTTTCTGGTTTATGTTTGCACCATTTGTCTGCGTATTCGAAATTCAATTGTTTGCACACTTCCCAGAATATTGCTTTCCCACACAGTCATGTCTGTTCTTGTATTCTTTTTGGGCAAGTTGGCTACATTCACTTATTATCTGATTTACTGTTTCGTCTCTTTGTCTACACAGTTTGCATTTACTGTTTTCCTGGGATTTATCTGTTTTAGCTTTAATGTTGTTTGTCCTAATCGCATTGATCGGTGCAGCCATCAGTAAGGATTCCGTTTCTCTGTTCAAGTGTCCTTTTCTTAACCATACCCAGCTATTTTCGTGTGTCTCTTCTGTTGTGAGTCTTATGAAGCGTCCATGTAGTTGTTGTTCTCCCCACTTTTCTTTTCTTGTCTGTTTGTGTCCAGTTTCGATGATTCTGACGTTGTTCGTTGGCACGGTGTCTTCTGCTGCGGTAATCAGCCTTTCTGTGTTCTGGTTTATGTATTTATCCAGCTCTTTTTTAGTGTCCTCCACAGAGTCTTTTATACTTACTAGTCTTCTTCCTCCTTCGTTCTCTTTACGTGGAGTCTGTCTGTGTTGTCTTTAGTCTAGCTTATGAATGGTCCAGATTATCCTATTAGTTATACTGCCCAGGTATTTATTCATTTGATTAAGTTTCTGCTATATAATTTTGTTTCTAAGAGCTTTCTTTTTCTTCTCGGATATTCTTTTCCGATCTACTTTCATTTCTGTAGATTTGATGGTGTCTGATTCCAGAACTTTCAAATTTTTGTAGCTGCCCTGTTCGCCTAGCGCCCTCATCTGCTCTTAGTTGGGTAGTCCCATGCCCTCAGTCTATTATTATTATTATTATTATTATTATTATTATTATTATTATTATTATTATTATTATTATTTGTACTCACTATAAGTTCCTACACATGTCATCATCAATAATTGCTCAGTTATAATCACCGGTGCTGTTCACTGGAATCTTAGTGACAAAAAGTTTACCCAGGTTTCCAGTACTCTCCACCTCTTTCGATTACTATTGCAAATGACTTTGCGTTATCACAACGGACGCTTACCACTGATTTCTCGCTGGCAACGACCATTTGTCTTATCTGGGATTTGGATGACATTAAGCTTCGCCAAGGTTCCAGTCCTTCTCGCACTCTTCTAGTAGAGTTCTGGTTAGTGCTCTATATCCTGAGTTTTTCCATCCTCCTTGACACTTCACGACTATTTGTGTGGTATCAGCCGAGGCTTGTTCCATTACTTGGGAGTAGTTTATGAAATTTCTTGCATTTTCTGTTCGTTGGTTTCATGTGGTGGTGTTCTTTCTGTGTATTTATTTTCCTCCTATTTTAACTTCAGTGTCGCTGGTTAGACTTCGTAGCTTGTGTGGGTTGGTTTCTGCATTCAAAGATTTTCCTTACGATTTTCGCTGTATTGAAAATTTCATTCCGTTGTATGGTCTCAGTCGTCCCTTTCATTCCAATTTCTCCCAGTCTTTTTTCCAGGTTTTTCGGTATTATTCTTAGATCTCCTACAATTATTGGTATTATGTTGACTTTCCCTATGCTCCATATATCTTTTACTTGTCTAGCAAGTTCCGTGTAATTGCTTCGTTCTTCTGTCTCCTTCATCCTCATGCTGTGGTCTGCTAGTTTGGCTTTTTTTCGTCGATTTTTATGGCTCCTTGCTTGTTTAAGTTTATCTGTTTGCACCTCTATATCCCAAAGGATTTAGTGCATGTTCTAAATGCAGTAATTAGCATAGTTCCCAGTATACTGCTTTCCCCACACAGTCATGTCTGTTCTTGTATTCTTTTTTGGCCAGTTTGTTTTTTCACTTACTTATTATGTGACTTACTGTTTCGTCTCTTTGTCCACACAGTATGCATTTGCTGCTTTCATGGGTTTTATCTATTTTACCTGTTCAAGTGTCATTTTCCTAGCCACGCCCATCTGTTTTCGTGGGTATCCTCTCTTGTCAGTCTTATGAAACGTCCATGCAGTTTTTTTCCAACTCTTTTTTCTTGTCTCTTTGTTTCTAGTTTCGGTGCTTACAGAGTTGTTCATTAGGACGGTATCTCTTGTTGCGGAGATTAATATTTCTGTGTTCTGTGTTATGTATTTTTCCAGATTTTTTTGTTTTCCACACAGTATTCTCTACTTATCAGTCGTCTCCCACATTCGTTCCTTTTAATGTAGAGTCTACCCGTATCGTCTTCTGGATGTAGTGCGTTGAGCATAGCCTATAATTTTCTAGTTCTCTGGTCAAAATGCCTGCGTTCTTCTTTAGTCCAGCTTATGAATGGTCTAGTATTTCTTATTAGTTATACTGCTGAGATGTTTCTTTTATTTTACTAGATTCTTGCTACATAATTTCGTTTCTAAGAGTTTTCTTGTTCTTCGCAAATATTCTTTTCCGATTTTTACTTTCATTTCTGTAGATTTGATAGTGTCTGCTTCCAGAACTCCCAAATGTTTATAGCTCTCCTGTCCGCCTAGTACCCTAATCTCTACTTGGTTGGGCAGTTCCATGCCCTCTGTTGTCTCCAGTTTTTCACTTTTCATCTTTAGCAGTACACACTTTTCCATTCCGAATTCCATTTGAATGTCCTAGTTGAAGATTATGATAGTATTTATCAGCTTTTCCAGTTCTTTTTTGCTTTCTGCAAATTATTTCAGGTCGTCCATAGTACAATGACCTCTGAGCAACCATTTTTAGATACATTTCGTACATACATGTATGTATATATTTATGTATCTCTATAATATATATGGAAAATTAAAACGGAAAACCAAAAAGATATTATTCATCAACGTTTTGTCTTCATTATAAAACTTCCTCAGGATAAAGAAAAATGAAGAAAAATCATACAAGCATGAATTTGATTGGCTGTGGTTTGTGAGTAAGGAAAAATAAAAAAATCAGTGAGAAGAAAAATAAAGTATGCACGGCGAAATACCTCCGAAAACAATATACATCTTACGTACATCTATGGTATATACACTATACAATGTAATAATTGTCATGAAATATACGTGGGAGAAACTAAACGGGAACTGAGTAAAAGGCTTAGTGAACACAAAAGAGACATTAAAAATCGCAACTCCTTTAACGCGCTTTTCTCCCACGCTGCACAACACGACCACTCATTAAATATTGAACGGGCTATTATTAAATTCATATTAAATAAATGTCGATACAGACCCCTTGAAGTAATACTCATCACAAACTCCAACACCATCAAACAAAGTAATGGTTTCTATAATTCATCTTCGGTAATCAGCAAACTCATCATGTCTGAAGAAAAAATTAGATCAGATCCATGCTAAAGACCCCATACCACATATCTCTACATACATCTTGCATAATGTTATATAAATTACGTATTTTCAGTAAAACCCTCTCAACAATTAAGCTGCTCATAGCTCGTAAAAACACACACACTCTATATCCACCTCACGACTCTATCCCCCAGTGTATTGTCAAATAAGTTTTTTCCACAGATGATATATGGGCATACACATATATAATGTTACATACACACACACACATACATATATATATATATTGCATATGCATATGCGTATATG
>OY744533.1:27306007-27316007 GCA_963556195.1 Sepiola atlantica | reverse complement strand
CGGCCAAATTAAAAAAAGAAAGTTAATAATGAAGAGAAAAATGTAACTGTTAAACACGTGCACTTTGTTCACTACAAAATAACTTCTTAAGCAAATGCATCGTTTACTAAGCCACAGCAACAATAATAACCAAATATACTACGTAAGATTAACGTCCCTAGATCTTAACATCAGGTATAGCAACCATAAAAGAACAATAACAAACACACACATTAAACAAATCACTAGCGAACAATTACTGGGAACTCATAGAAAGCGGACGTTCGGCAATAATTTAGTGGGAAATTTTATACAACACACGTAGATTATTTTTGAATGAGCAGTTTTAAATTTAAAATTTGAAAACTCCCGAAATCTTAATTATCTGTAGAAGCGAAATAAACACCGACTGTAGACATAGAAAAAAATAAACTGTAGGATAACTATATGCATAAACATAATTAAATATTAGATAAAACTAAACTGAATCAACATTTTAAGTAACAACAAATAACAAAATAAATAAAAAATAAATCATTCCAATCACGCAATGTGCTAAAATAAGGTAGACAGGTTCTGTCTATCGTCGGCCCTTGCACCCCTACTTTGTTTATTAGTCAGGCGCAGAGGTAACAGTGCTGGGACGCCTCTAAACACTCAGTGCCTAGCCTTGTTTCCTTACTAGGACAATGAACGCCGTTCTCTTTCTCTATATTCGGGCAACTTGGAGAAAGTTTGTTCGTTACTAAGTCTTACATGACCAGTCTGGGTCTCTCTTATTCCGACAGGTTAGACAGCTTGTCTGGCTGCTGTTTCCGACTGACAGCAAGGAGCCCAAACTCTTGGGTAGCGTCAAGAACGGCTGCTCCATCATAAGTTGCATAATACCGTGGGTAGTTGTATGTGCTATGTCGCGCATGGAAAGGGACCCTGCAATTATCTCCGGTGGGCTTTCCCGAGGCCACAACCCCATAGACCAGGTCGTGACTAATGGACTTGTTGTGTGAGCTTATTGGCACCAAACAAGTACCCACCTTGGATAACCCACTCTATAATCAAAACAAACATGTCATTACAAAGAAATAAAAGCAAACCTAAACCAGACACCCAACAAAAACACTTTCGCCTCCGCCCTTGAGGCTCGCATTCACAAATATCCGGGGACTTAGAACCAACATCAACGACGTAGAAACCTTTCTCCTGACAAACTCCCAAGATATCTTAGCTCTTAGTGAAACTAACCTTCAATCCTCAATCTCCTCTCACCACTTTGACCTGACTGACTACCTCCCACTCTACCGTAAAGACTCTGACAAACATATGCACGGGCTAGGGGTTTATGTTCGGAACACCCTCCCCCTAAATAGAGAACATAGGTTAGAATACGATGAACACGACTAAATGTGCTTTAGATTGACTTTACATCACAGCGTCAGTTACTTATTTTTCGTATAGCGCTCTCCGTCGACCCAGGACTGTACTCTGCTAAACTCTTTCTCTGAAAACATAGATAGAGCACTATCAATTGACTCGAATGCCCAGATACATGTATTTGGGGATTTTAATACCCACTACCGCGACTGGTTGGGATTCTCCAGCTTTACTGACGCAGCCGGCAACTCTACGTATAATTTCTCATTAGCTCACTCCTTCTCTCAGACTGTCGATTTTCCGACCCGCATCCCCGATCGAATAGACCAACAAGCCTCACTTCTAGACCTCTTCTTGCCCTCAATGCCCGAGGTTTGTGTGACGAAAGCTCATAGCCCACTCGGGAATGCTGACCACATTGTGCTAATGATACATATCACCCTAAAAAGTCGTCCAAAAGCTGATGAACCGTTGCTTAAAACAACAAGATACTACGAGCAGGCTGATTTTGAGTCAATCAGAGATCACATCAGTGACGCCCCATGGAGGGAAACCTTCTCACTCCCTACAACCAGTGTGCAAACGAATTAACTGAATGGGTCAAAGCAAGCATTGAAGCCTATGTCCCCATGCGAAAATTCTTTAGCAAGCCCCACTCTCCTCAATGGTTCACCTCGGAATGTGCAGCTGACATTTCTGAGAGGCAACAATCATTCTATAAATTCGGCCGCCATAAGTCAGCTACTAATAGACAGACATTTATAGAGTCAAGAAATAATTGCAAAGCCGTGATAGGCGAAGCGAAGAGAAGGTATAATGAGTTAACAAAAAAACGCATCCAGTCACAGAAACTAGGTACTCGCGATTTCTGGAAAATCTACAATAGTGTAGTGAATAATGGTCAATCAACGATTCCCCCACTATCAAACCATAATGATGTCGTTTGCACGGCCACTGATAAGGCTGAACTACTTGCACAGCGTTTCGCTTCTAACTCCACTTTAGACTCAGATAACCACCCCTCCCTAAATTCCCTTTGCGAACCGAAGTCACACTTGATAACCTGGTAATCATCCCATCCCAGGTCAGAGACATCATAAAATTCCTTGACACCTCTAAAGCTTGTGGGCCTGATTTTATACCTGTAATAGTAATAAATAAATGCTCTGCTGAACTGGCCCCTGTCCTCTCCAAACTCTACAATAAATGTCTAGCTGAATCTTGCTTCCCCGATAGCTGGAAAATTGCCTCTGTGGTACCATTCTACAAGAGTCCTGGGAATCAAACCGATCCTCAGAACTATCGCCTAATCAGTCTACTGACGATCTTTGCCAACATCTTTGAATCCTTAATCAATCTAACGGCACTTAGTTAATGCTAAACTTCTATCTGACCGCCAGTATGGATTAGACAAGCACGATCTACTGCAGACATCCTAATGGTCATCTCTGAACGCATGTATCATACACTCGACAAGGCAGGATAAGCTAGGGCAGTAGCGCTTGATATATCCAGGGCCTTTGACAAGGTATGGCATAAAGGGCTTCTCCTGAAAATACGCTCACACGGTATTACTGGGCAACTACTTAATATAATTAGATCCTTCCTAAACAAAAGAAAAATCCAGGTTGTCCTCGATGGCCGTTCATCTAAGCAACATGACATAAATGCTGGTGTACCCCAGGGATCTATCATTGGACCTTTGTTGTTCTTGATCTATATAAACGATCTTCCTGGTGACATATAGTCTGAGATTCGTTTATTTGCTGACGACACCATGCTTTACTCTTGTTATGTGGGCAAAACAGACGCGATCATATCAAAGGCAATGGCTGAATCTTTAGAAAATAACCTCCAGGCTGTAGTGGATTGGGGTCATAAATGGTTGGTAACTGTTAATGCCGCAAACACAAAGCTCTTTTCTTTCAATAACTACAATAAGCCTCTTCAACCACCGATTGTCATGGCAAATAACACC
Organism: Sepiola atlantica; assembly: GCA_963556195.1. Taxonomy (NCBI): domain Eukaryota; kingdom Metazoa; phylum Mollusca; class Cephalopoda; order Sepiida; family Sepiolidae; genus Sepiola; species Sepiola atlantica. The sequence continues at coordinate 27,312,679 of OY744533.1, read as the reverse complement.
CTACCTGAGAGTTCATCATTCAAACTCTTCCGCCTAACCTTCACAGGTAACATGAATTGGAACAAATACATTGAAGACATTGCCAAGGCTGCCGCAAAGAAGGTTGGCTCCCTCTACCGTGCTAGTAAACCCCTCACACCTGACATTATCCTGTATCTCTACAAAGCCACCATTCGCCCATGCATGGAGTAGTGTTGCCACATCTGGGCTGGTGCATCATATACTAGTCTCTCCCTCTTTGACAAGCCAAGCTTCAGTTCCTGTCCCATCGCCGCAATGTAGCATCCTTATGTTTGTTTTACAAATACTTCAATAGATTATGCTCCGATGAATTGGCTACTCTGGTGCCACCTCGACGTAAATTCACTAGACTAACTCGACAATCAACTAAATCTCATTCATTTACTGTAGAAGTCCTCAGATGCCGGAGAGCCTTCTACTCAAATAGCTACTTTCCTCGTGCTGCTGGCCTCTGGAACTCCTTCCTGCCCCTGTTTCCCCAAACGTACTGACATGCAGAAATTTTAAACTAATGTAAACAGACATCTCGCTGCGCAGATCCCAATTTAGGTTGACCCCCCAACCTTCTCCCCTTTTCTTTTTTCTCAGTAGCCCCTTACGTCTACAGTGGCGGCCTGCCTTGTTTGTGGTGAACTATGTTAAAAAAAATAAGAAAAACTTGTTAATTTTACGCACTCACGAAAAAGATTCGCCACACCCAAACAAAAAAACACAACAAAACAAAAGGTTGTGAAAGGCTCGTTGTTTGACAATTGCCTTGATGATGAAACGTAGATACCTCTGTGCAGCTTAATTGTCATAAATATATGTTTATACTACAACTACTAAGCTCTAATCACGTACTGAAGTAAATATTAAAAATATATACACTATATTATATAACCTGATAATATTATATATGTATGTAGATGAAATAATTAATATATATATATATATACTGTGTTTTGGAGAAAAAGACCAGAGTGCTTAATTACGTCTGTAAGAACATTATATTTATTTTATTTAATACTAGAAGTGCTCTCCGGCGTTGTCCTGGGCAAAAGTGTTACATATGTTATTTAAATGTCTGCCTCTCTTCATCCGTCTCCCTATCTTTCTCTCTTTCCCTCTCCCTCCCACTCATTCTTCTTTGCCGACCATATTCTACTCTAGATGGACATATATACACATACACACAAACACCTTTTCAGTATGTAGATTACTGGAGGAATTAGTCGGCACAAGGGAAGTAACTCCTGGATAAAAAAATCAGCTGCTTCTCTTTAATAAATGAAATGGCTAATATAATTACTAAAAAACAAGCCCCCTTAACAAAATCTTGGTCAGTTGACCCCCTAAAGATGAATTTCTTTTATAAATTTAGATATTATTAATTCCGGGCAATTCTGCTCAAGAATATACAAACTTTATAGGTCTTCGTTTTATATATTGTATAACTTTTAGCTGAACATACACAGCCATACACACAGACAACTGCCATCTACGTAATAAATAATAGTATTCAGTAATTTGATCAGACATTGATACCTGCGGTTACATTTGCAGGTAAACAATTTCAATGATGTATTTAGTTTCTGTGAAATGTGTAAGCATCATTGAAACTGATTTGAATGTATTAACTATTAACATATTGAATTCTATAAAAACACGCGAACAGATATTGACTTTTATGTAAAGAGAAACTTAGCATGGACCATATACCATAGACGCTAAAATAAACTCTTAGTTAAAACAGTGCTAACATTGGCGTGAAGTCTGTCACTCTTCAGTCACAAATAGCATTTTCGTCGCCAAACGTGTAGATTGAATGGACGTATACTATTTTCGATGCGTCAAACTTTTCATCGGTCCGTCAGACTTAAGTTTGAAATCACGTTTTTAGATGCGTCCACATCGGTGGATCCGTCAGTCAAAACGCCGAAGTCTGAATATCATGTTTGATTGTCAGTCACGTTTCAGTTTCAAATTCCATTTGCAGTGCTGGCCATGCAGATTTAGTGGGCGTATCTCTTCTCGTTTACTTTAAGTCCATAAAACAACTTGTTTAACTCTCCGTTTGAATCTAATTTTAATCACACTTCTCGTATTTCCATGTTCTCCACTTTTGTTTCCTGCACGGTGTCAATTTTCATTCTAGTTTTCTCCTTTTTTTCTTTCTCGTTTCTCATCTCGTTTTCTAATTTTCTCATATCATTTCCTCTTTTTTCTCACCTCGTTTTCTTGATCACGTTTTTACCAGTTTCCCCTTTTAATACTCTTGTCGTTTTTCCCTTTTTTCGTTCACGTTTTCACTTTTTCTCATTTTCTCGTTCACTTTCCTTTACTAACTGAAGAGCACGAGAGTTTGTTTCTCTCATATTTTCAATCTGCTCCATCTAGGTGACATATATTTTTCTTTTGCAATTCCCTTGTAACAAGAAATAAAAATTCTTTTACTATCCGTTTCTCAGCATATCTGACATATCTTTTCAGACTCTTCATCTTTATTTCATGCTCGGTGTAATCCCAATGTCATAACTTGCACTTATATAAAAACGCTTGAACATGTTGTCTGCGACGTGTGATTGCGGCAAAAAAGCTAACTGGCTGCGAATTTATATCTATCTATATGACTTACTAGTGCGAAGAGAAGAATTCCTCTATCGAAGAATGTAAATCGAATGGTGAGATTATAAATTAGGATTACACCCACAGTGTTCAGAATCCATTTACTGAGCGACATCTCTTCGAAATCTTTTTAACCAAGACAAGAATTTAGTAGCCCAATAATAAAACGCCTATATGTGATAGAAGTTCTGGTGTTAACATTGCCATGATCGATAGTACACTTCCCGAGAGTTGAATGTTTACTCTCCGAAGCCTGACTTTCTCAAGAAACATGGAGTGGAATAAGTACATCTGTTTTCCTGACCGTACACATATGCAGAAATTTAAATGTAATGTGAACAAATATCTTGCTTCCCAAATTCCGATCCTGGTAAGTTACCCTTATAAATCTGACCCCTATCACAGTAGTCTCTTACTCTTCAGTGGAAATATGCTCTTTTGGGGCCGAACAAAAAAAAACATGACTTCAAGCAACGATCTTTTTAACGCACAATATAATCCATGGTGAACATAAACGCATTTCGATAAGACCTTATAAAACTTTAAAAATGAATAACGTTGCTTTTAAATACCTTGTCCGGTGGTAAAAGCTGTTTGGTGGCGCTATGGTTTCCAGTACTTAAGAGGACAGGGTATCGCACGTGCTATTACACGTTGTATTTCAGAAAAGGAATTCCAGAGTTACATCCGATTCCTTTAAAGCATGTCGACGCATTCTGCTTCACGGTAAACAAATAACACTAATACTATTGAAATAATAAAAATGGCCAACAAATTTACCAATATTCACAATTCGTGCCTAGAATGTATTTGATGAAACAATGCATGAAGCATATTGTAACAAGGGACAATATTTCCAATTTTTATGTTGAGAAAAAAGAAGAAGAGGGTATTGAAAAGGGGAGATAACTTTATTGTGTTGATAGGCAAAGAAACATGATGAGCAAGGACAGATAGAGATTAATGGCTAAATCTGGCTTCATCCCAGGTGGATTAACTGTGAAATAGTTGCGTCTTTTAGGACGTGTCATAGAGTTGAATTAGATGATAATCGGCCGGCTTTACTGAGTCGAGTTGGTCGTGCTTAGTAATAGGTAAATAGGAATGACAATACAAAAAGAATAAAGAGATTTCGTTTTCTTTCTGACAGAAGATGAAGATAGGATCATTTGTGGTAAATAATGAATCGACATTGATTTAGTCCACTCTGTTCTCATATGATAACCGCTGTGATGAAGCTACTGCATTGATTTATATTGTCTTTTGTTGTTAATAATTACCAAAAAAGAAATAACGTTTTGGCTTGTAGTTTATTTGTTCATTTTTTTTTAATTTTACGAGATTCGTCTTCGCATTCTCATTTGAGGATATATATGTTTGATTTCCGGTTGGTGAGTTCGTCTGTCACGCTTTAGTTTAACACCGTGTGTTTCATTTGTCTGTCACGTTCAGAATAATATCTAAACTGGTAGATTGAATGGACGCCTTTAACTATATGAGTGTGTCTGTTCATCGATCGGTCTGTCACGCTTAAGTTTGAAATCATATTTTCTTTGGTTTGTCACGTTTAAGTTTGAAATAGTATATTCGTTGGTTTGTCACGCTTAACTTTGAGATAGTATATTCGTTGTTTTATCACGCTTAAGTTTCAAATATTATTTTCGTTGGTCTGTCATATGAAAATTAGAAATAGCAATTTCGGTGGTCTTTCACGTGGAAGTTAGAAATACTATTTTCGTCAGTTTATCACGTACAAGTAGAAATAGCAATTTCGTCCGTCTGTCATGTTAGAGTTCGAAAGAGCAATTTCGTTGGTCTGTCACGTTAAAGTTAAAAATAGCATTTTCGTTAGTCTGTCACGTGAAAGCTCGAAATAGCATTTTCGTCAGTCAGTCAGGTGAAAGTAAGAAATAGATATTTCGATGGTCTGTCACGTAAAAGTTAGAAATAGCAATTTAGATTAACTGTCACGTGAAAGTTAGAAATAGCAATTTCGTTGGTCTGTCACGTGAAAGTTAGAAATAGCAATTTCGGAGGCCTGTCACGTGAAAGTTAGGAATAGCAACTTCGGTGTTCTGTCACGTGAAAGTTAGAAATAGCAATTTCGGAGGCCTGTCACGTGAAAGTTAAAAATAGCAACTTCGGTGTTCTGTCACGTGAAAGTTAGAAATATCAATTTTCGAGGCCTTTTACGTGAAAGTTCGAAATAGCATTTTTGTGAGTCTGTCACGTGAAAGTAAGAAATAGCAATTTCGGTGGTCTTTCACGTCAAAGTTAGAAATAGCAATTTCGTTGGTCTGTCACGTCAAAGTTAGAAATAGCAATTTCGTTGGTCTGTCACATGAAAATTAGAAATAGCAATTTCGTTGGTCTGTCACATGAAAATTAGAAATAGCATTTTTGTAAGTCTGTCACGTGAAAGTAAGAAATAGCAATTTCGTTGGTCTTTCACTTTAAAGTTAGAAATAGCAATTTCGTTGGTCTGTCACGTCAAAGTTAGAAATAGCGATTCCGTTAGTCTGTCACATCAAAGTTAGAAGTAGCGATTTCGTTTGTCTGTCACATGAAAATTAGACATATCATTTTTGTTAGTCTGTCACGTGAAAGTTAGAAATAGCATTTTCGGTGGTCTCTCATGCTTAAATTTTAAATATTTCAACTATTAAACGCACATATTAAATAGATGCATCTAAAGAATATTTCTTTCTTTTTTTGTTTCTATTTTCTCTTTATTTATCTTCTTTTTATTTATTTTCTTTTTATTTATTTTAAATTTGTTTAAAAATGTTTCTAAAATCATAACCGGCTTTTTTTATTCTTCATTATCTTTTCTTTGTGTTTTATTGTCTTTTTATATTTCTTTTGTTTATCCTTTTTGTTTTCTTTTTATTTATTTTCTTTTTCTAAAATCGTAACCGGCTTTTTTTTATCTTTCATTATCTTTTATTTGTGTTTTATCGTCTTTTTTATATTTTTCTGTATTTATTTCGTTTGTGTATACTTTTCGTTTTCTTTTTACTTATTTCTTATTCAACTTTACTCATTGTATCTCTTCATTGTTTCTTAATATCTTGCACCTTTGATAAGTTGTAAAAATTATATTTCAAATATCGCGCAAAAATAGAAGTTAGTTATCATTCAATCGGAAATATTTAGTTGAATCATTATGCGGTGATATTGTAAAAAACATAATCAAATATCAACATTATATTCATAACATACAAATGCATTTTAATAGACACGAAATTTCCGTCCACATATGCGCGCAAACGTTAAGAAACTAAATGAATTTTTAGACTAAACACATTAAAGTCAGGTCTAAACACCGATGTGAGTGCATTATTTGGATTAGTTAGACTATTATTCTTGTCTTGAATGTTATTCTCACATTGTTTCGACCGATGTAACCTCCAATCTTTTTCAGATGTATCTGTTCGAACTCGTAAATCTGTACGGAATTTCGAACGGAACCTGTTATTAAATCCATTTAACACTTATATCCGTTGTTCCACTGGTCTTTGCGGACAATTCTGTTACAAATATGAAGAGCTTTAAACCTATTCATGTTATAGATTAGTTGTCTTATGCTCATGTGAGAATCTGAAAACACAAATAGGAAACCAATGGAAGACACCATCTGTCTGGCAATGTACAACCAAGAGGCAGATTGAAATCAAAAAGCATGTCCATGGTCAAACAGAGCCTTTGCCTTGCACGGACACAGAACTACCACATTAACAGATAGAACGATTAGAATTAAGATTTAAACGAATCTATCCAAGAACCCAGAAAAAATCTCCTACATGGAACAGATGTCCCAAGGAAGGGCTGGGTGGTCATGGACCGAGTAAGAGCGAAAGTTGGAAGGACAGCCGGAAACCTCCACAGGCGGGTAACAGCAATAAGCAACTGCCCTTGTAAAACTCCCAGATAGACAATGGTGCACATCCTCAATGACTGAAGTGATTGAACAAACTTGTACTTACAAAACACACACACATATATATATATATATATATATATATATATATATATATATATATA
>OY744533.1:27278507-27301007 GCA_963556195.1 Sepiola atlantica | reverse complement strand
TTATATAAATATATATATATATATTTATATATGTATATATATATATGTATATTTATATATGTATATATATATTTATATATATGAATATATATATATATATATTTATATATATGAATATATATATATTTATATATATGAATATATATATATTTATATATATGAATATATATATATTTATATATATGAATATATATATATTTATATATATGAATATATATATATATTTATATATATTAATATATATATATATATTTATATATATGAATATATATATATTTATATATATGAATATATATATATTTATATATATGAATATATATATATTTATATATATGAATATATATATATTTATATATATGAATATATATATATATTTATATATATGAATATATATATATATATTTATATATATGAATATATATATATATATTTATATATATGAATATATATATATATATTTATATATATGAATATATATATATATTTATATATATGAATATATATATATATATTTATATATATGAATATATATATATATTTATATATATGAATATATATATATATTTATATATATGAATATATATATATATTTATATATATGAATATATATATATATTTATATATATGAATATATATATATATATATGAATATATATATATATTTATGTATATGAATATATATATATATATATATATTTATATATATGAATACATATATATATTTATATATATGAATACATATATATATTTATATATTTGTATATAAGTATATATATATATTTATATATTTGTATATATGTATATATATTTATATATTTCTATGTATGTATATATTTATATATATGTATATATATATTTATATATATATGTATATATATTTATATATTTCTATGTATGTATATATTTATATATATGTATATATATATTTATATATGTATGTATATGTGTTTATATATTAAAATATATGTATATATGTATTTATATATATATGTATTTATATATATGTATATATATATTTATTTATATATATATATATTTATATATATGTATATATGTATTTATTTATATATATATATGTATTTATATATATGTATATATATATTTATTTATATATATATATTTATTTAGATATATATATATTTATATATATGTATTTATATATATGTATATATGTATTTATATATATGTATATATATATTTATTTATATATATATATATATTTATATATGTATATGTATATTTATATATATATATTTATATATGTATATGTATATTTATATATATATATGTATATATTTATATATGTATGTATATACATATATATGTATATATTTATATATGTATGTATATACATATATATGTATATATTTATATATGTATGTATATACATATATATGTATATATTTATATATGTATGTATATACATATATATGTATATATTTATATATGTATGTATATACATATATATGTATATATTTATATATGTATGTATATATTTATATATGTATGTATATATTTATATATGTATGTATATATTTATATATGTATGTATATATTTATATATGTATGTATATATTTATATATGTATGTATATATATGTATATATTTATATATGTATGTATATATTTATATATGTATGTATATACATATATATGTATATATTTATATATGTATGTATATATTTATATATGTATGTATATATTTATATATGTATATATTTATATATGTATGTATATACATATATATGTATATATTTATATATGTATGTATATACATATATATGTATATATTTATATATGTATGTATATATTTATATATGTATGTATATACATATATACATATATATGTATATATTTATATATGTATGTATATACATATATACATATATATGTATATATTTATATATGTATGTATATACATATATACATATATATGTATATATTTATATATGTATGTATATACATATATATGTATATATTTATATATGTATGTATATACATATATACGTATATATTTATATATGTATGTATATACATATATATGTATATATTTATATATGTATGTATATACATATATATGTATATATTTATATATGTATGTATATACATATATACATATATATGTATATATTTATATATGTATTATATACATATATACATATATATGTATATATTTATATATGTATGTATATACATATATATGTATATATTTATATATGTATTATATACATATATACATATATATGTATATATTTATATATGTATGTATATACATATATATGTATATATTTATATATGTATGTATATATGTATATATTAATATATGTATGTATATATGTATATATTAATATATGTATGTATATATGTATATATTTATATATGTATGTATATACATATGTTTGTATATACATATGTATGTATATACATATATATGTATATATTTATATATGTATGTATATACATATATATGTATATATTTATATATGTATGTATATACATATATATGTATATATTTATATATGTATGTATATATTTATATATGTATATATTTATATATGTATGTATATATTTATATATGTATGTATATACATATATATATGTATATATTTATATATGTATGTATATACATATATATATGTATATATTTATATATGTATGTATATACATATGTATATATTTATATATGTATGTATATACATATGTATATATTTATATATGTATGTATATACATATGTATATATTTATATATGTATGTATATACATATATATGTATATATTTATATATTTATATATGTATGTATATACATATATATGTATATATTTATATATTTATATATGTATGTATATACATATGTATGTATATACATATATATGTATATATTTATATATGTATGTATATATGTATATATTTATATATGTATGTATATACATATATATGTATATATTTATATATGTATGTATATATGTATATATTTATATATGTATGTATATACATATATATGTATATATTTATATATGTATGTATATACATATATATGTATACATTTATATATGTATGTATATACATATATATGTATACATTTATATATGTATGTATATACATATATATGTATATATTTATATATGTATGTATATATGTATATATTTATATATGTATGTATATACATATATATGTATATATTTTTATATGTATGTATATACATATATATGTATATATTTATATATGTATGTATATACATATATATGTATATATTTATATATGTATGTATATACATATATATGTATATATTTATATATGTATGTATATACATATATATGTATATATTTATATATGTATGTATATACATATATATGTATACATTTATATATGTATGTATATACATATATATGTATACATTTATATATGTATGTATATACATATATATGTATATATTTATATATGTATGTATATACATATATATGTATACATTTATATATGTATGTATATACATATATATGTATACATTTATATATGTATGTATATACATATATATGTATACATTTATATATGTATGTATATACATATATATGTATACATTTATATATGTATGTATATACATATATATGTATACATTTATATATGTATGTATATACATATATATGTATACATTTATATATGTATGTATATACATATATATGTATACATTTATATATGTATGTATATACATATATATGTATATATTTATATATGTATGTATATACATATATATGTATATATTTATATATGTATGTATATACATATATATGTATATATTTATATATGTATGTATATACATATATATGTATATATGTGTATGTGTGTATATATTTATATATGTGTATGTGTGTATATATTTATATATGTGTATGTGTATATATTTTTATATATATGTGTATGTGAGTATATATTTATATATGTATATATATTTATATATGTATGTATTTATACATATATATATGTATTCGTTATTTGCTGTTATTGTTAGCGATAATAGCTTTTTAATGATAATAGGAATGCGCTTTCTAAGCGTTTGAGAGAGTTTACTTCCTTATATACAACATGTCGCCCAATATTTTTATGTACGTGTGTATATATATATATATATATATATATATATAGAGAGAGAGAGAGAGAGAGAGTTGATATCAACAAAATTGGAACAGTATTTTTATCAGTTCCAAGAATGCAAACGCTGCTATTATTTGTTGTACGAGCGTTTCCAAGTCAATTTGGAGAACATTTATTTTGTATTATACGTTTGATTACACCAAACTGTGTCTTCTTCACCGCTTTTTACAACATCACATACATAAGTCATTTCAGAAGAAACATCAGATTTCAGTATCATGTAAAAAAACATATATTCAGAAAATATTGGAGGCATAATCTGCCATCATGAAAACATATATTACTCCATCAGTCGGTTTAAAAATAATAATAGCAATAGAAAATAAATAAGAAACTGAAAACTAAATATTTCAAATATAAAATTAACCAATAATAATAATAATAATAATAACTATAATAATAACCATTATAATTATAAAATTAAGAAAAATTAGAAAAACTAAAATAAAATAAAATTAAGATATAAAAAGATACACATTATAATTAATTATAATAACAGAGAATAAAATATGATAAAATATAATAAAGTATAATCAAACAAAATAAATAGGAATAGATTAGAATAAATCTAAGAAAATAACTGAATTAATAAATAAATGTGTTCCAGTGTGAATAAGAACTCGCCATATTTGAAAAAAGTTTTCGACTTTCATGAGTCGTCATCAGCCACGTGATTGTGTTACAAAATAAAAACTAGTGAATTTATTAGGAAAGTGAATTAAGATTGTTTTTAAAACATTGTAATATAACCTCAACCTCCTCGTATCGAGCTTGATTGATCATGGGTTAACGTGCTAGAATGAGTAACGCTTCGATAATGGGGAGGCGACGGTTAAAATTGAGACAGCGGGTATGGCAGTGTTTTTCGTTAATTTATTTCAGAAGTCTTTTTTGGAAATGTCGTGTGCGATTAGATGTTGTTAGATGAGGCTCCATCTCCAACACCAACACTGGAGTACAACATTAAGTCGCTGGCACTCCAACTCGAAAAATTCGATCGAAAAGAAACAGGAACTGTCACTTATGTTTAACCAAACATGTTTAAAAGTAAAAATGCTGATCAAATATATGAATGTACTTTTCGTTTGATTTTACTTCAGTCGAAGTTCTAAAGAAATCAAGGGGCTGTTTTCTACAGCTAACACTTGATCTCTGTATGAAGTTTTTCTTTATTTCTCAAACGTTGAGGTTAACCACATTAATGTTTCTCTCCCTAATTAACCAGTTTACTATAGTATAGTATAGTTTTCTTGTAGTATCTTGGTCTTACTGGATTTCAAGACAAGAATTCATCTAGTCTGGTGGAGTATCCAGCTTAGTTCTGTTATTTGAGGTAACATTACTTGGAGAAGGCGCACATTTCCTAGTATGAGCCAGTGTATAGCAGTGTCGAAGGGATCTTATTTGTGTTTCGAATACTATGTTATTTTGAATAGTTGGTCAGTCTTTACTTGTAGGGGGAGTATCCTCATGCCAGCTTGTCATGACAAACCCTTGTACAGAGAAACACTCGGAGATTGTGTCTAGTAGGTAATTCAAACTCTTCTGTACATATATTTATTAATGTTCATTTAATTAATTATAGATAAAATATTATACCTTAACTATATTAAATATTTTAACCATTTTATCAATAATTATATATATATATATATATATATATATATATATATATGTATACACACGTTGTTAGTTTTTCTCTACTCTATACTTATTTTCATAGTAGGCATTCGACGGAGCTTCAATTACTGGTCCCCCTGTAAAACATTCACAGCAAGAACTCGTCTTTTACTATCACGGTAACAAAAATCCCTTCTTTCATCTGCAGATCTAAACACAAACGAAATTGCCCACGAACAGAGATTGTTTCCAAACACTTCTAATATGTGGAACAAATTACCACTGTATTGCTTCTATACAGACTCCAAAAATAGTCGTCTTCAAGTCCAATGTGAACAAATACTTGTCTATTCTGTCCATCTTTTTAAATCGTCTCATGGCGGTTTTTCTCGTCCAGTTGACAATTTTATAAACCTTTCTCATCGAGTGGCTTTTAGCTTTAATAAGTTGTAACAACTTAATATAACTATACATATAAACTAGAAGAATAGCCGTCCAAGAACGGGTAAAATAAATTCTCCTAACAGAAGAATTTGCACCACTTTTATGGCTCTTTCAAAGATTATAATAAAGATATAAGTCTGCTAAACTTTTTGTCTAGAATCCTACTTCTAATTTCTATCAAAATTTATCGCATAATTTTTATATTAGAAAATGTCTGAAATTTAAGGCTTAAGCTACGGCGGTTGTAAGACGAAATTAAAATCTTGCTTAATTGGGGTTGAATAACTATGGATCTAATTAAATACAAGGGAAGTTGTACCTACATTATGCACTTAAAACTCTATAACATATCCCAAAGAAACTGAAATTTGGGGAATATTTATTAATTGATGTCTAATAACAATTATTAAAATTTCACATATTTTGTCATCTGAATTTTTACTAGGGGCTTACTCTCTCTTTGCCCCTTAGCATATAACTCTAACTATATAACTATGGTTTTTATATAGGTTACACTTGATTGTCTATAGAATGTCGGCATTCCTTTTAGCACATTCCAATTATAGTTACAATCAACTCCCCAACCTAAAGGCTGGGGGAGCAAAAAGCGGGGCATCCACTTCCTTTGATCGGCAAATGTGTTCTGCTGCTTTCCTGGTCTACTTTCGATCGTCGACGTACGCCTGCGATTGTTTTTTATACACGCTTGAATAAGCATGCTTCAAAATACAAACAAAACAAATGTTTATAGTTAATCAAAACAATCGCAGTCGCATTCCAAATTCGCGCCTACCCACACCGGTGACCTACACCATAATAGCACCTATCATTTCTATTCACTATCTTGCTTGTCACATATTGTTATATAATATCAACCCGAAATTTATATCGGCAGGTGAGTGGCGATTTGAGCCCGAGAAAAAACACCTCGTCGGACTTCTGTGCGAGTGTCTTTCTTCACTAACCCACACTCCTTCACCGCCATCGACAATAAAAATATATCCTTACATTTTTATTTATCAGGGTGTCGTATTTGTTTGAAGCACAACACACATACAGCATTTACACATTAGTACGAATTCTCTTGTAATTCTTTTTAATTATAATTCACATCAGCTCATTACCGCTCATTGAAAATGTGCCTGGTTAGGGGTGCATCAAAGTGAAAAAAAATCTTACAGTAATCTACCACCGAGAAATATAAATAAATAAAAATGAAAATTACGTATGTAAATAACACAGTGTGTATAACACAACTTACACATCAGCCTAGCAGACTACTTGTGAGGTACTTCGATATTAGTTAAACAAATACACTGCACTCAAGAATCTCTGGCGATGCAAACAAACTAATAAAAAAGGTAATATTATAAACGATATTTTACAGGCAATAACCCTCTGCATCTGAAACCATCGTAAGAATACTTCTCTACATTAAGCTAATGTGTCTATATCTCCTATAGACCTACATATATGTTCACCCTCTATTTATATGGATTTTCAATGGAATATATTAGAGTACAAACATGGAAGTGATCACTATCCTATTATTTTTTTTAAAAATACGAGAAGAAAAAATACAATAATGTGGAGTTTAATATACGGAAAACATTGGATTCCGAGAAGCAAATTGTTGAACCTCTGATATCTACAACATCTAATGCTTTAGTAGTGACCTCTAAAACCAGCAATCTTGGATGCCGAAAATATCAATAAGATATGAACAAAACTGATTATAAACCTGATGAAATAACATCTCTTATAAATAACTAAAACAAGAAGTATTGTAAATTTTAACTTTCTTTGCTCTAAACGAACCTACAGTGGTTCATAAGCTGTAAAACAAAATCAAATCAAATCAAATTCTGGAATAGATTAATAAATTAAAAACAAAACTGCATATGCAAATCCTTATTTCTGCTTGTTTTATTTGATTTACTGTTTACAGCATGTCTCTATCGAGATGAACGTCTTTTCCTGGACAACCTCGCAGGGGAGGTGGAAAAGACTCGAAAAAGACGCCCGTTTATTTGACATCAAACACCCAAGAGGCAGGATCTATCTCACTTGTTTGTCACACCGCTTCCTGCCATGACGCCACTTCCTGTACACGCCAGCCTACCCTGACTCCACTTCTAAAATTTAGAATGTGTGAAAGGTCATAACGCCCATCCGAACATGACATTTTTTTAGCGTATTGTTATAAAGATTAGGGGACCCCATGGTAGTTCTCGCAGTTTCAGGATTGGTATGGGTAGATTTTAATATTGTTTAAAATTAAAACAATTTTTATAATAAAACTGAATATTTCGTATTTCATATAACATCCGCGAAGGCATTACCTTCTAATTAAGGGTGTATTATTTATGTTGTCATAAGACCATCCTCCGAGGTATACTACCTATTTTTAAGAGGGGTAGTATCTGTTCTGTTGTTATGATACCATCTCTTCAGGCATTATATCGTCTTTTTTGTAGTAGAATCTTTTTCCCAGGAATTACCTTCACCTTTGTGGCAATTTCTTGATGATGCACGCCAGTCGGCTGTTTATTAGCAAACTTAACACTGACACTATATGTACTAGCGAACATATGCGAGTGGAGAAGCATATTATTGCTAGTACATTTTAAAAACTCTTTACTTCTTTTGTGGCTGAAAGAAGAATGTGGTGACATCAGAACTCAACACTCTAACAAATGGCTTGCTCTCAATTACCTGAACCCTGCTGAATTCCAACAGCTTGTAATTTCTCTCAAACTATCACTAACCCTAACCCCAAACCTAACCCTAACCCTAACCCTATCCCTAACCCTAACCCTAACCATGAAGGTGCCCAGGTCACTGTACGTTAACTCAAGGACGTGTTCAATTCTATACCTCGCCATTCGATACGATGCTCAACCTCACGTTGTAACATCAACTAAATACTGAAGACATGAATGTGTGCATCACAAGCATTAGATTTCGTCCTTGAAAAACGTTGAAGTAGAATCGCCAAGAAAACGCTAGACACCTGACAGCTGGAGATAGAGGGGAGCGAACTGAGTGGCAGTGAGGGTATTTTTGTGCCTCGAGGCACGTAGAAGTCAGTCTTGTGTAGGGCTTCATCTGGCGTGTCTATGTGCGAAGCGATCGATAGGACAACAATAGCGTTTTTCCCGCGCTTCGACTTCAGTTTAACATCTTTGTCGGAAACACTTACCAAACTCGTTTTAAATTCTATTCGTATTGTGCATGATTCCCTACGTATGCAAGTGGACATCTGTCGAGGGGACAAGTTTGTCGAGGGTGACAAGAGTTGCAGCATTACAATATAAAATCTTGCAGATAATTTAGATAAAAAAATGAAGATGCCACCCCACTCTCTATGACTCTTACCTACTATTCTCTCGTTTTCTATTTCTTATTCTCTCTAATTTATATTAATACCGATGATGAAAAACTTCACTGCTGCCTTTGTTTAACAGTTTCTATCTATCTATCTATCTATCTATCTATCTATCTATCTATCTATGTATCTATCTATCTATCTATCTATCTATCTATCTATCTATCTATCTATATGTATATGTATGTATCTATCTATTTATCTATCTATCTATCTTCTGATGTAATTATTTCCCTTATTTCTTTATAATTAGTATAGTGTTATATTTTTTTCAATCAATCTCATGCATGTGTACATATTTATCTCGATCTAGCTGTACACGTATACATATATATTTATATATATATATACATATTTATTTATATATATATGTATTATATGTATATACATATTTATTTATATATATATATATATATGTATATATATATTTATTTATATATATATATATATATGTAAATATACGTTTATTTATATATATATGTATATATATATACTTATTTATGTATATATATATTTATTTATATATATATTTATATATATATGTATATATATATATTTATGTATATATATATTTATTTATATATATATTTATATATATATGTATATATATATATTTATATATATATATGTATATATATATATTTATTTATATATATATTTATATATATATATGCATATTTATTTATATATATATTGATATATATATGTATATATATATATATTGATATATATATGTATATATATATATTTATATATATATATGTATATATATATTTATTTATATATATATATTTATTTATATATATATATTTTATATATATATATGTATATATATATTTATATATGTATGTATATATGAATCTATGTATATATATATATGTATGTATATATATGTATATAGATGTATGTATATATATATATGTATGTATATATATATATGTATATATATGTATGTATATATGAATATATGTATATATAGATGTATGTATATGTATATGTATGTATATATGAATGTATGTTCATGTATGTATATATGAATGTATGTATATATGTATATATGAATGTATGTATATATATATGTGTATATTTCTTTTGCTCTCTCTTTTCTTTACTCTCTCCTTCTCACTTCTTTTCTCTCTCTCCATCTATGATTTTAATTTTAACATTGAAATTTTATTTTTAATGATGATATCGTTTTTCATATTCATTATAGTTTTTGTTTATTAATTTTTCTTATAGATTTATATATTATTTCTCTAATTATGTTGTTTGATTTAACTGTTGTATTCTATAAATATCTATTACAATTTTATACTGTTTATAATACTATATGTCTCATATATTATTCTTGTCCTAATTATAATTAATAGTTATTATTATAATCATTATTATTCTTATAGATTATTACTTTTATTTTACTTTATTCCCTGATTCAGTTACTTTTTCATATTTTAATCCTTTACATACTTTCACAATTATTGATTTTCTTTATCTTTACTTCAAATTATTTGATATTTATTTATTTTAACCCGTATTTTATTTTGTTTAAAATACTATATATTATTATTTATTTTATGAATAAGATTATATAAAATTATATGAATGGTTGTTTGCATACTATCATAAATTCATATATATTTCTTGAAAAAGTAGTAAATTTTGATGTTTTTTTTTTGTTGCTTAACTTCTATTTGTGGTGTGAGGGGAGCTGAAGAAGCGTTTAGAATCCTCAAAAGTATAAAATATTCCAAATCGTCTTAGAAACGATCGTACGCCAAATACTTGTTGAGTTTGAATTCTTGGAACTTATATCAATAATGCCCTAATAAACTATATAACCGATAGCTTTAAAAAGTCGTCGACATCTTACACTTTCTTTTGTTCTGCCTTGTTTTCTTCTGTGTATTCTCATTTCTATATCTTATATCTATGTTATCAAAGTGCAACTATTTAAACAATTACTCATTTTTGATAAAGTCTTTCGAATAGAAACATATTCAATCAAACCATAAGAGTTACTTTGTATTTTGGGGGGTATATATCTATCTGCGGCTGGTCTGCCTTTGCTTGTTTTTTTCAATATACCCATATCTTTCTTGCGTGCATTTAACATTAATACGTCATTACATATAAAGACCATAAGTCATTGGAGGATGAAGAATGAATTTTCAATTGAATGATAATGAATTTTCAATTGAATGATAATGAATTTTCAATTGAATCATAATGAATTTTCAATTGAATCATAATGCATTTTCAATTGAATGATAATGAATTTTCAATTGAATCATAACGAATTTTCAATTGACAGATAATGAAAATTCAATTGAATCATAATGCATTTTCAATTGAATGATAATGAATTTTCAATTGAATCATAACAAATTTTTAATTGACAGATAATGAATTTTCAATTCACAAATCATGAAAATTCAATTGAATCATAATGCCTTTTCAATTGAATCATAATGAATGTTCAATTGAATTATAATGAATGTTCAATTGAATGATAATGAATGTTCAATTGAATGATAATGAAAATTTAATTGAATCATAATGCATTTTAAATTGAATCATAATGCATTTTCAATTGGATCATAATGAATTTTCAATTGACAGATAATGAAAATTCAATTGAATCATAATGAATTTTCAATTGAATCCTAATGAATTTTCAATTGAATGATAATGAATATTCAATTGAATGATAATGAATTTTCAATTGAATGATAATGAATTTTCAATTGAATAATAATGAATGTTATCAGTTGGAGTCGATGAATGGAATATACATAATTTGAACACCTGACGACGGTTTATGACAAGTGCTTGTTGACATTGTAGACTACACCATGGTCGTCTTAAAATTCAGAGAAGAGGCCCCGTTTCAATGTTTTCCAGAGATAGGAAGTTCTTGGACAAAGGGTAGGTTAATTGCAGTTGTGCCAATAAGACGAGTTCTTACTGAGAATGTCATACAAGTAGGAACAACAAATTAGAGCTCAGTCTCTACATCAATAGCAATCTGTTCATATCTATCTTCATTTCTCCCCCGTCTTCACCTTACTTTCTCTTTCTTTTTTCTTTCTCTCTCTCTCTTTGCTTCTCTTCCTCCCATTCTTTTATTCCCATCCTCTTTCTCTCTCCCTATCTCTTTCTGTATCTATATATTTTCATTTCTCGCTTTCTCTTTCCCCGTCTTTCTCTCCCACTCTATCGTCTCCCTCCCTCCATCGATATATTGTCTCCTTTCTGTGTACTTCCATCTTTCTCTTTCTTTGATCTCTCTTTCCTCTCTTTTCTCTTTCTCTCTTTCCCCTTTCTCTCTTTCCCCTCTCTATTTCTTTCTTGCTCTCCATTTTCTTTCTCTCTCAGCCCCTTTTCTTTCTCTCTCTCCACCTTTCTCTTCCATTTCTTTCTAGCTCTCCTTATCCCCCTGTATTTCTCTCTCTCTTTATCACCATGCTGTTTCCGCTGCCTATCTTTACTCGACGCTATATTCTTACGAATGTCAATTTTCAATCTCACTTTTGTGAAATAAAATTCATGCCATTTTTACAACTAAAGATTTTGTTTCTTTTCCTATGACAAGAAATATTTGATTCCACAGACATATTCTCACAACAAATGTAAGATCCTCAATCTTTCATCATAAAAATTTAGCTTAAGAATACCAGCCTCAAAATAAATGCAATTTCCCCGCTACTCATTCGGTTGTAATAAATCCCGATCGAATTACATATTTTAATTTATTTTCGCGAGAGAATTCCCCAATATGAAAATTGTTGTCATTTGAAAGATTATTAGAATTTGAAAATAAACCGTTTCAATGGTTTCGTTTCGTCTGAATGTGTTCGTGTCTGTACATATTTTTGATTTTGCATCAACCGTTTTTTCTTCTTTATTTGCAGTCCCTTCATTAAGTTAATTTCTTTTTCTTTTGTTTTCTTTTATCTTCTCTAATTTCTTTTTGAAATTATCTGTCATTATAATTCATAATTATTTCGATGTTTCCTATTCAATAGCAAACATTTCTATCTTTAATTTCATTTCGTATTTGAATTTCTGTTTGTTTGTTTTTAATGGGGTATTTTTGACTTTCATCTTTCTAAATTTTTTACTTTCATCTTTCTAAATTTTCAAATATGACCTTTTAACTGTCTTCTTTTGAGTTTGCTGCTAATATTTCTCTGTCTTTTTTTTTCTTTCTTTCTTTTTTTTTCCTATTGTCTATAATATCATTTCTTTATTTCTTTTTGAATTATATCTGTATTTACTTTGATCTTCATACAAGTAGTTTTTTCCCTTTTTTTTTCGTTTACTTTCAGTTTTGTACTGTGCATTTTGTTTTCTGTTTTATTTCTTCTTTCTTCTTATACAATAAAGATACCCATTTTTTTTCATTCTTTCTTTTTTTTTCTTTCTTTGCTTAATTTTTTTATTTCATTCTTTACTCCATTCGTTATTTCCATCATTCTTTGTTTCATTCCTTCTTTTATTCCTAACCACTGGATTATTCCTTTTTTATTTAATTCATTCATTCCTTATTCTTTTTTCCTTCAATATTTCTTTCATTTTTCCTACTTTATTTCTTTCCTTCTTTTATTTCATTCTTTCTTTTATTCTTTTCCCTCATTATTTCCCCAATTCTAATCTTCATTATTTCCTTAATTCTTTCCATTTTTATTTCTTTAATCTTTTCCATCATTATTCTTTTCATATCATTGTTTCTTTAATACATTCCTTTTTATTATTACTTCCTTCAATATTTGTTTCCTTCATTCTTACTTTCTTTCATTCATTCTTTTTTATTCCTTTCTTTCATTGTGTTATTCCTTTTTCTTTTATTTCTGTACTAGGTATTCAATTTTCTGTTATCCACTTCTATCTCGGTATATAACTACCGTCATTTTCTTTCATTCCTATATAGTTCATGTTTTTACTGAGTATTCAATCTTCTTCTTTTTTGAACCATTAGGTGTTTTTTGGGTGCTTCTGTAATAAAAAGCCGAAAAAAAGTTTTTATTGTTTTATAGTGTTGGAGAGGGCAGTAAGGGGCAGATGACACTTACTACGATTTTTAATCAAGATTTACTCTGAAATTAGGAACATGGATGTTAAATTTTCAAATTCAAAGATATACTTTATTTTACCGAAGACAGTTAGGGTTTAGGGTTATTATTAATTAAATTTATTTAAATTACATTTTATAAAAATATATTGTTTGAAAGCTAGAGCTGTTGTGAAGAGTTACCTGCCCCTTATTTACCTCTCCTACACTAAAAGACAAAAAAAACTTTTTTTCGGCTTTTTAATACAGAAGCACCGTTTTTTTTATTTTGTCTTTCATCCATTCTTATTTTTATTGTTTAGTTTACAACATTTTCTTTCTCTTTTAAATATGACCCCTTCTATCTGTCATTTCGTTTCTTTAATTTTTATACAAAAAGTAAAAATGTGAACATACACACTCGCCCATTTTTACTTTTTCTTTCTTTCAACCATTGTTTATTCTTTGTTTCAGTTCCTTCATTATTTAAGCGCCGATCCTGTTACCTTTTTAAAATTAAATTTTCATAACTTGTTAATAATCTATAATTATTTCAATGTGTATTATTCAATGCGAAGGAGTCCTTTGATAAATTGTATACTTTTGCTATTTTCTGATGTCTATTCTTTAGTTGTTATTGTTTGATATAGAAGGATAACATATTCACTTTCATTACTTCGCTCATTATCTTCCTTTCTTTTTTATTAACTGCGCGATCCTTTACCCGTTTCCTCTTGTCTTCTTTCCTTCTCTTATTTATAAAATAACAATGTTCTATTTCCTTTCTCTTTTTTTGATTTTTCTTTCGTCCACTTGTCGTTTTTTCCACCAGTTTTTATTATTAGTTTTTGTTCGTTCATTATTTGAGAGGCGTCTCTATTGATTTTCTCCTTCGATTTCGATTCGATATATTTTATTGTAATCTATAATTATTGTCAGAATATCGCCTCTCCGACTAGTTGTTAAGTGGGGTATGAGTTGGTTCGGTCGGATTAGTGGTTTTCGAAAACAGTGCTCGTTTTTGCGACTCTAACTCCAACAGAAGTCTGGTAACTATGGAGGCGCACAATAGAAAACCGGCAATGGCACTGCTACTCCAACCGACATAACCGATCAAAAAGTGTGGGGTAACTGGGAAAGACCAATTGCTCAGTCTGGTCCGTAAAGCCAGAAGAGACTTGAAGTAAATCTGGGCCAACGGAATAAATAGAAACAATATGTAATTAACGATGTAGCAGCGAACTATTTTGGTAACCGATTCACCTCCTTCATGACAGGGCATGTTGCTATGCGCTGTCTGTTGCAGAGACGTTGCTGTAAACTCACTTACTTATGTATTTCTTATGAAAAGAACACAGGTTAATATTGTACAACTTTTGATCAAAATGAACTCAAAGAATCTGAGGCAATACAGTTTAAACATATATTTGGTTATGGGGTCTATCTTCAAAATAACTTATATAATAATAGTGAACGTGCGTGTGCAAACTAAAAGTCCAAAAGTAGTGATTTAAATATTATCCTAAACAGTTATTGTATCAGAGTGCCCCCTTTTCATCTGACTGGCTTTTCTTGAAAATTTCTCACCGGCAGATTCAAAATATAAAACAGTTAGATGAAAGCACATTCAAGGCTATCTAGTAGGTCTCAAGAAATCAATATATCACTTCACTTTTCCCTTTCACCTTTTGTATTCCTTCTCTTTTTCTTCGGGTTTATGGTCATCTTTTTCTCGTGTCAATTCCTTATTCATCACTAATGTTATTTTCAATGTGAAGACTTATTTTACTTTAATTTGCTAATCCGAAGAAATGCTATAATACAGAATAATCAAAATTAAATTCCACTGACCGACAGAATCGTTAATAAAATTCACAATATTTTCTACAATCCAACCATATTTTCAACAAATAAACATATGCTTGACTTGCCCACAAAGTCTCACCAATGAATATCCAACAATCGTTTTTTTTTTATCGCCGTTCAATATGAACGTCTGCTATTCAAACACACGTAGACACAGCGTGTAAAATTGTCAATGACCTTCACTTACTTCTCTCCTAGCACTGCACGTCTTCTGGCTATGCTGACCCACTTCAGTTCCGCTATAGTATATCGATTATTTGATAGATATCATCTTTGAGATGACACCACGGATACAAAATGTCTAGGTCATGGTACGATGAGTCTAAAGCACATTCCGGATCATCCTTCATACTGATTAGGCTATCACTAACATGTCTCGCATATATTTGAACGGCAATAAGGAGAGGACTGTCGGACATCAATAACTGAAACTTGGTGGACAAGTCAGTTTATGTGTTCCATGAGATAAGGCGAGTGAACGACTACTCTCCTCGCGCCACATGTCGTAATAGCCACACAAAAATATAAACACTATAGACCGACGGTAATTATTATTCATTCTAAGATAAGAACAAATGGAATGTTTTACTTTAAAAGCTAATGGAGTCAAAATGTTTTAAAAAATTGTGTAATAATAAATTTAAACCAATTAATAAATTAACATATTCTTTCTGTCGCATCAATGTCGAAGCTGTCAAGTGATAGCTCATTACTGGATGGATCATACCCAAGAATTTTCGGTGGATTGATAAGTTCTATTATTTTGAATATTCAGAATACTATTCTTATTTTGGATGTTATTCTCAGAACATTTCGGCTGATGTAACCTTTGACGTTCTTTATATGCGTCTTGTCGTACTATGGAATCTGTACGAAATTTCCAATAGAATCGTTTATTGGATACACGAATATAGCTTGCGCTCATTCCGTCAGCTAGGACCGAGTAAAAGTCTTAAGTAATCAAGGGAGGCGCGAGAGCGCTCTATCCGTTAATAGACTACACGAATGGCTTATGCTCATCATAACTCAAAAACCAATAAACCAAATTAGTTAAAACTTTGCACAGAATTTTTATTTGATATGTTCTATAAGTGTGTAGAATTTCAGCATCATTAGTCAAGGGAACCCAGAGATCCAGAAAGTTCAATCATGAAATCATGTTATCTGTGTGTACGTACGTATTCATGTGCCACCCTGTATCTCATCAACTATTTGATGGATTAAGATGATTTTTGGCAGAGATAGATGTTCTACCGTCTAGTTGATGGCTTTTTAATTTCAGTTTACCATATACCTCAGTTTTCCAGAAAATTCCAAAAAACCTTATGAGAATGCATTGTATTGAGGCATAGCCTTTACAAAAGTAGTGACATTCCATGATAAATGCCAGTATACTGAAATCATATGCCCTTGATATGGTTAAGATAAAAATTCATATACACTAAATGTACAAAAGCAAGGAAATTCCCAAATGTTTACACTTTTATTGTCATTAAGGGTATGACTACATATCAACCAAACCATTTCATAATCACATCACTACAGAATAAATCTCTATGCATGAGTGGATGAAGTGTGTGAGGTGCGCTGAAGAAATATTCATACCAGTAAAATGCATAGCCCTGTTGTGCTCGCATACCCTTAATGACAATAAAAGTGTAAAAATTTGGGAATTTCCTTGCTTTTGTACATTTAGTGTATATGAATTTTCATCTTAACCTTATTAAAGGCATATGATTTCAGTATACTGGCATTTATCATTGTATTTGTAATTATATTCTTAGTTTCATCCGTACTGGGATTGGACCTTCAATCTTCAGAAGACTGTCACTTCGAACTGATTATTACATAGCACTTTTATCCGTTGCACAACGGGCTAACAAGGTGAAAAATTCAATAGTCAGTACAAGCGATACTAAGAATACAATGTCGAATTACTACCCGGTAATGGCTGATGAAACGAGAGAAAGCTAACATCGTGTATCAAATAAAAGTACCCGTTTGAAATTTCGTAGAGATCCTTTGTATGATGAAACGCACCTGACGAAGGTCAGAGGTTACATCGGCCGAAATGTTATAAGAATAATACTCTAGATGAGAAGAGTAGTCCGAATAATGAAAAATAATACAGATTAAATCTCATTTGCTTTTAAGTTACCGTGAAATTTCCATGCGTCACCCTCGTATGTAGGCAGACTAGGCGAATAATATATATTTTATAAATGTCTACGCAAATAATTTAGATACGTGTTTGACTATATAACCGCAAAGAATATTCCATCGTGTGTTGTCCTTGCAATCAATGGACCCTCTCTTTTTATCCCAGTGTGTTTGACCTTTCGCTCCAGCGGTGAAAGCAAGTGTTTCACTCTCGGCGGTGTTTTACTTTCTTCTTTTTTACTGATGGGCGTCTACTTTGTAAATAAAGCGCTTGTGCAAAGGCCATACGTCCACTTTCCATTGAATAGAATTATTTCGATTTTTGTTGTTGTTTCATTTTCTATCCTTCTAAGTTTCGTCCACGCATCTTATTAAAAGGATGTGTCCATCGGCCAGGGTATGACGCTGAAGTTTTAAATATCACTTTATTCGGTCTGTCACGTTGACAATTAAAACAGATGCCCACATCTTTAAGAGGCGTTATCTGTATGTGAGTCGGTCTAGTAACCGGAACCAAGACTACCGATATATATATATATATATACATATATATATACATATATATATATACATATATATATATACATATATATATATATATATATATATATACATATATATATATTAGTATTTCATGTATCCACATAACATTTTATGAGGAGATATAATTTTTTATGTATCAATTTTTAGTATATACTTCAACAGTGTTCGATACGTAAGTAGCGCTAGGTAGTAATCTATGAAAATATATTTATGGCAATTAAGCTAAACATAGGCTCCCGCGTTTCATCCCCCGAGGGAAATTATTCAGGCATTTAAGCCTGAAGCCTGAAGATCCCCCCCGGATGAAACGTGGGAGCCTCTGTGTAGCTTAATTGCCATGAATATATTTTCATAGCTTACTATATATATATATATATATATATATATATATATATATATATATATATAAACCTAACTTTATATAAATACACCTATATTCATATGCGCTGGAGTAATATTTCAATATGACTGACAAATTCTAACGGTTGGATTTTTGTCAGCGTTTCCATGGATTTCATTATAGCTATCAATTCTTGCGAAAATGATTAAAAGCAACAGCGAAAATTAAATAAATGCATTCGTTTTTTTTAAGCCGACGCTGGATAATTTTAATTAATGGATAACAATGAAACTATTAACATAACGTGCACTCAAAGATACCAACATCACATGTGAGTCTGCGTGCGCGTGGAGTCGCACGCATATCTTTATATAGTAGCACCGCTACCCGGTGTTGTCCGGGCGGCAGTGAAAACAAAATAGAACATTTAGAAATTATGTGTAACAACTTTTTTATTAAGCATTCTCGGTCTCTCTATATTTCCCAATCTATCAATCCCTCTATAGCCTCCATCTCTCCCTTTTTATTTACCCAGTTTCCTCGTATTCTTTGACAACTGGAATAAATCGTTGACCAATTATTACATACTAGTAAGACCCTGTCAACATTCCACTGTAATTTCTATGTGTGTAATTTACTGTTAACAAGCCGCGCGTGCCGTGTCCCCCTCTGTATGTGACTCGATGTGGTGAGTGTAAAATGCAATAAATTTGGACAATTTGGGGCATTTTTGACCCCCCTTGGACCCCCTGGGGCCGCGAACCACAATTTTTCTGAGGTCAAGGATGCTCATTTTATATCCAGAACAATTGCCTCTACATTTTGACCAAGTTTCAGAAAAATTGAATGGATAAATCAAACGTTATGGGAGAAAAGGGTCATTTTTTGCCATTTTGGTTTTTTTTGACCCCCTGTTGGCGCGAATCAGATTTTTTCAAAAGTCAGCGATACTTATTTTCTATTAGGAACAATTGCCACCACACTTTGGCCAAGTTTCAGAGAAATTGAATGGATGGATGAAAAGTTATGGGGCAAAAAATGTCATTTTTTGCCATTTCGGGGCCTTTTAGACCCCTAGGACGCTAACCAGATTATTTTTTTAAAAATCAGAATGTCACCTTCTAAGGTGATCAAAGTTACAACTTCATACAAAATTTCAGAGAAATTCAATGGATGGTTGCGGAGAAAAATCCGGACGGACGGACGGACGGACATGCCTCAAAACATAAGTCCCCCGATTTTATAAATCGGGGGACCAATTATACATTTATGTCAGTCATTTATTCATTTATTCATTTTGTATGCTTAAGGTGATTCTATTGTTGACATTGGTTTCCCCGATATCTTTCAAGTCATAATTATTTCTAGAAAAAAAGTCGGCTACTTACATTACCAACATCCTGGAACGAACCGGATTCGAACTTGACGCACCCAGGTTGCCAGTCCGTATCGTTAACCAATTAGCCAACGTCACCACGCGAAACACTCTAAAAATAATTGTCATTGTCTCAATCTTCTTTCAATAAATAAAACCAATATTCTATTTATTTCTATTTTATACTATACTGACGTACTAACACATCAACCGGTGACTCTTTCTGTCAGTGGATGTTTCTCTACAACGAGCTTTTTAATTTTTCTCTGACTTTCTGTAAGACGCGGTTTGGATTAGTTTTATTAATTTATGAAATAGAATAAAGTATTTCCAAACTGTTTTGGAAATGATCGTACGCCATACTGGATTTGATGTTCTAATCCTTGGAACAATTGTAATGTTTTAATTCATTTAATGTTCATATATATATATATATATATATATATATATATATATATATATATATATATATATATATATATATGATTGATTTTCAGACTGTTAACTAAAATTCTTTTTGCATTCATACCATAAACTTAGTACAGTACTTTGAGCATTATTATTTGTTTTTTCTTTCATTCGGCTGTACTGTTGCTGGACATTTTCTTTGTTTTTAACTTTTTATTTCTAACCATTTGAAATCTCTGATCGTCCACGTGCATTTTTTCTGTGATCTTCTCTGGATTGCCTTCGGGTGTGTGCTCTTTAGAACTTTCTGATGAAGGGGATTTGTTGGCGTAAACAGTATGGGTTAGCTGTGTTTGTTGCAATGCCGGTTCCATCGGGGGACCCGGTAGCATCAAACAAAACACAATGATAGAGACAAGGACGTGCACAGGAAATTGTGTTTCTTTATTCTTCACCACCAGCTTGTGTAAGTTGGATATACACATATATATATACTTAAATATTTCTTTGTTAGCAAAAATCTTTTGGCATTATTGTTCTTTCCCTTGTTTTACGAAGTCAACCTTTCTTTTTACCTTGACGGCGGTTGATTTTCGACTCTACCCAACGTAGGTTATTTTTACGAAAACCAGGCAGAGTGATTAACCTTCAAACCTAGAGAGAAACACGACAATACGTTCTGTAGCAGTCTGCTCCCGGAATCTAGGGAAGGATTGTGATCACCACGCCATTTGTTTACGGCAGTTCGGTCGTGGTGGGGATACCTCTCTTCGGGGCTGACCCACGAGAATTTGTTCTCTATATATTATCAATTTGATCTCTGCTACGTAAGCGCCCCTTCTTCCTTCGTTTAAAACCGCCGTTTTAATTTCTAACTTCGCACTCCGTGTGCCTTCTTCTACTGGCCTCGTGCACCTGACTCTTTTAAAGGTTACCGACTCGTTTCTTTTACGAAATAAAACTCCGAAATGAACTCGTCGACCTTACACACCTTGGCTCGTTCAAAGGTCACCGATTCATTTCCGTTGTTCTTTTAGCCGAATTGGCAATCTATCTAGTCTTCGACTTTTCTTCATTATTGCGGGGTAATGGTCTTAGCTACCCCGTAACGTCTTATGCGTTATTAATCAACATGTCTGCGTCATTATTTTAAACACCTC
>OY744533.1:27248507-27271007 GCA_963556195.1 Sepiola atlantica | reverse complement strand
ATGGGACAAAGTTAATGAAGCGAAAACTTTCAAAATGCTACTCATAGAATCTTCAATACAATTCGCAATCCTTTCTGCAATCCAAACCTATTTGATACAAAACGAAAATTCCGTCTGTGCTTGACTTTTTCACTAGGTGTCTATAAGTCCATTTTTTATAAAACAAATTGTGTCTTTATTGCAAAATTAACCCCATCTTTGATTTAAGCAGACTTAATCATCAGAGCGTTAGTAATATACCATATATACACATACATATTTATATATATGTATATATATACATATATTTATATATATACATATATATATACAGATTAAAATGATACTTCAAAGATAAATAATATCTAATATATATATAATTAGTGAACTATTAGGACAAAGACAAAACTCAATATATAGGATAGATCATTACTAATAATAGATTGAATGAAAAAATAAAATAAGAAATTAATCAAACTTCATTACATATCAAAATTTCAGGCAAAAAGTACTCTAAAGTCCTTAATCCATGAAAATCCATGGTTAAAGACTTTACAGTACTTTTTGCTTCAACTTTGATATGTAATAAAGTTTGATTAATTTCTCATTTTATTCTTTCATTCAATCCATTATATATATATATATATATATATATACATATATATATATATATATATATATATATGTATTTTTATGTAATTATTTTTTATTGGTAATTGCAGTGTTTGTTGTTTTATTTCCTTACTATTACTTCGATTGTCTCACTTCTTAAGTGATTAAAATGCAGAAAATTACATCATTAGTCGCCTTTTACAGGACGTTTTTTTCGTAATATATATATTTTTTATTAATGTTATACGTACATGAAAATAATCCATAAACACGTGTTTCTGGCTCACAGCCGTCATCAGCATGGCTAACTTAGACAAGGATCGAAACTTCGATATCGATGTCTATAGTTCAGCATCTTTACCACTGGACCAAGACGTCCTGTCTAGAAATATGTACGATTTTTATCACCTAAATATTTAATGTATTTTTATGTAATTATTTTTATTGGTGATTGCCACGTTCGCTGTTTTTTTAGGGGGGCTTACTATTATTTCGATTATCTCACTCTCTAAGTGATTAAGATGCAGGAAATTGCATTCTTAGTCGACCTTATATACAGGGTGGGCCAAAATAAGGGTCCTATCTTTAAATTTGAATAACTTGAATTTGAATAACTTCCACAAAATAAAAGTTAAACTCACCAAACTTTATGTGTGTGTAGACTGACCCTTCCGAGATTTTTTGAAATAAACAAAACAAATTTTAGCCGAAAAACACTTCTTAAAACTTACAAAAACTAAAGTATTGTTTTTTACACTGTTTTGAGTTATTTAAGCAAAAATAATGTTTTCTAAATGAGGATACGTTCCTTAGGGCTAATACGGCTCATGCTTGCTTCGGAAGGGGTCCTTTACATATTCTAAAAAAAAAAATTTTTTAAATCAATAAATAAAAAAGTTATGGATTTTTAAAAATAGGACCCTTATTTTTGCCCACCCTGTATATATATATATATATATATATATATATATATATATATATATATATATATATATATATATATATATATATATATGTGTGTGTGTGTTTTCTCACGAATGAAGAAATATAATGTATTTCGTCTTTTTGTTCCTTTTTCCCCATTATGATTTTTTGGGAGTATAAACGCATTTTACGTACATTTTAATAGACAAAATAGACGTCAATATTCTGATACACCGCTTTGTAATACTCTGATTTTGATGCTGTGACGACTCTCTTAAGTTCACAAATATCCTGGAGAATGTTTTGATGGACACTATCTTTGAAATAACGACACCGATAAAAATCAATGGCGTTAATGTTCGATGAGTGTGAAACCCGTTCATGATTACACCTAATACTGATTAGACAATAACATAAATGACAAACATAATATTGATTGACATTTATCACTGAAACTTGGTGAACAAGTCAGATTTAGAGTAAAGTTTATCGGTACCAAATATGATCAGATGACAGAAGGATCGTGAATCACATTATCGTGTGTCATTTGTTCGCGCTTGCCATCCGTAAAAAAGCAAACACGACGTTTTATTTTAATTTATTTTATTTTATTTCAATTTGTAATATCTTATAAATTAGAAAAAAGAATAGCAATGTGAATGAAGGGCTCCAGGCTTGAAGCAAGTAAACACAAAGGTCCTAATTGATTCTAGAGAAACGCCAGGTGTGCCTTGGAGATTAAAGACTATATAAATTTATTGAAACCGTTTTCAATAAATGCCACTGTACTTACTCTCTCACACACAATCAATACTGAGTATATCCTTCGCTCCAATAAAAAAAATCGAATAAAATGAAAAGTATCAGAATAACACGAACATAAGTAAGTCGTGAGACAGCATATATCCGTCTGACAACGTAAGTATGAGCCATAGTATTTTGTGGGCCTTACTTTTTCATATTGTATGAAGTATTCTCGAAGTTATGTCATGAAAACGTTGATAACTCCAAAACTATTTATCTGACCAAGGTGACATTTTGCTTAGTAATCACTGTTATTAACGAGCATCAGATCCATACCACAAATTTGGAAAAATCGAAGTTTCAATTCCGTCAAAATTTCGACTGTTACCGACATTTTTACGGTTATGGAAAAAGGTGAAGCCCATATGAGCGTTTAAGCCAAATTTCAAGTTAGCGAGTCTCTACGCTGAACCGAACCGCCAAAACGTGACCTTTTCCGTTACTTTGATTTGTGATCTACCTATCCCAAAATTAATCAATTCTAAGACAACGACCAATATTTTGCCAAGTTTGGTGACTATTGGTCAAGCGATGTGGGTTTTACTCAGACAAACATGCATGGTGATAAACTCAGCCGGACGTAGAAAGGAGAATATGTTCATGATATTAATTTGAATGTCATGTTTTTCTAATTGAAAAATTCCCGTATTATTTTAAAACTTCTGAAAACGGAGAATTTACAAAAAAACACAAAGTATCCGTTTGATATCGACGTGTTTATCCGCTTTAATATCTGAGAAAGACATTTCAGGACGAAGCGGAAAACTGTTGAATGACAAACAAAAGCCGCAAATACGAAAGGAAATAAAATTATTTCATCAAAGGTGTTAATCGGATAAACAAACATCGAGAATTAGATCGGAAATAATTGTTCAACCATTTTCACTTTTCTTTCGTTTTGATTCCTGTTATTCTTCTTGTCTATTTCGAGTCTTGAGAAACAATCGATTTAATATTATGTTCTGAAAATTATTTGGATGAGTGTACACCCTTCGTAAAAAATGAAGAAACACAAAAATTATGCTTCGCCAGAGTTCGAACAAATATTCATATAAAATAACGTCTCGATCGGTGAAGAAAGAAAGAAAACGTTTTCTACTAGAAAGTTAAAAAAAACGTTATATATGAATATTAGTACAAACACTAGCAAAGCATAATATTTCCGTAATTTTTCACGGAGAGCATACACTTGTATACTATATTACGTCTAAATATTTTACTATTTACTTGAATAGTGCTCAATATGTGAGTAGAGTCTAGAAGATGATTTCCCTCGTGGATGAAGCAAACGTTTCTGTGTATCTTACTTGCCATAAAGATATTTTCGTAAAATCTCTCTCTCTTTCTCGCTCTCTCTCTCTCTCTCTCTATATATATATATATATATATATATGTATGCGCAATACACAAGTACAGCTTAGTAGTAGTAGTGCAAAACCAGTTATAGCAAGTAAGCTACACATGAAAGGGTTATTTTGCTTCACGAAGGAAATCATCAGGCTATATACTGTATATTTCTGAGCTACAATTGAGAAATCATAGACCCAGATCAGAAAAGAATAAATCCAATTACACCCAGAAAACTCTGTTTTCATTCTCATAATGTATATTTTGTATTCAAGGCTGAAAAATATTCTCATCCGCGCACAATGACAGACTTCTGTTTCTCAATTTACAAGTATATATTCACACCTCAGTTTTCAGTACTCTCAAGTCTATACTGACCCGTAGTGGAAGTACATTTTAGTTAAGTATATCTTTGATTTAAATAGTAACTACTGTTTACAGACTATTTATACAAAATATACGTCTACAAGAAAATTAATTTTGAACATACGTAAGTAAAAGGGTCATCAAGCAAGTCGATGATCGTAATGATAGTCTAGCAATAATCTGGAGTTCTGTAAGCGCGTGTTATCGGCGTGAAACAATGCTACCAAAGAAAAAATGAGACTTGTTGTTATGTTTCACTACAGCTCTCCGGTAAAGACAGCAGCGAAGCACGCGTGTTTAAGTACCTTAGACAGGAGGAAACGCACCACGATCTGTATACCAGTCGTAGCAAACGCGTCTGACTTTACTGAAACCCAGTAAAAAATTGAAAAGAAGAAAGAAAAACGCACGTACCTGTACTTTGATCCGGGTCTGACGTCACATTCCTGCGACTCGTGCCAGGGCAGACGACTCGTAATACCCCTTCCCAATTACACTATTCAATGCATTTACAACATGGATAACTATTTTGAGATATTTAGAAATTTAAAAAAAACATTTCCCACAAGTAAATGGATTTAAAATTTAATGACTCGAAAAGTGTTGCTACACCGAAAAATTCCCTAACCTTTTCGTTTGGAGCAAAGTGTAGTACCTGTTGTGATACTACACTTAATTTTTTCTTTCCTCCACCAGTGAAGTATAAATATTTCTAAACTGAGACACTTTTTAATGTTAGTTCTAATTCAGTTTCCCATTTTGGGGAGATGGATTTTCTCAAATTTAAAAATATATTTTACATAGGTTAATATTTACCGAGATATTAAAGACGCATTAAATACACATCATTTTATATCCTAATTTTTATTTAGAAATTCCAAATGATGCCTTGACGCGTACTAGTGTACATCACGCCCACTGTAAAAAAATACAGGGCACCTGAAGCTGGGTTAGTTGGTTTGTTTTACTATTTCCCGGTGTATAAATACTTGTCGATTCCCTATACACTAGCCTCCCTGCGAGGTCAAAGTTATACACAGTAGTCTAGTCAAATAAGCGTCATTTTTTACAAACGGTTAAAATAAAGTCGGACGCATTTGCCACAGGCTGGTGTATAGACTGTGGAGGAGGTTCCTCCTCTCTAGGGTAATTAAACAATCACGGTTCACTGCTTACTTTACCAGAGATGTGTAATAAAAATGTGAAACGCAATAAGAAATTTGCATATTTGACAAATTACAAAGTGACAAATGTTTTTAGACTTTTAGTATATTAAAATAGGGACCTTGTACAAAAAACTTTCTGTTGCAATTATTTTGCCTTTTTGTAAACATTCAGCCTTATTTGACTAGACTAACACAAACTAAACGTACAAATGATTGTGCCATATTCAGGTTCAAATAAAGTTTGGTTAGAGTCTTAAATAATTGTTGTGACTATCGTTTTCTGAATCTCTAATGCATTTGCATTTTGGTTCCCGAATACAGATACAGATCTGCAATGGAATTTATGTGCAGAATAATTATTTGTTCAAATTGAATTTTTTTTATTATTCATTCAGTCATGTATTTATTTTTGTTATTTTAACATTAAAATCTGATATGCAACCGAAAATAGAGCAATGGTTTTCGGTTTCGCATACTCAGATATTACGCTTACTATATCAGCAACATTTTTTCAGTCAAGCCGAAGACCCTAAACTGCCTCCTAAACTCTACATCAAGAGGATCCTACCACATCACCACATACGACATAATCACGTTAACACACAGGTTCTTGTTTGCTCACCAAAGTAAAGCAGCGTAGTTCATGGTCAATACCAGATGGGTGACCATTTGAGAATACAAGGTTCTGTGTGTAGGAGGAAGTCAACACCGCCATGCAAGAAGTGCAAACAACCTAACGTCGTCATCTTCCCTGACCGAAGTGTACATGCGACTTGGGGCCGCTTGTGAATGTAACATTCCTTAGAAACTTTTGTAACACAACGTGAGGGACTTATTGATCCTTGTTGATTGCTTTTCGTCTTTTACGTCGACAGAAATTGCCGTTCGTCTCCTAAAAGTAATTGGTGACGTCTAGTTGTAAAGACGATGTAGCAGTCGCAGATATGTTGGTCTTTTATCCTTCTTTCTCTTTGTGATTGAAGTAATAGAGGCAATAAAAAAACAACAAATAACTGTATTACTTTCTCTGTGATTTGATTGACTCCTTACAGTAAGTTACAGCAAGCACACCAAGATGAACTTCAGATTCTTCTTCAAGGCCTCGTAAAGTAAGGGAAGCTCGAAACCCGCGTTCGATCATTTCGACATCAAATTCCATAACTCTGTTTTTTTTTGTCCATGTACTTCCTCACATGACGTAACAACCGGCACACATCAGCCTAACTCAAAACTTTTAATTTATTATAGCATACTCTATTCTCTATTATATCACATAGACATTTCCGATTTTAACCTTATTTTCACATACTTGTATCTACATAGTTACATATATACATTACTCCCAACCCCTATGAACTAGTCAAATTCTATGAATCTCATACAGATCTTTCTTATGATCTTAAACTACATCCGATTGTGAAACCTCGATTTGTGAATTTTAAGAGTTTAGACTTACCATTTACTTTCCATTACTCTCAGAACCATTCCTAGCCTAAATGGTAGTACATGCCTAAGTCACATATTTGCGTTAAATAGATTGTATTGTTTACATGTTATTAATGTAAAAAAAAACTATTTAATCCAGAAATATTTAAAAATATAAGCTAGGGGTGTCTATTTGAATTCATAGTATCAAATAGTCAAAGTGATTCACGAGAAAATGACAGAACCCGAACCCCAAAACGCCGAGTTTATTCATATATATATATATATATATATATATATATATATATATATATATATATATATATATATATATATATATATATATATATATAGCAATAGATAAAGTGAAAGAATAAAATTGGGTACGAATCAAATTTTATTACAATTCAAAGTTCAGACAAAGTTCTTTAAAGTCCTTAACTCATGAGTTTTAAAAGAAAATCTTCTCCTCAGAGGACCATTACCGCAATGATATTACTGCAGGTAATAAAAATTAAACTTTGAAAAATATATAAAAAAATATATAGAGAAAAATACATAAATGTATATACAACATAAAATATATCGGCCCAAAACATACTATTTAGTGAAACTATACAATTCATCCAAGTCAACAAGTCTAAAATAGCTCCAGGCAAGACATCCAAGGTGTTGATTAAAGAATAATCCAAATGGTGAATGGTAGTCAAAGAGCGAAAAAAACGAAAAAAAACAACCAATAAAAAAACTTTGAATTGTAATAAAATTTTATTCGTACCTAATTTTATTCTTTCACTTCATCTATTGCTATTAATGCTCTATCCAGTATATTGAGCTTTATTCTTATCCGGATGTCCACTAATTGAAGATGTTAGTTGCCTCTTATATCTTTTGTTGTATTAACCTTATATATATATATATATATATATTATATATATATATATATATATATTATATATATATATGAGAGAGAGAGAGAGAGAGAGATAAATAAATAGACGCCCACAAAAATCATTCATATATATATTTAAAGGTTCGTCTTCCTTCGCCGACGGCTAACACTAGAAGCCATACAAAGTAGCAGTAACAATTACGTCATTACCCCATATTATTTTGTAGATATTTCAGCAATAATTTTTGTATAAAATATGCTTCTCATAATACACAGAACTAGGGACTATATTTTGTTTCATTCAAATGCTAATTGTAGCATACAACTTCATAACACCAGACGTAGCATAGATTGTAATAATTAAAGCAAAAATGCCATTGGCTGCATTGCAATTATCTCCCCTTTTTATAGATTCTGTTACACCTTTTATAATACCTGGCATTATAATGTTTATTTGGCTGTTAATTGTTCTTCTGGAGACTTAGTAATGATGTTCGCTTAAGACTTAGTAATGATGTTCGCTTAAGTCTTAGTAATGATGTTCGCTTAATACTTAGTAATGATGTTCGCTTAAGACTTAGTAATGATGTTCGCTTAAGACTTAGTAATGATGTTC
The DNA here is from genome assembly GCA_963556195.1 of Sepiola atlantica. Taxonomy (NCBI): domain Eukaryota; kingdom Metazoa; phylum Mollusca; class Cephalopoda; order Sepiida; family Sepiolidae; genus Sepiola; species Sepiola atlantica. Next base: position 27,262,876 of record OY744533.1, on the reverse strand, counting down.
GCTTAAGACTTAGTAATGATGTTCGCTTAAGACTTAGTAATGATGTTCGCTTAAGACTTAGTAATGATGTTCGCTTAAGACTTAGTAATGATGTTCGCTTAAGACTTAGTAATGATGTTCGCTTAAGTCTTAGTAATGATGTTCGCTTAAGACTTAGTAATGATGTTCGCTTAAGACTTAGTAATGATGTTCGCTTAAGACTTAGTAATGATGTTCGCTTAATACTTAGTAATGATGTTCGCTTAAGACTTAGTAATGATGTTCGCTTAAGACTTAGTAATGATGTTCGCTTAAGTCTTAGTAATGATGTTCGCTTAAGACTTAGTAATGATGTTCGCTTAAGACTTAGTAATGATGTTCGCTTAAGACTTAGTAATGATGTTCGCTTAAGACTTAGTAATGATGTTCGCTTAAGACTTAGTAATGATGTTCGCTTAAGACTACCTTTTTCGCAAATTCTGAATCTGCTCTTACTTTATCTCATGGATACCTCGTTCCAGTTATATTAGCCTATTTTGCATGTATGGGAATTAATTCCATGCCAACTTACATATAGATTCGTAAAAAGATATCATGATGCGTATTCAACTTCGGAATAAAATAACACACAAATAATTTCAATATGCATTAATAAGTTTGTGATTATATATTAATCTGTATATCCCTTCAAGATATAAGTAAATATGCGATATATTCATATCTACAAGAGTAATTGTTATCAGAAACAAATACTTTATGCTCAAGTAAGAATTACGAAATTAATTACATGTTCACATTTTACTAATGCTAGTAGAAATCGCTGGGGGAGATATTCTCCAAAATTTATTCACCACTTCTTTACTTACGGAAGGTTCGAGAAGTGCGAAAGATCCTTGAAATATCACTCGGATATAAATTTAACTCATACACAAATCAAGTGTTAGCTTTAGAACAGGGCTCTTGATCTATAGGCACAAATAGATGTAAGAGAAATGGAAAAAAATTCCGAAGCATAATATAATAGTATTATTCATTTTCTTTAATTAAATTAAGTTTTCCAATGAAATGGGAGCTAGCATCTCTATTTTATCAGTTGTATGAATTGAATAAAGTTACCGCTTATTTTAACGCATTTTACAAATAAGCTGTGTAAAATATAAACACACTGTTTTCACCATTTTGAACATGGTTGCTACTACTACTACAACAACAACTAAAAAAATGATTGCATTTAAAAAAAAATGTAGTTGCATTCTTTGTATTTATAAACAAAATATGCTTCCATCCACTCGCATATATTTGCTAGCTTGTAAGGATTGTCTTATGTTGAACAAACATATACAACAAGTCCTCTTCACACGGGGAGAGGGTAATACCAGTGAAGATACTATCATGACGACAAAACAGGTATTACACTACCCCTCAAAATAAAAGTAGGTTATTCCTGGGCTGATGTTATCATCACAAGAGAACATATAAGAGATAAAGGAGGAGGTAATGCATTGGCGTATAGAATCATGATAATCGTACATACACTATATTTCACCCCAAAAGGAGGATATCATTTATGGAGGGATAATATAATGACAACAGAACAGATGCTAAACTACTCCCAAAACAGATAATACACTACCTTCCACCTTAAGAACTGAGGAGATAATGCCTGGAAGATGGTATAATAAAACAGAACGGATACCACACTACCCAATCCTTGTATTGCGCATTACAAGATAGTAAATTAGTCTGAAACAGTATAGCAAACGGACTTGAGCATTAAAAGGTAGTACAGTAGTACATTGATAGAAGTAATAGTATAGTTTCGGCTTCAGACATACAGATAACAAATCTCCATTAGTAATAGATTTAATGAAATTGTTTATTTAAAAAAAAACATGTATATCTTATTTTTAGGAATTCTATTGTTTTTTCTTAATTTTATGAATAAATTTGTTTTTCATTCGTTGTATTAATTCATTAAGAGAAAGAAAATAAGCATTATATTTGATAGCAGACTCGTCCAACTCGAGGGGGTATTTATTTGCTAGTGTTCATAAAAATGCGCGAAAGAAAAAATAACAGTCATGCACAGTCCTAGTTAAACATTAAATGAACAAATAAATGTGAAAGAAAAATGATCCCCCCAAAAATCATTATCAAAACAAAATTGTACATTTCCTTTCGCAACTACATACAGCAACTTATTCGTACCAGCCGAGGGTACGCCCTCGACAATCAGTCCAGAAGAACCTATGTTACTAACGAGCCGAGGTATGGTTCTCTTCAGTTCTAGATTCACCCTCCCAGGCTTTATTTTATCTCTGAGAAGGAGTTAGTTTATTGTTAATCGGCTGAGGCGCCTCTACCAGAATGTTGATGGGGTTGTTCAGGCATATTTTGTAGACCAGAGCGCTCTTCATTTAGTGAGTTGGCTTTTCAAAACTATACCTGACCGGCAAAGGAGGAAAATGAATATACATCAATCAAGTACTTATTCGCTTTTTAAAACATCTAATCGAAAACTCTCAACAGTAACAATGCCGTGCATTTGTAACGTTTTCACTGTCCTTTGACGTGTCTTTAAATGCGAGTAGTGTTGCCGAATAACGAAGAAATGAAAACAAGAATGTGTTTTATAGATACAGCGTTAATGTCAATATTTTACTACAAGTAAGTTGCAAGCTTTATATAACAATCTCTAAGGTAGACGTTTATGAAAGGAATGCCGACGTTCTACTACAAATACGTTGTCTTCGATTAACGCTTGCCTTACAAATGCAGCTAGCTCCCCCCTCAGCCTCCAGATTGAGGGAGCAAAGGGTGGAACTTTGATCAATTTGATCGTAAGTCTCGCTCTGAATCTTTTTCCCGATTCTCTGTCAATCTGCGACGTAATTCTGACAATTGTTTTTGATACATTCCTCAAATCAGTATGCTTAAAAATAAAAAAATAAATTAAATTATTTACAATTTCAATTTTTGTCTCAAACCTTAAATTATCACAACAATCACAGCCGAATTCTAAACACGACATTAACCCACACCCCTGACCTACATCTCGTTACAATCTAGGCTTAAATTCTAATTTACTATCTTGCTGTTTTCGATCATCTCGTTACACACTATATCAATTCTCGAATTAATACACCGAAAAAAAGAGTGCTTCTGTGATACTGAATCTGCAGCAAACGAGTAACTTAAAAAGGGGAGATAATTCAATAAAATAGAAAGAAGAAAACAAACCATAATAAAATTTGTAAATATTATGTTTAAACTAATGAACCCCGTGGAAATTCCACAGTTGTATTCTTTTTATAACCTCATAATTTAGGTAAATTATAAATAATAACTTGTAAATAAATGGATGAACAATCAAGAGAAACGTTTAACAGATTTATTAAAACTGAACACAGAATTAATTAATGAGATAATTGGCCGCTGGATGCGATTGTTATATTCACCGTCTTATGCCGTGATCTTTGTTTATCTTTCTCTCTGGGTAGCCGACCATTTCAAGCGCGATAACTCTGAACTCCCGAAATGGTTCTGAGGGAGGTAATTCCGTTTTCGTTAGTTGTCCTAACAATTCTTCATCTATTGTATATTGCAACCGTGCTTAAAACTATTTTCATTTGATAGATATCGGTGCGCGCACGGACCCCACCATATTATTGAACCACCTTTTTTCACACTGAAACATAGTAATCTGATTACTCTGGTTTCACAAAATACCTGATTAACTGTGAATGACTATCTTCAAATCCCTTGTAAGATTTGTGGCATATTTCCATTCCATGGACGTCAAGCGCGAACGCAGATTCTAATATATTATTGTACAACCTTATTTGAGACAGGACAAGCATTAAACTTTGATACTTGCCCGAAGGCCAGGAAAATATATTTTAATTCGAGTTTAATGTCTAACACAACATCGACATCAAATGAAATAAAAAAAAAATTTTTTTATTTGCATTGCATATTCTGCGACTGGGCGAAGCCATTAAAAAAAGGGGTGGAAATTCTATGACGTATATATGAACATGAAATTAATTTGTGTACTATTATAAAGATTGTTTAAATTATTTTACATCTTTGACATCTCCCGGGAACTTATGTTGTTTAAAAAACAGAGCAGATTCGAATAAGCATACTTATTAATATACACCATTAAAAAAAGTTCTATTACTGTTCAATGTAATAAAACAAATCCAGACGGAAGTCCTAATTTAATTGTGACAGCACGGTCTTGTTTTCTCCTTTCAAAGTTATTCTATTAAATTACCTCCTCTGTTCCAGTTAAGCTCTTGCTACGAATTCCGTATCAAATTAGTGCGTTTTTTCTTCGTTTTACCAAATTCAATAATCGATATAATGCACTTTTCTTGTGAAGGAAAACGGCCTTCAAAATCAATGTATTTGTTCCGTCAACTGTTACAGAAATCCTGAGTCATTTTCTCTAGTCGAACCTAATCAAGCAAGAGAGGGACCAAATTTGTTGAAATACATTTCCTGTCCATGGCGTTGTCAGTGAGTAAAAACAAGCCAGCACTTGCCAGCCTACGCTATCTCGAGACCCGTCAGGCTAATTACGTTAACATTATAGATATAGTAGTCTGATTGTGTCTGCTGCTCTATTACGAATTATCAGCAACTGGATTTTTCAGGGATTTTCGTCTATTTGCTATTATAAAGTACGCACAGGAATTTATTTGTTATATAAAACAATACAGTTTGGTTGACACGTGTGTTTATCTAAGAATTAATGTAATAATTTTAAAAAATGTTACGGAAATTTTGAGATGAGGATTGATAATTTGTATTATTTTAATTTAGACTACATAGACCAAGTAGAGAAGTTAATATTTATTATTAAGAATATATTAGAACACGATTTAATATATATATATATATATATATATATATATATATATATATATATATATATATATATATATATATATATAGTAATAAAATTACACATTAACCAAGAATAGGTTTTAAGCTCCTCAAATGCATATGTGAAGTGCCCCATGGACTCGTGGCGCAACGGATAAAATACTAAGGACAACACCGGCTTTTGAAAGCTCAATCATCTCTACGGGAGAAACTAAAAATACAATTACGAATTATTGAAGACATTTAACCGGTCATGACTCTCGGAACTAAAGCAAGCCAGTCCCGTGGATAAAATAAAAGGTCTCGTTCGAAATTTTGTACAGATTCCCGAGTTCCACAAAACGCAAGAGAAGGTGGGGATTACATCGTAGCGAGAATAACATCAACGATGAGAACAGTCATTTGAATAATCCAAATAATACAAATTATCAAAAACTAATCCGTAAAATAATTAATGTAATAATTCAATCAATGGTATGTGTAAGCATGCGATAGTAATCGGTCGGTAGGCTTCGGCCATAATTATTTGCATACGCGTAACAGCCTTGCGCCTATACGTGGTTGGTAGAGTAGTCGGCTCGTGTTCTAAAAACGGTCACCATCCTCTCCTTTATTGTCAGTTTAAGTTTCATGGCTTACCTGACAGTAGTTATTTATTCTACGAGCATAGAAAATTTTTTAAATGAATACATGAGATCTGTGCAAGATTCGAACCTGTGCTCATGAAGAGAGTCTTATTAAAATCTCTTGGTTTGATAACACATATACTTTGTTCTACTTTCAGTATTAACTACGTCGTCTCTGGTTAGTACAAGGCAGTGAATGTATATATAGTAAGCACATGGATTTAGTACATACATTCTAAGTACCACAGTGAGTTTTGTCTACTGAGAATAAATGATAGTATTAAGTAGAAATCTTTAAAAAAAACAATGAAATTTTAAAAGAAAATGCTTTCTGTTTTCAATTTTCTTTTCTTTTAATCTTTGCTGGGATGGGACATCCTACCGGATGCCAAACATTTATCCGTTGATTCAGAGACTCCAACGGATGGATCTTTTTAGGATTTTAACCGTCCATTTAAGCTCAATTGTTTGTAGCTCTCTTATACGCACACCGGGTATATTCGCCAGGTAGTTTTTGAAATTCTTTTTCATAAGCCAGGTTGCTCCTAGTATTACTGGAATGATAGAGATCTTCCTAAGATTCTAGTTTATTCATATGTCGTACATAAGACCTTGTTATATAGTTCTCTTCTTCATCTCAGCTCTGTTTAACCCAGCATCATTAGGGACACTGACTTCGACTAGAATTGCTACTTTCTCCTTTTTGTCCTATATCACTATGTCAGGTTTTGCAGCTAATTTTCTAGGTATGTAGATATAAGGAGCGCATAGTCATTGTGGATGGTGCATAACTTATTTGCAACAGTTCTTTCTGGTATATGTTTCCAATACGTGCTGCTACACTGGATATTCATTTTTTACAGATAGTACAGTGGAGATATTTACACACTTCTCCGTGTCGCATTGTATAGTAGCTGTATTCGAGCAGAACCTTACAACTGGATATCAAGTTGCCCACAATCTATACTTCTGTGTGGCAGAACGCGTACTTGTTGTCGTTACTGAGATCACTTAAAAGCATTGGTCATCAAGCCTTGATCTTTGAGAAACCATTATCATCTTCTCCTGATCATAGTCCGGCGATCCTCTTTCGAGCCAGTTTACAGAGAATTCCTTATCAATTTATCCATGTGAGAGTTCTTCCAGAAATTAATTGCCACGTTGTTGGTTGGCCAATTCTTACAGTTTTGCTTATAGAAGGTCTTCGTGTATTTCTGGTATCTATTTTGCGCAATTTCCCTGGCATGCTTGTTTGGTGTTTCTGTCTCATTTGTAAGACAGTGTTGGCGTTCACTGTGTCTTACTAATTATGTATCATGTAGTTTGAATGCTTTTAAAAATCAACGTTTTAAAGAATGCATCGGTCAACAGACAAAACGGTTCTTACATATGAGTATGTGCGTTGAACGAACTCCATGGCTTTTAGTCAGTTTTGATATTTTTCTTTTATTATCGGACAAAAATTCATTAATATAAGATTAAATTTACGTTTCTGGCATTGAACTATTTATTTATTTATTTATTTTATAACATATGTGACTTAGATATACACATTTTGGGGATAGTGCAGTAAAGTAAACAGATAGGGATGAAACAAAAACAAATATTAAACAAATAAGTATTACGAAAAGCAATAAAAATACTGTTGTACCTACCTGCACAATGTTGTATTTGTTAGTTTTTGAAACCGCTTTTATTTCGATTTAATATTTCACTCGCTAAATATTAAAATGGCTAGCTTATTTACAAATAAAGCGAAACTAGATGCGGCGATTTTGAGTTCAGGGTGTAGCAATATCAGATTTGAACAAACTATTAAATTGTATTGCCCTTTGTAACAGTTATTTGTTAAATATTTTTTCAATCCTTTTTACTTGTTAACTATGCTGCACAATGGCCAACATGTTCATTTATTTTTATTTGTTTTTAAACACTTAGTATTTTTACAAAACATATTTAACGACATTGAGAACATAATTAAACATATATTTTTTTAAATTCTGGATCTTCGTTTTACGGTTGTTTTGCTGGCTCTCGGGATGTTGCAGTGCCCAACAGTAGTCGCTCATCATGTTGGGATTTATCTGACCCTGCTACATCCTCTCCATCATGGTAATGACCTGATGCAAACTCTTTCCATTTTCATCACTAATGTCTGATTGATTACCTATGAAAAAATCCAGATTAGAATGGAAGAAATGAAGTTTAAGCAACATTGGTGAATCCAGAAAGCGGTAATTCTCGGTCAGTGTTTCATCAATTTCTTTATTGTTGTTCGCACGGTTGTTTCTAAAAGGTTTCCGTGTCTATATATGATTTCCAGGCATTAGTAGTTCAATAGAAACTTCTCCTACGAACTTGCAGCATGTGTGGTCCCTCAACGTAAATATCCCGACAACCCCCACAAGCAGCAAAACCCCCCTCACTGTAAGGGCCCCCAGTTGTCGGAATGATTTCTACTTTAATAGAGTATTTCTACGAACTGCTTGCTCAATATTTCTCCGACTGTACTAACATGTAGAAATTTAATGTAATATTAACAATCATCTTGCTGCACAACTTCCAACTTAGCATGCCTTTATAAACCTGACCCTTAATTCACAATAGCCTCTTACATCTCAGTGGCAATGTGCCTTGCTTGGGGTGAATATAAGTAAACCACATTTGAAGAAATAAGGATTTTCGAACACAAAGCTCTTTGGAGACTATCATAAACCACCATACGAATATGGTCATCATTAAAAACGCCCTGCTTTTAACGTTGCTTCAGATTGTACTCTACGCAATTGCTTACACAAGTATTGAAACCCATTACCTGTATGAGCCATGCTGTTGATACAGTTTTCGGCTAAGCCTAATTTGAGATGTAATGCCATGAGGAATATTTTCTGAATTCTTGTGACCTTTGTATACACAGTTAAATGTACTAGGTGCAACCTTTCATCTTATTACCCGATCCTTCTTTATGTAGTTCTCCACATCTGCGTAAATATTCTACAAAATAGACAGCATGTATGCTTTGTGTAAGCAATTTGAATGTTTGAAAGCAGAGTAATCACTTCTAGATCTATACACGTTTTTCACTGGTCTTTATTGTACTGAATTAAGGAAAACAAAATCTTCATAATTTCATATTTCTCAGTCATATTTGTTACGTGTGCAATTGATTGGGAGATAAACCAATTTTCATTGTAGAGAAAGACTTATATACAGTAATCTTTCCTGTATCAACAAACAATCCCCAATAATTTTACTTGTATTAATCGTATTTACATGGTTGCATAAGAAATTTCATGATGATAATATTTTAATTTTGAAAAATGCTGAAAATTGTTTATGAAGATAACGATCGTCGGTAATGTGGAAGTCCGTTTCAGCACTTTTTTTCTTCTGCAGTCTTGATCCTAGGAGCCATGCATTTTCTTTAGATAAATCTATGTGTTACATTACCATCCCTCACAGGGGAGATCAAAATGTCTCACAAGTCACAATCACATGAAATACATTAGTTGTTATGAATGTAATCAGAAATCACAATAGCACAATTAAATCCTTCTTCGTGTTGTCCACTTCTACTGCGACCGGACACATGAAATTAATGTTTCACTACGGCATCAATAAATCATCGAATTTGAAGAAAATCCCCCTACTCAGATGTTGGCGTCGCATTCTTTTCTGCTAGCAGCAGAGGGGTCATTTCAAACTACGGATATTTGTGGCTCTCTTAGTTTATCATCGGTCTTAAGTCATTCACTACCCGCGCGGTTTGCTCCAAGATTTTTAACCGGCTGCCTGCTTCTCTTTCAGCCTCATCCTCCTTTAGCTATGTGACGTCACGTCCGCTTCTGGTACACAGGAGGTTGAGCTGTCATCCGAGTACATACTAAGCTGACCTCGACTGAACCCTATTTCATAATCTCCTAAACTAACAAATATAATCTTGCCGAATATTAAGCATAGGTGTCTAATGATATCGTGAAAAGCTACCTAGTTAAATGATATGGGTTGACTTGTTTCATATTTGTCCTAATAGTCAACATCAATAGGGGTGCTAACATAATCAGAATCGAAGAGTAGAACTGGAAGAGGTAAATTGTCACTGTGACGGGTTGCTGACAAAATATGGGGATACTGATATGTAGTTCGTGGCTTCAATTATTTCTTGGATATTTATATGGTCAAATTAGCAATCGTGTGTGTTATTTTTTGTGCTCGCCACATCATTGATACGACAACTTGCAAGTAGAAAGTCGGAGTTTCGTTTCTCATTTTTCTATTCACTTAGGTGATTAAAGCATGACCAGCACGTTATAAAACGCCCAGTATTTGTGCTTGTCTTCTAATGGACATTTAAAGTAACATTTGTAGTTTCTTGAACTGTTTTTGTGATTGGTTTATTAATGCTTTTATGATGACGCGAATATAAATATAGGAACATCGATCCAGATCATTCACACATTTCCGACATTCCGCCCCACCACTCGTAAAAGTTGTTATTAATTAAACAACAATAGCTAAGTATAGTTACAATTCTGTGTTATAAAATAAAAGTAGAAAGTATAAAATAGTTAACAACTAAACATAATAGATAGGATTGGATGCGTCATAAATGCGGATATGCTGGTTTTCAGAAACTAAACTGAGTACAGCTTAATTGTCAAATTTCAATTATGCGCACCTAATTACTATAAAATCAGACTAAATTATACCAGAACAATGAAATTAATATTTTTTTGTTTGACAGTGTTTTCAATCGCACTATACAAACTGTTTGGAAACTTCAGTTTCAATAATCCGTATACGTGTTGTAACTATGTTCATAGACTTAAACGCCATATTTCAAAAGAACAAAAAGTAGACACTACATAATGAAGCTGAAGGATTAGAACATTTGATATTATAATTTCTCACCATTAGTAACGTGTTGCTGGAGAATTTAAATGAATTAATACTTTGCTAAGTATGTCTGTCTATTACTTTAACAATAACGCACGTTTCGGACAATAAAACAGGTAAAAGTCTATGGGAGACGAGCACAGTTCGTTTATTTATAGTTTATTTACAAAAACCCATAAACACAATGAATAAGACATGTATGCATAGATTACACATGTTACATTACATGCCCCCAAATAGACATTTGTTACAGTCTCAATGATGTTATCGCCACGAAACCAATAATCTCTTAAACGCATCTCCAAATACGAAATCAATACGAAAAGTCTAGAAGCGTTTTTAAGCCCTTAAACTGACAGTCCTTTTAAACATTACTTTTTTAAACACTGTTCTTTTTAAACACATTTTTTTCCATTCTTTTCTCGTTAAAACATCTTCCATCAAACACTGTTCTTTTTACATTGTCACAGTTTACTTTTTCTCCCTTTCAAATTAAACATTGTTTACTTTAAACACATTGTTCACTTTTCTTCCTGTTTTAACTCTTTCAGTTTATCACATTAGGACCTGAAAATGTTCAACACAAAAAGTTACCTTACAGTTTTTTCATCGTCCACTGGTCGTGATCGCTATCTATGCTGTCCGTTTCATTGCGTCTCTGGCCGTGATCGATTCTGGTGGTCTTTGTTCTGTAGACAAATTTTATTCTAAGGCAGGAGACAAAAATCGGAGGCAGTTTTTCTTCAGGGAAAGATTCGATTCTTTTATTCGATGTCTTGGTTGTGGAGGGGTTCTCATCCATTCGTCTCTGTCATGCGTCTCATTCATACTTCTTTGTTGTGAGATGCGACGATGCACGGGGATACTTTTCGGATCTCATTCAAAGTCCAGACTATACGACGAGCGGCTACATCGTGATGTTAACGCTGCGAGCGCCCAAAACGTTATCTGTCAACAACTCTCGTTTTTGATCAAAAACACATGACGTAACAGACATTTCCTCGGGTCGGCCAATCAGACACGACATTTACAATCGTACTACATCTGACCTTTTCCGACCCGGGATTTTCGTGTCGGTCCGAATTTGTCACTCCGTTATGGTTTTGACGATTCACTCATAACAGTCCCCTTCGGTGCATGTCAGCTTGACCTGCACTGACTGTCTCATTTGACCCCAGTCATAATTCACACTAGCTAACCTAATTGTTTCCAAAAATATGGGGCCCATTCATAATATAACACACATAGAAGTAAATACGTTGTTCCCATACAGATAAAATGCAAAAAATATTAATAAGACAAAGAATGTATGCGCTAAACATAAATATGAAATCAACGTTATCCACACGCGATGAAGTTAGTCTATGTCTGTTCTGAGTCGAGGACACAATCTAGTCTTAATTCTCGACCTTGTATTTGTGAGAGTTTCTACGATATTTGAGGGATATAAGTCCAACGATAATAACCTTTGTCTGAAAAATAATTTATCCCAAGCAGATGAAACTCAGGACGTCCCTACACAACTATTCTGTAAAAATAGCTTGTTAAAATTTACTTCCGGGTATGGTGACCATGCATCGCGAGTATGAGACAATTACATACGACTGCCATTTATTTTTTTGAAAACTTCAACCGCGTATGTTTAACCCTATTATTTACGTGAACTTACACGGCTATTAATCATCCTCTAGTTGTCTTCGTTTAGTCATCAATAATGTAATTACTGTATGTTTCAAAACTGTTACAATGTTAATCGATGAGCGATCAGCGCTTCAGGATTACGCAGGAATGAAGGCTATTTTCGTCTTGTTTCGCCTTGCTTAGTATCGCTTACTAGATCTCATGATATAAAAGGTTTTGTTATTTGCCGAAATTTATGCAAATCATTAATTGCATTTATGCAAATGTTGAATGACATTAATTAGATTACGCAGACCATTAATAAAGGGGAATCATATGTTACAATTTATATCCCAGTGAAATATAATTATGAAAAATAAACACAGATACACGTACATACATACATATATATATATATATATATATATATATATATATATATATATATATATATATATATATATATATAAAGCTACAAAATACTCAGCCGAGCACGGGTAAAATTAATTCCCAGAACAGGAAAGTTTCGCACAATTTTTGTATCTCCTTACGAAGATTAGAATAAAGACATAATGCTATTAAACCTCATGTCTAGAATACTTATTCAGATTTTGAACAAAATCCATTACATGATTTTTATTCTCGAAACTGTCTAATATTTTAAGCTTGTGTTAAGGTAAGCTTAAGAGGTTTTAGAAGAAATTAAAATTCAAGGAATTTTGCTAAATTGGTGTCTAATTATTAGGGATCAAATCTAATTCATTTATGAAATTATTAAATCTTCAGTTAGGACGTTAGGACCATATCATTCACTTTACAGTCCTTTAACAAGAAACTGATATTTGGAAAATAATAATTAATTTTTATTGATATACCTATGGTTAACATTTCAAAGAAATTGGAGGTATCTGAACTTTTATGAAGTGCTTCCACTCCATTTTTAACCATTTATACAGTTAGGAAAGTTTATATGTCTATATATTTGTATGTATTAGATTGACTCCTAAGCTAATTAACTTACCATTATGAATGTTTGAACAGAGCTGCTAGGCGTAAGGCGTCATAATGTCGGCTATATTCAATTAAATTTAGTTTTAGGAAAACGTTTGTCTAGGTTGTATCTCGAATCATTAATAAACGTCTAATAAAATAAGGAGACAAAATAGCGTCTCTTCTCATGTGACTTATATGTTGTACTAACTATTCTTATATTTAGTCATTTTTTTATCTAATACAATTCTTTATCTTTTGTACATGCTGTAAGATTCACATCTTTACTATCTAAAATCACAATTATCATTCAAAGTCTGGATTTAAAAAAATAAAATCACTTATGAATGAACGGTAGGAAATGTATACTTGAATGTACACCTTCTTAATTGGACAAGTCACTTTATTCACGTATTTGTTTCTTTCCTTACTTTGTGTATGCTCTTTATTTACAACTTCTGTTTGAAGATACTGTCAATCGTTAGAATACATACGTTTATATATTTAATTCTATTACACTAAATAGTGAGCTACTGGTATTTGCAAGTTGATGATTGATCTTTAAAGGTAACTCATCAACAGTGTTTTATATGATCTAATTTATTATATATATGTATATATATATGTATATATGTATATATATGTATATATGTATATATATGTATATATGTATATATGTATATATATGTATATATGTATATATATGTATATACATATGCATATCTGTATATATATATATGTATGTATATACATATGTATATCTGTATATATATATGTATATATATGTATATGTATATCTCTAAATATATATATTTATCTGTATATATATATGTATATATATGTATATCTGTATGTATATATATATATATGTATATCTGTATGTATATATATATATATATATATATATGTATATGTGTATATATATATGTATATATATATATATATATATATATAGGTATATGTATATATATATATATATGTGTATATATATATATGTACACCAATAATGGATTTTTGTCTACACAAGATACGTTCAGATGCTTGGTTCTGGCAAAGCGCAGTTATACAAAGATCTTTGTGCAGGGTCTCTGCCTATTTCATCTTCCGCCTTTTGTAGGTCGCTACCATCGACTAACAATGTATAGGGAAGTTTAGTGACGGTGTGATTGTTGGCTCTCGGCATATTTTAAAATCATTTTAAGCACTATACCTTCATCTTGCCCTCAATCAGTGCAATGCTGTAACACCTTCAGATGTCGTCATTGCAGAAGTGGTGGAGCAGTATAATTCCAGACATCCAGCGGAGTTTTTTCTTATATATGTATATATATATATATGTATATATACATATATATATACATATAT
>OY744533.1:27236007-27243507 GCA_963556195.1 Sepiola atlantica | reverse complement strand
GTTGCGTTTTCTTGGGTTGGTGAGAAAATAATGTTTGGTTTTCTTGGGCTGGTGAGAAAATCATGTTTGGTTTTCTTGGGTTGGCGAGAAAATAGTGTTGGGTTTTCTTTGGTTTGTGAGAAAATAATCTTGGCTTTTCTTGGATTGGTAAGAAAATAATATTGGGTTGGTGAAAAATTATGTTGCGTTTTCTTGGATTTGTGAATAAATAATGTTTGGTTTTCTTGGGTTGGTGAGAAAATCATGTTTTGTTTTCTTGGATTAGTGAGAAAATAATGTTGGCTTTTCTTAGATTGGTGAGAAAATAATGTTGGGTTTTATTGGGTTTGTGAGAAAATAATCTTGCCTTTTCTTGGATTGGTGAGAAAATAATAGTAGGTTGGTGAAAATAATGTTGTGTTTTCTTGGGTTGGTGAGAAAATAATGTTTGGTTTTCTTGGGTTGGTGAGAAAATAGTGTTGGGTTTTCTTGGGTTTGTGAAAAAATAATCTTGCCTTGTCTTGGATTGGTGAGAAATCAATATTAGGTCGGTGAAAAATAATGTTGCGTTTTCTTGGGTTGGTGAGAAAATAATGTTTGGTTTTCTTGGATTGGTGAGAAAATAATATTGGATTTTCTTGGATTGGTGAGAAAATCATGTTTGGTTTTCTTGGATTGGTGAGAAAATAATATTAGGTTGGTGAAAAATAATTAAATTGTCTAGGTAAGGCATGCTGATGACAGGCTGATAGCCAAAAACATGCGTCTATAAATTACTTTCATGTACGTAAAAATTACTAAATATTTATAAAAAAATAAAAACATCTTCTATAACAGGCGACAATGCTATATTCTGCATGATTCTTTACCGCTTAGGGATTGGGAAAATAACACGCTGTTACTATCGCCAGTAAAAACAATAAATACGTAAACTTAATACTTAGGCGATAAAATCGTACATATTCCGAGAAGTGCGTCGTGGTCTGTAAGTAAGGCTTAAAACAACAGAAAATTTAATCGAGGGTTCAATCCTTGATTAAATTAGTCGTACTGATGACAGCTGATAGCCAGAAACACGTATTCATAGATTACATTTATGTAAGTAATAATAATAATAATAATAATAATATATATATATATATATATATATATATATATATATATATATATAAATAATAGAGAATTGTAGTTTGCTTGAAGCATTGCTGGGAATAGTAGTAGTATGTTTTTAAAAAGGCTGAGGGCGATGCAAAGTTCCGGGTAGGATGTAAGCTGGAAGGAAAAGAATAATAAATTGACATCGAAATGGGACTTACTATTTATTTTTTCTTAAAATCTTACATAACAGCAAGTGTGATGTTAGCTGTTTGTGTGTTGTCCGAATAATTATTAAAAAAACATTTATTTAATATTTCGGGAAAAGAAACTTTTCTTTTGTCAAAAATAATAAATACCAAAGGAAAACTCCGTCTGTGCAGAGAATCTACCAACAAAATATAAATATATATTCTTTACTTTTAACTATTCCCGGCTTTTCACATGCAATTACCTAAAAATAGTTAAATCTATTTTTTTTTCTTTGTAAGTGAATTAGCATAGGGTACAGATCTTCAATGATACCATATTCCTATCCGGCTAACACCAGTGCATGGTTCACGCCAACAAAATATATTTTGATTTCGATCATCATAGAAACAATAATGCCCACGCTTTAGACCATAAAGGTTTTATGTTCAGCGTATATAAATGCAAGCCGATTAACATCGTTTCTGGGTGGTTCTTAAAGTCGAATGTACCAATTTTCTTTGAGTCGTTCAAGTATATTATATTTATAAAATTCCGTCTTTTCCGGGCGAATCTAGATAAAATTTTTATGGATTAACCGAGAAACTACACTCCATAAGTTCCTTGGCATAGACAATCCGTTTAGTCAAATTCAAATAATTCCAACGTCCAAAATCAAATAAATCAGCAATAAATTCTCTAAAAAAAAAAAAAAAAAAAAAGAAAGTTACTAAAGATATTTAGGGACGGATAATGAAAGCGAAAAAAGTAATATCTCTGATTGAAAACTCCACAAAATATCAGAAAATTAACCGATCAATATTCATTGAGAGCTATATATAAAAATGTGCTCACTGACAGTAATATTAAAAGGCCATATTTTTAATCCAGATAGAAGTTAAAGAGAAGCTTCCTCATATATTCAGTCATGTCTTTGCGAGAGACGTCCAAACGGCTTACTAATTTGCATATTGTCTATGCAAAACTAACTCTCACTAATTAACTATTCGATTTTTTTCCTTTTTATTTGATTATTGTTTTCATTTAACTGTTACACAAAATGCGATTTACGATTATTTGGGATTACAAGGGGGTGTTTCTTTCTTTCTAGTAAATTTTCTTATGGAGATTGCAATTTTAATTTTTTTCTAAAGTACGCAAAGATATGACCCCCGTTAGTTTATGAATAAACGAATGTTTATATAAATTATTTCATAAAAACACACATTTATATATGTCTTAGGGCACATAAATTACTTTACACCCCACTTCATTTCAAGGACAAAATATTATACCATTAATCGAAACTCAGTGATCACCTTTCAAAAGCGATAACACTCTGAAAGTACGAATGAAAACACGTTTAAAGGAAGCTAGTGTTTAAAGTTCTCAAGAAATTTACTTTCTTTTTACATTGAAATTTCCAGAATATTTTGTATAATATGATGCCGAGATCTTCCTTAAAAATCTCTATTTGAATCTTCAGGGTGACACTTTGTTGAAAAAGTGATCACTGTGTTTCGACTATAGATATAATAAAATGTAATTTAAATGGCCTAAAATATCTATAAATGTTTTTAATAAAATGAATAGTTTATATTGACACTCATTTATTAATAAATACAAACAATTGAAATAGAATAACCATCTGATTTTATAACGCATTATTATATCTAAAATATTCTCCTACTTCGTTTGGTTTCAGAGATATTGTTAGATACTAATTCTCTATGATCGTCTTCTGGCTTTACGTTTACACCACGTGTGAACCGAGTGTGGGTAGCTATCGTGGATTTCATTTTTATTAGTGGCTTGATTGCATGAACAGGCGGTTGTGGGACGAACCACCCTGTATATCTTAAGTATTAATTTATTAAATCAGTTTACACATAACTGACAAGGTTAACATATTTATATGCTGAAACAAACGATGACCCTCTCACCCCTACCCAAAAAAATTCCACCCATGTAATCCTTAATAACATTCATAATCTTTTTAACCATCCAACTACATTTAGTACAACCACACTTTGCTCTATGCCTGGCGTGACCATCAAGTTTCAGTCCAGAATGTCCAACAGTATTTGTTTTATTACCGTGCAACATTATCAATAAATCTCACCCACTCCTATCTTATCACTGCCCTTATTACGGTTGTGATGTCCCTCGTCAATTGAAGATTGTTTTAATAGACATTATATTTGAGATAACTACCAGAAAATAAATCTGGAGAATGTGAAGCCGATTCAAGATCACACCTTCTACTGATGAGACGATCAATAAAGTGTTTCAGCTTTCAAGTTGGACATTCATCACTGAAATTGGGTGGATATGTAAGGTATTGACTGAAGTTTATTTGTACCAAATATAATTGGATTGCAAATATGAATAGAAATTTAAAAATGCTACCCATTAAGAAGATTCACAACATTTTTTGGCGCTCTTTTGTTCAGGAATATTCTGGGACTGTTTTTATAGACATTATATTAGCGATAACACAGCACATAAACATCGAAAGCGGGGTAAGATTCGGTGATTGTGAAACTCATTCAAGATCACACCTTCTAGTGATGAGATGATCATCAAAGTTTTCTTCATATCTTGAACGGCTTTAAAACAAAGACTGTTGGATATTCATGAAATAACCTTGGTGGACAAGGTAACGACACTTTATTTGTACCAAATATAGTTGGCTTTCAGAAAATAGTATCCACTTTATGATTCCACGGGTGGAAGTTGTTTGAGGTTACCTTTTATTTTAATCGACTTTTGGGCTGGCTTCTTTCCGTTTTTTTTACTTTCCTTCTTTTTCCAAACCTTCTCATGTCTATTGCTTTACTTTTGAATTAAGAACCTATCTCATTCAGAAAATAGTTCAATAAAAGTGCACACGAGTTTGATATGGTCCGTTTTCTGTACTTTTCCAACATCTCTTATATAAAACATCTAATGTACGTATCAAGAAAACGAACCTCTCAGTCGGAACGGAGCCGAGATAAGAAAGTGGATCTTTACCATATAGAACAGGATAGAGTAATATTAATTATAGATGAAGACAAAACGTACTCAGCTTTAAACTTTGCTATAGCATCTTCGTCAAGCATCATCATTATTTTTTCAGTCGATGCCAGTCAAGTGCACTTCTACTTAGTGGTGATGCCGTGAAACTGCAGTAAAATGCAAGGCTAAATACATTTTGTTATGATTTATTAACTGTATGTTTCGTATCTTCTTTATATGTTTAGAATGTTGTGGCATTTGTCGCACTGACAGTGATATTAAAAGGCTTACGACTTATTTACGATAGAACATCTTTCTAATATACTCAGTCAGGTGGATTCAATCAACATCTGAAGGTTATCTAATTTGCATATCGATCTGACAAAAGAACGTCTTATTAATTAACTATTTGTATTTTTGTTTTCATTTTACTATTACCATGGCGATACCCTATAGTATGTTTTCTAGGTTTGATATAAACTAAGCCTAACAAACATACGACTGGGGGCGGACATGTTACAATAAAAATTACTACTAACTAATCATAACCGATGAAAGTTTTAGTGTAAAGTAATTAGTTACATAGCAACTATTCATATTCATTACAATAATTAATTTATTTCCATAATATCAAATGTAAAAAAAAAAAAAATATATAAAATACCTAAATGCACAAAAAATCGTTTTATATACAATGGATTGGGTACATTTTTTATATTTAAAAAATCATAAGTCAGTTTGTTTATATTGACTAATTGGTTACAGAACATACAATGACATAATAAAATCAGAAAACAAGTTCAACATTTTACAAAATCAAATACTTTATGTGAAAAAATAATGTTCAAAGAAACAATTTTGTTAATTTAAAATAAATGTGTGATGTTTCTTACATGTATAATTTGTTTTACAGAAGATAAAAATACTTATTTCTTCATTATACGATAATACATATTGTCTAAATTTTCCAAATGTATTTTCTAAATAGTTTCTGGTTAATTCACCAACCATAACAAAGTTAAATTCACTGCTTAGCAAATATCTACCAACATCGGTTAAACTATTGCGTGTATTTTCAATGGCTAAATAATCTAATCATTTCTTGTGTCATTTTCTAAAATTAGAAAGAAATATAAGGTTGTCATTATTAAAATCTGCAATAACCTTTTACAGTGGATCATTTTTCTTAATTTTGCAATACATTTCTCTGACATAGACAAAGTTTCAAAACATTTTTAATAAAATAAACTGTTCCTGCATTATCGTCTTCGTTTAATAATGGATACACCTCAATAACTGCTACAGTTTCATTACAAAAAAAAACTTTTAAAAAGTGTGAAACTTATTGGTGATCAACAGGTTTTGTGTAAACTGCCACAACAGTTTGTTTTCACTATTTAACAAACTGAGTTACCACTTCCCATTTTGTTAACATCAAGGTGTTAACACGTAATCGCCTACAAAGTAGAATCTCTTTTTTGTTTTGGGCTGGATTTAATGGAGGCTGTAAATCTACACTGATATAAACGATTTCACATTTCATTTATAGAACAAAAAAAAACAAAAAAAAAAATAATGATAAATATATAAAAATAAATAAATAAATAAATAAATAAAAAATACAAATATACAAAAATAAATAAATTAAATACAAAAAATAAAATTTTAAAAAAATTTAAAAAATTAAAAACAAATAAAAAAAACTTTTTTTTTAATTTTAAAAATAAAATAATAAAATAAACAAACAAAAAATAAAAAAGAGCCTACTTTATTAGTAAGAATTTTAATTCACTCCGAGCCGACGAGTATTAAGTATTTTTTAAACGGCATTTCCGCCAAATAAATGTATTTTTTCATTTCATTTGCATACTGTAACAAGAAACATTGTAAAACCAATCTAGGATATATTTTAACTTAATTTACAAAGAACTCTGAAACTATTACTATAAATAATCTCTTTTATTTTATTTTCTCAAAAGAATGAAACATAAAATCTTCTTTAAGCAGTATATGTTAACCTTTCTGTAAAAAGAATGTTCCATGCTCATTTGGGTGTCAACAGATTTTAGTCTACTACTTTCAGAATATTTCGATACAAGTAAAGCACAAAAACGCAATGAACATTATCGATTAAAACATCGAATTAAAATTAGATACTAAACATTTAAAAAAGTAAATTAGAATTTTATTTGATGCCACGAAATGCGATTTTAGAGCAACACTCAATTTCATCATAAGTTCTGGCGATCAAACCCAACACTTGAACTCTCTTTGACATTTTTGCAGTATATTTTAAAGAACAGTTGTAAAATTATTGAATTAAGTTGAGTAGATTAAAATTCTTAGATTAACTGTCTGATAATAAATTACATTGTCAATTAATTACATTTTTCATTATTATTTTTACTTACTAGGAGTTCTCACCAAAGTCATCGTCAGCTATTGCTCACTAATTATAACCGGTAGTTTTCCTTGGATCCTTAGTGAAAATAAACTACCCCACTTTTCCAGTACTCTCCACCTCTTTTCGATTACCATTACAAATGGCTTTGTGGTATCGCAACAGCCACTTACCATTGATTTCTCGCTGGTAACGACCATTGGATTCCTTTTGGATTTTAGTGGCAATAAGCCTCCTTATGGTTCAAATACTCTCTGCACTCTACCAGTGGAGTTATGGTAAGTTATCTTCCTTCCGCGGTCTTCCGATTTTCCTTGACGTTTCACATTTATTTTGTGTGGTATCAGCCACTTTTGTTGGCGGAAGTTTATGAAATTTCTTGCAGTTTCTCTTCTTTGGGTTCATATTGTGGTGTTCTTTCTATGATTTTTTCTTCTTCCTATTGTTATTTCAATGTGACTGGTTACCCTTCGTAGATTATGCGGGTTGCTTTCCGCATTCGAGGATTTTCCTTAAGATTACAGTTTATTTAATCATTGCTGTCCTTTGCTTAGTATCAGTCTTCTATTTGATTCCAATTTCTCTCAGTCTTTTTTCCAGGTTCAGGGGACTGTTCCTGGTGCTCCTACGACTATTACTATTATATTGACTTTCTACATGCGCTATATTCCTCTCAATTCTCTGGCAAGTTCCATGTATTTGTTTCGTTTATCCGTCTTCTTGATCTTCAATCTGTGGTTTTATGGAACAGTAAAATCTACGATTAGGCAGGATTTTTCTTTCCTTTTTACTATTATGACATCCAGTCTTCTTGCTTTTGTACGTTTATCTGTTTG
>OY744533.1:27206007-27226007 GCA_963556195.1 Sepiola atlantica | reverse complement strand
TCTCATTCTTAAACAACAAAATATGTCATCAGAAGAGTTTAATTGTAGCTGGGTATCTCATTATAGAACCGTGCACTATAAGACGGAGATAATAATTTTGAATGTCTGCTACGTATTGTAACAACCTGATTAACTTAAACATATGATATAGACCGTTTCTGAAAGTCAGTCTCTTTTATTTGAAATAAACAATTAACCGCTCATCGATATCTATAGCGTAACAGTAAATCATAATCACAAAGACATGTAAGTGCACATGTAAACAGGTCGAGAAAAGGTTATTCGACCGGGTGTCTTTATGAAAATGTCACAATAACTAAACATCTTAAATCTATAAGCCTTAGTACAGTGTGTGCGTATATATATATATATATATATATATATATATATATATATATATATATATATATAATTTCATGCAAGATTTTCAAAGTTAAATGTTGCCGATAATATTTACAATTACACTGTCGGTTTTTCTCTATCCTCTCTTCCTTATCTTTGAAAAACCATGGATTAAGGATATGAAACTCCTTGCTCTGAACTGTTGATGTTCTAATAAATATTGTATCTTTACAATTTTTTATTCTCATCTTTCATCTCTAGAATATATATATATATATATATATATATATATATATATATATATATATATATATAATGTGGATATAGTTCTGTGTGCGAAGAGGGTCGTATGCGTGTCGGTCTGTCCATGCATCGGTTGGAAATGGGTGATCTTTGAGTAAATCCAATGGTATATTTTGAATCTAATGTTTTTAAATGTTTATATTTTAAATATTATTACCTCTGTCACGGATTTTACAGTTTCGGTCGAGTTTATTACTTTTTTGTACGGTTTTGCGTTCGCATCGCTTGACAAATCGTCACTGAACTTGCTTAAAATATCAGTCACGGTCAAACTTAGAACTGATTTAACTTTGGGATATCTAGATCAAATGTCAAGGTAACTGAAAAAGTAAAAGTGCCTTTTTTGGCGATAACTTCAGTTCTGTTCTCAGTAGAGGCTCGCTATTTGACACATATTGTAACCAATGATATGTAGTATGTTACATTCATTTACCTCGACTTTTGACCTTGACTTTTGAAAATCCGTCACGGTCGAGATTTTGACGGAATTTTACTTTTCGATTTTTCAAAATTTAGTGCATGGATCTGATGCTCTTTGATAACAGTAATCATTCAGTATCATCAGATTAATACATCTTGAGTTATCAACACCTACAAGGCATAACTTTACGTTGTAAGGTGGATCTGTAATGAAACACACTTTTATTGTTTTAATTTGGAGTTAGTATGAAACCAAAACTTAATGAGAAATAAACACTAGCGTGCACGTAGCCACTACAAATAATTCATTTTTGTAGAATCGTCAGCTTATTAGCATTATTCCAACTGTTTTGGCCTTCTTCCGCTTTTCTGTCAGCTATTTTACCGCTGAATCATCCGAATAAATTATTAATCTTATACATCGTAACAGTTTTGAGGAATATTTCGATCCCCAAAATTTATAATCAGTATGAGTCTGACGCTCACCGTTCCTGCAAATCCTAAATACGGTGGATACCTTTATTCTCAAATTGAAGTCGAGCCCCAGCACAAACAGCCCAAGTCAATCAATGTTGAAGAAAACTAATTTTTATTGTGGATGTTAATATTGTGTACATCTTGCTAACGGAAGCCGAAAGAGGGAGAGAGTGATAGATAGATAGAAAGAGAGAGGGAGAGAGGGAGAGAGAAGGAGAGAGAGAAATTTAGGACCTCGTCCCTTACTTTACGTTTACCGTTGATTCTGAAGTCATTTTGTTTGCGGCCGATCGCGTCGCGTTTCTAAATCAGTCTCACTGCTTTTTTGCGCCGATGTCATTACCTGGATCTTTGTTCCTTCGAGATATGATGGACCCAAATGTCAACGACTTGACACGTTACCGACCCTTACATCCTATTTAACTAAATAAAAATCTGTTATCGAACATAAATCCTTAAAATTACTAATAGCTGACGTACTCTCAATATTTAACATTTACTTTCAAAGAATTATTTTTACTCGAATTTTTTTTCGAGTATTCAACGAGAAAAGCCGATTATCGCTACTAGTTTATGATAATCTTATTGGTTATTGCCATTTTGTAACTTAGTAACAATTGGCTTATAACAGAGTAGCAGTTCAAATAATTTTATTTAAAATCATAACTTATACTTCGACATCGTCTAATTGTGCGTGTGTATTGTCTACTCCGAGGAGCGAGGCCAATTTTGTAGGTTCAACAACACCATATAATGCTTATGGTATTATATATTTTTATTAATACGACAGTTTGAGCATTTATTAATTAACAAATGTATGGTAATATGAAATATTTATTTGATTCAATAACTTATATATTTTAATTGTACTTCATGTCAATGACGAACTACCGTTTATTATATCTATCATCTAAACGCAGTGACTACATTTAAAAATAGATAATACCCTGAAAGTCTTCTTCTTTCGTGCGAATCAGATAGTTCTGGTGTTGGCATTAGTTTCCCTG
Organism: Sepiola atlantica; assembly: GCA_963556195.1. NCBI lineage: Eukaryota > Metazoa > Mollusca > Cephalopoda > Sepiida > Sepiolidae > Sepiola > Sepiola atlantica. The sequence continues at coordinate 27,223,458 of OY744533.1, read as the reverse complement.
ATGATTTCTTTCTGGAAAGACATCGGGTACTTACAGGAAGACCCACGAGAAGGTTGCCAACATCCCTAAGTTAAAGTAGTACTGTGAAACCGACTGGATTTGGAACACCTAGGTCTTCAGTTCGTGTAGATATCCACTTAACAACCGTCGCCTCCCACTCTGAAGGTGCCAATGAGCAATTGTTTTAAAGCAGCCCACTGTTTAAAATAATACCCCAAAATCTTAATTTAAACGTAAGAAAAATTGAATTTCATCAGAGTTCTAGATGCTGATCACTCATATTTTTTGATTCGCACTTTCAGGGTGTTATTTCTTTGAAATGTTGGTCACTTACTGTTGACTATGAGTATGATAAGACGTATTTATTCCTTGAAATGTATGGTGGGTAAAGAAATGGAAGTGATAAAAAATCTTTAAAGAAGTTTATAAAATACATACTTTATATCAACAATAATACATTCACAAATTAATAAATACTTAACATTTCATTAAGATCTAATAATGTTGTATTACTTCGTTTCACCAATAACTCTTTTAGTTAACGTCGAACTTCACTGTTGACTCAAAGGGGACGATATGTCGTATTTACTTAGATCCGATTTTCGAAACGCCGTCGTCGCTACTATTAGTACTGGTTTCTTCTCTCTCTCTTTTCTCGTGGTCTCCGGCAGCCATTTGTCGCATGCTTGTCGCTGTCGGTAATACTATTTGCGCTCCCTTTTCTTCTGCAATATTTTGTTGTCACGACTGCTACCGTTCGCCGCTCGTCGTCGTCCTCGCAGGCGCCACTGTCATCATTCTTCTCGGACTGTTGTCTTCGCTCTCTGAAATCAATTTTTTAAAGTATAACAAGCCTGTTTCTGTTTTAAAGAGCCGATTTTTTTTAATTACTTTAATTGGCCGACCTGGACAAGTCGTTGATTGGGAGAGAGTTTACGCTAACTAACTTCACTAGTTAATATTCTTAATTGCCCGAGAGAGAGAGAGAGGAGCATTGAGATTTACTAATTGGCTCTTAGATTTCCGTCATTCGGAATCTTTCTCGTACAGTTACATTTTTGGTGATTTTGACTCCTTCGCTTCCAAGTCAAATCTGATTCAATCTCGATTTTAATTCTCCCTCGCCGAACTCTCGCTCTGTGATGTCAATTTTTCACCTCTCGTAACCCTAAGGTTACTCAACGTCGACGCGCACAGTGGGAAAACACATCGAACCAAACCGCACGGAATGACTCCGCCACAATCCGCGCAAGTCAAACCCGTCTCAAACAGCTGCGTCCAAGCCATTATCTAACAATAATTCTATCATTTTCCGTAGATTTGTTCAATCAGGGGTTTTCACTTTTCGTTAAAAACAATGTCTGATTTTATTTACCCATATTTCCGTAACATATTGTAATAAGTACAATATATTAATAACAACCCACAAAAATAACGTGAAAGTTCGTCTCAGTTCACATACCAGCCGACGTTCACGTTTATATCATTCTGGCAACCTAGGAGTTCAGCTTGAACCATAAGACTTGTCTTTTACGAAATGATATATCGTTCGCCTGGGTTCTAGGAGGTGCATCCTCCCAGACATTACCTCCTTTATTGGGATAAAGGTTGGCTTATGGCCGGTTACATGCGGCGTCTTTACTGAGGAATATCGACATGTCGGTATTCAGCTATTTCTGTACTCAGATGACATGCTCTTCCTATCTCCCAAACTTGTGCCACATCTAGCACAGTGGGAAGTAAGTGTTAGGTATTGAGCAGGTATATAATTTACTTAGTTGAGAATTACCGGAAATGGAAATGTTGAGCGTTAGCATAGGTCTACTTATATTTATGATAATGAAAATAAAATCATACAATGAGTACACAAGAAACAGAATTACCAATCAGCGTGGACAGAATACATTAGTTTCCGAGAATTATAGTCCTTTGTTTGTTACAACGTAGAGGGCGCAAGTGTTTTTGCTGTTGACGTAAACAACAACACTAGCTATATATACATAACAAATAATTGAAATCTTATAATTATGGACTCGTTCAATACTTACAATTATTTAAAAAGATTTAAGGTTTGCATTAAAACTTTCGTTGAATTATTTTTCCGTTTATTCATGCGTAATTTATTGTGTTCAATTTCAAAACGATGTATTCGAATTCAATCATCATGAAAGAAAATGCAAAAGTTTTGTACATTTTTCCTTTCTTTTAAACAATATTCTGAAATTAAATACAATTCTCTCTTATAGTTTCTATATGAATTGCTCAGAATAGGCTCCCAATATTTTTTCTCGGAGAGATAACTGTAAAGTTTCAAAATAATTTAAGCATTAATGACATATAGTGATTAAATTGTATCGTTATAAAATTAACGAATTATTCGTTAAAATTAAATTGCATTTCCTAAAAAAATTAAGGTCATCGTATGTTCGCTGTTTGCTTTTTAAAATGTAATGAAAGCCAAAAATTACTTTGTATTCATTGGTTTAAATGCTTAAACATTTCTTTCGAATTGCAACAAATATTTGTATATTATAAACCTCTTTCTAAAGAAGTGTGCCACTACTTCTCGTGCGTCTGTGTGTGTTTGCCGCCTCTACGTGACTTGCAGATTATTGTGTTGTTTTTTTACAATTAATCGAGTTGTATGGAAATAAAGATGCAATACCGTTAAATAAACTGCCATTTGAAAAATATATTCTTTAAAAATAATTAATTACGAATTTAAAGCAACAAGAATGCATTTCGGTTACTACATAATAATAGTTCAAAAGGAGTTTTATGGTTAGATTAAAACAACATTACCATAAAAGTATACTTCATATAAATTAAATTGAAAGAGTAGGTAGAGCTAGTGTTTACAGAAAATAATCTCTTCAACAGCCGATCAGGATTTGCAAAGAGTATGTAAAAGGCAACATAAGCCATTAGATACCTGAACCTCTCCTTTCTCTCACTTACACCTCTTCTTGTTATTTGAGTGGGACTCGTACAGATACGCGGATACAAAAAAAAACAGCAATGTCTATCGGATGATTACTTTCTATGTAATCACATCGAACAAAGAACCTTCATCCACTTTAGATTTACATATAAAGAAAGCGAACATTTTCATAAAATTCTTTATATTTGACAGAGAAATATAAAAAAGAGTCTTAACTTCTGTTTTATAAGCCAATCAAATCAGTACATTTTCAATCAGGTAACATAAAAGCCAGACTAAAATCAAAGTCAATTCGATCTTTTTTTCATTATACAACTGTCAACTGAAATAAAAATGTGCCGTTCAATTCAAGTAGCCAGACTTCGAAATATTGGACATAGATGATCTTAATAAATTCAAGTTTTATTCAATATTCATATCACTTATTAGTCAAGTGAATACGTATGTATCAACATGGTGCGACTTTCGGCCCTTTTTTAGTTGAGGGTGGCAAAGTAAGGGAGATAACTCGTATCAACTTATTTTTTTATTTTTACAAAGATTTCTTTCGTGTTAAACCTTAAATGCCTTTTGCTTTAAATATGACACATTCGTCCAATATGTATAATCAATATAATATGAAACGAAAATGTGCCACATTTCAACTTGTTTCACATCTGCAACGAGCCTGTTGGCAAATGTGAATTAGTATGATGTTGCATCAGTACATCCGCTAAATAAGTAATCGGCATCTTCGATGTCAAACCAATATAAAAATAAAACATTTAAGGGTTACGAAACAATGAAACTAAAACAATATTCACGAACAATAATCTAGAAAAATATGTAACGAAACAATAGTAAGAAACAGCGAATGAATATTTCTCTCGAATACATTGAATGATACGCAGAAATACTTTCTTCACATAAATTAAACAAAATGTAACGGAAAAGTTTTTGTTAAAATGAATTGTTTAAAACACATAAAAAAATAAGTGAGAATAAGTTATTTTCTTTACTTTGCCACCTAAAGTAAAAAAAGAAACAAACTTTCTTGGTTATTCGTTTACATTGCATTTTTGGCGCTATGCTACCGACTGGGTTCGAACCTGGCACTTCACGTCGTCAGTCCGCGTCGTTATCTTTTTCTCCACGCGCTTTTCCTGATCTTTTATTGTAACGTGACAAACAACTTTTTACGCGACGCCATCTCAGTTTTATTTTCATCATTGTGTGAACATGTTCCAGTGTGTATTAAGGTCATAGAAGCTCTCAGCGCAACTGAGATGAAGAGTGGTCGACTGAAAGTAACGTGGATTAAGACTGTTGTCAATAATTTGTATTTGTGATGACTTTGCTATCAAGACAAAACACCCTGAGAAGATTGTACATACACTAGTAAGCGTTACAGACGATCTTGGACACTCATGCAATAGTAACTTGTGATGATGACGTTTTGTGAAAGTGCTAATCAGATACAAGATGTTCCTGGGTGCCAATGTCGACATTATTGTTTGTAATATAGTCAAAGTTCGAACTCTTAGAACATCATTGAGAGTATTCTTTATGTGATCTTTTCATATGCCTACCTGATATATAATACTAGTGTACACAACACATACACACACACACACACACACACACATATATATATATATATATATATATATATATATATATAAGGTGAGACAATGAAAAATAGTTAGACCTGTAAATGGAAACAGATCAATATCTTCAGTTGTTCAGAACAAGGAGCATTTAGTAAATAAAAATATTTATTCTTCTTCTCGTTCAATTGCATTTACATTGAAACGCACCCGTTTGAACTTTTAAAACCTTTTAAAAAGAACTTTAAAAAAAAACTTTTTCCAAATTTTGAATATTGACTGTTCTTATCTGTCAACTTATCAATCTCTACTTCCGCTGATGATAAGATTGTAATCTTTGGAAAGCCGTGCTTAAGGAATGCAATTAAAAGAGAAGAAGAATACATATTTTTATGTACTAAATGCTCCTTGTTCTGAACAACTGAAGATATTGATCTGTTTCCATTTACAGGTCTAACTATTTTTCATTGACTCACCTTATTTTTGCTCTATCTAGTATATTGAGCTTTCCTCATCTCACAATAGGTCTGATTTCTCTAAAAGTTATCTTTCAGTTATAAACCTTCATATATATATATATATATATATATATATATATATATATATATATTTGAGAGAGAGAGATGTGTGTGTGAAATGTTCGTTGGAGAGAACCCCATATATTTTTATATAGATAAAACGAATTGAGTGCTCGATTAAGAAAGATTCAAAAATAAGAGCGTAATACTTATTTATGTATGTAATTACAGACGATAATTACACAGCTATATATATATATATATATATATATATATATATATATATAGAGAGAGAGAGAGAGAGATAGATGTGTATATATATATATATATATATATATATATATATATGTAGACTAGAAGAATGACCGTACCACGACGGTTAAAATGAATTTCCAGAACCGTTTTGAACAACTTCTATGGTTCAAACAAATATTCAAATGAAGATATAATGATAATAAACCTAATATCTAGAATCTATATTCTAATTTTGATCAAACACCATTACATAATTTTGATTCTAAAAATTGTCTTAATTTAAAAGCGTAAATTTATATGTCTTCAGCAAAAAATGAATGTCAGGGAATCTGGCTTCATTGAAGACTAATATCTGTGGATCAAATTTAATGCTAATCTGATATATTTGAATTTTCAAATGTGAGGCTGTACCCATATAATGCCCCCCAAACACAAATTAAATTAGGGAAAATATATTACTTGATTAATAGATTGTTAAAATGTCCCCCAATATTTGAATTTTCATGAAGAGCTTCTAACTACTTTCTACACTCTTTGTATAAAACTAAATTGAACTAAATATATCCCACATTTAGACTCTTCATGCATAGCAGCTGTGTGAAAACATTCATAACGATCCTGTACACACAAATATATTAACATATAAAGATACCTAACTTTATAATGACAGAGACGAGTGTATACAAGTATATCGACTTCATTGATCAACCCTATAAGCTGTAGATTGCCGTAAAACTGATAAAACACATCCAAGTGATAACTCAATGTCAGTCAGAAAATACAATTAACATGTAGCCTATTAATGAGTAGTAATATGATATCGAAGTTACCTGCCTCCTGATGTAATCTGCTACATACATAAGAGTCAAATACGTCCTAAGATGGAGTACTGATGTGACATCTGAGCAGCTTCTCTTTCCTGCCTTGACATAGTAGAAACTCGACTTCGCAATCTAATGATAAGGGGCGTTGTTAGTCTTTTCCTACTCTACCGTTGTTACCAAGGAATGTCTCAGCTTCAATCTGATTACTCTTTGTAAGACATTCGCAACACGTACTCGCTTTCCGAATACAACCGCAAATAACATTCCTTTCTTCCTCCGTTTCCCTAACATTAAACGAAATTTCCATGAACATATTTTGTTTCCAAGAACTTTCCTATCTGTGGCGCACGTTACAACGGGACTGCTCCTCTTCAGATTACAACATAGTAGTGTTCGAACCCAATGCCAACAAATACTTGTAACAAACCGTCCTTATAAGTAATCGAATTTTGTTCCTTTCATTCATTATTTTTAATCTTGTAATAATATTCTTCATTATTTAACAATCTCATTAACCTTCTCATCGAGTGGCATTTAGTCTTGATAAGTTGGGACTAATTAGTAAATAAAAAAGAGATTAAAACCCGACCCTATGTTTCATTTTTTCCTTGTGGAGAAGAAAGTAATTACTTTGTCCTCGTCTTTCTTCGTGGACGTACCGGTCAACTCGAGAGACGTCCACCCGGGGAACACCGGCACTGCTGCACTACGAGAAGCAAACAATATACATATGTGAAATGCAAATAAATAGCCTGTTGACAGACAGACAGACAGACGAAGAATGCCTGTTAGATAAACTTGTATTTCAAAAATCAATTACGTCGATCATCGAGTTTTCACACTAGAAGCGTCTAAACGCTATCGAATGAATGCAAGCTATTTAAAGACACGCAATGAAAGTGGAAGTGGTTTATTTTTAACTAAACATAAATGAATACGCCTGATTGAAAAATTCCACCAACAATAAGAGAATTACCCGACCCAAATAAAGTGTTTAGTATTTATTTCTATTGATATAAAGTTAGTATATGTTATGTACAAGGTTCACTTTAAAACTAATTAACCGATTATTATTAACTTTGGAACACAACAGCAAGGCATTAGAAATAGAAATGTGAGCTATGTTTGTTTTAATTTCAGTTTAATACAAAAAGGGCAAAAATAGAGTGGAAGCCCTTTGTGTGAATTAAAAAATAAAAATATTGGTGCTTCTGCAGTTTCACAATGACATTAAACTATTTAAAGAAATGTATAAACTGTGTTATGTACTTACGTGTTAGCTGAAAATAAGATTGTACAAAAACAATTACGCAAATGCATCCAGTGTTTTATTAAATTATAAGAAAAAGGAATAGAAAAGCGATCTTACAGATCACTAGACAGTTCAGCTAAGTAGGTAAGGAAGACACCTTTCAGAAAAAGTCAAAATATGAGAAAATGGCAACATATAGATAAAATAGATTTTCATTTTTAATGTAATAAATACTGGATGAATCTGCGTAATTTTTGGTGTAAAGTCTTATTTTCAGCTACCACGTAAGTACATAACAAAATGTTTATACATTTCTTTAGCTATTTTTTAAAGAGACGCCTAGCATGTCATTGTGAAACTGCAGAAGCACCAACATATTATTGGCATGAACAAACTTATTTAGAAATATTTGGGTGAAATTTAAACATATGTATTAAACTGAAATGAATTAACGTTCCCTAAATGTGTGTTGCTTTGAGTATTTTAAAGGGTTTTGTGTTGCTTTGAGTATTTTAAAGGGTTTTGCGTTGCTTTGAGTATTTTAAAGGGTTTTGCGTTGCTTTGAGTATTTTAAAGGGGTTTGTGTTGCTTTGAGTATTTTAAAGGGTTTTGTGTTGCTTTGAGTATTTTAAAGGGGTTTGTGTTGCTTTGAGTATTTTAACGGGTTTTGTGTTGCTTTGAGTATTTTAAAGGGTTTTGTGTTGCTTTGAGTATTTAAAAGGGTTTTGTGTTGCTTTGAGTATTTTAAAGGGTTTTGTGTTGCTTGAGTATTTTAAAGGGGTTTGTGTTGCTTTGAGTATTTTAAAGGGTTTTGTGTTGCTTTGAGTATTTTAAAAGGGGTTTGTGTTGCTTTGAGTATTTTAAAGGGTTTTGCGTTGCTTTGAGTATTTTAAAGGGTTTTGCGTTGCTTTGAGTATTTTAAAGGGTTTGTGTTGCTTTGAGTATTTTAAAGGGTTTGTGTTGCTTTGAGTATTTTAAAGGGTTTTTGAGAGCATAATATAAGCAGAACCTCTCATTTGAAAATTCAAATATATATGATTTGTATTAAATTTTATCAATAGTCCTTAGACACCAATTAAGATATTTTCCCGTAAATTCAATTTTGTCTAAAGACCTATTAAGTACATTCTTAGTGAGTAATTTTTTAAGCATTACCATACTAACTAATCGCCTCGTGGATGCATTTTCGGCGGTCTTGTCACTTTTTACTTCCGTCCTAACTCTCCATGAACGATGTTTGACAAAACGGAGATAAAAACGCTGTTCCCATAGTAAGCAGTTGCTTAGTTTCAGTTGAATTTGGAGATGACTTCAGTATTTATCTCTTCATATTTTTATGCACATGTCACTAATAATAGGGCTGGAGATAACCGATTTACCTGGGTTGTATTATCCGCCTGATAGTCCAAATACCCGAAATTCGGGTATTTAGACTATCTTCTAAAAAGGGTGCCTTATAAGCAGGTGCAAAATACCGGAGTTGCTGTATTGCCATTTAATCAATAGAGTCTGGACCATGCAGTAGTTTCCGGTGAGGCCTCTTGATGCCATATTAGTGAGAAATGCTACGGATTTTCTTTCTTCAATAGTTTACAAAAATGGAATTTCTTTTATTCATACCCTCTGTGTTCTGCTCTTAACATCTCTGCTGACATCTTTCACACATTTTCCTATCTCATAATGAAAATTTATAAAACAAAAGATAAGCGTAAACCAAGAAGCCTAACTTCTAATGTAGATCCCTACTGCCAGGTATTCTTTTCCAACATTAGCGATTTACGTTGCGCGCTTCCAGATGTTGAAATCAATTTACAGGCGACCAAACCAGACCTGTTGTTTCTGTGCGAAACTGGTATTGGCTCGTCAGTTTGTATAGATGATTTTATGATCATTTAAAACCGCCATTGTCATGGAACCCGCGCCTATGCAAGGGACAGTATTCCATGCGATAGGAACACTTTCAGTAAAGACACTGATCTGTGTTTCTGTGTCGTAATTGGTCAGAGCACCGCTTTCATCTTTGCCCGTTATCGTCTCCTTATCTATTGAGTTTCCGTTATTGAGCAAATTTTGATAAAATCGAAAAGATACTGACTGATAACTTTTCTGCTAACATCACGTTTGTAGTGACTTCAATACGCACAATGTTGAGTGGCTAGTCAACCCAAACAATACTGATGATCGAGGTTTTGTCACGACGTGCATATGGGCTTACTCAAATTGATGACACGTCCACACACGTACCCGGTGTTGAAGGAGATTTTACAAGCATTCTTGATCTCTTTCTGACAACTTGCCCTGAATAGTGCACATCTACTCTCCTGGGATCCCTAATCACTCGGTTGTCTTAATTAAGATCAAAATGAGGCACAAAGTCTTCTAATGCCTATTTTCACTGCAGAGTTTTCTGATACTCAGTCGTTGATTGGAACAGCTTCAGATCCTTTATATCTGAAATCTCTCTGAAATGAAATTTTAACAGTATTTGTACTGTATCGTATCAGATGTATCTGATTAGGGAATCGTTTGTATGGAGAGCATTATACATTCTAAAACGTTCTAACAGAGAGAAAACAGCTAGCTATCTTAGATCGCTGAATGTGCTGCCGCTATTGCACACAGTAACCACTATTTCAATTGTTTTCAACGAAATAGATTCCCCGAAACCAAAACCGCTTTAACATCTGACAGGAGCTACCACATGAGAGTCATGGAAAACGCTAAAGAATCTTGTGCATAAGCTGCTAAATCTAGAGTGGCCAATCAAAGGCTTGGCTCCCATGAGTTTTGGAGAATAACAAACATGCTACTGAACAGATGTAAGACCTCTATCCCAGCAATCCTTAACGAACCAGAGGTGATCTCCTCAGCATCGGACAAAACCAAAATTTCCCCAAAGAAGTTTGTAGCAAATACAAACCTTTGTGCTCAGGGAAACCTACCCACCAAATATCCTCCGAATGACAAAATAAAACGCTAAGCGACATTCGGATATCTGTCGAGGATGTTTCCAAACTCAGTAAGAACACTGATGCGTCCGAGGCAACTGGCCCCGACAATATTCCAGTCATAGTACTCAAGAAACTGCAACCTAAAATGACTGCTATCGCTTAAAAGCTGTTCAATTGTTGTTCAGAAGAGAAATGATTTCTATCACTTTAAAAGACTTCGCTAATCTGTTTAGTATTTTACAATAATTGACACCTCAGTACAGATCGATCATGAGTTGCTCAAATCTGTAATGAATCAAGAAGTTGTCAACAACCTACACAGAAACTATCTACTTTGTGACAAGCAATATGAATGTTGTCCTGCAAAATCAACAGTTGACGTGCTGACTGTCATATCGCACGGAATCATTGAATCTAGCACTTAGTTTCTACCGCGACTGCGATAACTCTTGATATATCAAAGGGGTTCGATAAGATTTGGCACAAATGTTCGCTTAACAAACTTGTTAGCTATGGAATATCTGGAAATGTCTACATAAAATAAAACATTTTCTCTATTATGGATCTATTAAACTAGTTGTTGACAGGCAAAGGTAACACGCTTATAGTAACAATGCCGACGTACCTCAAGAATCAATTCTAGAAGAACTAAGCGGAACTTTTATGAGCAAAGTTTCTTTCATAGAACTGCTCGTCTGTGGAACACAATACAGCGGTGCAGTTTTCTGACTGACTATGACAAGTCCAATGTAAACAGTTTTTTGTTGAGTCGTCCCCTTAAATAGTTACTTTCTGACCAAGTATAAGCATCGTTCACCGTATAAATGTAAAACTCAATAACTTTTATCATCGAGTGAACTGTGGGCTTTCATAAGCGCTGACTTGAATGTAAAAAAAGATTATTCCTGATTCTCATAAATGACCTCTCAAATCGTATTCTGAGATCATTCGTTGACATATATAAGTACGACACAGCCATCTCGAAGAGAACTGATGACCAAGATTATTTTGATTCTCTCTCTTTCTCTCTCCCTCTCTCTCTCTCTCTCTCTCTCTCTCTCTTTCTCTCTCCCGACTGGTGAAACAATAGTATAACTAGCATGTTACCCATCTAAAATCCAGCTTCCCTCTTTTCACCGCCAATACATGTTTTTAAATTTTTTTCCTCAGTTGAAGTCAATGTCTCTCTCCTTAAAAAAGTTCCCTTAGATCAGCTTATAGAACTGACTTTTACTCCAGACATGAAATGGAAGACTTACATAAAATCTGTTGCTAGGGTCAATGAAAAAGTGGTTGGATCATTCTATCGCTCTAGAAAGTACCTCACTCTTGACGCTATCCTCTATCTGTATAAGAACCAGATAAGCCCTAAGATGGAGTCCCGCTGTCATATCTGGGGAGGTGCCGCTCGGAGCACTATTTTCTGGTTTTGACAGAGAACAAAATCGACTTCGCAATCTAGTGGGGATGATCTCTTCTTCCCTGCTTCCCCTTTCACACAGAAGAGATGTTGCTAGCTTCTCCCTACTGTATCGCTACGTTCATGGTAGGTGCTCGACTCAGCTCCAATACCTGGTAACATTAACAGTAAGAACCCGCCGGACTACAACCTGTACCAAAAACAAGCGGAACTTTCCTGAACAAAGTATATTTCCTACAGCCTGTGGAACAAAATATCACGGGATTGATTCCCAGCCGACTACAACATGGTCGCCTTCAAATATAATGTAAAAAAACACTTGCTAAGACGTTGTTTTGGATAATCAAACCCCTTAAAAAATCTTCTGACCATTCGACCTATTATATTCAGGCATTCATCGTCCAACTGACGAACTCGTTAACACTTATCCTCGAGTGGCACCCGGACTTTGATAATCGGTGTTTCGTTAATAAAAAAATTAAAAAAGCCTTAAATTTGAGATATTTTCTAAAATCCAAATCATGTATTTAATAAAGGATTTTAGATATAAGGTTCAGTATTATTGTATCTTGATTTTAATCTTCATTAAATACTATAATACTGTTGAAGACTGTTCTATTCGGGAATTAAGTTTAACTGTCTTGGGATGTGTATTTTACTAGTTAATTAATAAATGAATTATTATATAAATTATACATTTTATTTGAAAAAAAAATCTTATAAAATTTTGAAGGTCAGCTAAATAATTTTAAAGGCGAAATACGTCTTATACCCATAATCAACACTCAGTGACCACCTTTAGCATAAGATAACCCTCTGAAGGTTCAAATGGAGATAATATTTTCAAAGGCAGCTATCTATAGAAAGAAATACTAAAAAAATCGGAAATGTAGTTGTAAAAAGATAAATATGTTGAGAGCGTTTAATAAGTACCAGATGCTTTTAAACAAAGATGGCTTCCAAAGGTAACTTATGGGCGCGTGCGTGCACTTTGCATGTATGGCGGGGATGTTTAAAAAGGTTTTTGGGGGCAAAACTGATTTATCTGTTAATGGCGGCTCGTTCACAAAAGATCCGTGCAAACATCTCTATAAAAGTATATATTGTTCGATCCTTTTTTCTGTACCGATAAAGTTGGAAATAGCATGTTTATCGCAAATATTGTATGCAAAATATTGTATTCTCTATAAATGTCTCTATTCGTCGTCCCGTTAATCTGTCTCGCTAACGTTTGAAATGGATGGTCGTCGCCAAACGCACAGATTAAATCAAGGCATCTTATTTTAAATGCATCTCGACAAGAAGCTCTGTCGGTATGTCTGTCCCGTTTAATTTTTCAATTCTGTTTTCATGGCTAAATGCGCAAATTCAATGCTTGCATCTTGATTTAGGTGCGTCCAATCATCTCTATAAGAGTCTCTCTTCGTCGATTAGTCTGTCACGCTTAAGTTTAAAAAAAAAGCATTGCCATTGCTAAACTCGCAGATTGAAGGCATACATCTAATGTTGGACATGCCTAGGATCCCTATAAATGTTGGATAAAATAATAGAAGAACCTTTAAATTTTAAATAAATCCAGCCTTGTGAACAGATTTTGCTGAAACGGGAGTATCCAGATAATTGTTAAGCTCTGCTATCAGTGTTCGTACTGTCGTTTAGTGCTCTTTCTTTACAACAATTCTAACAACGGCTCTACGATCTCTTTCAGAAAGCTTCGGCTTTTTTCCAGAATTTTCTTTAGAAGATGACGTTTTCCCTTCTTTTTCCTATGCTTCCATTACCTTCGAAACAGTTCCTCTCGATACGGCCACAATCTGAGCCATTTCAGTTAAAGTAGCACCCGCCATACAGGCATCAACAATCTGCCCACTTTGGAAATCTGATAGATCTATCATTTAAACTTTTCTTACTTCAGCACAACAATAACCATGAATAAAACAAATGAAATAAGCATTTTGGTAATTTGTTAAATTTTTATAAGTGTTTAAAAATTAATGCACAATTCACAAGGTGTTTCCATTATTTTGTCCAACCCCTGTACATGTAGCTATTCGCTTAAACAACCAAAAACAACAGCTTTCCAAAAACTTTCTCGTCTGCATATCAGTTCAAATGAAATAAGTTTTTTTTTTACTTTAAATTGCAATAACCTATTCTTTTTAAATTATTCATGTTTATGATGATGATAAATATCGGCTAGGAAATAACTGGAAAGCTATAGCAAAATAATTGTCTAATAAGATTCGAAACCTGAAGGATGGAATAGAATTGAACTTAAGGCGAATGCTGTAACCACACAACTACTAAACAATTGAAAATATTTTGTCTTGTGAACTGAGTTATAGTGTTTATGAGTTCGGCGTAGGAATCTCTCTGCATAGATCTAAAATAGTTCGGTTATCTGAAATAAAGAAAGAAGCATAAAGAAAAGTTCAAATAATGAAAATTAAAAAAATAGGATGTCAATGACTCACAATGATTTGACTAAAAAACAATCTTGACTTATTTTTAATGTTTATTCATTTATTCTTTTTATTGGTAGTGAAAAAGTTTAGATTATTATAAGTAAGTATGTTGTACGGTCAGCTGGAAATGGAACACTAAAAATCACGGAAAATTATCTTCGAGTTTTATTTTCACGTATTTTAATTTTGAATAATGAGTTTTAACAAGTCCAGGAACTTCTCTCATCGAAAGAACAGAATTTAAGCTTAATTTAAATTTTAACTTTTAGATTACCTGTTTAACTGTAATGCCGCGTGACATATACAGGCATACACACAACTTTGCCATATATATATATATATATATATATATATATATATATATATATGAGAGAGAGAGAAAGAGAGAGAGATGTCGACGGTTAAGTTTTAAATAGTATAGTCTTCACCTAACCAGAAGATTTTAATGTGGTTTATTGAAATTTGAAATAGCATTTTTCTATTCAGTCTTAAGTTTGTAATGACATTATCATTGCCAAACTCGGAAGTGTAATCGATACGATTTTTTAGATGCAGCCAGACATCTCGCTTAAATTTAACATTTTTATCGCCAACCAAGCAGAATAAACGCAAACAATAAAATGTTTGAATGGCATCAGGTTTCATGTTGGTTGTTTTATTTTTTAAAACATTGTAACAAACATAAAACGTAAGCCTCTCCTCGCGTGCTGCCTAGGAGTAGCGAACGAAGACAGAGTTAACAAAAAGACGTCCGAATCTCATCCGCTCAATTGCCAAAGAAGAACGTCTTGCTATCTTCATCGCTACGTATTTATGGTGTCATATGCTAACACGTATCTCTAATTCTAACCTTAACTTCAAATGAAATGTTCCACTTCTCTGCTTAATCTAACATCATGTGAAAAATAACATTTCTCACATTTTTAGAAGTCACGTCTAATATCGCTACAATAGACTGCCCATCGATTAGCCGCTCTGGAAGACATACGTTTGAAATCGAGTATGGCTTAGTTTAAAACTCGCATAATTATCGCTAAGCTCGAAGATTGAATCTGCAGAGCAAATTCTAAATGCAGACTCGCATCTTTATAAGCTTGCTTAGTAATCATTCGGTGTTTATGTCACGCTTAAGTTTTAAAGCAAATTAAATAAACACATTTTATTTTTGATATATCCAAGTATTTCCCTATTGATCGAGCTTATGCATGAAATAGAATTTTCGTTTCTAACTCTAACTAGTAATGATAGCATTTCCATGATTGAATGAATGGGCGTATCTGACGCGTATCAGTTTCCTGTTTATTAAAGGCTACATCTTCTTGCTGTCCATTTCCGTGTTCACACCAGAATCGGCTTGACGGTAAAATCTTTAGCCACTTTTCTTTTCGTTTAAATGCACCAGCAATCTTGTTCTTTTTTATTTGAAGGGGGGGGGGTTCTTATTTTTGTCGCCAGGAAATGAGAGACCTTACGTACAGATTAAGTTACAACGACGTCTCTTTAATACTCAATCACTCAGGGAAAATATCTGTTGTCATTTTGTACACGTTCAGCTGTCAAGTCAGAAAAATCTGCGGAATTTTACTGGAAACCAACTGACACTGATTATCCTCTAAACAAAACCAATGTTATATATATATATATATATATATATATATATATATATATAGTGTGTGTGTACTAGATGCATTCTTTGTTCAGGACGGATAAAATTAATATTTCAAGAAGAAACTCTTTTTCATCGAATTTATGTCTCCTTACGGAGATTGAACTCAAGATATGTTACCAAGCCTAATGTCTCAAATCTGTGTTTCAATTTGGATCGAAATCCATTTTATAATTTTGATTCTAGAAAATATGAAACATGTAAGGCATATCTTTAACTTATTAGGAATTGCTTCATAAAATTGAAAAATATTTATAAAATTATTTTATAATATTTGGAATGATAATAATAATAACATATATATATATATATATATATATATATATATATATATATATATATATATATATATATAACATTGAATTTGTATAGTTAGCGGTGATTAAAGATCCGGTGTTTAAGTCTTGAGGTCTATAGTAAGTTGCTTAAAAACGAGGTATAAATAATCAAAAGATTAAAACATGCCTATATATACATAGTAAGATAATACGTTAAAGATATAAATAATGTCTTTAACCAGTAGACTCTCAGGATAAAAACAAAGCTCAATAAAATATATAGAACAATAATATTGATTGAAGGACATAATAAAATAAGAAATTAATCATATTTTATTCAAGTTCGAAAACAAGGAGTGATATTGTGTCCTTAACTCATGAGTTTTCAAAGAAAATCTTCTCCTCAGAGGACCATTACCGCAATGACATTATTGCAGGTAATAAAATTAAGCTTTGAAAATATATAAAGATACATAAAAAATACATAAATGTATATAAAACCTCAAATATATTGGCCCAAAACACACTTTTTTGTTAAACTTATACAGTTCATCCAAGACATAAAGTTTAAAACAATTTCAAGAAAGATGTAAAAGAAGTCGATTAAAAAAGATCCAAGTTGTAGAATGGTAGTCCAAAAACGAAAAAGTTATCCAGGCGGGAAATGTGCTTGCTATCGATGCAGTAGATGACAGTGAAAAGTGTATTCAGGGTGTATGCAAAGTAATAATAAAACGATAGAAAAAACAAAATCACACAAAAAGTTCAGAAGACGCACTCGGTGTTGAATATTATAATATATAATTAAGGGTTATGATGAGCTGATAGTAGGAGTTGTGCAAACCATAACTTCCTGGTCTGACGTATATTAGAAAACATTTGATGGAGTAGAAATACGCAGTAAGATCCGATCAAAAACAATTGTTAATAAGATAGGGATTGGAAAATGAAAAATATAATATTTAATGTTCGGCTTAAATTCAAAATCAGCAGGAGACAACTTAAACGAAAACTTAAATGTATTAAAGGTAGGAGGTAAGGGAAATTACAAAATACGAAGAGAAAGGAGAGGAGTGTATAAAATATAAGACAGTGTCAACAGAAGAAAGGTGTGGGTTTTGAAGTTTGCATATTAAAAAAAATTGGAAAGATAATATAAAATAAATAGAGAGAGAGAAGAAAGTAAGAAACAAGAATACATTGAGGGAAACGGGCCGGAGGATGAAGAAGCAGAGTGGGATGGGTGGCTATGTTGCATCAGTCAGACATGAGAATTAAACAACTACAGTGAAAAG
>OY744533.1:27186007-27201007 GCA_963556195.1 Sepiola atlantica | reverse complement strand
CAAAATCCATGCTACACCTCACCACGACAAAAACCCCAGCACCCCCTCCCCTCTCTCCCACCCTAAGACAAATTCACTAACACTCTCACCCCTCCTTTTTTTCACTCACAGCTATCCACATTCATTTCATTCTCTGCCACCGACTTCTCTCAGCCCGGACCTTTGTACTGCGGTCCCAGTAGTGGCTACTACTTCTTCTCGTCAACCCATCATGTCCACCCAATATTTCTATGTACTTGCATGACATTTTTCTTAAAATTATCATCCTGAAGAAGTCTTACAAATAAAGACGCAAAGTTGATGAATACATTAAAAAAAACATCTTTTGGTTATTCCTTTTTCATTTCCCATATATATATATATATATATATATATATATATATATATATATATATATATATATATATTAAAAGGTGAAAGTTATATATACATGCTTTTTTTAATCCAGTTAAAACGTATAGAAATTGTAAATCACCGTGTCTAGTGGGTTGTTTACAGTATAACAAAAGATAAGACTAACATGTTCCGCGTGGTTGCATTGCTTTATTTTCAATTTTAATAGTGACCCTGGCTGTAGGACCAATCATAATTGGGGAAATGATTGTCTCTCATTTACTGTACACAGTAAATGTGATTCATTTGTTTTTTTAACTACCAAACTCTCGATTTTTTTTACATATTAACGCTTGATTTTTTGATTTTCATATTAACGCTTGATTTTTTTCATTTTACCGTTCAAATTTATATCGAAAATTTTAGAGTAAATACTAATAAACTTAACCAAGGATATACGTCAAGTATTGTTAGTAGTAGCAGCGGCAGCTATTGTTGTTATTACGTATCAACTCTCGTATTGGACAACTATTTCAGATCAGACGTGTTTTTAAACAATCACAGTGCTAGAAATACGCAGCTTTCTCTTTATTCATTTTCTTTCATGGCACACACGCGCGTACGAAACATTCGGGCTCTCGCAAAAAAGTACACACATGATGAGGGGCTTTCACAAACTACTAAACATAGCTAGAGCATATACACCTTGCTATAAGAACGCATGCACAATCCTATACATAAACTTTCACACTCGCAGAAAAAGTAATCCAAAATAATCTTCATGCCTATCTTATTTACACAGATCAGATAGATGCACATGGCGCCAGCCAAAACAAACATGTGTGCTCAATTTCCACTTAAAGCAAAAACAACTCGTCTTTCACCAAAACGTTCTTGGGACTCTCTGAACTTGCCTCAAGTCGTTAATAAAAATTTATTATTTTTGTATGAAAAGTCATTGTCATTCTTTCTTATATATTGCCTTTCCCGCTACACTTTCTTTCCGATACACACAACAAGTAGTTATCTAGAGCATTTACAAAACCTGTCCATCAGTACTAGATGGTTTTCATAACATTGTGTTAAAGTTTAGAAAAAATTAAGAAACCCAACGTAGATTTGTATTTCTACTAGTTATGAATGAAATCACGAAGATTACGTTCAACGAGAAAATAATTACGGAAAAACAACATGAAGCCAGAAAAGCCAACCAGATAATTAATTAATTGAATAAAAAATACCAATTTCATTTTCATTATAATAATTATTATTATTATCATCATCAATGATAACAATAATATTAAAAACTACAATAACAATCATAATAGAACCAACATCTTCGTTTTAACTAATTTCCCGTGTGGTTTTCTCGAAATAAAACCTGTTTTTTTCTTATTAACAATGTCAAGCGGAGACAATATCTCTAATAACTAAACTTTATTTGAGAAGAACAAAATAATGTATATATATATATATATATATATATATATATATATATACGAG
Organism: Sepiola atlantica; assembly: GCA_963556195.1. Taxonomy (NCBI): domain Eukaryota; kingdom Metazoa; phylum Mollusca; class Cephalopoda; order Sepiida; family Sepiolidae; genus Sepiola; species Sepiola atlantica. The sequence goes on along the minus strand of OY744533.1, from coordinate 27,199,171 downwards.
AGAGAGAGAGAGAGAGAGAAAAAGAATATATATATATATATATAGAGAGAGAGAGGGAGAGGGAGAGAGAGATATGAGAGAAAGAGATCATCGCAGAAGTCCATATTCAACGATGTATGAAAAAAGACTTAAATAACGTTTGCACTTATGAATGTATGTATATATATAAGCATATATATTATATATATAATATATATATATATAAGTATATATATTATATATATTATATATATAAGTATATATATAAGTATATATATTATATATATTATATATATAAGTATATATATATTATATATATATTATATATATATATAAGTATGTATATATATTATGTATACATATAAATATATATAAGTATATATATTATATATATATAAGTATATATATATATTATATATATAAGTATATATATTATATATATATATATAAGTATATATATTATATATATATATATAAGTATATATATATTATGGGAAGAGAAGGATGAAGGTAATCCGACGTGATGGGAAAATGAAAAAGGAAAACCAAAAGATGGATGTGCGACCGTTATGGTCTTAGAGAGCGTTTTGAGAAAATGAGGGGATTTAAGAAGGGGGTATGGAAGAATGAGGGTATGAGAGAAATAGTTGAGAGGGGGAAGGGGTGAGGGGGAGAGGGAGGATTTGTTGTGATAGGGTATGAAATATTTGAAATATTTGGAAAATGATAGCAATGAGTTCAATTACCTCCCTTTTCCACCTTTCCACTCCCTCACTCATTGCTATCATTTTCCAAATATTTCTAATATTTCATACCCTATCACAACAAATCCTTCCTCTCCCCCTCACCCCTTCCCCCTCTCAACTATTTCTCTCATACCCTCACTCTTCCATACCCCCTTTCTTAAATCCCCTCATTTTCTCAAAACGCTCTCTAAGACCATAACTTTCGCCCATCCACAAAAATCACAGCCCCCCTCCTTCTCTACCCACCCTCCTTTTCTCTGCATACACCCCCACACACAAACATTCCAACTTACTTTTTCCCCTTCAGTCGTGACCGCAGCCATCTGGTCAAACACCTCCTTCCTCCCTCTCCTCCACCCCCTCTCTGCCATCTACTTTATCCCTGCTCATCCCCCCACCTCTTTTTCTTACTACCAGCCACAGTAGTCCTTGCTCACCCCCATCTTTCCACTTCTTCCCCACTCATTTTCTTCAACATTCATTTTTATTCTCCACCAAGTACGGACGTCCACCCAGTAGTGGCCATTATTTTATTTTTTCCTCCCAATATGTCAACACTACATGTAGTTGTACTTGCATGACAGTTTTCTCTATAGTATCATCCTGATGAAGTCTTATAAATAAAGACGAAACGTTGATGTACACATAAAACACATCCATATATATTATATATATATGTATATATATATATAATATATATATATGAGTATATATATATATTATATATACATATAGATATATATAAGTATATATATATTATGTATACATATAAATATATATAAGTATATATTATATATATTATATATATAAATATATATATATTATATATACATATAAATATATATAATTATATATATAAATATATATATATATAAGTATATATTATATATATAAATATATATATATAAGTATATATTATATATATAAATATATATATATATTATATATACATATATATATATAAGTATATATATATTATATATATACATATAAATATATATATATATTATATATACATATATATATATATAAGTATATATATATTATATATACATATAAATATATATATATTATATATATAAGTATATATATTATATATACATATAAATATATATATTATATATATAATATATAAGTATATATTATATATATTATATATAAGTATATATATAATATATACATATAAATATATATAAGTATATATATATATCATATATACATATAAATATGTATAAGTATATATATATATTATATATACATATAAATATATATAACTATATATATATTATATGTACATATAAATGTATATAAATATAAATATATATAAGTATATATATATATTATATATACATATAAATATATATAACTATATATATATTATACATATAAATATATATAAGTATATATATATATGTATATTATATATACATATAAATATATATAAGTATATATATATTATATATACATATAAATATATATAAGTATATATATATATATTATGTATACATATAAATATATATAAGTATATATTATATATATATTATATATATAAGTATATATATATTATATATACATATAAATATATATAAGTATATATATTTTATATATATAAATATATATATAAGTATATATATTTTATATATATAAATATATATATAAGTATATATTATATATAAGTGTATATATATAAGTATATATTATATATATAAGTATATATATATATATTATATATACATATATATATAAGTATATATATATATATATTTTATATTTATAAGTATATATTATATATATAAGTATATATATATTATATATACATATATATATAAGTATATATATATTATATATATATATAAATATATATATATATTATATATATAAATATATATATAAGTATATATTATATATAAGTATATATATATATTATATATACATATATATATTATACATACATATAAATATATATATAAGTATATATATATAATATATACATATAAATATATATAAGTATATATATATATTATATATACATATAAATATATATAAATATATATATATATATTATATATACGTATAAATATGTATAAGTATATATATATATTATATATACATATAAATATATATAACTATATATATATTATATATACATATAAATATATATAACTATATATATATTATATATACATATAAATATATATAACTATATATATATTATATATACATATAAATATATATAACTATATATATATTATATATACATATAAATATATATATGTATATATGTATTATATATACATATAAATATATATAAGTATATATATGTTATATATATATAAGTATATATTAAATATATAAGTATATATATATTATATATACATATATATATATAAGTATATATATATTATATATACATATAAATATATATAAGTATATATATATTATATATACATATAAATATATATAAGTATATATTTATTATATATACATATAAATATATATAAGTATATATATATTATATATACATATAAATATATATAAGTATATATATATATATATTATATATACATATAAATATATATAAGTATATATATATATATTATATATACATATAAATATATATAAGTATATATATATTATATATACATATAAATATATATAAGTATATATATATATGTATATGATATATACATATAAATATATATATAAGTATATATATATATTATACATACATATAAATATATATAAGTATATATATATATTATATATACATATAAATATATATAAGTATATATATATATTATATTTTATATATACAATATATATATGCATACACACAGGTATATATGTATCTACAAATATAAAGCAAAGTTGTGTGTATGTCTGTTACAGTATCATAGTAAAACGGTTGATCTAAGAGCTGAAGTAACCACAGATTCCATGTCTCATCGATGTCAGAAGTAGTTGAACCTTTTTTAAAACTCGTTATTCAGAATTAAAAGTACTCAAAATAACATTAAAAAGAAATCTTCCGAGATGTTAGCCTTTCCTTTTTAGCTTATTGTTCTCTAGTATTAGCCGATCGAATAACATGCTTAGAATAATCTGAAACTTTTACCCAGCAGTAAAAAAAAAAAAAATAAATACGCATGTATCAAAATGAGTCAAGATTTTTGTTTTTAGTCAAATCATCGTACTATTTGACATTTGAAAAACTTTTCTTCATATTTATTGATTTTAGACGATCGAACTATTTTTATTTTACATCAATGCGGAGAGGTAAAACAGATTCTAAATGTTATCTCCCAACGACGAAATTATATGTTAAATATTGTTACGTATTCTGCGCCCGTGTTGATAGCGTTCACATTGTGTTCCAATATTTCATGTCATCTTTTACGGTTCGAATCTCACACAAGACAATTGATTTTTTCTCATAGCTTTAAAGTTATTTCCTAGCCGATATCGATTTTCATCATAGCCTTGTACAATATTTTTTTTAATTGTTTATTGTGATTTTATGTAAAAAAAACTTTCTTTATTTGAACTGACATGCAAAAGAGAACGTTTGAGAAACCTAATGTTGCCTGATAATTCAGCTAGTATACGTATATAGTATAGCTTTTTTTAATTTATTCAAACATTATGAATGCATATGTGAAGACATGTTTCACCTATTGCCTTATTACAGGAAAGTCTATTCAGGCCAATCTAACTGTGATAAAAGTAAACAGGTGTAATGCACAGACAGCTTAGCTATATCACGGATCTTCGTTGTGGTTAAATATACGTAAGGCTGAGATTAAAATACGGTCTTTTTTCGAAAGTAAAAAGTGTATATACTGGGCCATCTGCAAAAGCGATGAAATGAAATCTTAGTTTTTATATAACCAATATCAACATTCAAAGAGTGCTCTGTTTGTTTTTACAGAGAATATTGCATGATAGCTTATATATATATATATATATATATATATATATATATATATATGCATTTAAAAAGGATGCGCGTAAATCTGTCAAAGGCCCTTTCGACTATCATCTCGTGAGGAGAAAATCGAAAGATTTTAATCAATAATATCGTCGAAAGAAAGAGCAAACGGGGACTTAAATGTGCCAAAATTAACGATCGATCGATTAAAAGAAGTGAATTTAATGATTTCGTTAAAAAAAAACGATTAAAAGGCAATACGTTAGGGTAAAAAAGAAAAAAAGAGAGGGGTTCAAAATTCCCCGAAGAGATTTAGCGATCTGACAAATTTCTTTCTGCCGTCACAAGGATGGTTTGCGAATAGCGATAGAGACAGCTTCCGATATTTTCAAATGGTTCTTGGAATTTGCTCTATGCAAGCCCTCAAAACGGTCTATTTTATAGCTACTGGGTCAACTTGGGTTTTTCAACCAAATGGTGGCCAATAGCAGAGTCCAAATAATTAGAGGAGGGGTAACACAAGGATCCTATCCTTCCCTGACGTATATATATATATATATATATATATATATATATATATATATATAAATGGTGTCTGTCAACACGTTTTCGAGTATGACAACTTTTTGCTTATCAATGTAATAGTAGCGTAAGCCTTCCCGCTGAAAGTTGCGGATATGGCTTTTGATGCCTGCTATACTTTTACAGACCATACAACAGATGTAGCAGGTGTTGTGATGATCATATTGGATGCCATAATTGAAGCCTATTCTTGCCTGTGTTTTATTCTGCTGCACATTCACTCGTTGGTTGATTCACCGATCCGGCACGTGACATGGTTATCAAATGACCAGTTTGGCATGTAAGCTGCAGTTACCACACACCTACCGCCGTCCGTCTCCAAAGATTGACGATGCAGCAAACTGAAAGCATAGTAAGTATCTACAAACAGATGTCATACTCAAAAAGTACCAGCACAACAACAGGATTATAGTGATTAACTCTTGTGCGACACGACAGCCACTCTCTGAGTATTCATAACTATGAACCTGGTGACAGACACAACGTCCGATGACCAGGGTGTTAGGGCTAGTGTTATATTGGAGTTTTTCTTCTCCTACATATCTGCCTTAATAAAAGCTAAATAGGACATCTCTCCCAGTATACTTATTGAATATATATATATATATATATATATATATATATATATATATATATATTCCTCTAAGAGGGTCAGACGATGAGGCCTTAAGGAAAATTTTAGCAATTTTGTTTTTTTTCTTGTGAAATTTATCCTACGATTTTGTTGTGCGCGAAATGTATATATATATATATATGTATATATATACAAATATATATATTCGAGTAGCTTTAATAACAAGCAGTACAAATAGCTATATGCGCGATCCAAACACCGTTTCGTAAGATCACTCTAGCTGCCTTGTAAATGGCGGCTACGTGTCGCTATTTACAGTTAAAGTTACTCTATATTTACTAACTAATTGACGATGGCCGTTTGGTTAAGATCACCGACTACGAATCAGTGGCGATTTGTGTTCGGGGTTCGCGCCTACCGACCGTCGGGAATTAGTTCCTAGACTGAAGATTGCGTTAGCATGAAACATCGATGTCTCTAGGTATTTAAATAATTAATATTTATTTATTAAAATATTATTGTATATATATATATATATATATATATATTTCTGATGTAGTTTTTAGAGATCGAAAGTGAAAATAAATATTACAAACACAGTAATGAATGTATGATGAAAAGAATACATACGTTAGAGTCGAGGTGAATAACGTCAAATATTGTCTTTTCTGATGTTTTTTGTATTTGAAAGTTTACAATAAATTTATGTGTGAATGAAGTGATGAATATCTCGACCTTTTATTGTTCATCAAGTAAACGAATGATGAAAGAGAATCCGCTAGAACAAGGAGAAGAACTTAAAACATCGACATTTCTCATGTTGTTTTAACGGTCAACATTTGAAGATAAACATCTTTGGAAACGCTGTTTATGAATGGTGAATATTGATAGCTTTTGGTGTTCATCAAGTAAACAAATGATGAAAGAAAATCAGTTACAACGATGGGAAGAACATCAAACATGTTACTCACTATGTTACCTAGAAAATATATTTAAAAATTCATAATGATCACTTCATTAGTTTAAAAGATTACCCTGTATATATGTGTATATATATATATAAATATATACACATACGTAACTGTATATAAAAAGAAATATGAAAGAAAGAGAGAACACATTTGTTTGCATATATATTTACTAGCAATCTGTTTATCTAAATCCATCCTACAATATATTCGCACTTTATTTCTATTTGTGTTAGTTAATGAAATCAAGTGTGTTACAATGTAAATCTATTGTTTAGTTTATTTATTCAAAAAGTGTGCAATGAATTGATGAAGCCAAACCCACCCCAATTAACAGATACAACAGTTTTCATAAGCCACTACTATCTTTATTTCAAAGCTAGGTAACAATATGTTCCTATTTATAAAGTTTTGCGTTTTGAGCCAACTGTATTCGATACGGCATAATATCAACTGGGGTTCCTTAAACTAAAACATTAGTGAATTGGGCTTTGTTGATCTGCTTTAGTTCCAAACTAAATGCAGAGTTTCAAAGAATAACTGAAATTTTCTCTTCGAATAGTGTATTTTTACACACCATTGAAATGTTTATAAAAAGGAAAAATCGCCTCGTTCAAAGATAATATTTTTTGTCCCTAAAATAACCTATTTATATAAAACTGCCATGGATTTGCACCATAAGTCACTAGTTGTCACATAAAATAATTTAATCAACCAACAATCAAACAGTGTGTAGAACTATACATACTTTCTCCTTTTGTCGAGAGAGAGAGTCAATATAACATTGATTCATATCATTTTCGTTGCTAATCTTAGGCTGACAATGTGGGTCGTACCATCCAACGTTTACATGTGAGAATTCTACAACTTGTATCTAGTTCGATATGTTAGCACTAATATATGGCTGACATTCAAGTGCTCACATACGTATGATTCGGCCATCGGTGATCATTTATTCGAGTGTCAGTTGTGCACTAGACGTTACTCTTAGCTACACCCCTAAAAAATGAAGTTTTACTTTTTTTAGGCTATTACGTGTGAAGACCTTAGAAAAACATAGGAAAAATCAAAATAACATCAAAAACAAATTATATCATAATTTTGAGTGGGGAGGTTCAATTTCGCATGTGAATTTAACATGAAATCATCCAGTATATCCGAGCTATTCCAGTACTTTAGGACAGTTAACCATTTATTTAAAAAATATATCTATGGAAGACACATTTTGTGCGTGATATTTCGGGGTATATTTTACTATTTAGGCAATCATGTGTAGTGTTACCATCTCCTTGTATAAAATACCAAAGTTACGGAAAATAGCAATTGCCAACCAACTCGCTGAAACATTCTCTAAAAACTCTTCATCCGAAAACTACAGCAAACAATTTCAAATTCAAAAAAAAGTCAAGAAAAATACAAAATTAACTTTACCTCAGAAAACAATGAACCCTACAATGAAACAATCACACTAACTGAACTGAAATCTTCCATCGAAAAGTCACATGACTCAGCTGTAGGACCAGATGAAGTTCATTACAGCTTCCTGAAACATATCCCCTCCAAATCACTAGATCTCCTACTCAAATTAAATAAAAACATCTGGACTAACAAAACATTCCCCGAAACACGGAAAAAAGCCACTATAATCCCCATTCCCAAACCAGGGAAAAATACTTCCAACCCAGAAAACCACAGACCAATAGCCCTTACAAGTTGCATATGTAAAACCTTCGAAATAATTATTAACAACGGCTTAGTTTGGTATCTGGAAACAAACAAACTTATTACAAACAGCCAATGCGGATACCGAAAAAACCGAAGCTGCATAGACCACATTACTATCATAGAAATCTACATTAGAGAAGCCTTTATCAGAAAACAACATGTCACGACAGTTTTTTTCGATCTGGAGAAGGCATATGATACTACCTGGAGGTATGGCATACTAAAAGATTTACACAACCCTGGACTCAGTGGCAGACTCCCACAATTCATTAAAAATTTCTTAACAAACCGAAACTTCAAAGTACAAATAGGATCCACCAAATCAGTCCAAAAAATTCAAGAAGAGGGTGTACCACAAGGCAGTATCATTTCAACCACCCTCTTCAACATCAAAATAAACAGCATCACAAGAGAAATCTCAAACGACACCCTTGACTCCCTATATGTAGATGATTGCTCAATTAGATTCCGCTCCAAAAACATTCACACCTTAGAAAGAAAACTACAAAATAACATAAATAAAATCAACAAATGGGCTAAAGAAAATGGCTTCAAATTCTCCAAAAACAAAACTAAATGTGTCCACTTCTGCAATAAATGCAAACTTCATAACCACCCCAGCTTATATATTGATGGTGAAACTATACCGTTTGTAGAGCAACACAAACATCTAGGAATCATTTTTGACAGAAAACTAAACTTCATATCCCATATAAACTACGTTAAAAAAATGCAGCCAAACATTGCAGCTCCTGCGAGTAGTGGCCTACACAGATCGGGCAGCAGACACAAAGACACTTCTGAAATTATATAGAACTCTAATCCGCTCCAAAATTGATTATGCTAACTTTATTTACCAATCTGCCAGAAAATCTTATTTAAAAACACTAAAAACAATACACCACGCTGGATTAAGAATAGCACTGGGTGCTTTCCCCACATCCCCAGTAGAAAGCCTATACATCGAAGCAAATGAAACCCCTCCAGAACTTCGATGCAACAACTTAGCCTTAAAATATTACACAAAATTAAAGCTAACCCTACCAACCCAGCACACAATAGCACCTTCAACCCAAACTACAAAAACCTCTTCCAACAAAACGATAACATAATAAAAACCTTCGGTTTACGAATGGAAACCATAAATAAAGAAGCCAATATACAGCTAATGAAAATCCACAAAATAGCATCTTTTAAAACACCCCCCCTGGAAAATCACAACTCCAAGAATAGACCTAAGCCTCTGCTATTTAAATAAAAAGGCAGCCCACCCTCTTACATTCCAGAAACAATTTTAAAAAATCAAAGAGAAATACCCAAAACATACACATATCTACACAGATGGATCCAAACAAAGCAACACCGCAGCTAGTGCAGCCATAATCGATAAAACAACCAAAAAAACAAAACATCTTCCCTAAGAAACATCAATCTTTAATGCAGAAATCCATGCAATGCACCCAGCACTTGACCTGGTATCGAAAAGTAAAAACTCCAAACACATCATATTATCTGATTCTCAATCTGCCATAATAGCAATAAAAACAAAAAAGACCAACAAGCCCCTAATTGAAAACCTACTCGAAAAATTTAACCAAATAGAACACAACAAAGAAAGCACACTCTGTCTGATACCTAGCCACACTGGAATCCACGGAAATGAACTAGCTGACACAATAGCAAAAACTGCCCACAATAACCCTATAGATAACAACTTTAAAATTCCACACACAGACCTCAAGAGATCCATCAATATCTACACAAAACTCAAATGACAAATCATCTGGTACAACTTCCCCAACAATAAACTTCACGCTATCAAAAAACAGTTAAGAGAAAACCCCTACATCAAAATGACAAGGAAAGAGGAAGTTGTCCTTACAAGACTCCGAATAGGACACTCCAACATCACCCACCCCCATCTCCTCAAAGAGGAAGAACCCCCTTACTGCATACCCTGTCAGGAACCATATACTATAAAACACATACTATCAAACTGCGTCGACCTGAAACGAATCCGGCAAAAATATTACAAAGAAAAGAAACTAAACAACATTTTTCTCCCAACAAACCTAAATAAAATGTTTGAATACCTAAAAGAAGCCAATATCTACAACAAAATTTAACCACTTTCTCCCTACTCATGCCCCTCATCCTCATTCTCAAACATAAACATATACAAACTCTAAAATGAAAACAAACTAAACACTCTTATACTATAAAATGACTCTCAACATATCCTTGTGAACAATTCTCCCCCAATAACAACCAAAAAAAATAAAAAATAAAAAAATAAATAAACATTTTCCGACATTAAATAATCAAGTAGTTGATATGCCGTAAACCCTAATCAAGCAATCAATCACGTGTATATTTACGACATCGCCAGTTGGACTTAGAGTTAGTGATAGCAGCAAACATAGTTCACTGTCCTAATACGGAAATGGAGGATTATTCTCTTAAATTCATATACTAAACTGATGATCCATTATGAATTTTAAAATAATTGCGGTTTTCTTTTTAGGGTGTTCACATGTAATCTAAAAAATGTAGAATATTATTTTTTAATCGGCAAGTATGAATTAGGGATTGTGTTATTCTCACAAGTTTCCATAATTTGTTGTTTGAATTATGAGAAAAAAACTTCCCAATTAATTACTGCCCCGAGTGTTGATAGTTTTTGCTAGGATATACTATATATATACGGATATTATATATTATATTATATATTATATAGATGTTATATATATATATATATATATATATATATATATAAATACATATTACAATTTCATGTAGCCACATAAACTTTTATAAGGAGATATACTTTTTTATGTATCAATTTTCAGTATTTACTTCAACAGTGCTGTGTAGAAAGCTATGAAACTATATTTATGTCAATTAAGCTACACAGAGGCTCTCGCGTTTCATCCCCAAGGGGAATCTACAGGCTAAAATGCATGGAGTTATTTTCGCCGGGTGTTTTTATATACACGGCTAGTTAGTTAACCAATCAGATTCTTTGTTGTTCTCTCAGCCAATCGTTGGGCTTCCCACGAACAAAGGTCTGGTTAGTGTTACTTCCTTCTTATATCCTGTTCTATTGTTCTATTTTCTATGGGTTGGCCTATATCCTGTTTCCTTTGTTGTGTCAATATAATGGGTGAATTTATTTTAACACGTGGTTCCTTGTATTTCTATTTTAGGTTTTTATTTTTAAATTCTTATGTTTTTGTTTAGTTTAGTTTTTGTTTATTTATTTATTGATCGTTAGCCTAAGATACATTTATTTCTGTGTAAGCAGCTGTTTGTTATCTCACTTCTACAGTTATAGATGTTAGCCCGCAAAAAAGCCAGTGCAGTGACAACCTCTTCATATCTGCCAGACCCCGTTTTCTGGAAATTTGAGTGATTTGATTGCAGGTGTTTTTAGAACATTCATGGACTTCCGTACCTGCATCACCTTTTCCAGTAGTGGATCGGTGTTGCACATCTTATATAATGTCAGGTTGGGGTTAGACCTTTCGGCCATCGAGATACGATGACCCTTCTCAGATGTTGTCGGTAACAAGCATTAAGTTTATCAAAATCTGCCTTTGGAGTTGTCAAACTGTTGCCAATGTACATCATCAAAGAGACGCATTTGGCGTAACATTAGCGCAGTAGGAGAGGAAAGTTCGATCTGCTGATCCATATCTTCGAGACTTTCTGAAATGCAATCGTGGACATTACAAAACGCGTAGTATGTCAGAGATTCTGCAGATCATTGATCCATAAATGTTCCTCAACCTTCCAGTTTTAATCCACCGTCAGGAATATCTACTTTTTATCAATCGTTTTCATCGGAATATACATGTGTAAACGTTGTTTTATCTTATACTAGCAAAATCTACCCGCCATCCGGGCAGCAATTTAGCAGGGGGTCATTTTGTTGAGAAATATATCTTTACTCAGAGAATTCTTTAATTTTAACAACAAACTTTGCTAAATTAGTTTATTAACACCCTCAGCTAAATCACCCTTCACTAAAAAAAAAAAAAATAGATTCCATATAAACACTCTGAAAAATTTGGCGGAAAAAAAAAAAAGACAATTATTTTTTATATTTAGATTTAGAGATTATATTAGTATATACATTTACCGTAAAATTATCATCCATTTCCGGGCCATTATTAGGACAGTAAACTAATATTATTTGTACCTCTAACCCGAAGTCCGACTGGCTAGGTCGTAATACCTTACGTTATCGCTTAAAAATTGCCCCCCACCCAAAAAATAAATAAATATAACGCACAAAATGTATCTGCAATAGAAAAAACAATTACGTTAAATTTATATGCGAAACTTATACCCCACTCTAAATTATGAAATATATTTGTTCTTGCGGTTGTTTTTGTTTTCCGCTAAGTTTTTCAGGGTATTCACATGTAATCGCCTAAAAAAAGTACAATCTCAGTTTTAGTGCGGGGAGGATGTAGCTGGGGAGTTAATCTACTATAATACACGAACTTTTCATATTTTTATTTACGCCTTAAAAATAAGTTATTTAATTAGCTAATTTTAAAGAAGTTATTTATTTAATTTTTTCACAGGAATGATAAACAAAGCTAAACAAATCAATTGCTTAAAACTAAAAACGGACGCATCATAAAAAAATAAGAT
>OY744533.1:27163507-27181007 GCA_963556195.1 Sepiola atlantica | reverse complement strand
AGACGTTCTTGTCATGTGCCACTCATTTTATCAGCATCTATTTCCGTATACGAACGCGTGCGTATACAATCTTATTAATACTACTATTATTATTATTTCTACTACCACTACTAGTAATAATAATAATGATAATAATAATAATACTAATAATAATACGGAGTGCGTTAATACGGCATAATTACGTTGAAACAGTAGTTCCCGTTAGACTATCTGGCCAGTACTAAATGAGTGATCATTTAGGAATTCCATGGGCTAGATGTAAGAGGGTTCTTCACTCCGTATGCCGATTCAAAAGAGATGTGGTTTAGGATTGCGCAACTCTTGCTTTACAATAGACTCTCTGTGTAGGCATATTTCAGAGAGCATTCATTGTCTTTCGAAGCCAAACGGAGGTCTACTACGAGGAATGCTACCATATCTACATTTATATGTGTATATATAAGTGCGTGTATATATGTATATATGTACATGTATATATGTATATATAAGTACGTGTGTATATGTATATGTGTACATATATATATATATCTATATGTATGTACATACCTTTATGTACATATATGTGTATATATGTACATATATGTGTATATATGTACATATATGTGTATATATGTACATATATGTGTATATATGTACATGTATATATATATATATGTACATGTATATATATATATGTACATGTATATATATATGTACATGTATATATATATGTACATGTATATATATGTACATGTATATATATGTACATGTATATATAGATGTACATGTACATGTATATATAGATGTACATGTACATGTATATATAGATGTACATGTACATGTATATATAGATGTACATGTACATGTATATATATATGTACATGTATATATATATATATGTACATGTATATATATATATGTACATGTATATATATATATATGTACATGTATATATATATATGTACATGTATATGTATATATATATGTATATGTATATATATATGTACATGTATATGTATATATATATGTACATGTATATGTATATATATATGTATATGTATATATATGTACATGTATATTTATATATATATATATATATGTATATGTACATACATATGCACATATCTATATGTATATATATGTACATATATATGTGTATATATATATATATGTACATATATATATGTATATATATATACATATATAGATGTATATATATGTATATATATGAACATATATAGATGTATATATATGTACATATGTGTATATATATATGTATATATATGAACATATATAGATGTATATATATGTACATATGTGTATATATATATGTATTTAAATGTATATATATGTACATATGTATATATATATGTACATATGTGTATATATATGTACATATGTGTATATATATGTACATATGTGTATATATATGTACATATGTGTATATATATGTACATATGTGTATATATATGTACATATGTGTATATATATGTACATATGTGTATATATATGAAGAGTTCGAGCGCAAAACGCGATAAATCCAATTCGTTTAAATTGCGACCGTAAACAATAAAAACACGAATATATAAAATGTAGACTTCGAATTAAAGCTGATTTTAATTGAAATCAAAACATAATCATTTCGGTATCATATCATGCAACACATATATTTTGGGTGTCGTCGAGTGTTGAAATGCAACACTTTTTGTAGGGACATTTTCATGATTTTGAAAATGGCGTTTATCGCGTTTTGCATTCGAACTCTTCATATGTACATATGTGTATATATATGTATATATATGTATATGTACATATATATATGTATATGTATATATATATATATGTATATGTACATATATATATGTATATGTACATATATATATGCATATATATGTATATATGTGCATATATATGTATATATATGTGCATATATATGTATATATATCTGCATATATATGTATATATATGTGCATATATGTGCATATATGTGCATATATATGTATATATATGTGCATATATATGTATATATATGTATATATATGTATATATATATATGTGCATAAATATGTATATATATATATGTGCATATATATGTATATATATGTATACATATGTACATATATATGTATATATATAGATGTATATATATATGTGCATATATATGTATATATATGTGCATATATATGTATATATATGTATATATATGTACATATATATGTATATATATGTATATATATGTGCATATATATGTATATATATGTATATATATGTACATATATATGTATATATATGTATATATATGTACATATATATGTGCATATATATGTATATATATGTATATATATGTACATATATATATATGTATATATATAGATGTACATATACATATATATATATATAGATGTATATATATGTACATATATATGTATATATATAGATGTACATATATATGTAAATATATATATCTATATGCACATATATATATATGTAAATATATATATACATATATATATGTATATATATATTAATATACATATATATACATGTATATATATGTACTTATATATACATGTATATATGTACAGGTATACATGTATATATATATGTACAGGTATACATGTATATATATGTACATATATACATGTATGTATATGTACGTATATACATGTATATATATGTACATATATACATGTATATATATGTACATATATACATGTATGTATATGTACGTATATACATGTATATATATGTACATATATACATGTATATATATGTACATATATACATGTATGTATATGTACATATATACATGCATATATTTGTACATATATACATGTATATATATATATATGCACATATATACATGTATATATGTATGTGGTTCATGTTATGTTAGAACGAAATGAATAAATTGCTCAATTGCAGACAAGTGAGAGCTAAATACAAAAAGTTTATTTTAAAACTATACCTTACATATTTTAAAGTTTTGCCGCGGTTTCATCCAGAGGACTATTTTTAAAAAAATAACTAATGTCTTAATAAGACCATTTATCTCTGCATCATAAAGAATATATGACATATCCACCTACCCTAAGACTTTTCCAAAATTCATTATTTTTTTATACAACATCACACCCCTAGCATAGTGTACATACCACAACCACAACCACATCCTCCAACCGCCATACCACCTAAACTCATATCCACTTTTAACTCATCCACCACAAATATAACATAAATCAGTAGATATCCCATAATATTTAAAATATCTAACATGATAAATACATGAATTACTTTCATTATACGCCCAGAAATATAACTATCAACCCGTATTCAATTAAAGGAAGTATAGATGACTAAAACGTTAACCCCTCTCCGTCTCACACAGATCTTATAATTGACTCATAAACATTATTAGATACGGCCAACAGAATTACCTTAATACAAAAACCTAACACAAATACATATTGCAATGCTAGTTAAGACATTAGATATCCCTTAGATTAACCTTTTCACCCTCCCTCAACACCCATCCACTACATAGCAATTACTCCACTCAAATACAAACCCCCATAAATATACTTTAAAAAATACAAAACTATAAATAAATAAAAACAAAATGAAAAATTACATCTAAATATAAACATTTTTAAAGCCGTAAAACAGACAACATCAATCAGCAATATTAAATTATTTTTAATAAAACTTAATTACAATGAGAACGAGGTATTAATATAGACTCTGACCCGGTGCTTCCTTTAAAACAGACGTTGTAGCAATGCAACGTTTTAACGATGGATTTGTTATCGTTTTCGAGATGCTGAAAACTTCTTATAAAATAAAACGTTTAAAAATACAACTTAAAAAATACAAAAGTGTAAATAAATCAATGATAAAATAAAACACCTAATAAAATAAAACTTTTTTTGAAACACAAAAGTAAAACTAAAAAATAAATAGAATAAAACGCTTAATAAATCACGCTCGGTATATAATTCTGACCCCAGTACCCTTTTCAAAAAGAACGTTTCAACGATGCATCGTTTTTAACGGTGAACCCAAACACTATTCCCCGCTGTTGTTTTGATTTCGGGACGCTGATAATTCCTCTATAGACTATCGGCTTTTGTAATTTAAAAAGTCAATCCATCTGGATGAAACTGCGGTACTAATCTTAAATATGTTACGTATAGTTTTTAGAATATTTTTTGTATATATATATATATATATATATATATATATATATATATATATATATATATATGGGTGCATAGCTGTATATTGTCATATGAGACAAAACCTGATTTGTCCGCCTTTTTCCAATATAGCAAACGATAAGATCAGATTAAAGATTGCCGCTTAGACTGATAAAACACCAAAACTCTAAAATCAAGATTTTCGTTTTCAGTCTGCGATCCATCATTAAAGACTGCGTATCAATGTATTAAGTCTGTGATCGATCTAGAATCGATTGCACCAGCAGAAATACACTTTCCAATACTTTCTGGGAAACGTCTATCACACCCCACTAACTACGAGCCACACATCTGGCTCAGATTCCGTGTTACTATGATTCATCAAACATTGTATCTGAGCCGAAAATCAAACAAAATTCCCCCTCTTCCGAGAAACAAGAAACACCCCCCCCCCCCCAGAATGCCTCCATTGTCTCCACGCCTCCAAACACACATGACGATTTCGGTTAGGATTTTCCGGCTTATCTCAACCATTAGAAGCAAAGATGAAATAAAATATTTCACATTCGTCATTACGTTTAATATCCATTTGTCTAGCGTGATGCTTTGTATTCATTTCCGGTTCAGTCACGACCTGCTATCTTACAGCTGATTCCTGCCTGAAAAAGTCTTGCTCAGTAATATACTTGATCGGCAGAAAATCTACGGTGATAGAAATCCTACCGATGCCGCTTTGTCTGGTCCGTTACTAAAACAAGTCTTAGAACATTCTAGACGGCTTGACACAGATTGGCAGAATGCTGTCACCCAGAGGTCAAGTCTTTTAAATTCTACTCTCACCATTTATATCTTTTTCCACGTTTTCACCACTTTTCTGATACAAGTATACAGGCTTGGATCTCTAGTCACGTGCCCCTCTCCCAAGGAGATTTTCGGACATAGTCTTGTGGTGAGCAGATGGATATCTAAACTTCCCACTTAAGTAATTATACTAGTAAATATATTTTTATTTAACCTGGCCTTCTTTCTATTTTTAAGAGAAATTGTTCAGGTTCTTCATTCTTGTTTCACTTGACCAAATGTACATTTATTACTTACTATTACAGTTTTAACCTTTTGGAAACATACATACACATTGATGCTCTTTTTGCTATACATATGATACTTGTACATTTTGCATTTCGTTAATTTAACTATTAAAATCCCTCTACACACATCCCGTACAGAATGTTTTTTTTCGTTCCTTATTTATTATATTTTCTTATATTCCATTATAAGGACGCAGTACAAATATGTAATCAGCATTGGATTAATGGTGAGCATATGATATCTAAACTTCCCACTTAAGTAAATATACTAGTAAACATATTTTCATTTAACCTGACCGTTTTCTATTTTTAAGAGACATTGTTCAGGTTCTTCATTCTTGTTTCACTTTACCAAATGTACATTTATTAATTGCTAATACATTTTTAACCTTTTGGAAACATGCATACACATTGATGCTCCTTTTTGGTATGATATGATACTTGTACATTTTGTATTTCGTTAATTTAACTATTAAAATCCCTCTGCAAACATCCCATAATAGCATGTTGTTTTTTCGTTTCTTATTTATTATATTTTCTTATATTCTATTATGAGGACGCGGTACAAATATGTAATCAGCATCGGATTAAGGGATTATTAAGTGACATTAAATGAAATAATTGTAGGGGAATTAATAATCTTACAACACTTCGAGCCAAACCCGGAATTTCCCGCGAATCAACAAGGAACTTCGTGTACTCCTGCTCCAAGTCATTACTAGAGGCCATCAGAACTAAAAATAACAAAGTTAGTATACACACATGGTGGTTGGTAAAGTGGATAGTGACGTCTCGTTGTAAAAATAATCGTAATCGTGATGACGTAGCTGAAGTGTTTTGCTCTAACCCATTAGCTGCAATTATACAACAAAATCAAAGAAAAATGCTAACAACATTTTTGAAGCGCATCGAAAACTGGATCCAAACCAAGTCAGCTAACAAACCAAAATATATAGATCTTCCTCCCTTCTCTGCCACCTTTCATTCTAGACTTCCTTCCGTGACGTCGTATCCTGACACGTACTCCTCACATCTAACTTGACTTCTAATAGAATATTCGAGTCTCGGCTTAATTTTAATCTTGCGCGCCAAAATACATTTTTTAACATCATGTTCATCCACTCACACATAAACTTGTATTTAAATACACACCCTAGATGAGCGCTTCTCTTCTCACTTTTATTTTAACTTGTCATATTATGTTCTCTAGTAAAAGAAACGGACGGACGGACGGACGGACGGATGGATGGACAAACGGAAATACACATGCGCGCACATCTGGACATTACGTTTATTAATAATCCAGGCATGATGCCGATAATGAAGTGTCCCGTAAAATTATACGTGGGAGAAAATTTTGTAATTATTTTAATTTAATTATATTATTAAATAACATTTTTAAGTTGAAATAATTCAGCCATTCTCCAATTTTACATAATTAAAAAGAAACCTTTTTGATATTATTTACTTGATTTCAATTAAGATTCATCGCGTGTTTCCTCCCGTGAGGAATATTTTATTCTTCGAAATGAGGATCATTTCATTATAAATGGCCGCCCACTTCAAGGGCTGGTGCTTTTAAGACTTATACTCATCTGGATGATATTTCTACATCGTCAGCTTCTGCTGCGTATATTCCGCACACCATTGCCTGCGCTGGATTCATTTCAGTTCTAATCTGATCAATGTATCGCGCCACCTGTCGCCAGAACTCCAGAGAGAGAACCTGCCGTAGATTTCCATCAGCGACAGGACAGATTCAGGAAGCAACATAAAAAGTTATGTAAATATTATTTGACCCTTACCTTATGACTTTCTTTTACGATAGCGCCCGCCGATTTGGCGTGTATAGAGGTTAACTTCCGTGCTTAATAGTGGCGACCGAGTGGTAAGGTACTGAACTACGAGTCAGTGGTGACTTGGAAACCGGATTCGAGCCCTCCGACAACATGAATTAACATCATTACACTAAAGATTGCGTAAGCATAAAACATCAAGTTCTGTAGCTAGTAATTACTATGTTTATATAAAATATTGATGAATTTATATATATATATATATATATATATATATATATATATATATATATTAGGGAATGGCAAATATTCAAACATATATATATATATATTTATTAGGTATAAAAGTTTTTATGTATATAAAAATGTTTGCCTACACATTTGCATGCATGTTTCGGTACTACCTGTACACGAACTGAGGTAAATCAATTGATTTCATGCTAGTATTGAAACATGTCTGCTAATGTGTAGTCAACACTGTATTTAAAAACAACTAGTTTTATACTGATTATATATATATATATATATATATATATATATATATATATATATGTATATATATATATATATATATATATATGGGAAATGAAAAAGGCAAAACCAACTGAGACTGAAATAGACAGCTCGATATCATTCCTAGACACTCTTATAATAAATCAAACAGCACACTCGCAAAACACTCACAAAAATGACTACATAAACATCTACTCTCACCACAATAGCAAGATAAAAACAGGTATGATTATACGCTTCTTTCTACGCGCTCTTAAAATCTGCAGTCCTCAATACATAGATGAAGAAAAAAAACACATCATTAATTCCTTAAAAACACTGCAATACCCCACACATTTTATATTAAATGCCAAGAAGAAAGCCTTTAAAATATTCTCCAAAAACAACACACAAAAAAATCAAACACCAAACACCTATCTCACAGACAGACCCCTTCTCTTACCCACGCATTCCAATAACACATCCATATGCAACACACTTAAAAAACTAGGCATTCAAACAGTACACACCACATCATAAACGATAAAACAAACATTAAACACATCAAGACATTTCCAAAAAAACACATCCCATGCGGGCTTATATACTGTCTCATGCAACAACTGAGAGAAACACAACGTGAATTGAAAAAAAGATTAAGCGAACACAAAAGGGACATAAAAAATAATAACTCTCTCACTGCACTTTCCTCCCATGCATTAGAGCACGATCATGCTTTCAAATTTGAACAGGCCCAAATCACCAAATACATTCACAACAAAGCTCGGCGAAGACTACTGGAAACTGCACTAATCACAGCCTCCAACACCATCAGACAACGAAATGGCTTCTATGATCTATCGCCCTTAATAAGCAAAATTATCCTGGCCGAACAAAAATTGAACTTATATCATGGCTAACCTCTCTTTCTCTTCGCTCTCAATTGTACTTACATACAAGTACCCGCATACACACCAACGCACACCGCCACATACATTTTTATTCAACACAAATCCAAACCACTTAACCACAAATAACAGCCTCGCCAGTGAACACAATCCAGATACCCTCACAAATATTTAGATATTTAACCCCCTTTTGCCCTCAATTTAATTTCAGACCATCAACACTGCCTGCACAAAACTACATTTCACCTATTTCTCACCAAATTTAATATCACTTTTCTCCTTCTGTTTCTTTTTCTTTTTTTCTTTCCTCTCATTGTCATATTCTCAGCACATTTCAACACTTTCCTCCTAACTTACTTATATCCACACATTCCTGACATAGCCAGCTGGTCAAATACTCCTACTCTCAAAAAATTTCACACCTAACCTCTCCCCCCTCACCCATTTCACGCATTCGACTACTTCTTTCACACTCTTACCCACCCACCCCTCCCATTTCAAATCACTTTCATTTCTTCAAATCTTTTCTAAAACCATGACAATACCTACACACCAAAAACACAGAGCCTCCCCCTCCTCTCCTTCTTCTCCACCCCTCCACTTTTTCACTCACAGCCATCTACATTAATTTCATTACCTCCCACCCCTCCACTTTTTCACTGACAGCCATCCACATTAATTTCATTCCCTGCCACCGACTTCTCTCAGCCCGGACCTCGGTCCTGTGCTTCCAGTAGTGGCTACTACTTCTTCTCATTAACCCATCATATCAACCCAATATTTTCATGTACTTGCAATGTACTTCATGTACTTAAAATTATCACTCTGAGGAAGTCTTACAAATAAAGACGAAACATTGATGAATACATAAAAAAAATCATTTGGTTTTTCGTTTTTTATTTCCCATTACGTCGGATTACCCTCATCCTTCCTTTCTCATATCTCTCTCTCTCTCTCTCTCTCTCTCTCTCTCTCTCTCTCTCTCTCTCTCTATATATATATATATATATATATATATATGCTAAGTTGTTTACAGCTGTTAATATGCAATATTAATTTCAAGTCATATATGTATGAAAAAGTTCAACGTTTGTAATATTCTGATTTATTAGTATAACTAGGATATAAACTGCTTAAACGCCGTATATTGATGGTTGGATAATACCGAAAGGTGAAGGCTTCTGCCTTTTTTGCGGTGGTATTTTTTCTGTGCATTGTTTTTTGTAGATGACCTGTATTAATTTTTGCTTGCAATGTATTATTAATGTTAATATATATATATATATATATATATATATATATATATATATATATATATATATATATATATATACTTATCTCTCTCCTTCTCTATATATGGACTATCTATCTATCTATCTATCTCTCTCTCTCTCTACATATATATATATATATTTATGTATATATATACACATATATATATATATATTTATGTATATATATACACATATATATATATATTTATGTATATATATACATATATATATATATATACATTTATGTATATATATACATATGTATATATATATATTTATGTATATATATACATATATATATATATTTATGTATATATATATTTATGTATATATATACATATGTATATATATACATATGTATATATATATATTTATTTATATATATACATATGTATATATATATATTTATGTATATATATATTTATGTATATATATACATATGTATATATATATATATATTTATGTATATATATACATATGTATATATATATATATTTATGTATATATATACATATGTATATATATATATATTTATGTATATATATACATATGTATATATTATGTATATATATACATATGTATATATATACATATGTATATATATATATATATATTTATGTATATATATATACATATGTATATATATATATATATTTATGTATATATATACATATGCATATATATATATATTTATGTATATACATATTTATGTATATATATACATATGTATATATATATATATTTGTATATATATACATATGTATATATATATATATTTGTATATATATACATATGTATATATATATACATATGTATATATATATATTTATGTATATATATATATTTATGTATATATATATATTTATGTATATATATACATATGTATATATATATATATTTATGTATATATATACATATGTATATACTTATATATATTTATGTATATATATACATATGTATATACTTATATATATATATATATTTATGTATATATGTACATATGTATATACTTATATATATATATTTTATATTTATGTATATATATATTTATGTATATATATACATATGTATATATTTATGTATATATATACATATGTATATACTTATATATATATATATATATATATATATATATATATATGAAATTAAAAATGGAACAGTGGAAGACCCATAAGCTCAACGTTTCGCCCGATGTGATGTGGGCTTAATCAAGAGCGGATGAAAAGTGTGCTAAAAATGTCTTTTATCATTTTTAGAACACTTTTCATCGGCTCTTGATAAAGCAGACATCACATCAGGCGAAACGTTGAGCTTATGGGTCTTCTACTATTCCATTTTTAATTTCATCCCGTCGGATTGTTTTATCTTTTAATCTACTCATATATATATATATATATATATATGTATATATATATATATATATATATATATAAATATATAAATACTGCTAAAAGCTTCTCGAATAAAAGACATACGTGTGTGCGTGTGTATGTTATGTTTTCTGTAGAAGTAACTACTACAAAGTCTTCAACAAGTGTTACCCTTTTCACAGAATCTAAAAACACCATTGAAATTTACCTGAGGTCAAAAGCAGAAATAATCGTTTCGGTTAATAAAACAACTGAAATATTTCATAACGTAAAGACAAAAATAATTTTAAAAATCGATTTTCTTCGTTTCATAAAACAAATGTAAAAGGAAGTAAGGAATATTTCAATGGAAAATGTACTTATTTTTATTGGTAATTTTCAAATATTAAACATTGAATTAAAACGATTTCGTATAGAGTTGTTCACACCATTTGCTGTTTTACAGTTCTGTAAAAGTTAAACGTCAACACGTAATTTTTAGAATACACCACGGCGATAACAGTTTTTTATTACTTGAACTCATATTTGTGTAGGCTGTTTTAATGTCCGTATTTATGAAGACATAATATATATATATATATATATATATATATATATATATATAGTGTGTGTGTATGCGTATATTTACGTGTATGTCTTTCTCTCTATATATACATAGGTATATATATGCATATATATGTATATATATGCATATATATATATATCTATGTATATATATACATAGGTATATATATGCATATATATGTATATATATGCATATATATATATCTATGTATATATATGCATAGATATATGCATATATATGCATATACGTATGTATATATTGATATATATATGTGTATATGTATATATATGTGTATATATATGTGTATATATGTGTATATATATGTGTATATATGTGTATGTCCATGTGTATGTATATGTATATAAATATATATGTATATGTGTATGTATATGTATATAAATATATATGTATATGTATATATATATGTGTATATATATGTGTATACCTATGTATATATATATACGTGTAATAATATGTATATATATACGTGTATATATATGTATATATATGTGTGTATATATATAAGTATATATATGTGTATATATATGTGTGTATATATATATATGTATATATGTGTATATATATATGTGTATATATATATATGTGTATATATATGTGTGTATATATATATATGTATATATATGTGTATATATATATATGTATATATATATGTGTATATATATGTATATATATATATGTGTATATATATGTGTATATATGTGTGTATATATATGTATATATAAATATATATATATGTATATATATGTATATTTGTATATATATGTATATATATGTATATTTGTATATATATGTATATATATGTATATTTGTATATATATGTATATATATGTATATTTGTATATATATGTATATATGTATATATATATGTATATATGTATATATATATGTATATATGTATATATATATATATGTATATATACATATATATGTATATATATGTGTGTATATATATGTGTATATATATGTATATATTGATATATATATATATATGTATATATCTGTATGTATGTATATATACATATATATGTATATATATGTGTGTATATATATGTGTATATATATGTATATATTGATATATATATATATGTATATATCTGTATGTATGTATATATACATATATATGTATATATATGTGTGTATATATATGTGTATATATATGTATATATTGATATATATATATATATGTATATATCTGTATGTATGTATATATACATATATATGTATATATATGTGTGTATATATATGTGTATATATATGTATATATTGGTATATATATATATGTATATATCTGTATGTATGTATATATACATATATATGTATATATATGTGTGTATATATATATGTATATATCTGTATGTATATATACATATATATGTATATATATGTGTGTATATATATATGTATATATCTGTATGTATGTATATATACATATATATGTATATATATGTGTGTATATATATATGTATATATCTGTATGTATGTATATATATATGTATATATATGTGTGTATATATATTTATATATTGATATATATATATATGTGTATATATCTGTATGTATGTATATATACATATATATATGTATATATATGTGTGTATATATATGTATATATATGTGTGTATATATGTGTATATATATGTATATATTGATGTATATATATGTATATATTGATATATATATATATGTATATGTCTGTATGTATGTATGTATACATATATGTATAGATATATATGTATATATAAATATATATAAATATATATGTATATATATGTATATATATACATATGTTTATGAATATATATATGTATATACGTGTATTAATATATATGTATATAGGCATATGTTTATGAATATATATATATATACACATTTATATATATATGTATACATATTTATATATATTCATAAACGTATATACGTATATATGTATATGAATATATATATATATATGTTTATGAATATATATGTATATGTATGTATGTGTATGAATATATATATATGTATACATATATATATGTTTATGAATATATCTATATATATATATGTATATACGTGTATATATTTTAAATTAATATATATATTCATGTATGTATACATCTCTATATATGTATATATGTTAATGAATATGTATATTTATGTATGTATATCTCTCTCTCTCTATGTATATATGTTTATGTATATATATATGTGTATATATGTGTATATATATATGTATATCTCTCTATATATGTATATATGTTTATGTATATATATGTGTATATATATGTTTATCTCTCTATATATGTATGTATGTTTATGTATATATATATATGTATATATATATGTGTATATATATGTATTTCTCTCTCTATATATATATGTATATATATATATTTATGTATATCTCTCTCTATATATATGCATATATATATATATATATATATATATATATATATATATATATATATATATATATGGATATCTTTCTATATATATATATATATGTATATGAATATAGATATATATATGTATGGGTATATATATATATATGTGTACATATATATTTATATATATATGTATATATCTCTCTATATATAGGTATATGAATATATATATATATATATATATATATATATATATATATATATATATATATATATATGTATGGGTATATATATATGTGTATATATATATACATGTATATGGGTATATATTTATAATGTTGTATTAATAGGTAAGCTTCTAAGTTCGGTCGAGTCGTGAGAAAAATGTTTAGCTTTTATTTTCTTTTGCCGAGAATATTTACTACGTTTTACAAATAAATAAACAAATAAAACAGGAGTAACAGTAATTAATAAGAATTTGTCATATTTATTCCACGCTTAACATCTATCGACCGTCGTCTCCTTCTTCGTTGAACCCTGCTCTGGAGAAAGGCTGTACTGCTTGACCGAATTCGTCAGAGATACGTCTTTAGCGCTCGTTGATATACTGGTGTTTTTGTCGTTGGTAGTTCTGATTTTTTATTCTATTTCTTTTGTACGAATTTATTTTTAATATTATCTCTCTGGTGTGACGAAGCATGCAGGTGCGGAAACGTAATTGAATTATAGTCGGCTGATCTTGATATCTATAATATATATATATATATATATATATATATATATATATATATTATCTCTCTGGTCTGACGAAGCACACAGGTGCGGAAACGTAATTGAATTATAGTCGGCTGATCTTGATATCAATATATGACCATTTTGTGAATACCAGCTGCTATATGTACTATCTGCTTATCTCGGCATTGTTTCCAGTCGTCTTGAATTGCTTGCCATTGGAATCAAGTAGTTCCGATTCAGGAGAAATAATTTTAGTAACTGCGCAACCCTTGTTTCACAATTACACGCGCAGCCACCCCCTTTACAGAGGTGTCCATAGTCTCTCTAGACTGAACGGAGGACATGTCATATATATATATATATATATATATATATATATATATGTGTGTGTGTGTGTGTGTATGTTTCTATACACGTATATATGTATATGTACTAAATGTTCTTACGTATTTCAATACTTTTCTTTATACTTATGTAATAATTTTTACAATCCATTTGATAAAAAAATATTCAAATTTTATTTTTAACAAAACGCTTTCACGTTTTACATTTACTATCAATATACTACTAAATATTTATGGGCCTTGTTTGTGTGTTTTCCCCGTGCAGAGAGGATTATGTCAGGGTTGTCTTATGTCCTCAATTAAAACAGTTGAAGTTAGCCGTGCACACAGGATGACGTTAGAAATGATGGCGTTATTCATGAAACAAGTACGAAAGTAAAGAATAAGATTCTTTATGAAATAATTACAGATTGGAAGCAATAAATATATTATTCTTAGCATAGAAGCATTTTTCTATTACTAACTGAGGACAGAAAAGATAAAATATTGTATATTACACTTTAACGGTAATTCTATTTTTAATTAAAAAAAACAGGAAAATAAACCGAAAATAAAAAATATTGTAAAATCGGTAACTATTTAAATCGATAGCAGATTTTGAGCCGGGCAGTAGCAGTCATGAAAAAAGCATCGGCTTAAAATCAATGTATATAAATAAATATACGTATGAAATCTTAAGAAACACATTTTTTAAATGAGTGTTATCAACTTATTTATTAGATGGTATGTTTCATTGGATGAGCTTTGATAAAATACGTAAAGTCTTTTAGTGTTTTATATAAAAAGAATAAAAAAATATGTATAGATAAATGTATTTAAGAGAACGTTGAAAACATTTAAAAGTCTTTAATAAAGTTTTGTTATTCTTTCAACTTACAATATCCCAGAAATCTGAGTATTCACTTTTGTGAAACAAATAATGACATAAATATTAAAATTTTAATTTTTTTTAAATAATACATTTCTATAACTCACCAAAATACTTTTAACTCAAATTTATTATATGACGACAGTGTTAATTCTTAGTTTAACTACGAAAACATTCGAAGAAAGAAAATAGTTTTAATCAAATGTTTATTTTTTAGCAACTCAATGAAATCCATGAATCATAAAAGTATTAACTGTTTGAAAAATCATAATATAAGATAACCTAGTAGACGTGTAAGTCGTTGCGGACATTTTTTATCGGGAATACCTATGTGAAGCGTTCGTATGTTTTTGTTAGTTTCACCTTTTAAAAATGCAGCGCAACACTAAATGATTTTGTGTTTATAAAGGACAAATGAAATAATTTATTTGATTTAATCAAAATTCTCTTATATTAAAAAAGGACACGAGTGTTTCGAGTAGTGGTTAAAATAGATAAATAGTAATGAGTAAAATGAATGCCACCTTTTCATTTGGAAGGTTTATTTGGGAGAGTAATGTAATCCGGAGGAAATATAATAATTATTGAAAGAAGACCTATTGGATTAGCGGTTCTTTGTTGGACCCTGTCTAAAATGGAGATACTAGTGGTTGGTGCACCTGCCCAGCAGAGGCAACACTACTCCATTCATGGACGAATGGTGGTTTTGTAGAGATATAGGATACTGGAAAGTGGGAGAAGTTTACTTGCTCGATACGGGAGCCCACTTTTCTTGCTCGGTATCGGAGCCTACTTTCTCTGCAGCAGAATATGTTAATGGGAATTATGTGCAGGTTATATGCTTGATGTTACAGCGTGTATATTCTGTTTGGTTAATATGTTTGACTATATGAGAGTAAAGTGTGTTTTCTCTAGTACTAAATGAGAAGTAATTTTGTTTCATCTGTGTATACACTATTCTGAGATTTTGTGCCAAATATGTAATATGTAACATTGGGGAAATCATATATGTGTGTATAGGCACCATATGTATTGGTAACGGTAGAAAATAGTACACAGAAGCACCGTTGGACGGACTGTCTTGAATGAACGTAATCTCCGTTAAAATATCTGTTCAAATGAGATTTATGATTGAGCAATTTCCCTTTCTTAAATCGTTCCGCTTCAAAATCTACTCTTTGAAGACGTGTGTCCAGACGTTTTTCGTCCTTTTATCGACGGTGAATTGGCTTCTAAGACGCCACAAAAGAAAACGCGCCCTTGGCGCATGTCGAATCTGTACGATAAAATAACCGAGACAGTAATAATAAATATGTTTATATGTAAATAGTTTAATCATTCAATTACCATGAAAAGTATAAACACACACACATATATATAGATGTGTGCGTGTTTTAAAAGATTCCTATCATTATCAAATCATATTCCAAATAAAAGGGCATGCAGTGGTATCCAAGTTGTTAACACCTGTTTCCATACGATGTTTGTGTTTCTTTACGTT
>OY744533.1:27156007-27158507 GCA_963556195.1 Sepiola atlantica | reverse complement strand
GCCCGACCCTGTATACACACACACACACACACATATATATATATATATATATATATATATATATATATATATATATATATATATATATATATATATATATATATATATATATATATATATATACATATATATATTAATGTTTTATATTAATATATATATATATGTTAATGTTTTATATTAATATATATATATATATATTAATGTTTATATTAAAAAATATATATATATATATATATATGCACATATATATTAATGTTTTATATTAATATATATATATATATATACATATATATATATATATATATATATATATATATATTAAGTTTTATATCATATATTTATACTGTAAAATAATATACTGCATCATCCGTATGTTAGTTTTGATATTTACTTCAACAGTGCTCAATACAGACGTAGACTTATAGAGCATAACCATGTCAGGCTGCGTGCGTTGCCTTCCATGTGTATATTTTATACTATATAGATTAGAAAAGATATTTTATACTATATGTATTAGTAAAGATATTTTATACTATATAGACTACTAAACATATTTTATACTATATAGATTAGTAAAAGATATTTTATACTATATAAATGAGAAAAGATATTTTATACTATATAAATGAGAAAATATTTTTTATACTATATAGATTAGAAAATATATTTTATACTATATAGATTCGAAAATATATTTTATATTATATAGGTTAGAAAATATATTTTATACTATATAGATTAGTAAAATATTTTTATACTATATAAATGAGAAAAGATATGCTTCCTTCCGGTTGAATATTTTGCTCGGCTGTCTGTGAGAGCGTGTCGTATTTACTTTTTTAGAAGTATACATTTGTGAAAAAACTACATACAATACATAGTTAAAACGAAAT
Organism: Sepiola atlantica; assembly: GCA_963556195.1. Classification (NCBI taxonomy): domain Eukaryota; kingdom Metazoa; phylum Mollusca; class Cephalopoda; order Sepiida; family Sepiolidae; genus Sepiola; species Sepiola atlantica. The sequence continues at coordinate 27,157,614 of OY744533.1, read as the reverse complement.
GAAATGTGTGGGACTATTAAAATAATTTCTCACGCTATTGATTATGTTTACCTATTTATATATTTTTAGCATCGCTTATGTTGGAATTCATGTTTTGAAACGTAATGTAAATCATAAATCTATGATGTCACGCCAAATCTATAATTATTTTGTTAAGGTTAAAGATCTATTGATGAGAAAGCGCAAAAAGCTCGTTTGGTATAACGTCAAACTGAAGGTTATAAGGTTCCGATTTATTTGTTGGGAATTGATTATTTAGTATTAATGCAATATTTTCCATTTCTAAATGAAGCAAAGATGTTCTGTTTACACAAATACTGACTGCGGGACAGACAAATACACAGAACTACAGAGAAAGTGGTTATTATGTTATAAGTGGATGTGTTTGTGTGTGAAGGTTTGCATAAGGCTCAAAAACCCGATAAAATATCTAAGTATAGTTAGACAAGACTAAATAGGCAAAAAACAAACTATATAAAAGAAGAAATGAGTTTTAACAGAAATCGTATTAGAATATTCCTAGTTATATTTAGTTTGTTCTTTGCTTTATTTATTTTTCTTATCTAGACCTACATATATATTTCTGGATATCAAACTATAAATAGGTTAAATTTGGCATAAAACAACTCGTATTTCAACCAGAAATATATTAGATTCTTTTCTCAGACAATTGACATTCTTTAAGACCATAGACACACAAGTATTCCCTCAGCATATAAATCTTCTGGCCCAGTGGTTAGCCATTTTCTCATTGTGCTCTTCACTCGTTTATCGGAAATCAACGATGATCGACCCAAGAAAGGCCAAAGTGCAATGCATAACTTCACGTATAGCCATGTAAATTACAATGACCTGCATTGTAACTGTTCAGTCATAGGACATTAGATCATTAACTGAATCCACTTTTACCGTTTTATACAATGCATCCCAGTTGTAAAGCTAATAACCAACGATGGCTCACGCTGGTATGTACGTAGAAGACATATGCAGAAAGGGGTGACAAGCCGTTGCTTATGTGGAATCTTAAATTAGGGGGAGATCATAAAATCATATTCAAACTATATCCATTTCTCATAATATTTCGTAGTACTATTACTTATCATTGAGATTTAGAGGCATGCTATCAAGGAGTTGGCGCCGGGCAAAACAATACCTCTGCACGTAACCTATAACAGGTGATACCAAGAATCGTACATTTTAGTGAAAGGGATTGTACTGCAACTTTTAAAAATACACAAGAGACAGGTAATAAAATCTACGAAACAAAACCGGTTTTCTCGGCTTTTTCCACCATTACGTCTGGTCATCTTGTATTTATATTTGACACTGGCACTAGGTATAGGTTACTCAACCCTAAGTCCATAGCTTCACTATAAACTCGCACACATCTTCCAAGATCAAACTATTGATTATGTAATGAATGTTATATTATAATGAGTTATAGTATATGTGCTCTGTTTGACATAAACTGAGCTAAATGGTACTTGCAATATTCACTTGTATGATAGAAATTTAGAATATTTCATTTTTATATTTATGTTATTTATTTTATGATATAGCATGTTGTACTCGTTGAACTTGACTTTTTTAAACACACACACATACAT
>OY744533.1:27118507-27143507 GCA_963556195.1 Sepiola atlantica | reverse complement strand
TTTTAAGTTTTAAGCAACACAAAAAAGTACTTTTTGACCAGGTGATTAAAAAAAATGTATTATTTCTTCCCCATCTGCTCGAAATGTAGAAAAAAAACAACTTAGCGGTTGGTGGGGATCGAACTATAAACCAGTCTGGCCAAAGACAAAAATCCTACGACGCTTACCGTTGCGCTAAAGGGAAATAATTAAAGTATGATGCAGAAATTAGGCTAATTAAATGTTGTTAATAATCTGGGTGCGGTACACATGCGCAGAGCGTTTGCCGGAAGCGTGACACACGTACGTACACCTTAGCGTATTAATATATAGATATGTGTGTGTATATATATGTGTATATATATGTATATATATATATGTATGTGTATGTATATATATGCGTTTATATATATGTATATATATATATGTGTGTGTATGTATATGTATATACATATATGTGTATATAAATGTATATATATGTATGTGTATGTATATGTATATATATATATATACATATGTATATATATACGTATATATATGCGTATATGTATGTTATTGTATGCGTCTATATGTGTGTATGTTTATATATATATGTGTGTATGTATATAAGTATATATGTGTATATATATATATGTGGGTGTATGTATATAAGTATATATGTGTATATATAAGTGTGTATATATATATGTATCTATATAAGTGTACATATATTAAGTTATTAATATATACTAATTGAAAACATCTTTGAAGCACAACGGGTCTGAATATTTAAATCAAAACAAACTATAGTGCAATTTTTAATAAAATAATAATTTTTTTCCTAAGAATTGCGATGAGTAAATCTTCTTCAAAAGCATAACTTTTGGTTTTTTTTCTTCTTCTTTATTTTTGGTATTAATCCCAGGGGTAAGATTCACCATAGATCCACACATCAATTATTTCGAGACGATAGTTTAAAGTCTAGTCCGGTCGAGGTTGCTGTGCTAGCTTGGCACTGTTTGAATGAGAAAATAATGAAATGATATGGATTTAAATATATATTCATATATATATATATATATATATATATATATATATATATATATTTATATATATATATATAAATATGTATAGAGATATATGTCTGTAGATACATATATATATATATATACGTCTGTATATATATGAGTATATATATATATGCCTGAATATATATGAATATAAATATGGATATTCATTATATATATATATATATATATATATATAATGTCTGTCTGCACATTTATATAGATATATATATATATATTGTTTAATATATGTATAAATATATACATATATATATGTATATACATGTATTTATATGTATATGCATGTATCTAGGTGTATATATATGTATATATATACTGATATGTATATATATATGTATTTGTATATATATATATATATATATGTGTGTGTGTATATATATATATCGATACGATATATTGATACATGTATCTCTATATATATATCAATATATATATATATATATTAATCTGTATATATATCAATATGTATATATATATGTATATATATATTAATAAGTACACATATATCAATAAGTATATATGTATATATATTGATATGTGTATATATATTTATATATGTATATATATCGATATGTGTATGTATATATTTATAGATGTATATATATATATCCATATGTATATATATATATAATTATGTATATATATTGATATGAATATGTATCGATATATACCTATAAATAAGTATATATATATATCGATATATGTATACATATATTTATATATGTATATATATATATCCATATGTATATATATATATATCAATACGTATATATATCGATATGTGTAAATATATGTTTATATATGTATATATATATATCTATAAGCATATATATATATATATCAATATGTATATATATATTGATATGTATATGTATCGATATATATATGTATGTTTATATATATGTATGTTTATGTATATATATATATCGATATGTATATGTATATATATATGTGTATGTATGTTTATGTATATATATGTATATATATATATATTTATATATATATCGATATGTATATACATATATGTATATATGAATATGTATATGTATATATGAATATGTATATGTATATATGTATATATGAATATGTATATGTATATATGTATATATGTATATGTATATATATATATATATTTATATATATATATTGATATGTATATATATCGATATGTATAAATATATATGTATATATGAATATGTATATGTATATGTATATATATATATTTATATATATATATCGATATGTATATATATATATGTATATATTTGTATATTTACATGTATATATGTATATGTATATATATATATATGTATATAGGTATATGTATATGTATATATGTATATGTATATATTGGTATATATATATATATATATATATACATATTGGTATGTATATATATATAGATATACATGACTGTATATGTATATATTGGTATATATATATATATATATACATATTGGTATGTATATATATATAGATATACATGACTATATATATATATATTGGTATGTATATATATATATAGATATACATGACTATATATATATATGTACATATATGTATATAGATATATATGTATATGTATATATTTATATGTATATAGATATATATGTATATGTATATATTTATATATATGTATATATTTATATGTATATAGATATATATGTATATGTATATATTTATATATATATATATATTGGTATGTATATATATATAGATATACATGACTATATATATGTACATATACGTATATAGATATGTACATATATGTATATAGATATGCATGTATATATTTATATATATATTGATATGTATATATATATACAGATACATATGACTATATATATGTACGAATATGTATATATATATATATGACTATATATATATATATGTATGAATATATATATATATATATATATATATATATATACATATATATATATATGACTATATATATATATATACATATATATGTATATCCCACAACTTATAATCTGAATTACGAAACAAGTCACAATATTTTTCTAGCAATATCGTTACCACATGCTTAGCCGGTAAGAAATCGTACTTTTTAATTGTGAACGCGGTTAGAACGTAATCACTTTCGCATATAACATCATGATATCATAGACTCTTGTTTAAAGTTGTAAATAACTGGTTGTTTAAAAAAACGACAGTAAATACATATTTGGACAAACAACAAGACTAACACCGCCTTAAGATGATTTGACGAATCAAAGCGAATGTACTCCCGAAAGAAAAATGAAACAAAAAACCCACGGAACTTACATGCAATAATTTTACCAAAATACGTAATCGACTATTCAGAAAATTGGAAAAATAAAAAGTTTTCTCAAGCAAAAACACTTTTTTCTATTTAATAATGTAAGTTTTAATATGCATATATATATATATATATATATATATATATATATATATATATATATATATGTATATATACATATGTATATGTATATATACATATGTATATGTATATATATATGCATATGTATATGTATATATATATATGTATATGTATATATATATGCATATGTATATATATATATATATATGCATATGTATATATATATATATGCATATGTATATATATATATATGCATATGTATATATATATATATGCATATGTATATATATATATGCATATGTATATATATATATGCATATGTATATATATATATATATATGCATATGTATATATATATATATGCATATGTATATATATATATATATATGCATATGTATATATATATATATGCATATGTATATATATATATATATGCATATGTATATATATATATATATATGCATATGTATATATATATATATATATATATATGCATATGTATATATATATATATATATATATATATGCATATGTATATATATATATGTATATGTATATATATATATGCATATGTATATATATATATATATGTATATGTATATATATATATGCATATGTATATATATATATATATATGCATATGTATATATATATATATGTATATGTATATATATATATATATATATATGCATATGTATATATATATATATATATGCATATGTATATATATATATATATGTATATGTATATATATATATATATATATATATATATATATGCATATGTATATATATATATATATGCATATGTATATATATATATATATATATATATATGCATATGTATGTATATATATATATATACAGGGTGTTTCAAAAGTCTTGGGAACATTACAAATGCGTATATCTCATGAACTATTCCAGGTAGAAAAATGAAACTGGTGCCATTTTAAAGCTTGCTTAATCAAGTTTTTGGTCATACTAATGATTTTTGTGTTATCTTTCCAGGTGCAGTAATGGCGTTCTCTAAACAAGACAAGGCATTTTGCGTCCTCCAATTTGCAAAGACTGAATCGTGGACATGTGTTCAGCGTGCATTTCGCAGGAAATTTAAAAAAGAAGTTCCTGAAAGGAAATCCATTGTCAGAGGGCATGCTAAATTTGTGAAAGATGGGTGTTTGTGCCCAAGTAAGCGAACAGGTCGCCCTTCAACTTCAGAAGATGCAGTTGAGCAAGTTCGGACAGCCTTTCAGCGGAGCCCCCGTAAATCAGTGAGAAGAGCCAGCAGGGAACTTCAGCTTGCTCCAGCAACTGTCTGGCGTGTCTTAAGGAAACGACTGCAAATGGTACCTTACAAGCTCAAGTTGGTCCAAAAGTTGAAGGACACTGATAAGCCACTTCGCCGTGACTTTTGCATTACAATGCAAGAGAAGTTGGAAGATAACGGCTTTGATGACCGGCTTGTTTTTAGCGATGAGGCGACCTTCCATCTGAATGGCAAAGTTTACAAGCATAACACTCGCATATGGGGTACTGAGAATCCTCATGAACTTCTTGAGCACGAGCGAGATTCACCAAAAGTGAACGTGTTTTGTGCAATTTCCAAGAAAGGTGTCTATGGACCGTTCTTCTTTGAAGAGGCAACTATCACTGGTGAATCCTATCTCAACATGCTGGAAGACTGGTTAATGGCTCAGTTGGAACAAGCATGAATCTGATGACTTCATTTTTCAACAAGATGGTGCACCACCACACTGGAGTCTTAGAGTAAGGCAGTTTCTTAACACAAGGCTGCCTGGTAGATGGATTGGGAGATCTGGGCGAGGTGATGACGTTCTCATGGCCTGGCCTCCTAGGTCTCCAGATCTTACCCCGTGTGACTTTTTCCTTTGGGGCTTTGTCAAGCAACAAGTCTATGTGCCGCCCCTTCCAAGAGTTATTGACGAACTAAAGGCTCGAGTAACGGCAGTTGTGGGAACTATTTACGTCAAGATGCTGGAACGCGTTTGGCAGGAAATGGACTATCGACTAGATGTCTGCCGTGTGACGAATGGTGCTCATATTGAGCAACTTTGAAGATTCCCCACAAAACTTGAAACTTTAACCTTTCCAACAGTACCAATTTCATTTTTCAACTCCTAATAGTTTTTGAGTTATTAAAAATCGTTATGTTCCCAAGACATTTGAAACACCCTGTATATATATGCATATGTATATATATATATGCATATGTATATATATATATATATATATGCATATGTATATATATGCATATGTATATATATGCATATGCATATATATATATATATATATATGCATATATATATATATATATATATGCATATATATATATATATATGCATATATATATATATGCATATATATATGCATATATATATATATGCATATATATATGCATATATATATGCATATATATATATATATATGCATATATATATGCATATATATATATATGCATATATATATATATGCATATATATATATATATATATATATGCATATATATATATGCATATATATATATATGCATATATATATGCATATATATATATATGCATATATATATATATATATGCATATATATATGCATATATATATATATATATATGCATATATATATGCATATATATATATATATATATATATATATATATATATGCATATATATATATGCATATATATATGCATATATATATATGCATATATATATATGCATATATATATATGCATATATATATATATGCATATATATATATGCATATATATATATATATATGCATATATATATGCATATATATATATGCATATATATATGCATATATATATATGCATATATATATGCATATATATATATGCATATATATATATATGCATATATATATATGCATATATATATGCATATATATATATATATGCATATATATATATGCATATGCATATATATATATATATATATATATATATATATACATATATATATATATATATATATATATATATATATATCCGGGGTTGTCTCGAATAACTGAAACATCCATATAACGTACAAGCTATTGTTTAGGTAATTATTTACTATCGGTTACAGGCAGATGTGTAATCTCTATTAGTATAAGATGTATAATATATTATATAGCTTATATAATGTTAAACAACAGTTCCTAATTCTAGAGGAAGAACTTTTCTTGGCGCTATTACGTATATATAAACTATGCATATAGGTGGTAAATATATACATTTTGTATTTAATAATCATGTATGGGACGATGAGACTGAGAACTCTCGTGTGATGTCCCATGCAGCCGGCTCTGAAACGTCCGTGTCTCGTCGTCGCTTCATTTTATGCACGCGTGATCTCGCCTTCGTCGCGTGAGATTGCGGTCGGCAGCGTGCGTGCATTTCATCGTATATACAAGCCGGTATGCACGGACATGGTATAACATCATTTCATTACATGGAAGAACGGTAAAAACATTGATTTTTCTGTGAAAATAAATAAGAAGTAAACGGAGATCATGGCGAGGAAATTAATAGTTTTATGTTCTAGTTGATTCAAATCATGTATATCTTGCGTCCCTTATTGAACTAACGAGAAATAGAGGAATAAGTAGAATTAACATAAGTTTATTTATATATATATATATATATATATATATATATATATATATATATATATATATATATATGAGGATAAAATACTCGATATATAATAAAATTAAATGGCGTGGAGACAGGTTGTGTGAATAAGACAAAAGAGATAAGAAATTAAACAAAATAATAAATCCTAAAAAAACGAGAGCTTCACCGGTTTCTTTCGGATTACATTTTCTTAAGACTTTCGTAAGTCCGAAAGAAACCGGTAAAGATCTCGTTTTGATGATTTATTTCCGTGTTTAATTTGCTTTTCCTTTTGTCTTTTTAAAAAAAAAAAAAAAAAAAAAAAAAAAATATATATATATATATATATATATATATATATATAAGGTGACCCGGGTCCAGTGTTCGAATTGTTCGACCGGCGAGACAGTTATCTACACACTGAGGAGTTGGTGTGTATATATAGCAATTAAGATTAAGTTTGTATCAACTGTGTTTATAAAATAGTGCTCAATAATAAATAGGGCTATTTATTTATAATAATAGTTATTTATTCGAACATATGTTTGTATAACTAAAACTTGTATGTATATATTTGCTGAAGTATTCGTCAACACCGAGTTTTCTCAAATCTTTCTCTTCTGCGCGTCAATTCAAATGAAAAAGTTCTTTCTTTTACTTTAAATCGCAATAAAATACCTTTGTAAAGGTGCATTGTTTGGTTGATGATGATGATCGATATCGGCTGAAAACAATTGTCTAGTGTGAGATTTTAAACAACGATTGCATAAAACGTTTGAATGGAATCGAACGCTCATCTACACGGCTACCAAACAAATGAAAATATCTTGTCTTTTTAACCTACCTACAGTGCTGATGAGTTTGGCCTAACGATTTCGTCAGTTTTTATTCATATATATAAATAAATTATTATTTTTCAGAAAAATCACAACTGTTGACTTTTTATTGTAGACTTGAGGATTTCTTTCTGAATTAATTTAAGGCAGTGGGATACACCTGTCTTTTTCTTTCTTTCTCTCTTTCGCTCATTCTCTCTCTTTCTCTCTCTTTCGTCTCCATATCACTTTTTACTTCTCTTTCTCTCTCTCTATAAACATCATGCGCTCTCTCTCTCTCTTTTACTATTTACATAGTTCGACTCTTTCCACGACTTCTTTGAGGATGATGTTATCCCTCTTTGGTTTTTTCATCTTCTCAGAGCCTACATGATCAGTTTATTTGATGCCGATCAAAATGCTATTTAAAATCAAGCTTGACTGAAATAGTTGAATTGTGGTGCATTTAATGTTGTAATTAGCTTTTCTAAGTGTATATCTATTGTACGCTACTCATGTTTTATTTGAATAAATAGTCGATTTGTCGTAAACCAAAAATAACAAGAACAGAAGTCGAAATACGAATTGACCAAAGTCTTATATGGACCATACTTCTCCATATTTTATGAAGTATTCCTGAGGTTATTTCATTGAAACTTTGATAGCGCAAAAATGTAATATATATATATATATATATATATATATATATATATATATAATCAGATGCACGACTGCATATGGGCCAAGTAGCGACTCTCTATGATGATTAGAACCGAAATTATCGCCCGAAATAGGAGTTTCACTTTTTCCGTCGGCTTGACCTAGATATCCCCAAATTAAGTTCACGGTTGGACCATAACTGATATTTTGACCAAGTTAGGTACGATTGATCAAGCGATGTGGATGCTACGCGTCCACAAACCAACCAACAAATAAACAAATATATTCGGTCGAAAGCATAACCTCATTGTCGGAGGTAATAATAATGTATAAGACAAGTCGAGGTGGTTACACAATCTTATTAATATAGCGATTAAGCGAAATTCTATCGTGTCTCTATGAATGCAGAGAACTTAAAAATAGATTTAAGAATTTACTTCATACTTATTTTAACTAAGAAAACACAATTTTTTATTTATACGTCACCGCAAGTAAATATTTTAACCTCTGATAATTTTGCTGGTAATGTTGCACAGACGTCTGATAGGTTTAACAATGCAAGTACAAATACTCCTGGGCAGCTTCGTGTCGGGACAGCTAGTTTATTGTAAAATAATATTTAATTTAGTTGATATTCATCTTTTTTTTCATTTTTTACGGTTTTTCTTTTTTTCTTTTCTATGGTATAAAAGCGGAGCCAGAGTATGTATGGGTATAAAGAGGTGTATATGGTTCCGTTATTTTGTTATGTTATTAATTCATACTCCGAAAGTCATCCCCGAGTTGACCATTATATAATCATTTACTTATCAAAATGTATTCAATACTTTCATCAACTTAAAATCATTCAGTGTCTTCTCTTCTCGTTGGCGTCGGCCTAGTGCGTGTGTGTTGCTGTCCTCCTGGGACCTACTTAAAACCTTAGCTAGAAACAAACGCCGCAGTGTACTTCTCAAAATAATAATAATCAATTAATTAATTGTTTCAAAACACAAGATGAATGAGTTATTCATATCAGCCACAGATAATCGTCCAGGGGCTGAAAAGTATAAAGGGAGAAAGATTAAGAATAAAAAACTTATTTTAAGCTGATAATTAAGTTATAGGATTGCGTTATGTTTGAAAAGAAAACTGTTTTAATTATTCTAAGTAACTTTATCTCAGCTATCTATCTATTACTCTTGCGCGTCTAACTCTGTTTTAATTCAAACACTCTGTAATATTTCTCAATGTCTCGGTGAGCATTTTTTAAACATATTTCACCCCAAACAAAAGAGGCCGCCACTGTAGACGTACAGGATTACTTGAGAATTTGGGTGTGAGTTTTGGGTGACACCCCAAGTTGGAAGCAGTGTAGCGAAATGTCTGTTTACATTAATTTTAAACCTCTGCATGCCGGAACTGTCGGGGAAACAGGGAGTAGGGAGGGAGTTCCAGGGGCCAGCAGCACGAGGAAAGAAGCTATTGGAGTAGAAGGCTCTCTGGCATCTGGGGACCTTCACAGTGAAGAGATGAGATTTAGCTGTGAATTTACGTCGAGAGGGCACAAGAGTTTAGAATAAGAGTAAATCTCTTCGTTCGGCATGACCATCTAATTCACATACGTATGTCTGTACACATTATTAATGTAAATAGATGGAAAATAAGTATTTTTACTTCTATATGACATTAAAGAAAATCATACTTCTATATAATTATGATAATGATAATAATGATGATTATGATAATTATGATTAAAATATTATTAATAGTCATGATAAAACAATAATAATAACAGTAGATATAATATATAAGCAAATAAATTTCTTATTTTAAGTCATGCTAGAAGAATGTCGAACGAATTCTTTTGAGATTTTTTACATAATTCCTTTTTGCTCTACATTATTTATGTTTCAAAAATAGTAATATAAAATGTATTAACAGTAGAGTTAAAAAAGTATAAACGTTTATTTAAGCGACTTTCTCCAAATGTGTGTGTTATTCACTCTTACAGCCGCTTAATTTTTAAATGTAATTCTTCTAATCTGTTATTCCGATAAGCGTGAATATAAAAATAATTATATGTAGTAGAATATCGCAACGATTCGGGTCCAGGCAGCTGTTTTTGTTTAGGTTGAAAATGTACAGTACCTAACATAAAATAGCAAGTTAAAAATATGAAATAATAATCGAAAGCATGTATTAGTAGTACTAGATTTGGCGACATTTGCTGGTGATAGTACAAATGGTTGCCATCTGTAATGTACATATGCTGCTGAAAAGAAAGATGGCTTCCCTGCGAAAAATATTCTGAGGAGAATAAATTGTATCTGCAAAGAAATAAAATCGAATGGAAACTATAGCATTAATAGCGGTAGTGGTTGTGACCGAACTGGTCTCGGTAAGTCTAGGGAATATATATTAATTTACCTCCTCCGCAGAAGATTAGAAACAAGGTCAAGTGAGGTTTTGAAAAAACAGCGTAGTAAGTGAAGTGCACTATAATGTACCAAAATACCCCGGCAAACTTGTCGGCGCCCCCGGTAAAGGCGCCTCAGGCGATTAGCAATAAGCTAAACCCTTACCAGGAGAAGGTAAAGCCTGGAAGGGTGGGCATCTTAGAACTGAACAGAACAATACCTCAGTTCAACAACATATAAATGGAATTTTTATAGAATTTAAGATGCGTACTGCGCAGTAATATCTTTGCGTGAATTTTAATATGTTGTTACTGTTAAAAGTGACTATCTTTCCAATAAAATATTAAGAAAAATAACAAAAAATCTAGCAAGGACTCCACAGAACTGAAACCATCTCTGTACTTCCGAGGGCCGGTTGCTCTCAGCAGGCTTGATCTTCCATCCCCATCGGATGGGTCCGAGATAGGTAGCATAGTCTCTATTGTAAACTCATCTTGGGTAATTTTCTTGGTAAATATATAAAGATACACGCGATTCAGACTATTGTATATTAGATTGATATTCTATTATATATGATGTTATATAAACATCTTTTTAATCGATTTTTGAATTAACCCAAGCATAGTCAATTTCCGGCGAATCTGAAATGTGATATAAAGATCTGGTTTTGATCCTGTAGCGAAGGAGATCAGTTACACCCTCTCGACGACACGTCAGGTCGAAAGTTGATCCTTTGAATGAGACGCACGTTAAAGGTTAAGATTACTGACTATTGTACGAACTTGAAGAAAGCATGGCGTGAAAAAGTTTACTGTAGCAACCAAGATGACGAACACACATCTGATAATTAGATCATGTAAATTAGAAATTTATTAATCAAATATAAACTACTGTTAATACTCGTGGAAATTCCACAGTTGTATCCTTCATGTGTTGCTTATTACTGCTGTGCTTGAAAATATTCCAATTCTATGGACATCCGGCGGGAACGCAGACCCCACCATGTAATTGTACTACCTTATTTCAAGTTGAAACATACTTATTTAATTAATCTCATTAATGTAGTTTAAGCATATATCTGGTTAGGGAAAGTCTATCTCCAAAATCCTTGTAGGAGCTTTTAACATATTCCCATTCTATGGACGCAAAACGCAAACGTAGACCGCACAATATTATTGTACCATCTTTCTTCAAACGGAAACACACTTATACAAGTACTCTGTTTAATGTAGTTTCAGAATATATTTGTTTATTAGTATATATCCCTACAACCCTTTATATGTTTTTTTAATCATATTTCCGTTTCATGGATGTCGGTTGAAACACATACCACACACTATTATTATACCATATTTTTACAGAACAGACAACCTTTTTATCCTTGCCCTAAATCCTCAATTTATTTACAAAAAATAATACAAACAGGATATAACCCAATAGTTGGGGGTCGAGAGGGGTTGATGGATTGCTCACTTGATCTAACAAAATATCCTTAATGATTTTAAAATGAATTTCATTTCAAAAGTATTTACAAAAGTTGAGATATAATGGCGAAGGGGATCATTACATGCACCCTAAAAGAAATAAAAATAAAGAAGCCAAATAAGTTGATAAAGAAGGTAGGTTAATAGACCCCTTTCAACCTACTCTGTGTATATCTCCCACTGTTTTGCGAATAGGATACAACCTGGAAACAGCAAGTCAACCTTTAAGTGGGAGTGGGAATCAGGGAATCAAATAAATCTTGATAGGATAAGGAAAAGATTCCAAACAGCTTTAGGAAAACCAAATTGAAAATAGACGATTGGAAATAGGCAGCTCTCTATTACCAAAACGAAAATAGGGACAAGACTCACACATACACACTACTAGCTAAGAAACGATTTAAGCTGGGTAGGTTAAGCCTGACTCAGGACCGCATGCGCCATGCCATAGGCAGGTAACACAAACTCATATTTAGATCTTCTACAAATACACCAACTAATAAACCAACTAGTAATGTGAACTAATAAATTCCGCAAAATATAATCTTTTAATATCGCACCTAATCCGGACCGTAAGCTGATGCTTGAAGAACGATGTCACCCCTGCTCAGAAAAATATCCATACTGTTGCAATATAGTTAGACGAGTGCCCCCCCCCCCCGTCACTAATCTAGCTACAGCTAGGATTACAATAAACATCATTTGTTTCTCTTTAAACAACGACGGGTCTGTGTTGTGGATGATAAATGCTACATTCAGGCACAAACCACTCGGCATCGACGCGAGCCGTTATCTCCACGACATAATCCCAAGGCCACTTAAGTTTGCTGCAAGTGAAAGAGGGCAGATCTGCTGTTTCTTATTCATTGTACGCACAGTGCGTGCATAAGAGAAAGAGCTCTGTAAGCCTACTTTCGAAAGCCAACCATTGAGGGTCAATGCATTTCGGACCAATCTCCAAGTCAGAGAGTATTCGCCATTTTTGACATATCCACGGGCTAGCGCCTAAGTCTTATGAGGACAGGTATCCTCCTCCGACAAAACTATTCCGTGTATATTAGTAAATAGGACAATACAATTATAACCGAATAACACCAAACATTAATTTATACTAAAGTGTTTCAAAATAATTATGCAAATTAGATGTACAAAGAGCTGTGGTAAGGATTTTGCTTGTTGCAACAATGTTGTATATGTTTAGTTTTTCCAAACTGTATAGTGTATTATTGATTAAAATAACAGTAGACCATTTTGATGATTATATAGTTGTAGTGAAGGGACAATATTTCTCATTATTCATTTATATATATATATATATATATATATGAGAGAGAGAGAGAGAGACAGACTTATATTTTTAAAATTAATATTTTGAATATTATTAATTACACACACTAGTGTTTCATGATTATGTAATCTTCAGTGTATGAGATGATAATTACTGCCGGTCGAAGGATTCGGACCCAGTTGCAAAGTAACGTTTGACTTGGCAGCCTGATATTTAACCCTTAGGCCACCATCAATTAACATGAGCATGAAGAGCATATTAACTATATATAATGTCAAATGAGCAGACATATACAGTGAGCTAAGTCAGATAGCTTTCAACAGATAGTGTAGCTGTTTATTTTAAAATTCTCCTAGAAGCTGACTCCTTGTTTTTAAGGCAGCGGTGACAACCTTTCTTAAATAATTTTTGTTTTCATTATTATAACCTACATCCACCAGTGTTCTATGTTTATCTAATCTTCAGTGTAGAATATGCTAATTATTGTCGGTTGAAGGATACGAACCCAGTTGCAAAGTCATCTTTGACTCTGAAGCCTATATATATATATATATATATATATATATATATATATATATATATATATAGTTCGTCAAACACTCTCTCGACTAGTATTCTATCTGTGTCCGCTTCTAGGTACATATAAATCAAAATTTCCGATAATCACGTAACAGCTTCCGGTGGCCGAGTTCATATGGGGCTTGCTTGCACATTCTAGGCTCCCGACCGGCTAAAATTGTTACTTTCCTACATGAGAGCGATAAACTCGATACGCTAGTGTCTATAAGTATAAATGATTTACTATTTATTTATGAATATTATATATATATATATATATACATATATATATATATATATATATATATATATATATATATATATTCTCTTTTAAATTATTTTTTCGCGTGTGAAATCTGTTTTCCAAATTTTTTATTTAAACATTTTATTTTGACGAAAGCTGGCTGAACGACACACGAAAACAACAATGGTTTCCCGGATCTTCACTTAACATCGCTAAACTAAGCCGATTTAGTATCGTTATACAACGGTTTTAGGGCTTGTACGTAATAATCCACCAGCCGTAAAAGAGGTGAGAAAATGGGTGGTGGTGTATTACAAACAAACAACAACATGCAACATTTTTTCACTTTTTTATGGACCAGTTTTCTTTTCTTTTTTCGGTATACAATTACCTATTATGCCGCTAGAGAATTTCAGACATTTTCCAAAAATAATTTAGATTTGTTTCCACATGGTCAAAAATCGGGTAATCAGTTTACGTCAAATTTATATAGAAAACTGACCCCCTCCCACCTCTTAAAACTGACCCCCTCCCACCTCTTAAAATCTCAAATATTTTAAAAGAAATTTCCAAAATGCACGGTATTCTCTAGTGACATGACAGGTAATTGTACACCAAAAAAAGAAAATAATTCGATCAGTAAAAAATTGAGAAAAACGAACAAGCGCCAAAGTTTTTGCTAACGGGAGCAGTTTGCTAAGTTTTATTTGCGGGTTAAAGGTATAGTGATACATTTTTTTCAGAATGACCCCGCGGGCCACAGTTAAGCGACATCTCGGCGGCAATTTTCGCGTGCCGATCAGCAAGATTCCGTTGCAATAAAATTTAGAAATAAAAAATCTTACAAACATTTTCTACGCGTTAAAAGTATACAGGTTAGTAGGAATATGATTTAACTTCGTTTGTTATATTTTTCTGTTGTTCTTTTTGTTTACGAGTTCTCATCTGTTAACTATTCTGGACTTTTACCAGAAAGTACTATTACAAATTTAAGCGTAACAGGCAGACCACATGCTATTTTGATCTTAAGCGTGAACCACTTACAAAATATCGTATAGTGATACGTAGAGTGCTCTAAAACAAAATGCACGAAGAGAATGCAAACTGCATTGTTGGAAATCCTATTTATTTGCATCTCCACGAGGGACAACTTAGACACTAGATCCGTTCCTAATGTGTGGAAGATCCAGTTCTCTGTGTACGGTCACTCTGGATTTTTTTAAATTCAAATAAATTCCTCACCTCAAAAGTATTTTACCGCCAAGATCAAAACAGGTAATTCACTTTGATCTTCACCCAAAAGCCAGTAGGACGTCTGCTGTATATTAAACAATTTTAAAATTAACAAATATAAATAATTTAAATAACATAACAAAAATATTTTTAAAAGGTAACAAACATTACATGAATCTAAAATTATATATATATATATATATATATATATATATATATATATATATATATATATATATATAAGCCTTTATCAGACGATGTCTCTGGATTCCGGCATGACATGGTTTCGAGGCTGAAGCATCATTAGCATTAGCCCAGAGCGTACCAGCAGTATCTGACGATACTACTAGACTTTCCTGGATTGTCGTCACTCAGTGGGTTAGCCATAAACACGCTGATGAAGTGAAAAACTTGTATTGTTTCTTCTTTATGTAATTCTTCTTGTCCGATAGGGAAAGACCAAATTAGTCAAGCATGCAGAGGTTGAGATTGCAATAAAAACTCGGCATCTAACCTCGGCATCTAACCATTGCTGAGAAATTAGTCTCGAAGATCTCAATATTTTCCCAAGTAGCATTTGTGTGCACAGTCAAATATTCCCTGAAATGGAACTGTTAATGATAAAAATGAAAACTTAACGGACCAAATGGCAATATCCGGACGCTGATCCGTTAATGTTATTATAATTCGAAATACAAGCCAGTGTTCTAAGTCGAATACAACGTGCCAGTCCCTGTAGCCATTAAACAAAGACAATCTTTGAATATTTTTACATAAAGACTTTGAACTATTCCATTCTTTAAAGAAATGAATCGCACTACTGATAACATTGAGTTTTATTGGCAGTCTCACAATATTTGAAGCTTCCGAAACAATGTCCAAAACTCAATTTTGTCTCCACATAAAGATTCTCACGGCATGCTCGCATCCAGTGAGAATATGTTTGAGGCTTGAAGTGTTCCCACATGCTCTGCATCGCTCGAATATTGATAAACCCAAATCATGTAGGTCAACTGGTCTTGATAAAATATCGTAGACTGGCTTAATTAGGAAACGTAATTTTTTAGGCTCCATGTATTTGAGGTCGTACCCCGTGACATCTCTGTCTTTTGTCCTCTACCACTCGATGCGCCATGTCCTCTACCACTCGATGCGCCATGTTTACTTTGTCCTATAACTTTAGCAATTCGCGTGGCTTTCCTAGGATAAGGAATTTCTTTCGAAATCACCTTCCTATTGTTTACTGTGGATTCTTTAGACCACTAAAGCTGCATGTGAAAACGTAGACCTGCTCTTTTACATTCCACTGTTTCTCTTTCATCTTAACGTCGATTTTGCAGCACACACACACATACACGCATATATATATATATATATATATATATATATATATGATAATTTTATTTACACATACATGTACAAAATCTGCTACACTGGCATGTCGATGTTATCGATCAACAGTTACTATAAACTGAGATCTCACCAGGTAGAGTTAGAATCCGATCTTAACCTCAGATCATATTTGGAGAGAATGAAATGGAGGGATAAAGAAAGAGAAGAAGAAGAAGAGAAATTTAACATTTCAAATATTAGGGCCGTTAACTCTGCCTGATGAGATCTCAGTTTATAGTAACTGTTGATCGATAACATCGACATGCCAGTGTCGCAGATTTTGTACATGTCTGTGTAAATAAAATTATCATATATAAAGCTCTATTTTGATATTAAGCACTTTTTATAAACCCGGTTAAAATTCTCTGGATTACCACCCTGTGGATATTTTTTACCTGGATTATTACCATTATATATATATATATATATATATATATATATATATATATATATATATATATATATATATATATATATATATATATTAGGCCGGCGGAATAGTTAGGAAACTGGGTGGCTTCTCCTAAAAAGTGAGGGGCGGTTAAACACATGCATATCAACTTACTTATTGATGACCGTACAATAGGGTGGGGAAGTCAAAAAGTGAAGGGGCTTCAGTCCCCCTGCCCCCCCATATATATATATATATATATATATATATATATATATATATATATATGGGGGGGGAAGTCAAAAAGTGAAGGGGCTTCAGTCCCCCTGCCCCGCATATATTCGGTGATATTATGAAAAACTTCGTAAATTAATATATCCTTCAAAGATATCTTCTACGATGATAACCTGGCATATCGTGAAAAACTTACAATAAATAATAATAATGTTGTTCATTTTTCAAGGACAATGCAGAACTAACATTACTTAAGAAAAACACTCCTGGGATAGGTCGAGATATCTAGTAAAATATTAAAGAAATTAGGTTGTATTTAAGTACGAACATGAAAGTAAGCTGTCATATATATATGTACATATATATGTACATATATATACATATATATACATATATATGTACATATATATATATGAGTTTATGAAAGGATAAAAATAATCCGACGGTATGAAATTAAAAATGGAAAAGCGGAAGACCTTTTCGCTCAACGTTTCGCCCAAATTTCACGTGGGCTTTGTCAAGAGCGGACGAAGAATACAAAAATGCCAAAGTCTTTTGGCATTTTTGTATTCTTCGTCCGCTCTTGACAAAGCCCACGTGAAATTTGGGCGAAACGTTGAGCGAAAAGGTCTTCCGCTTTTCCATTTTTAATTTCATATATATATATACATATATATATGTACATATATATGGTATGGTATGGTTTGGTAGTTTTGTTTTACGGCATATCAACCCTTTTTGGGTTATTTAATGCCGAATCTGGTCATTATAGTAAAAGTTTTTATGTTTCAAGTTCTTTATATCTTCAAATGTTTAATCATCGTTTTTGGTTTGGTAGTTTTGTTTTACGGCATATCTACCCTTTTTGGGTTATTTAATGCCGAATCTGGTCATTATAGTAAAAGTTTTTATGCTTCAAGTTCTTTATATCTTCAAATGTTTAATCAGGGTTTTTGGTTTGGTAGTTTTGTTTTACGGCATATCAACCCTTTTTGTGTTATTTAATGTCGAATCTGGTCATTATAGTAAAAGTTTTTATGCTTCAAGTTCTTTATATCTTCAAATGTTTAATCATCGTTTTTGGTTAGGTAGTTTTGTTTTACGGCATATCAACCCTTTTTCGGTTATTTAATGCCGAATCTGGTCATTATAGTAAAAGTTTTTATGCTTCAAGTTCTTTATATCTTCAAATGTTTAATCATCGTTTTTGGCTTGGTAGTTTTGTTTTACGGCATATCAACCCTTTTTGGGTTATCCAATGCCGAATCCGGTCATTATAGTAAAAGATTTATGCTTCAAGTTCTAAAAATAAAATAAAAAAGGGGAGGGAGAAAGGGAGAGGCGCTGTTGTTTTTGTTTTTGGTTTTGTAGAACATAATTAAGTTTTACAAAAAAAAAAACAAAAAAAAAAACGTCAATGTAGGGGAATTTTGTCTCAGGGAGCCACAGGGCAGCCTGATCTGGTATCACCAGACATATATATATATGTCTGGTGATACCAGATCAGGCTGCCCTGTATATATATATATATGTACATATATATATATATATGTATATATATGTACATATATATGTGTATATATACATATATATATATACACATATATGTATATATACATATATATACACATATATGTATATATACATATATATACACATTTATGTATATATACATATATATGTATATATACATATATATATACACATTTATGTATATATACATATATATATACACATTTATGTATATATACATATATATATACACATATATGTATATATACATATATATGTATATATACATATATATATACACATTTATGTATATATACATATATATATACACATTTATGTATATATACATATATATATACACATATATGTATATATACATATATATATACACATATATGTATATATACATATATATATACACATATGTATATATACATATATGTGTATATATATATATGTATATATACATAAATGTGTATATATATATGCATATATACATATATATACACATATATGTATATATATATATATATATATATACATATATATATATATATATGCATATATATATATATATATATATATATATATATATATATATATAAGAACCTTTTTAATACCAAAATAACAAAAAGTTAGCAACACATTATTCTGAAGCAAAACAACTTGATCTGATATCCGGAAAGTTTTGGTTCTTGCTTTTTTAAGGGAGGTGCTGTTTAATCAACACTGCTGGAAAGCCATGAGATAAAATGTTTTTAAATTCTCGACACAGTTTATCCTGGTAAACAACTAAGGACCTCTACAACAGTATTGAGACAAGCATATTTTTTGGAAACACACTAATGTAGTTATTGCTAAAAGATTAATTTGTCTTTACTTTTATATTATCCTCCGATTTCTTCTTCTTCTTCTTCTTTTTCTTCTTCTTCTTCTTCATATTATTATTATTATTATTATTATTATTATTATTATTATTATGATTCGTTTATTATCATTCTCATATAATAGTAGTGAGTATTTTTATATTCAACTTATTTACATACATGTTTATGGTGTATACAGACACATGCCTGCAAATTAGATGGCCACGCTCAAGAGAAGATAGTCACTCTTTCTGACTTATAAATTACGGATAATTAGAACAATAAAGGCAGATTGGTTTTCAAACATAACTCAATCACAGAACTGAAGTATATTTATAGAAATCTTCTGCAGGAGGTAAACATGTTTGTATATATTTCGATTTATTAAAGAATATAGGAAAAAGGACCTTGGAAACCAACGTTAATCAACTCACATAAATGATTATTATTATTATTATTATTATTATTATTATTATTATTATTATGTAAATAATGTAAAAATAATAATAAACTTCTCTCTCTTACTCCCTTTTTCTCTCTCTCTCTCTCTCTCTCTCTCTCTCTCTCTCTCTCTCTATATATATATATATATATATATATATATATATACATATTTATGGTGCTGAAGAAGAAACGTATCGGAATTCATATTTTTTCTACATATATATATATATATATATATATATATATATATATATATATATATATATAAAGAGGTGTACTTAACTTGAATAAATTGCCTTTTTGCGGAATATACCTTGCTCTGAGCAATTGAATTGAATTTTGATTTGGCTTTTGCTTCTCTAATTCCTTTCCATTCTTCTTCATATATATATATATATATATATATATATATATATATATATATATATATATATATATATATACAATGATGAGAAAATGTAATATTATCTCTTAATGTCTTTGAAACGATAACACGTCAGACGATTGTTGATATTAAATTCTTTGAACCATTATTATGTTATAAAGCATTTAATTTATTGATTTATCACTATTCTTTGTACATGAAATATATATATATATATATATATATATATATATATATATATAAAAGGAAATTGTAGTTTGCCTGAAGCATTGCTGGTAAATATAAATGTGAGTTGGTAATCTGAGGCAGGAGCAGTGTGATATAGATACCGGAAGGTGGAACAGATGAACAAAAATAAATGAGAAGAGAAAATATGAATGGAATCTCAAAACAATTTATTAATATTTCACGTTAAAACAGATTAAAAACCAGAGCAGTAAATAGAAAAAAAGTTTACTGTCAAGCAATTTAAAAAGTTCCGGCAAAGGCAATTTCTTGCATACCTTTTGTATCAAACAAATCTTCAAACACCTCCACTGCAAGCTACACCAACATATCAACTGTATTGCAGATACCAAATTTCCTTTCCCCACACACCTTCTACCCCAAATCATCACAGCCATCAACAAAGCTTACCACCACTGTTTCCACAAGGAAAAAACCGACTCATACTTTAATTCAACTGGCTTCATCAAAAACAGAACTTATTATGAATCTGTACACAGCCCCTCTCTCCGTCATCAAACCACTCATCACTGACCTCACTGGCTCTCTCTCCACAACAGAGACTGATCTCCTCAGCCTCGGACCCAAATTTGTCATTACTCAAAAACTTAATGACCACACTCTCCTCGATATTGAAACGCAGTTCTACATAACAGCGTACCATTTAAAATGGTTATCAGCCTTTGAACCATCTACCCATGACTCACCTAATTACTCCCCCCCCAATTCCCCTACCTTTTCTTCCACCCCCTTTCCTGTTTATCAACTTGACCACCCCTTACACCCGCCGCCCGACAACCACCCATTAGACCTAAAGCTAGTAAGACTTAAACATAAGAGTTTCTCCATTCTACAACGCGAAAAACACCGCATCACACCTAACATCACCCATTCCCAACGCCTCACCCTCAAGGTCCTTAAGGAAAAACACCTGGTCTACCTACCCTCTGACAATAGCAAGGAATTCTGCATCATCTCCCAGGAATCTTACAACACCTCAGCAATACGGCCCTATACACACCCGCTAATAACATCTCAGCTACCCACATACAAACATCTATTAACAACGCTTGGTCCCAAATTTTAGCTAGACGTCATCATCCCAAGGCATACAGCCTCAATCTCACCACTAGGAACAGCAGACTCCCCACCTTTTACCATCTTATTAAAACTCGAGATACATTGACGACATTCTGATTCTCACTTCATCTCGTAAAAAAGTTACTTCTATATTTAACACCTTAAATAATACTGACCCCCACATTAACATCCCAACACCTCAGGCTATCTCCCACTCCTAGACTTTAAACTTAGCATAAATGACGACGGATCCCGTCACACCACCTTCTATAGAAAACCCGCGTGCAGGAACCTTTTCATCGATTACAAATCCGCCCTACCCCTCAAAGCTAAAATTACTTACGCGAACACCGAAATCACCCGCATACAGAATAAATGCTCATCCACTACCGACAAAACAATGCACACCAAAACCTTCCACCAGACCCTCTCAACCAACGGTTTCCCCTCACTACTATATCCAGCTTCAATAACACCAGAAGACGTAGACATCACACTCTCACCAACATCTGCTTCCTTAAGCTCCCCTTCTTTAGCGACAAGATCACTTCCGTAATCCGCAATGCCATACGTAGTGAAAACCTCGACATACAGTTCTCTCACACAGGCACTTCTCTCCAACAACATTCAACCAAAAATAGCCACTACACCCGGAACCCTGCTCTCTAGTTAATTGCCCCATCCCCAACTTAGGTCCCTGCTTCCACACCTATACGGCGTACAACCTATCAATGCGCTAAGTGCCGGAAGTTCTATATCGGTAGCACCGTCAGGCCTCTGCACCAACGCATCAAAGAACACCCACATTTCTTCCTATCACAAACACATAATATTCATGTGACAACACACATCGCCCTATTAGTGTCTGCATCCTCAACTCGGTCCGCAATGTCGGCCAACTTCGTATTTCTGAAGCCATTCTAATCTTTAAATTTCACCCACCTTTGAATAACAGACACGAACTCTCTTCTACATTCATTCTCTGATGCTTACGCTATTTTCCTCCTTGCCTCTGCCTCTACCATCTATCTGCCCATAACCAATCCACCCACAACTTAATGTATTTTATTCTGTGCTTTAATTACATAATTAATGTTACATATAATAAATTTATATATATTAGTTTTAGCAATATTTAAGAATAATTTTACCCTATAACATTACATATTAATAAATAATATAAAAAAATAAAATAAAATAAAAAATTAAAAAATGATAATAAATAAGTATGAAATAATATACACTATATATATATGTATATAGTCTTAATGAATATATATATATATATATATATATATATATATATATATATATATATATAATCTCTAAATAAAATTTTCGGAATAATTATACCTTATAACCTCTTAATCCCCCCTCCCTTTTCATTCAATTGAGTCTTGATCTTCTATATATGTCACAATTCTTTCAAGTTACCTTTTATTTCACAGTTGATTTCAGTTTTGAATTTAAATAAATTTTAACCAGATTCTTTATTTCACAGTTGTACCCCTTGACCGTTATTAACGGCTCAAATTTATCAAATTTAAAATTGAAATTGAATTTAAAAAATATATATATATATAAATGCATAAATTAATTAATTAAAAAAAATAATAAATAATAAAATATATAAATAAACAAATATTTATAAGATGACAAGCTTAAGATGAATAATTATACAATTAAATTATGATAGCAATAATAAGTATTGATATCAAATTAGCTTGCTTAAACCCATTTTCTGCGTATCTACCATCTATTCTCTGCGGTATTTCGTCAACAGTTGTGTCCATCTTGCTTTTCGACCACTCGGTCATATTTTTGTCTTTTGATAATGAGAGGTTCCGCTCTCGAAAATTAGAGTTTACCTTTGCCGGAACTTTTTAAATTATTTGAGAGTAAACTTTTTTCTATTTACTGCTCTGGTTTTTAATCTGTTTTAACGTGAAATATTAATAAATTGATTTGAGATTCCATTCATATTTTCTCTTCTAATTTATTTTATTTCATCTGTCCCACCTTCCGGTACCTATATCATATTGGTCCTGCCTCTGATTACCAACTCACATTTATATATATATATATATATATATAATATATATATATATATATATATATATATATATATATATATTAAATGATATCATACCAGTTAATTCATAAATATTTAATTGAAACATTATTGTGACTGCGCATTCTTGTAAATATACACATTTATGGTATACAACATTTACCAAACATTCACAAAAAGGTTTCATTAGTGCATAACACACCACAAAAAAATGTCTGAGAAAAAGCAGATGCGTTTAAAAATTTAAAAAATATTTTTAATGTTATATATATTTTTTCTATTTATGTCTCCAATTTTAAGGGTAACGTTGCTTAGACTCTGTTTTTTTACATTAATCTGTTCATAATACATTATGTTTACAGTATCTGTTTATTTTTGTTTTGTGGAAATGTTAATATATTTCTTGCAAAATACACGCGGCAGTGTTAACACATGAGACAATAATTCATTTCTCACCAACCGTTATTGTTCGTATACTACATTAGTTCTCTTATT
The DNA here is from genome assembly GCA_963556195.1 of Sepiola atlantica. NCBI lineage: Eukaryota > Metazoa > Mollusca > Cephalopoda > Sepiida > Sepiolidae > Sepiola > Sepiola atlantica. The sequence continues at coordinate 27,118,685 of OY744533.1, read as the reverse complement.
TTTCTTTATCATCATTCCTTATTATCGTTTTAGTCTTTCTCTTAACACGATTAGAGGTAATTATACTACCCTAACCCTAATCTATCGTAATCGTATGGCTATCCACGAATCTTATTATGAGTCACTTCCAGTGTAATGTGATTAAATCGCTAATTTTACCTATCATTTTATCCTATTA
>OY744533.1:27063142-27103142 GCA_963556195.1 Sepiola atlantica | reverse complement strand
TCTTTTCTCATGCCTAGCATAGTTGACATTCAATCCGAGAGACACTGGATAATTACGATTCTCTGTCGGACTGTAATATTTGTTATTTTCAGCTCTAAAAGGTCAACTTTTACTTGACGTGCTTTCTTGCTTTGGGAAGGTGTTAATTTATGTCTAAGGCTTTTCATCGGGGAATTCCGACGGGTTTACTAAAGCTATTTTAAGGGGCCAGAGTTAAATTATATGCTGGCTTATTCACCCCACCTTCTGGCTATCTGACAGATCTTGCTCTGTTTGGAGCAAAATAAATACCAGGAACATATACTATTATATTCTTATTACTGTCAGTATTCCCATACCGACCAAATCGACACATATATTTTATGCGTATTACATTGTGTATTACCAGCCAGATTAGTGTGGTTATACATACTTCCCTTCTTATAGGAGGTCAAACAAGCTCGTTCATACCTCGTAAATGAGGACCAAGAAGAGGAAACAGTTGAAGACAAGTAAATGATTCTTCGCCTGAGATCGTATGTTCTTTATCACTGACCAGCTGGGACGAGAGGATACTGAGAAAGTGAGAGAATGGTAATTACTGATTAATTTTAACAGCTTTAAACGCAAGGGTTCCCACCACAAAACTTCCAATCGAACTACTACTTCTCTCTGTCCCTTTCTCTTTGAACCGTGTGATGTCACGTCCGCTTCTGTCAATTCCCATAGTGGGTCGGCCTAACCTTCAGATGCACTTTGCTGACCCCGATCGAACCCAATTTACTATCATTTTGAACTAGCAAATTTATAAGTGCTCAATATTAAACAGTGTTTTAATTGCTAAAATTAAATACTTTTATTGACTAATCATGCGCCATTAAGCTTAAATATCCAAAACTGGTAACGAAAAAGAATAGCCTTTTTAGAAAAAAGCCCGCTAAAAAATTAAGTACAACTTCTATAATTAAAGTAGACACTTAGCGATCTGGATGGTTCGTCTATTAACCGACCTCTGACCCTTCGGATTAAGATTCGTATAGCTGAGGTCATCGTTTTTTGATGTCATCGTTTTGTGATGTCATCCACGGTGTACGGTTAACCTGACTTCTGTTCCAATGGATTACGTCATCGTTCAGTGATGTCAGACACTGTGACCCTCCATCTCCGACTATAGTTCACCTAGTGTGCACAGGGACAATCAAGAATTTTAGTGCTATATAGATTACCTTGAAATATAATTTATAGATTATCTTGAAAAACAAAACAAGTATCGTTTTGTTTACGTTACAAACAATGCTAATATTTCGAGTCAGCTCTTGTTGATGCTTGCATTTCTTTGAATATATACTGAGTGAATTGAATATATGTTTGTTCTTGACCAAATGCGAGGGGATAAAATTGAAGGAACGTCGCTTGGGCTTTGTTCTTGCTATTTTCGCGATTCATACGACACGCACCCCGCCATGTCTTAGATCACAGAAAGCAACGAGTTATCGAACGATGTTTCAAGCAACAAATTAACACAATTATAACATAAAAGTCAGTTGGTTTATATAGACTTTAGATAAAACTTGTAAGACATCATCAATCAGCCTTTCACTGACTCCGTGTGAATAGGTTAAGCGATTCTATCATTTATTTCTACCGGAGTTGACACTGACAGTTTCAGTTTTCTAAATTATCTTTTTTTGGCAACCGGCAGTTTTGAGACAAGAAACTCGTGTCTAAGGGTTTTTGACACAGATCCTTCTTTCTCTAGGTTTCTTTGGCAGGTAGATTTCGTGTAGATATTATTATTGCATTTTTTGTAATAATACTTTTCCTTTTAATATAAATTGAGTTATAAATTCCGCTTTCTCTGACATCACACAGTGACACAGTAAATCTGTAAAAGTTTATCTCATGACGCATCCGAAAATATCCTCAGTGATGTTCCAGAAATGGCGTTTTTCACCTCTTTCAGCATCATACTAACTACTTCAAGTGACCCAGCCGTGATTGATAAAAGCCTAGCTTATGCTCACATGGCTAGTTCTCCTTTTCTTAGCCACATCCATTGTGCGTCTTTCTTTCGCTTTATCTCTCTCTCTCCCCCTCTCTCTCTCTCTCTCTCTCACTCTTGATTCGATGGTAAAATGAATGTTTCTACTTGCCCCTACTTCCTCAATGTTCAAATTACCAAAGGCCTAACAGAGCCGCAAATACCATGAGGTGTTCCTGAAATAATTAAGTTGTTCGCTTCATTCAACATCATACACATTACTCAAGGTGACCTAACCGTGGTTCATCAACCCCTTATAGTACTCGGCTGATTAGCTCTATATCGCATAGTTCTCCTCTTTTTACCACACCCCTTTTGCGTCTGTCTGTCTATCTATCTATATATCTATCCTAATTAAAGTCGATGGTAGTGCGAGTGACTTTCCTCATCTCCTCTTCATTGATGCCCAAAATTAGTGAAGTCTCTGCCCAGAAAATAAGCCGCCAATACAATGCACTCTACTACACCTGTTTTCTGGTAAGTTTTTTTAAAAGAATCATTGCATTTATTTCATACTCGATATACGATTTTTTGATTAGAGTTATAAGATCATAGTTCGTTTTCACTTGCCCGTTCTTAAAAAAAAAAAAAAATTCTCTCAAAATCAATTTGCGGTTGGTTTTCCTTGATTGCGTGACATATTCTCGTTATTGAAACGTCAATACAATTCTTTAGTTTAGCCTTTCCATAGTTTGTTTTTTTATTAAGTAAAGTGGGCATTTAAATGGCTCCAATATGTCACCCACCGTCAAATCATGAGATAATTAGAAGTTCACCGGAGAAAAACGAAGTCGGTTCAAAAATTCATAATCATTATAATCGAAAAAAATATCGCGTGAGTTCAAGAATTCCTCATCAATTTCATAATGAAATTCAAAAATAATTCGAACCACGTCTACATCATTAGTTAGTTCATTCTTACGAAAATGATATTTTGGCAGTTTTTATCATATGCGAAAGAGAATATATTATGTGTATTATTATGCGTTGAGGGCACGCGGTGATGATGTTCTTAGGCCAAGCAGCTGCATACGCAAATAGACCCAGTGAAAGGTAGTGACCAACTGTTTGATACAAGTACAAAAAAGGTATGCTATCACTTTTTGCTACAACATTGTTTGATGCACAATAACTCAGCACGCAAAATCGCGACAGTATGTGCGGGAAAGATAAACATGCACATGCACTGCGTTGAAAACGTTAAAGTATGAGTATGGGGTATTCGTAATTTTACGGCTACTCTTCGTCTACACGCATATCGTAGCGAGACCATATCACCAAAACATACTAGATAGCTGCCTTCCACGCATATCTGCGGTTGTTCAGTGCCGACTTTTAGCACTGACTAGACATGTATCTCAATACGATAATCTTGCCACAAAAATGCTACAGAACCATAAGAATCATAGCGTGTACTTGTTCATGGTATTCTAAAAGTAAGGTATGTGCAAACTTTGGTGAAAGCGATAGATGCCGAAAAGGTTGTCGATAATGATGATAGCTTTGAAAAAAAAAGCCTTACAAAAATTAAAAAAACATACTTTGAAATGTAAGAATCAGTTAACATGACGCGAGATTTTGTAAATGAAATATTAATTAAATCATTTTTTATTTATATATCCAAATTTTCGGTTTTATAAACCTTCTTCATAGGACAGACAATATTTTCATTTTTTTTCTTATTTTTTTTTTCATAGTCGAAGTCTTACGGCTTGGCCGAAGATCGATCTCCAGGTCTTTGAAGATAGTGTTTTTTTTTACTGATTATTACATTTCAAAGTTATCATTATAAGGGCGCTTCTAAAACTGTAGTAAAATTTAAATCTCATTATCACACATGCGTTTCAGTGCGCTTATACTACAAATCGGACATATAAAAAAAAAACACTATCTTCATGACACCTGAAGATCGATCTTCGGCCAAGCCGTAAGACTACGACAATGAAAAGAAAAAAAAGAAAAAAAATGGAAATATTGTCTGTCCCATGATGAAGGTTTATAAAACCGAAAATTTGGATATAAAAAAAATGATTTAATAAATATTTCATTTCAAAATCTCGCGTCATGTTAACTGATTCTTACATTTCAAAGTTATCATTATAACGGCGCTTCTAAAACTGTAGTAAAATTTAAATCTCATTAAAAAACATACATTAAAAAAGAAGATAAAGAACGCGATCTAATTTATACTGAGAATGAATATATACAATATTAATTGAAAAAAAAAGCAGTATCAATTCAATTGTTAGCTTTGAGAAACTAAATTCTATTATAATGCATGTAAACAAAAATGTGTATTTTTTGTTAGAGCGTTTATTCCGGTGACACTCCTTGCTTTTCTGCTGAGGTGCATAAATGTAACATCCTACTAATTACATGTTTATTGCCGGTTGTTTGTGTGCGAAATAGTGGTCAAGTAACACTGAAGTGCCTTGAATTTCGGAAAAAAGAATATAGACTTGGTACTTGGAGTTTAACATACCAATGTTTATCTTTATCTGTAAAATATTAATATTAATCGTATTTTTACTTTGAATACTTTGGACAATATCAAAATATATACAACAATATATTGTTCATATGTATATATATATTCATTATATAATATTATATATTGAGTATATGATATATGTACGATATTCTCTAATTATATGATATATATAATATATAATATATGATATATATTCATTTTATGATACATGATATATATATATATAATATATATTTATGATATATATATATGATATATTTATTATACGATATATATAATATATATACTAAATTATTATACATAATATATTAAAAAATATGATACATACATGTGATATATATAGTATATTAATATATAATGATATATACATTTTATATATATATAATATATTTATTTTAAATATGAAATATATATGATATATTATGATATATATATGTGATATATATTATATCATGATATGTATACAACTAATCCCTATTTTCTTTTTTTTTATTCAACAATTTATCTTTTTCATGGAACGTAATAATTACAAGTTTTTTTATTAAAAAAATTATTTTAGGTGAATTGTATAGCTATACAAAGTTTAATGGAATTATTATTTAATATTGCATTAAAAGTATTATTAGCAGGAAACGGTTGATTTACAAGATTAAGAAACGGATGACCAGTTTTGGATAGAACTACCATATTAACGATGTAAAGTTAATCAAATAATATTCCAGTTTTTCTTTTTTCTTTTCGGGATTGTTTTAATTTCTGCTATTATATTCCATTTTAGTGTTTATATAGTCACTGTTAAATAAAGACGTATTGTATGTGTTACTATTGTTATTACATAATTATTCAACAGAAGAAGTGTTGCTAATTCTATGGCTAATTGATATTATAATATATTTAATAACAAAAGGGGGTGTCTTCTTTCTAAGACGAGTGTGATTTGGTGGTCCGCGGCTTGATAACTTTTCTGGGAGGTCTTTTTTTCGTGCTTGCACGGTACACTGCTCCCTAAGTTGCAAACGATAGGCAAATACCTTTTCAATGAAATGTTTCATACCAGGTTTAATATTTTGCTGGATATACGGCGTCATTAAGCGTCAGTTGTTCTCTCCTGAGAATTAATTATCTCGATGGGACCATCTCTAGAAATGAAGGCTTTTAATGAGAGAACCATCATTACTTTTTATATAAAAATATAATAATTTTTTTTACCGAGGAAACATAATTATTTGAAGTCGAGTTGGGCTGGCTATACGATCGACAGCTTCGTACGAAAGCAGAACACCAAACTGTTTCTTACCTCGCTGTGAAAAACGAGAGAGAGAGAGAGATAGAGAGAGAGAGAGAGAGAACAAATGTATATGAAAAAAAGAGACAGAGTAAATACAGTCACTGTTGTTGTCAGTTTTAACCGGGTGAGCTCTTTGGCCTTTAAAATGTACTGCGAGCCCTCGACTACATAAATATATTTTCAAATTCAAGTTGGCTCAAGTCTGATTGACGCAAACTTTTCCGTAGTGACATATTCGATGTTACTAGTCTCTCTTCAAGGGCAATAGAAGTCTGACACAAGGCTTATAAATGTGGGGAACCCCAACTCCCACAAAAGTGTCATTATCCTTGTCACAGATTGAGTAAGGATGAACATACCGGGCACATTTTTTCATATATAGCTTAATTATGTTTAGGGTGACGTTTAACGTAACATCTAAACAATTAGTGATATTTATTCAGGTTGTGTTATCAACTATAAGTCCTAAATGTTTCATAGTTTTGTGTATACATTTTACAGTAATATCTTTATCAGATGGTCTATGAAATAAATATTAGTTTATTAGTAAACTAGATAAGTTTTATAAATATCTTATTAAATGCAGTTAATAGACATTTTATGAATACATTCCTAGTTACCTACAATAACTTAATTAATATAATGAAGAGGTAATTGAATTTTTTAGTATTGTTAGAAATATTCTTTATGACTTTTGCTGACAGTTTTAATACAGAAATATCTGTTTTTTTGTTATATTTTCTAAGCGAGTGTGTGGTAATTATATGAAAATGTAATAATCGCTATTGATATGCCCTTTTATATCCGTTACTGGCGTACATATATTTACTTCTAAAATGTCTATCTGTGTGTGCGATAGATAATAGAAGAGATAATTAGTAGCATATGTATATGTCTGCATATTAACATTTTAGTTTTAAGTTAAATGGTGATGTGATCAACTTGTGTATATATGTGAGAATATTTAGTAGTGAAATATGAGTATGCTTGTTTGCGTGCAGGTCAATATTTGTGTGTATAATGTTATATTGTGTTAAACGTGTATTGTTTGTGTCAATGAGACCGCTCTAATATGTATGCATTTAGGGTAGTATGGTAGAGAATGCAGTGTCTTGGAATTTGACTTGTTCTTGATTAAGAAAATATGATATGCTTTTTTTACACGTTCCCCATAATAATGGTATAATATTAAGCGATTATTAGTATCTTTTTTTCTTTTGATATATTTTCATTTCAGTATGAATTGTGTTCCTGATGGGTGTGCACGTTAGCACCTAAACAAACGATTTACGTAGACCACTTTAAATGTTTATATAAAATATATTTATAAAGCTCTACCTTGTATTGAGAACATTTGAAAAAATATTAGTTTTAATTCACTATTTCAATCTTTCTGAAACTATTTAATTATATATATATATATATATATATATATATATATATATATATATATATATTCAATATTTAAGCAATGTATGTATCTTAAAAAATGAACCAACAAGTTCACAGTATAGCAAACATTGTTCACAAACCATAAGTATTCTGCTTCATTATACTTTTATTTATTTTTTCCTAAAAACTTTAGTTCCAAAATAAAAAACGATGATTTATAAATGTTCCATATGGATCAAGAGTACTTTCGATTCTTCATAGAATCATTTTCAGGTGAAAAAGACAAAGAACAGAAATCTGGAAGATAATAAAAGAATTTCCAAAATGAATACCGTATGTGCCGTCGTTGTATACGTCAATAAAATAAAAACGATGTTAGTTCCAGAAAACAAGTTTACTATTTGTTCCAGAAACGACAAAACTATTTACAGTAAAACTGTTTTCTCTCAATTGAAGATCAATCGACGAAGAATCGATGTACTGGTAATACATAAGGAAAATTTATTAATCTTTTTTTATTTTGAAACTAAAAAGATTTTTACGAAAATCGAAAACATAAAAACTAGTATAATCAAGTGGAGAATTCTGTTGTATTCATCACTGTTTGCTTAAATGTTGCAATGCTGCCTAAACACACACGCACTATATATATATATATATATATATATATATATATATATATTTAAATATTTTATTTGTCGTACAAAACTTTAAAATGGCATTGAAGAGACAATATTTATTACTCATAATGAATTAAGAAATTAAAAAGATGAAAGGGCAGCTGACCGGTTTCGTACCTCGCTCAACAGAGCCAAATATAAAAAATATAAAAAGGACAAAGAACAAAAATCTGGAAGAAAATAAAAGAATTTCCAAAACACCGTATGAATACCGTATGTGCCGTCGTTTTACACGTCAATAAAAAAAAAACGACGTTAGCTCCAGAAAACAAGTTTACTATTTACTATTGTATATATATATATATATATATATATATATATATATATATATATATATATATCTGAGAGAGAGAGAGAGAGGGAAGGAGATGTACGTTTTATACAGAAATCTTATGAGGGGATATTATTTCAAGCGAAATGTCGTTAGTCGATAGCATTCCAACCTCATTCTAACACGTTATTTAGGCGATTGGAGTACGTTCTGGCTATGAAACCGACATCTTATTGATTCAGGTGCTAAACTTGTATGCTTTTTTGTTTATTTCTAATATCAATCCGCTTTTGTTTTCAGACTGTTTGAGTTATACCCATAAAATATAAATGTGTGTGTATATATAGATATGGAATATATATTATATATCTACCTATCAAATGTTTAATACTAGACGCCATGATGCCAATGCGAAAGTATTTGCACTTTTACTTAAATAGATAGTTATATTTTGACTCCAATGGTTCGCAATCCGTTGTCTCAGAATCATTAATGGTCTGTGCAAATATTTTGATTGCCCACAAAAAATTAGGACAGTATTTTTATTTTATGAAGCAATTCGAGCATGAAAAAACAAAAAAGAGCTTTATTGATCTCAGTTTGGTCTGATGTTATATTTTATCTTCTCTGTCCCCAGTCAGTGAAGGATACATTTTTCTAGACTGACGTAACTTCTGTCCTAATCAAGAGTGCACATTTTTGGAGGGTTTGTGGCTAGTACTAAAATGGGTGACCATTATGGAGTACTGGGTACTGTATGATCTCTTCGCTTATTATGACATTGTTACTAATCATCATGGACTTCTCCTTGAAACTGGAATCACGTAGTACCGTTTCCGGAGAGGTGTTGTAGGGATTTCGCAACCCTTGCTTGTGTAATTACACGCACAGCTACTCAAGTGGGGAGGCAAATAAATAGGAACAGCTTCAAAGCTAAATTCTTCCAATTCTTATCAATACCTCATTTTCGGCTCCCTATAAAAATGTTTTAAAAGCACACCTAGAGAGTTAGATAATAAAGTTACCGTCTGCCGTTATGTAACGGAAATTAACGAGATTGTACGAATAACGAGTAAACGTTGGTACATTGAACATCAGTATATTATCTAATATTTTCTCTTTTTTCTTTATTTACATCATTAGATTTATATTATCCTCTTACTCTTCTCCCGTTTTCATTTTTTATTTGCGTCGTTTATTTATTTACGTCATCCGCTTCCCTTAATTCGCCTACACGACTTCTACTCCTCGTCTTCCATCTATTTATTATTTCCGACCACTTTTGTTTCATTCGTCATACACTATTTAAAATATCCAATGTGCAAACTGTCAATGTAGCTATAGTTTGCCGTGGATGTGTTAACAACTGAATTTTCCATATAAAGTTAGATTAATAAAGTAAAAGGAATTTTCCGTTAGTATTTAAGTTAGGGGTTAAGCTGACGTTTTTATGAAGTTGCGTTAATGACAGGTAGTCACAAGTGTCCCTGGCAGAAAAAGAGGGTAACATAATTTCAGTGTTGGCATGGTGTCTGTGTCACGAGCGAACGTGTTTGCGAAGCACTTCTCCTTTCCAACATGGGTGTTATTAATGATGCGCCAGATACCAGAGAGAAAATTAGAAATGAAATTAAACAAAGAAAAACATAGAACCCCAAATCGAAATTGTTCACATTTCACAACTACAACCAACATCACCAGGACGCTATGGTGTTTATTACAGCAAGAGAAACAGTCCAACCCAACTACGACTATAAAGACGGATGTAAATAATCAAAAAGAAGAGAAGGAAACAGTTAACTGATCGTGCCGACTACCTACGACGTGTCAACTTATAACACAGCTGTTTACAAAAGTTCTGTCGAATAGACGACGACCCGCAATCAGGTGGGTTCGAAAGCATTCGCATGGAACGTTACATCAAGCAATATTATCAGAGTTATCGTATTATATAGATTAATTTAATAAAAAAAAGAGATGTATGTAAATTACCTCTAACCGTAATAAGATTACAATGCAGGACCAAACTTCAGAAGGTACTCATCTTCAAACAACACCGCAATAAAATGCACTCGTTGTGCATCTATGTGTGTGCATTTATGTAGATAATAAATACTGACAATATTTTCTTAATTAATTGAATTGTCATGCAAGTTCTATTTATTTTTATTTTTTCTTTGGCAGGAAAAAAAATGTCGTCCATTTTTTTTTAAAATTTTCTCCAGATGACCAACAATTTGAATGGTAAGGCGAATCAAAGAATGACATGTTTTTTTAATTAAGACTTTTAAAACGTAATTACTGATTAATTTCCAACAGCGACGATTTCTCTCAGTTGTCCCGAATTCAATTAACTTCTTGCTTTAATCGTCTTCTTATTAACATCAGTTGGTCTCTACACATACAAATTAGTTTTTTACGTATACAAATTAGTTGCAATTATAAAAATCTGCCATTATTAACACGGATTTGTTTTATTCTGATAAACAGTTGCCCTACACGCGAAGGATCTAATATGCGTTGACGCTATTAAGTGTTAGTTTTCGTCTCTATAGCTACATGACTGCATTTTGGTAATCCACTCACTGACATCAAGTATTTCGTAAATGATTTATAGTAAGTACGCAACCCGTTGGGTTTTGAAAAAGAACTGAGTGACGGTCGATAATACTGGACACAAATTAGCATTTATATTTTTGTCAGAAATCATTGGCGAGAAGTATCACTCCAAGGTTCTGTAAGGATGTCTACAGGTAAGAATAGGTTTAATAGGATAATTAGGGTAAGAGAGACGAATATATGGATATTGTTATAATGTACAATTTTATACAATACTATAACACAAACTGGGTAGAATAGAACATTTAAAATAACATAAGAATAGTAGGGTGTTTCTTTGGATAGCGTGTGAGGGATATATGCAGCATTTCATACACGTATATTTTTTATGTAGATCAAACGTTTAACATAGTGCGAGTAATACTTAGCTGTTTAGAACTACCTGTTCTCTTCTAAAACCGAATCAGACGCATAACAATCTATTTGATGAGTTATCATATTCGCCATAATCTGGTAATAGATGAAAAATATTAAGACATTATAAACATTTTACAACTTTACGCCACTTTTCATTTTTGTGTCGTATAATTTGGCAAATTATATCCAGGATTGTTCATTTAAATACGGTTGCTATTCTCTTTTAACTTCTGCCACCACCACCGTCTTTTTTTCGCTTAGCCCGCAAGAGGAAAACAGAAGAAAGTAAGAATGAAAAAAAGAAATAAGAGAGTCGCCTGCAGCAATGCACTGTATAGCCTCTCCCCCTTTCTTTAAGGAAAGAGAAAAAGAAGTAGAATATAGACACCATATCGCGATGCATTGTATATATATATATATATATATATATATATATATATATATATATATCTTTCTCTCTCTCTCTCTCTCTCTCTCTCTTATCTGTATAATGTTACGCTCTCCTCACAAAAGTCACGTACTACTCTGCAACAAGAAAGGTTCGCTCACATACATATACGTGCACGGAATAAATGCGTTCGCAGTCCAGTGACATTTGTTAATGTTGAATTTAGTAAAAAACGTAAAACTCATGTAATTACAAACTTTACATCTTCTACTCCTGGCACCTTATACTTTAACATTTACTTTTCCTTTTCACTGCGTTTCATTTCCTTTCGTATTTTGTTGAACTTTTATCGAAATGTTTGTGATAAATGATGACATTTTCGTTAATAACGTTCGTTGATTGTCGACTGTAACTTGCGGAGAAATTCTATTTAACCATAGATGGGATCCGAGTCTTTACTACCACACTGGCTTTGTGTGAATAAAGTGCTAATGATTAAAATTGGCATAAGGATACTTGATATAAGGTTTTGTAGCATTAGGTGCTAATTTTAATCTTAGTAACCGGACATAAAAGTCGTGCAAAAATGTTCTGTTCGCGGAATTAATTTTACCTCTCCTGGGACGGGTATGTTACGAGTTAATTAATAAACGTATATGAATATAAAATATTCATTTTTATATTTTAGGTCACTTCAATTAGCCTCTTTAATTTCAAAGACGAAATAATTCTTATAATACGTGTAGTCGAAAAGCAGTGACTTAACGTTGACATTGAAAGTGCGAATGAAAAATACAGGCAGCTAGTATTTAAAGCTTTTATTTTTTACATTTTAATTTCCGATTTTTAGTACAATTTTCTTTGCTTTAAAATGTTGTTCTTCATTCCACTTTCAGTGTGTCATCTCTTTGTAAAGGTGGTCATTGGTGGAGACTATATACATACTAAGATATATTTCGACCTTGAAATAAAGAAAGAGAGTAGAGTTATTTAAGTGTCATAATACGACAAATACATAATATTATATTATGCTCTATTTTTTTAATATTGGTTTGACATCTGAGATACTGATTACCTATTTAGCGGGTGTACTGATGCAACTTCATACTAATTCCTACCCACACTTGCCAACAGGCTCGTTGCAGATGTAAAAACAGTTGCAGTTTGACACATTTTCGTTGAATATTTTAGTAAATAGGAATTTTGTTGGAATGTGTCGTATTAGAAAACAAAACAGCATTTCAAGGCTAATAAATAGAAGAATACGCGTTCAATAACGGGTTAACTAAATTCCTTAAACAGAACAATTTTACAGCCATTATATGTCCTCTTACAAAAATTAAAATCAAGATATAATGACACTAAACCGTATGTCTAGAATCGTTATACCTATTTTAATTGAAATCCTATACATAATGTTGATTCTAGACAATGTCTAAAATTTAAAGCTTTAGTTTAAGATAAAGAGGTTTTCAGAAGAAATTGAAATGCAGGGAATATTATTTTGTTATTTTATCTAATAACTATTGATGAAATTTAATGCAAATCTGAATTGTTTTAATTTTCAAATGGAGGTTTGTCTCCATATTATGCCTGTCCAAACTAATACTAATACTCTAAAGAAACTGAAATTTAGGAAATATTTATAAATCTATGTCTAATACCTTACATTTCACAAAAAAGAGAGATATCTGAATTTTCACGAAAGACTTCCATCCCCTTTGTATAAAACTAAATAAAAATAAATATAGCTCACATTATAACCCTTACACCCAGCAGCTGTGTTCATAATTATGTGTTTATTAGTTTAGGAGTGTATCCTGTAGATGCAGATATATAAACATAGACACATACCTTACTTTTTATAGATAGAGATAAATACTAAACATTTAATTGATCCGATGATTCTCTGATCAATCAGGGGTATTTAGTTTTTGGTTAAAGGACAAAGTACTTCCACTTTCATTGCCCGTCCATATTGAAACAGCGTTTTCATGGATGTAACTAGCTAAAGTTTGAAGATACGTCCAGTGTTAAATAGTGTTTCAGCATTGAACGCGTACTTTGAATAGACGTATCTGACGCGTATACCTCTTTGTCAATGAATCAAATGTTCGTTTAAATCTGCCATTAATGGATTTGGAATTGTCAGAAATTAAAAAAATAATAATAAATTTAATTACAAATATTTTAAAAAGTTCACTGATGGGACTTCATTTTAAGCTTTGAATTCATGATTTAATTGTTTTCTTTTATTTCTACTTTCATAACCCAATAGAAATTTCGCTGCAAAATGCTTAAATTTCGTTTCCATTGTTGAATGACTTTTAAAGGAAAGAAACAAATAAATAATTAATTCCACTTTTATAATGTTTAAATATCTCCATTTGATTTAAATTATTATTGTAATTGTGATAATTTACCGAAAACTTGCTGTATTTACCCGGCGTTGCCCGGTAGTGCATTTACTTGTAATTTGGTTGGCATTTCTTTATTAAAACTATGCTGTTAGTTTACGAAAATATTATTTTTGTTAAAATAAAACGTGAATAACTCAGTATAGCCGAATACAGATATACGTCCGTTTTTTAAATGCCAGACACTTGGAAATAATTCCGACCTAGAACAAAGTATTTTCAAAAAGGACGTGAATCGAATTTCTTTGTATTCTCTTTAACAACATGTTTCAACGATCTAAGAAAACCTGACGTACCAGAATCAAATATTGATTTTGTAGGAAAAGAACTATCGATGACAAAAGAACGATAAAGACACTGACTTTACTTTATATATAAGATACATTTATGATTTTTATAAAGTACAATATTACTTACGTAGTCGATTCGAAAATATATTAAACAATTGATGATATTGTATAAATGAGTGAGTATAGTTATATTTGTATATTTATTTTCTTTTTAATATCAGTAATAATTTTACCAAGTTAAATCTTAAAATCCGCCAGTAAATTTTGTAGAATTTAATGCTTTCATAATCATCAACTTTATTATAGTTTTGTTTGGGTGTGAGGGACAGCTATTGGGATTGAGATAAGTTAGCACCTCCGATTAAGTCTATGATATTAATAATCAAAACTAAAACTGTTGATCGGATTAAATATGTAAATAGAGGAAATCGAGTAGAAATAAAATGTTTTTTTACAAAACACACCAATATGTTACCTTTATGATTGATCGAAAATATTATTTTTGATGTAGCGTTTAGTAAGAAAGCTATGTATCAAACAGTGCGAAATTGTCTTTGCAGTACATATTATATGTATTAAAAAATGAATTTTCCTCTCATTTTATCGATCATTATATCCATATAAACGAAAGCTTCATGTGAAAATTAGTTACGGGAAGCCATTTTGTCAAATATCTGCTGCGTGCTTTCGAAAAATATTATGTTTCCTGTCCAGACAGCTTCTCCTAACATAGTCATTTATACAGAAAGGCGGAGGTATTTTCACTCTCACACTCAGATATACTATCACTACCACCAATGCATTAAAAAACTATTACTTCTGAAAGTTGTATTTTTAGCCAATTAAAAAACAATACTTCTGAAAGTAGTTCTTTTAGCCAATTAAAAAACTAGATTATATGGTTTGCAAATTTCAAACTCGAAGTTGGACTTTTTCCGGTTGCTGTTTTCCATTAATATCCTGTGGTCTGCGTCAACCAAATAAATCAATAGTTCAAGGCCGGGGCCACGGATTTCTTAGATGTCACTACTTTCCCGGGCAACAGTGGCACACGGATCCGCTAGTATATAATAGTTATAGATTTACACATTATTTAGGAATTACGTTGCAATCCAATGTCTTTCAGAAGTTAATCCGAAAGAGATTGCTCTATTAAATTCTTTAATCCCTCAGTCAATTCAGATCCCTTTGTTGATAAAACCGGTGCTTTATTTGTCCGCAAATATCAAATACACGACAATCTCTATTCAAATTATTTCTGCCTATACAAAAGGATAACTTTAAAAATCTATTGATCGGAATAGAGTTGTATTTCAATGCCGTAATACATGGATGAAAATGTTTTAATCCTTTCTTTGACGTTACCTCTTGAGATTGCACTATACTTCTTGCGTTTTTTATTTGAGAAAGTTAGAATAATACACATTCAGTTTGTGGATAACTTATAAACAAACGCAAAACAGCTTTATAAAATTAAAGGTATTCTGGATCAAATATGTTGTCAGCACTCCATGTATGCTATCAGCTGAAAAGTGCGTTTTTTTTGTTATTTAACGTTGACACCAAGTAGTCTATCTTGATCACCATTCTAATCGGGGTTTGATCGCTGGTTCATTTTTCATGCATAATTTTTTTAACGAAATTCTACGTAACCGATCTAACTTGTTTTTGAACCACATGTGTTGAGCTGACTTCCCAAAAGGCCCGTCACGATAATAATAGCAACAAAATATATTTCTTGATGTCACTGAATCTCACAAAAACAAATATAATTGGTCAAATGAAAATTCATGATAATTTACAAACACTTTTCTAGTTGTTGTGGAGCAATTTAAATTTAAAAAATACATTTTTTCTTCAATAATTTCACAACAAAATTTGATTAGTTTAAATGAAGCTAACAGATTATTGGCAAGTTCCATCCTAGAACGACCGATCTAGCGAGTCTGCTTGAGACAGAATAGCAGAAATATTAGGCACTCTTATAGATGACGCATCATGTTTCCGTGACTTCACGTCGTCAACGTCCGGGAAAATCTCGGAAGCATCCGATAGTTGACGAGGCGAAAACGAGGCCAAAAGTGCCAAACGCTAAATTGAAGCCCGGCAGCCGATAAATTAAGACGAAGAAAACCACACTAAAATACATACATAAAAATAAAGAACGAACAAACCATAGCTAAACAACTGTTATTAATTGGATGTTTACTTTTTTTGTCAAAAGAACCATTGTTAATCGAATGTTTTAAATAAAATGTGTGTTTGTTTGTCCACCGGAAAGTTTCAAACGATGATTTTGTTCGATTTTTTGTTTTTTCATTTGTTTCCAATGTTTTTTTGTTTTTTTTTACATATGTTTGAAATTTTCAGTTAGTCCTTCGGGAGATTCAGTGAGCTGACAGATTATAGAAATTCATTTTTTTTTATTGAACGCGGTTAATTTCTTCAAGAAGTTATCAGCTGCTTGCCGTATCCTGATTGTCTAATGTCTGTTGCAACCTGATTGCTTAATAGTTTTGTCAACTCTCGGGCGCTTTCGAAACCTGTCCGAACTTTGACGATGCGAAGTCACGGAAACATCGCGCGTCAGCTATAAGAGTATCGAAGATTGAATAGTTGACGACCGATTGCAGATGAGCGAGACACTATCCAGGTTAGATGGCCAGGATCTTCCCATGATAAGGGGTTTTCATAGTCTCGGTTTGACTATCGCCGACGGCTGCAGTACACTCGACGAAATCATCGTTCAAATTAATGATGCATGGCTGACATTTATTGTTATTGTTTACCTTTGTGAACGATGGATCAGTGTTCAACTCAAGTCCAAGATTAACCAGACTGTGGTACGACCTGCTGATTTGTAAGACCTCAAGTGCTGGCGTTTGATGAAAGTCAAAGGAAGAAGATTCGATTATGGAGCCGAAGATGTTGCGTTGAACTTCCGGTCTTACCAGATTTGAAATGTCGATAATTGACACTTTACGTCGTTACGCCAATATCAGACAAAATAGCAGAACTTAGTCTGCTCTGGTACATACATCTACTGCATACAAACGACAACACCTTCACGAACATGTGCTTAAATAAGGAGGAAAAAACAATGGTCACTAGATAGCGAAGTTGATTCAATATCTTATGACGCCTGGACTTTATCCTGACCAAGCCTTTGACCATAACCAGTGAAAAGAAGGACCATACATAGACACATGGTCGAACGGATAAAGGCGTTACATAAAGCTCAGTTCTAAGTGACTGTCTTCTGAAGCTTCAAGGTTCAATCATAACTACAGCCGATACTTGCTAAGAATAAGATGCCATTTTAAAAACTTCTACCCAGTAATATCTGACGGAAAGAAAACAATCTCCCCCGTGAATTAATTAAAGGGTTTAGTTCGAAAAACCCATATAGATTCCAGAGTTTGGCATAAAGATCCCCGAGTTCGACGAAATGAATCTGGAAAAGGTCGGAAGTTACATCGATCGAAATATTATAAGAATAACATACAAGATGAAAATAGTAGTCCGAATAATCTAAATAATACACATGTAAACAAATCTTTAAAACATCTGCAACATATATTTACTTACAAAAAATAATGGATTTATAGAGAAGTAGTACCTGTCTGAGAGTATTTATTCGTGGCATCTTCAACTGTTCTCCATGTATCACAGTACGACGTGATCGTCAAAATACAACCTCTCTATAGTCAATGCCTGTCTTTGCGTAATTAAAAGATACATGATTTAGTGTATAGCATGTTACTACGCATAAACATAGACAGGATACGGCGGATCTAAAAAAAATCCCTTGTCGTGCCTGTTGCGATCATCAACAAACGGATGTTTTAGCAGACAGAACACCCCAGCTTCGGAGATCATTCTTGGCACCGGGAAAGGGCGCTGCTCCAGTGACCGAAGAACCGTAGACAATTTAAATGTACCGGTTTGTCGAACCGTACAATTATCCAGAACTGAAGATGCATTTGGTAAGTACTTCAGTATAGCATGCTAAAACACAAGCAATGTCATAACAACACTCTACCTTTAGGTTGCGTTTTGTTCTCGAGCATGTGGCGAAGTTCTGCTGAGTATGAACATGGATGAATGGATAGAGAAAAAAAGATCTATATTATAATGGAGTAATTAGGTCGGTTCGTCTATCAGCCAATCATACACTCCAAAACAACTTAACAGAGTAGCAGTAAAATTAATACGAACTATTATTAAGACACCAGGTATGTTAAACGAGGGAAACTCTTACTATTGTTATTATTATTACTGCTGCTCCTATTATCACTACTCTTATTCCATCTACTACAACTACTACTACTACATTGTGCTACCTGGTCAGACTGTCTAAATATACTGGCTTCCTGACTTAAAATGCACCAAATATTGATGTTATTGCTTTTTTCCTTAGCCGTTGCAAAACTCAATCATACTCTGCAAAGCTAAAAAAAACAACAATTTTCCCCTACTAAACAACCAAATAAAACAACATGAATAAATATATGAAGATATAAATTAACTAAAAGCATAAACACTTTTACAAAAATGACCTGATTCGGCATTAAATAACCCGAAAAGGGTTGATATGCCAAACATCATGAATAAATATTTTAAGATATAAATAACATAAGTATAACATCTTTAACCAAAGTTACCTTATTCAACATTAAATAACCCGAAAAGGGTTGATATGCCGTAAAACAAAACATCTAAACTACTGCAACCATTACTACTGTCGCTGCTGTTGTTGTCGAGCGAATCGGACTTCTGCACAGAGTTCACGGAAACCTTGATTAAGAATTGTCTGGTATATATGTAATACTCCACTTTGATGGTAACTATTAATTATACCTGCAAAATTGCATGTTCGTATTGCCGACACCAAGATCAACATGTCCCAGTGATTGCATACGAAGTCAGGGAATGTTTCTCCCAGAACCGACAAAGGATTTTCGCTTGCACATGCGCAGAAGCCGCGCTGTAATTATCACTCAATGTATTTTCGGTTCCGCATCTTACACGTCCTCGTTGGCCACAGACATGCGAGTCAGAGGCGACCAAAGGACGACGATTATTTATTCTGACTTCTGGAGTTTTACTTGAGCCTTGTTAAATGAGGGGCTCTGAAACTACCACGTTGCCACCGCCTCTACCACGGTGAGGAACGGTTCAACTTCAGGGGGAATTGGTTGCTGTTCTGAATACTACTAATAAACACATATGTTCCGAAACTACCGAGCAGAATTTCAACAACGTTGGCATTAGAAATCCGTGGGGTGTTGTCAAATGTGTCATGATGCCGACCAAGATAAGGATACCTGTTCGAAAAGTGTAAAAAGTAAACACTCGATAAGTTGTAAAATAAATACAACACGTAATTTATATCAAACGCATTATAACCAAACTCCCTTCCTAAGCAGTCAAGTGTCAACGTTTATAACACATTTTATTTCATACTTTTTAAAAATAAAATCTGTATACTAAACAATCAAGGTAACTCTTCAGATTAGGACCGATCTAACTCTGACCCTATCCCTGTCCTTAACCCTAACCCTAACCCTAACACTAGCCCTGTCCCTAAAGCTAACCCTAACGACGCCAAGTCGATTTTATCGCGGATCTTAATCTAGGGAAGCACCACAATCGATAACTACAATTATGGCTTTTATGCCTACAGTTTTTGGCTGCCATTAATGTCGAGTGTTGAGAAAACATATCTTATATAAAATGTGAAATAAAAAGTATTAAACACGTTAAAACTAATCGATTTTAGTATATAATTTAAATGTTGAGTTGTTTGGTATAAATTATGTATCGGTTAGGGTTAGGGTTCGAGTCATCGAATGTTAGTTAGTCTACGTTTAGCGAAGATCTTTCTATAGAAAACGCATCACTAAGACGTCGAGCAAATAAACAAATTTAAACTAATGCGTTGAAATTCGCAAACAAATATTTGTAATGTTAATTCATAATTCATTGAAATTTTCCCTTTGAAGCTTCTTTATAAATGTGACGCAGAACTGATTCTATAATTCTTTATAGATTAGAAGGCAGTCGTGACGGGTCAGTCTCTATTCTGTATCGATATTATCGAAAATCTATACACAAAACGACATCAGAGAGACGAGCGAACAGATTAATGATTTATTGTTCAAATTCACAACACTAAACTGAAAAGAATTTCATGATGCAAAGAACTGCATGAAAGGCTCGTTTGGATTTAGAAAAATCCATACGACTCGGCATTGCCCGATAATGAATCTGTAGTCCAGCTCCCAGCCCTGAACAATATGTTATCATTTTACAGTGTTCTGTAATTTTCCAGTTTCTTTTTTTTTCATTTAAATAAATAAATCAAAATATATTAAATTAAAATCATGAGGAGTTTAAAATTAACGTATTTAAACGAAAATCCTGTTCGTGGTGGTGTGAAGAAATTCAAAAAGATGATAAAAGAAATTGAATAAATACTAAAAGATGTAATTCTTACAAACATTCAAAAAGATAATAAAAGAAATTGAATAAATACTAAAACATGTAATTCTTACAAACATTCAAAAAGATAATAAAAGAAATTGAATAAATACTAAAACATGTAATTCTTACAAACATTCAAAAAGATAATAAAAGAAATTGAATAAATACAAAAAAATGTAATTCTTACAAACATTCAAAAAGATAATAAAAGAAATTGAATTAATACTAAAAGATGTAATTCTTACAAACATTCAAAAAGATAATAAAAGAAATTGAATAAATACTCAAAAATGTAATTCTTACAAACATTCAAAAAGATAATAAAAGAAATTGAATAAATACAAAAAAATGTAATTCTTACAAACATTCAAAAAGTTAATAAAAGAAATTGAATAAATACTAAAAGATGTAATTCTTACAAACATTCAAAAAGATAATAAAAGAAATTGAATAAATACAAAAAAATGTAATTCTTACAAACATTCAAAAAGATAATAAAAGAAATTGAATAAATACTAAAAGATGTAATTCTTACAAACATTCAAAAAGATAATAAAAGAAATTGAATAAATACTAAAAAATGTAAGTTGATGTAATTCTTACAAACCCATCTGACACCGAACAAAGATTGAACAAAATAACAAATAACAAAGTATAAAACAAAATTCATTCTGGAATGAGAAGTAAACCAATAAAAAACATCGTAAATGTAATTTGCATTCTGGGAAGAATTTTAAATCAGTCTGTAAAAATTATCTACTATTGAAATCTTGCAAGCCTCTATTTAGTTACCTTTCACAAGTTAGACACAAGATCGGTTTTAAATGAGGGGAGTAATCCAGCTCCTCCAAAAAGTTTACTCTGGATTCGGACAAACATCAAAATTGATTTTGTCTATAACTAGTTCTCCTTCACTGACTGAGGACAGAAAAGATGAAATGTAGAATCAGAGCAGATACTACAGTTTTCTACTAGCCAAAATACTAAGGAACTAAAGTCGCGTTCAACATTACAGCCGTTACATAGCTGTACGCATCGGCGTTGCCTGAAAGTCGTTTTACCTCTTTTTTTCATTCGCACATTGCCCCCTCCCGCCTTTATCTTTCCCCTTAATTAATTCCTTGTGATAAATACGTACATTTTCAGAAATATAATTCAGTGAATGAATATATGTTATTTTAAATAAATCGGTGTTGCAATAACATCTACCAGACGTCTTTAAATCGAATAAATAATTTTGATTTCTTTTTAGCTATGCCGTTTTGTAACATAAACATATTTGTTAAATACGATTTTCAAAAAATTAAATTATCATAAAACTATCGCTCATTGCTTTTTTTTTTTTTTTTACATGATTCACCCCAAACAAGGCAGGACGCCACTGTAAACGTAAGGGGCTACTGAGAAAAAGGAAAAGGGGAGAAGGATTAGTGGTTCAGCTTAAATTGGGATCTTTCTACTCTATTTTCTCTTAATGAAATTCTATGTGAGAAATATTTATATTTTTCGAAAAGGTAAGTCAATAAACGAATATACCTGATTTAAAAGAAATCAGTTTCGTAATAAAATCAATCGGACATTTTTATATTAAAGGGTCACCGCTTATAAGGTCCTGAATGCAACTCGAGGATAAGGGTGAATGAGATTGTCAGTTGGCGATGGAACCGATGGGTTAACTGGTCAGAATTTGATTATTCAGAAATTGAAATCAATGGCTCTCTACTTAAGATAAGCTTCTCGGAATGGCATTCTCTTCAGACCTGAAATAGTTAGATCATTTTACCGTTCCAGAAAGTATCTAACGCCTGACGCAATCCTCCACCTGTATTAGAGTCTAATACGTCATAAGATAGAGTAGTTGCCACACCTTTTCTAAGTACAAAACCGACTTCGAAATCTAATGGGGGGATATCCTCTTCTCTTCCTTACAGCCTCTTTCTCACAGAGGAGAGGTTGGTAGTCTCTTTTTTCTGCACCTCCTCTGTAAAACATTGACAACAAAAACTTGTCTAGACACAAGCACTACATAATTTCATCTTTCCTCTGTTTACCTAAAACTAAACGAAGCTTCTATAAGCAAAGTTTATTTCCAAGAACTACCAGTGTGTTAATCACAATACCACAGGGCTGCTCCCTAGATGACTACAACATAGTCGTTTTCAAATCCAATGTAAACAAATCTAGTTCAGCCGCCCTTTTAAATAATCAAATACTTCACAGTTTCAACTATCGTTACCAATCCTCACGGTATTGTCTCACCGTCAACCTCACAAACTCATTAACGCTTATCTTTAACTGACCTTTTTGATACTCGATGACTAGTTAGCACATCATATTTTTTTTAATTTTGAGTGGGCAGCTTGACAAGAATTTGTTAACTTTGAATTTAAAATTGTACCTTACTAAGAAGCAGCGACTCGGTATCGTATTCCACGGGTGGAAAGTTCTTGGAAATAAAGTTTGCTCATGAAAGGAGAATTATTCACAGTAGTTAACGCGTTGCTGTGTATTTGTTATAGGAAGAAAAACAAAGAACAATATTTGAAATATTCATTTCTTTTAGGTTTTCTAAGAACATTAATGAGACTGATAATGTATTTAACAGAAGACTTCTTTTAGAAATTAGTTAAAATGTTCGACACTTTTTAAAAATAGGTTTCCAAGAAAATTTACATCATAAATTTTCTCCAAGTTTCTCCAGAGAGTTCCGAGACTGGCGAATGTTAACGATACTGAATGTATTTTTTGCGAAAAAGTTTTTTAACGAAAGAAACTGTTGATTTTATCTTTTATTTAAGTGTATTCTATGTGTATTCGGTACTTCTACACAATACGAACAGAAATGTTATTACACTAACTCTAACTTAACCCTAAACCATAACGCAACTTGTAACAAACCCTAACCTAACGTTTTTAGTAAAGATAAATGAAAAGGCATCGAAAACAAATGAAAGGTTGCAAACGTAATAAGGGTATCTAAGGAATTACTTAAAAGTCGGATCTTTTTAATTAATTAAAAATTGTCGCCTACCGAGTAACAACACTTATTTTATTTGTATATTTTGGTAGATGTCGGAATTTATTCAGCTTTGCTTGCGTCACGACTGGAAATCTATGGATACTTATTCCTGAAAATCCCCAAATGTTCTTTTAAGTAATTTCATATAAATATATGCTGTTTTTTGTTACGGAATTATGTTTAATACGATTTGTAAAAAAATAAATGATTATAAAGTTATATATAAAATTGTGGAAATGCATTCTGGTGGATTTTATTTTGTAATGCACTCATTTTTAATAAGATTTAAACATCAATTAAGCATTATTTTATAGTAGAGCGAGTTTGATTTCAATGTAATATTCGATCAATATGAAATAAATTAGAACAAAATATTAATTAAATGTGTATGTCAAATACTCGCGAGAACAACAGACCCGTGAATATGTCTTATACTTTTATCTCTAGTTCTGTACAGTTATGTATGTATATATGTTTATTTATGTGTACTTACAGTATTCAATACTAAACGGATTATCCGATCGTTATGAATTTTGAGAACACAACTGCTAGACGTACGGATGAGTGATATGAGATATACCTAATTGTTATGTAGTTTCATGCAAATAAGGCAACAAAGAAAATACTATTTGAACAGTGACTTGCCTTCAATTTTTGTGAAATGTTAACTATACGTATTAGACGTCAATTAATAACTATTACTGACATTTCAGTTTATTTAGAGTATTTTCAAAGGCTTGTATTGGGCCTGATATAAGCACAAACTTCCATTTGAAAATTCAAATATTTCAGATTTGTATAAAATTTCATCCATAGTGGTGTGACATAAATTAAGAAAGATTTCACACATTCTAGACATTTTCTAGGATCAAAACTATGTAATGGATTTTGATCAAAATTAAAATAAGGATTCTAGACATGAGGTTTAGTATTATTATCTCTGGATGTTAATCTCTGTATGTGATAAAAAAAAGTTGTCCAAAACTGTTCTGTTCGGGTAATTAATTTTACCCGTCTTTATCTTGTTTTTTTTTTAAATATTGAATAGTGCAGTAAACGGATTTGAGTAAATTGATGTCAAATAATGTGTAAGTTACACAGTTAGGGTAATTTATAATAACAGAGAGAAATATGTTAAAGCGATGCCTTTCTGATAGAAAGCGTTATCGCTCATCCGACAAGATTGCGTTCACCATGGTGATTTTTTGATCATCCGGTTAATAGTTGTCTATGTGTGGGCTTGTATGTCTGAGGTGCGTGTTATTGCCTGCGTATTCTTGCGTGTGGATCTCGGAGAACCAAGACTTTATAACAACTCTACTGGATCAGTGAGATTATCATAACCGTGGTGGTCATCGTATTGATATCCATTAAGTATTGGTTCGTGCGTCTGTGTCAGTGTGTACGCGTGGAAATGCGTGCAAGTATATACATCTAAGAAGCGATATATATATATATATATATATATATATATATATATATATATATATATATATATATATATATATATATATATATATATATGGCTGAATAGGTTGATACAAACAGGGTCGAACAGACCAAGACGAGGAGTTAATTTATTTATCGACCGTTCCCTGATCGATGGATAATTCTATTGTCCGACGGAAGTGACTCCAGTTGCAGACGGAAACGCTCAACACGAAATTGATCTTTCCGGGCAATTTACCATTAGACGTACGTGGGAGTATAGGAGTATCCCATAACTCTTAGAACTCTAGTTACATTCGGTAAAGTATTTCACAGGTATCAGCTGAAGACGGATAGTATCATTAAATAATTATATAAGACCAACAGGGTTAATCGGCGTTGCCAGGGAATTAATAAGGAACTCTCATTAATCTACCCCCAACACTGATCTACCATTTTTATTCCTACTTATTAATTTCTATAATTTTTAATTGTAATTCTTGAAGTAAAATTAATAATAAAACTGTCTCAGAACTTTTTAGATGAGGATTGATTATATATATTATTTCAATTATTCGGAGTATTGTTGTAATCTTGTATGTTATTCTCACAATGTTTCAGTCGATGTAACCGGCGTTTATGGAACTCTTTATGTCTCATGTTATGGGAATCTTAATGTCGAACTCAGGAATATTTACGCATATTGAACGATATCGCTTCTCGGCTAAGATCAAAGTGTAGCATCTGTTCCAATGGATACTGCACGCCTGTCCTGTGCAGTTCTAGGATGTCCACCCTCCCAGGCTTCACCTCCCCTCTTTGGGGAGGAGTAAGTTTATTGCTTACTGTCTGAGGCGCCCCTACCGGGGAATGCCGACGGGGCTGCCCAGGCAATTTTTAAATGGCCAGAGTGCTCACCTCTCGGGCGCTGGCTTTTAAAACCCCACTTCCTCGACCCGATCTTGGGTCACATCTTACTTGTGTGAGTAAGATAAAACTGGCCTTGTGCCTAACTCCTAGCGAGGAGTAAATAAATATTGAACGATATCATTTATTGAATCTATGAGGGTAGCTGGTTCTAGTTCCTTAAGACATATCTTTAGAAACTCGTTATTCTGAGTATCGCCCGTAATGTAGGATTGAACCATCAACTGCCAGAAGACTGCCACTCAGAACAGAATATACTTAGCACTTTTATCCGTTGCGTCATGTGTCCATGTGAACAATTTTAGTACGAATTGTAGGAATCTTTTGTGAATGTATTCGTAGTATCGCCCGTACTGAAGATTGAACATTCAACGACCAATAAAATGTTACTCAGAACTGATGAGTCTTAGCGCGTCTATCCGTTCCGTCACGGAACTGTGTGGACAATTATAGTACGAATTTTAGAAAACTTAAACTTGTTCTTGTCTTAGAAGTGTTGTGTTGGAAACTTTATATATATATATATATATATATATATATATATATATATATATATATATATATATATATATATATATACTAGCTGACTCGTGTCCTGCCGTTGCCCGGGAAATAAATAAAGAAATAAAAAATTCCATGCCCAACTTAGAACGATCCGGCCGAACACAAACTCCAAAATGTAATTAGTAGATCTACAGAATGTTCTGTCATTTTGGGTCGATGTCACTTATTATCAGTAATAGTATTTTCACAAATACCATAGTTGTTAAAACGGCGAAACCAGTATTCATCTGACTCCGCTTGTGTGTACAGCTCTATGGTGGTAACTTGAACAGGAGAACATTCACTTTATTGGATATGTAGCATATGCTTAGTCAGATCTACCTCCAGTATATATATATATATATATATATATATATATATATATATATTAGACATATGTCGTTGAAGACCACAGAGTTCTCCCTCTTTATGATCTTTCTGGTCAGTTTCTCGACTCTGCGAGCGATTCGTCGGGTTTCTGGTATCAATTGATGGATCATGGCGCCTAATGTTGTGTCTTGGGCCACTAAGATCATACATAAAAACAATTGCACTCACAGACTAAAAATCTTCGAAGCCCTATACATAAAAAATTACAACCCACAATTAATAAAATAGCATTCACCACCTGTACTAACGCCTTATCAGTCTTCAACAAATAATAATAATAATAATAATAATAATAATAATAATAATAATAATAATAATAATAATAGATAAAATAATAAAATAAATAAAACAAATTAATAAATAAATTAATAAGTAAATAAAAGAATAAAGATATATATATACATATGCAAATAATTAGATATACCAAAAATGAAACCATAAATACGGCTCTTTACAAACAACTACACAAAACTCCTGAGGACAGTCGCGAGACCGAAAGCGCTCGAGAAATGGCCCAAGACACAACATTAGGCGCCATGATCCATCAATTGATACCAGAAACCCGACGAATCGCTCGCAGAGTTGAGACACTGACTAGAAAGACTATAAAGAGGGAGAACATATGTCTAATAAATGACTTGCTGCCGAAATACACACACACCCACACACACACACACACATATATATATATATATATATATATATATATATATATATATATATATATATATATATATGACGCCTCCCCCTAATCTAAAAAATGTAAATTTTTCACGACATAAAAAAAACAAAAAAATATCCCTCCATTTGTAGGAGAGAATAATGTGTCAACTATCCGATTTTTATTCCAAACTCAGCTCATGCTCTCCCACCTGGGGTTACCAGGTTAAAAAAGTGCTGCTGGTCGACTTGCTTATTTTTTTATGATAAAGTTGTCTCATCTCGTACTTATGAAGAAAAGAACTTTGGCGTTGAAAGCATGAACAAAAATTGTGATAAAAACATTTCTGACATTGTTACCAAAAGTTAATTACTTTCAAACGTTGGGCCTGATGGATCACCTCAGATTTGTATCGTTTAAGTGAAAGAACACATGTTGCTTGAGAGAGCTTGTGTTTTTAAATATGTGTTAAATTTTATATTTCGCCTAGTTCTTTACATATCGGGGATGTTTTGTATTTTTCCTGTAAGAGATTTGTTAAATTAGTGGTACCTGTCCAAGTACCTAATGGTTTTTTTTTCGTGTTAGAACTGCTTATCACCTTTTGTTTTGACAAAATGGGTATTTTATTGAAGATACACAATGGTGACACATTATGACCCCAAAACTAAAGAATAACCTATTTTTAACGTTTTAACTTATTTTTAAGCAGACAAATAGCTTAATTGAATAAGTGAAAAAACTATTCCTTCCCCCTAAATAGTTTTAACAGTACTGTTATTATTATACAGTAGAATACTAAATAGTTTCCGCGCTTTAAGTAATGTTTTCCCAACTCGTAAGTGTGTCATATTAAAAATAGTATTGAAAAAGAAACAGTCGAGAATAAGCGATTTTCACTTATGTTTTACTGAAAAGAAATCAGTCGATGAAATTTATTAATATATTTTCTGTGTTGTAAAAAAGGGGCAATCGTTAAAATTTTGTAAACGATTTTCTGTGTTGTTTTAATAAAAAGAAAACCATCAAAAACTTATTTAACGATTGTCTGTTTTTATCATAGAAAATAGTCCTTCAAAGTTAGTAAACGATCTTTTAGCAAAAAAGTCTTTGAAAAATAGTAATAAGATTTTTTTTTAGATTCATGAAAAATTTATTCGTTAAAAGTTAATAAACGTTTTTATTGTTTGTTTTTAGTAAACACGTCTTTATAATTTATTAATTGGTTCTATGTTTTGATTTCGTAAAAAGAAAACAGTCGACAACTTTGTAAGCGATTGACTTTTTGTGTTAAAACAGTTTTAAAACGTTATTACTCGATGGTTTTAGTAATCAGTCTTTTTTGATTTATTAAAACTCCAAAATCGTAAAAAGTATTCTCGAAAGTTAGTAATTGATTATCTGTTATTTTTTAGTACAAAAAAAGACTTTGTAAGTAGTTGTGTTTTTATTTTAGGAAATAAAAAAACAATCTTTAAAAGTTATTAATCGATTTTCTGCCAGTTTTGTTTTAATTTTAGTAAATAAATTCGTTAAGTCCTTAAAAGTTAATAAGTAATTATCTGTTTTGCTTTTGTAAAACTTTAGATTTTGTATTTTTGTTTTGGGTAAATAAATAAGTCCGGAAAAGTTATTAATCGATTTTGTGTTTAGTTTTAATAAAAAAATCTGTTTGTGAAAGTAAGTAATCGATTTTGGTTTTGGTTTTACTAAAACAAAAACAGTCGTGAAAAGATATTGAACAACTTTATGATTGGTATTAGTAAGGAAAACTGTCGTTTTAAGTTAGAAAATTATTTTTTATTTTGTTATAGTAAAAAGAAAAAAGTCGATTCTTTTCCTTTAGTTAAAAAATCAGGACTTAAAAATAATATTCAATTTTATTTATTGTTTTAGCTGTAACAAAACCAGTTTTTTCAATTTTTATCTCGTAATAAAAAGGAAACAGTCGATGAAATATAGTTATCGATTTTCTGTTTTGTTTTATATAGAAAACAATCTTAATACCTGATTTTGAAATAGTTACCTACAAAGAGCCTAGACTTGACGCAAGTTGTTTATTAATGTATTCGAGCATTCTAAAGAGTTATTAAACATATTCTGAATTGCCAGACGGCACTGCTAGAAATTTAACTATACCGATATTCCTTCATTTCTCTGATATATTCAGGAAGTCAGATATGATGTAACTAAAATTGAGGGGGTATTTGTTTTTTATTTTAAAAATCTAGTGTAGTATATAGGAAATAGTATGAGTGAAAAAATAAAATAATAAACGGTAGATGAATAGTAAATATACATATTAAAGAAATAAACCGGCGAATGTAAGGGACGCAAAAAAATGTAATTATAGGAGAGTGAAATTGTTTGCTACCTTCCTTATGGACTACGTATTTAAAAGAAGCAGTTTAGTCGGAATAAATTTAATAAATTATCAACGGCGATGAAATGTACGCATATTTACGTGAAACAGACTTTAGGAAGTATTGTAAGTGGTGAATGTTAACTTTTCGCATATGAACCAGTAGGTTATTTTCCTATTACGTCTGTAGTTTCTGGGTAAAATCGAGTTTACTTTATTATATATATATATAAAAGTATGAGAATATGCTATGGCAATTAAGCTGCCCACATGTGTTCGCGTTTCATAGCCGTGGAGAACAGTAAGTCAAATTGCACAGATTTGTGTTGCTTTATGATTTTAGATATTCACGTGATGTTTAATTTAGCTAACTAAAGGGTCATATTCGTTGTTATTTTTCTCCCACGAGTTGATGTTTTCATTAGCCAATGGCTGACTTTCTCTCAAACAAAAGCCCGTCTGAAGTTTACTTGATATTTTTTCTTTTATTTGCATGCGGCACATCCCTTTTGTAAATGCGTCTGTGGAGAAAACTCCGACGCTTCTGTTTAGGTTAATTACCATCAACATATTTTCATACTTTACTACTAATCTTTACTTACTTTTGAAGATAATACTGAAAATCTATGCACAATATATCATATCACAGTATAACATTATACGTGTATACATGAATTTAATAATTATATATATATATATATATATATATATATATATATATATATATATATACATAACGATAGAAAGAGAGAGAGAGGGCGCGCAAGAGTAGTTTGATATTCAAGGTAGGCTTCTAGAGATATTTTGATAGTGATGAGCGGGTGCTGGTTTAAGCATAAAACAATGTCGTTTTTTATATATTTTTTATAATAATAATTGAATGCTTTAAACGTCCTGCGTTCTTCATCGGGAGTACTTATATACTGAGTTGGGTGACACAAACGTAAATAAGTCCGCCCATGTTCTAAAAAATAAACGATTATATAGTTTTTCCTGGGAGTATATATAATTATATAAGGAAATTGATAAGATATTTGTTTTTTTGCGAATGTCAATAAATATATATATATATATATATATATATATATATATATATACATATATATATATATATATGTATATGTATATATGTATGATTAAAAAATGACACAATACTGGTCAACTCTGATATTGGAATTTCATTCCGAAATTAATAAGATTAAAGGAAGAATAAATTCAACATTATTAATCTTGCATCGATATAGGCTTATATTTTCAATTTAATAATACTGACCCAGCAATGCTTTAAATGAACGACCCATTTTATTGAACTCTAGCATGCCAATGCTTTCTTCGTTCTACAAACAGAATTTGAATTCATAACCGCCAACGTTATCGGCGTAGATACATCACACCAATGACATTTATCAAAGAATCAAAGAAAAAAAAAGTTTATTTTTGTTTTTGTGTTTTTTGATGAAAAAAAAAAATGACACAATACTGGTCAACTCTGATGATGGAATTTTATTCCGAAATTAATAAGATTAAAGTAAAAAAAAAAGTTTAATCTTGCATTAATAAAGGCTTATATTTTCAATTTTATAATATATATATATATATATATATATATATATATATATATATGACATTCGTAAAGATTCCCGTGAACGACATAAAGATGAAAAAAACGCATCTTAAGAGCGTCGGAGGTTACATTAGGCAAAACGTTGGTGAGATAAGAACTGTAGTCCAAAAAATTGAAATAATGCAATAATAAAACCATTTATAGAGTTGTTTCCCTTTATTTATTGAATTAAAACAAAGTATTTTTTTGGTGATTCCACAGTTATTATATTATTATCATAACCTACTCGGTGTCATACTAAATCACAATGCGTACGTTTTTTAAGCGTATATTTGGTAGTTTGTGAGTTTAGAACGAACAGGCAGACAGACAGACACGAATGTATAAACTAAGGATAATGAATGAAAGGTTCACTTTTTCTGAATAGACTTTCGGGGTTGATGGCGTATTAACAAAGGCCACTGTGTTAAATGTTTAGTTTTTAACAGTATGTGTCCTCAAAAATGAATGAAACTAATAATTTATTTACCAATAAACTTCTTTAGATGTAAGTTACGATATTATTTCAAATAAATTTACAAAAATGACATAGACGTGTGAGATACGGGCAGGGTGAAACAGAAAAAAGTCCCTCGATAAGTTATAGGGGAAAGAAAAAAAAACAAGTGTCGATTTCATGTTATTTAAACATTTACAAGGTGGCACGGGAGACGAAAATATACACGCATATGGAATGAGGTGTATATTTCTGTACAATCTTTTGACACGTGTGACGAATAAAGGCATAAAAATACTGACAGCACGAATTAATAGTAGTAGTAGTCGTAAGAGTAGTAGTAGTAATCATCGTAGTAGTAGCAGTAGACTTGCTGATAAATTACATTTAACTTAGAACTAACCATTATTTTCTGTAATTCTTCTTTCTCGTGGTGTTTTTGTTTACAGCATATAATGAATATAACATTCATTATTCCGGATCTTAATGTTTTTTGGTCAACTTTGTTTCAACAGCATATATATTTCTATTTATATAATGTTGAGTATGTGGATATGTTTATATATTTGTATGTAAAGGATTCGCTCCTAAACTAACTAATCGATTATTGTGAATTTGAAAACACAACTCCTGTGAATAAGGGGTCAACATGTAAGTTATGATTAGTTCAACTTAGTTACATTTAAAAGGAGGTAAAAAGGCGGTGATATTCGTTTCTGAAAATTCCGTTACCTCTAATTTTGTGAAATTTTAACAATACGTGATATGTTCAAGAGCGAATACTCTACAAAAAAGAGATGTTATTATTAATGCTACGTTTTTTGTTAACTGTTTACATAGGATTATTAAAAAAGAATATGGCGAAAAAGCATAATAAATGCATAAGTTTTTTTGTTCTGTGAAAATATATTTTTCGACAAGGAAATTAATTCATAGCTTATATATTTACAACACTTCGTTCTGTTCGGTTCGATCTTTCCCTTGACTGAACGGCATCTCGGATATTCTTACTCATAGAACACAAATTGAATCACTTGATCCGTCTTGTTCTTGCTTTCCGATGAATGAATTCCTAATCGTACTTGCGGGCGGGTCCGTCAAAATGACTTTTATGTAGGGAGATCGTCCCCGTTTCTTGCCCGAGGATGTCTTGGAAACAAGTCATCAGTTTTACCATTGTTGTCAAGAAGCCTTGATTGGTTACCAGAATAATTTCTGAATTCTGGTTAGCTCAATCTTCCTGTGATTTATTGTTTGTACTCAAGAAAGTCACCATACCATAAGGCCCATGTGAGAATGTGTATAGCCCGCGAAGATCTAGTCCTTTCATCAGGGATCAAACACCGGATCCTTTCAGTTAGCAACATGGAACCGTCTAATCGTGAATAATAGCTAATGTCTTTACTCTGAGTTGTTCAAAGATGTCGGAACCGGTTCCCCCTTTTCCTGAAAATGTAACGCAAATATGACGTATACATGGCATTAGTTTCACACTGTATAACTACACACACATGTATATATATATATATATATATATATATATATAATATTTTAATGTTGAATTAAATTAAAGATAATTGCATTATCGTTTAATAATAATCTATCGTGATAATATATTGAATAGAGAAATAAATTCTAGAGATAAAAGATGAGAATCAAACATTGTAAAGATACAATATTTATTTTCAAGTCAGTGTGGAGTGAATGTATTGCTTGTAGGCGATGGTGAAAAAAAAACCTACAAGCAATGCTTTCACTCCACACCGGCTTGAAAATATCGACTCTAAATCAATGCTTGTAACCTATTGAAACATTGATCAACCAGGAAGCTAGAGGTTTACGTAATGCACACTTTGATATACATCTTACTCTGACTGACAAACTTCATTCTGAACTCTGTGTGACTGATAATTCCACTCTCGGACTACTGCGCACACAAGATGAATTGGACTTTAACAACAACATTTGGACTCAAAACACTTTAACTATTCTTTTTCAAACATGTATTTCCAATATAACAGCTGTTTTATTTTTGATGTGTTTTTTGACGGCGACTACCCTAACCATACGTTTTCATCTCAACAAAAAAATCTTTATCTTTTTATCTTTTTTAATTTTGTGTATACATTTTTCAAAGTTACATGTTGACGATGATATTTACAATTACATTGTCGCTTTTTCGCTATTCTCTGATCCTTTGATAATCCATGGATTAAGGATATGAAGCTCCTCGCTTTGAACTGCTGATGTATTAATAAATACTATATATATATATATATATATATATATATATATATATATATATATATGAGAGAGAGAGAGAGAGAGAGAGAGAGAGAGAGAGAATTATTATTATTATTCAATGTATACATGAATAATAATCAGTTTGGTTACGGATTCTGAATTTTATTTCTGTATGGTAATCCATCTGGATTATTGTTTACTATACAACTTCTTTTAACTATTGTAAATCTGATGACATTGTTTTGGTATGAATTGTTATAAAATGATTTAATAATAAATCTCAAACTATATATATATATATATATATATATATATATATATATATATATATATATATATATATATGGGAATAGAAGGATGAAGGTAATCCGACGTGATGGTAAAATGAAAAAGGAAAACCAAAAACTGGATGTTTTTTTATGTGTACATCAACGTTTCGTCTTTATTTATAAGACTTCATCAGGATGATGATATAGGGAAAAGATATCATGCAAGCACGGATACATGTAGGGTAGACATGTTGGGAAGAAAAATAAAATAAAATGAAAAATAATGGCAGCGTCTAGCTGGACGTCCGTACTTGTTAGAGAATGAAAAATGAGTGGGAGAAAAAAGGGGAAGGGTGGAGGGAGCAAGGACTACTGTGGCTGGCGATGAGAGAAAGAGGTGGGGGATGAGCAGGGGTAAAATGGATGGCAGAGAGAGATTGGAGGAAAAGGGGGAGGGGGTGTTTGACCAGATGGCTGTGGTCGAGATTGAAGGGGAAGAGTGAGTTGGAATGTTTGTGTGTGTGGGGTGTATGCAGGGAAATGGGGATGGGTAGAGAGGGAGGGGGGGGGGGGGCTGTGATTTTGGTGGATGGGCGAAAGTTATAGTCTTAGAGAGCGTTTGAAGAAAATGAGGGAATTTAAGAAAAGGTATGGGAGAAAATGGATGAGAGGGGGAAGAGGGAGGATTTGTCGTGATAGGGTGTGAAATATTTGAAATATTTGGAAAATGATAGCAATGAGTGAGGGATTGGAGTGGGTGGGGGAGGGGGGTGATTGAAAGGGTGGGTGAGGAATATATTTGAAATATTTGGAACATGAGAAAGTTTATTTGGACTGTAGTATTAAAAATGTGAGGGACAAAAAATGAGGAAAAATAAGAGAAGATTCAGGGAGAAAAGGGAAGGGTGTGGGTGAATGGAAGAGTGTCATAAGGTTAGAGATGAAAATAAAAGTTAGCCATGATCAGGCAAAAGACTTTGTTCTGTGAGGATGATCTTGCTTATTAAGGGTGATAGGTTAAAGAAACCATTTCGCTGCTTGATAGTAGTGGAGGATGTGATGAGTGCAGTTTCCAATAATCTTCGCCGAGATTTGTTGTGGATGTGTTTAGTGATTTTGGCTTGTTCAAATTTGAATGCATGACCATATTCTAGAGCATGGGAGAAAAGTGCACTAAGAGGGTTGTTGTTTTTTATATCCCTTTTATGTTCATTTAATCGTTTCTTTAATTCACGTTGTGTTTCTCCCACATAGAATTGATGGCAGTCATTGCAAGGGACAGTGTTCCAAATATTTCAAATATATTCCTCACCCACCCTTTCAATCACCCCCCTCCCCCACCCACTCCAATCCCTCACTCATTGCTATCATTTTCCAAATATTTCAAATATTTCACACCCTATCACGACAAATCCTCCCTCTTCCCCCTCTCATCCATTTTCTCCCATACCTTTTCTTAAATTCCCTCATTTTCTTCAAACGCTCTCTAAGACTATAACTTTCGCCCATCCACCAAAATCACAGCCCCCCCCCCTCCCTCTCTACCCATCCCCATTTCCCTGCATACACCCCACACACACAAACATTCCAACTCACTCTTCCCCTTCAATCTCGACCACAGCCATCTGGTCAAACACCCCCTCCCCCTTTTCCTCCAATCTCTCTCTGCCATCCATTTTACCCCTGCTCATCCCCCACCTCTTTCTCTCATCGCCAGCCACAGTAGTCCTTGCTCCCTCCACCCTTCCCCTTTTTTCTCCCACTCATTTTTCATTCTCTAACAAGTACGGACGTCCAGCTAGACGCTGCCATTATTTTTCATTTTATTTTATTTTTCTTCCCAACATGTCTACCCTACATGTATCCGTGCTTGCATGATATCTTTTCCCTATATCATCATCCTGATGAAGTCTTATAAATAAAGACGAAACGTTGATGTACACATAAAAAAACATCCAGTTTTTGGTTTTCCTTTTTCATTTTACCATATATATATATATATATATATATACGTTGGGTTGGAGTTGAAAAATTACTTATAATCCAGGGTTTCGAATCGTGTGACCAGTAGTGAATAGTCAAACTTCTACGCTGAAGAGTCTTGATTGAAAAAAGATGAAACGTAAGCAACAACAAATATTTTCATATTTGTCGCTCCTTAATTATTAGTAGAGCACTTTAGTAGTAGTGCAAATACAGCGTGACGTCATTTGCTTTATAATGCATCATTCCTTAATATAAGTAGAATGCCTGTTTCGTCATCGCCGCTTATAAATGTATTTAATTTACCACAGTTTATCAGCCGTTTAGATATTGGCCGCGATATATATATATATATATATATATATATATATATATATATATATATATATATGAGAGAGAGAGTAGTTTTATGTACGTGTGTCGCTGCATTACAATTAAACCCGAACTAACCACAGATTTAGCATCAGCACCTTCGATCCGATGTCCTTATCGATTTCAGAAGTTATAAAATCTTTTAAGACTTATTATATAAAATTAAAAGTACGTTGAAATAGCATAAGAAACAAATATTCCGACACTTTAGTGTCGCTGTTCAGACAACCGAAAAACTACTTTTCATGTCAAATCATTGTATGTATTTAGCGTTTGGTTTATTTGGAAGAGAACGCATTTATCATTTTTTATTGAAAATGGAAAAAATATTTAATAAATGTTAACTAATGTATTTTTAGTTTAATGAGATTTTTTATTTCAAATGTATGTTTTTGTTTATTTTTGACAATCGAACTATTTTAGAGCTATGCGGAGAGGTAAACAAATCCCTCCGCCAAACTTATTTAAGTAGGTTTAAGAAAAAATAGTTTCATTAAATTGGTGCTCTCATAGGTATATATTTTATATTTTTATGGTTTAAAATCTCACACTAGAAAAATTTTTATTTTTTATAGCGTTCTAGTTATTTCCTAACCGATATCTATCATCATGATAAACCTGAATATTCAAAAATCAAATATTTAATAGATGTTCCTAACTTCTTATCAAGATTGTAAAATTTAAGAAAGTTTGAGAAACCTTGGATAGACGCGTACTTCAGCTAGTTTATGGAAGTAGCACCACAGCGGCCAATTCTTTGATCCCATAAGATTATCCGGATGGCGGCTTCTCACGCAATTAGTGGAATCTCGCTGTGTAGACGCGTTCAGATATCGTTTATTTTCCCCTTCTCTTACGTTGTCGTCTTCTTTTCTATAAAAACTGTCGCACACGTTATTAATGAAATACAGGGCAGAGTCATTTAGAATATAAAAATCTTTTCAGTGTTTTTATATTTTTTCCGATACATAGGTATGCACATACAATACCCCATAGGTAGATAGAGAAGCTATAAAAAACAACGACAACTCTTTCTCGTGATTCAGTAAAAGATCTGATTTGCTAATTCGCCACATATCACTAGCGACTTCCTGTTTGTGACATACTTGCCGGGACACATAGCTCTTACTCGACCTCTAATGGAAAATTCTACTCTTAACATAATTTTACGTTACCTGGAAATTTCCGATTCTAATATCAATTTTACACACTCGCATCTAAATATTGCTCAACTTGCGATAGAAGCAGGTACTCACGGGAAGGATCACGTGAAGATTGCAACATTTCTAATTAAAGTTCTGCTTTGGAACTGACAGGAATCGAACACGATATACAGAGTCGTCTATCTGTGGCAGTATCCACTTCATTATGGCTAACCTATTCTTGCATAACATTAGGATTCATCGATGTTTTGAAGTCGAATACATTCACAACAGAAGACGAGTCCGATCATCTTTCGAGACAAAATATTTTTGAAAATTCCTACGTTTTTATTCATAGAAAGCAGTAATCTTTTAATATATAAAGTAAAGTCGATCGCCTTTTTTGTTATTGCTGATTTTCTTCTGGTTCTTCAGTTTTTCTCATCGGCATGTTCTTCAGAAGAATAAATTGCAATGCGACTTATTTACTTGAAGAAAATACTACGTATAGGTCGAAATAATTTTAAACCATCTGAAAAAATGGGTGTAACTCTGTATTCGTCCATACCATTTTTTGATTGGAACAAAAATAATATTTTTAAAAAATTCTCTCTGAAGAAGGATACGCTTAAATGGTTTTGGCATTAATAAGTGATGACTCATTCGTAAAAAGAATGTCGACCCAACCCGCTAAAGATGAATTGCCACAAGAGAGACAGAGAGAAAAATACATATAGAATAAGAGAAAAAGCAATAGGGAGAAAATAAGACACAATAGAACAACCAAGATTAATATTAATTTAAACATTTAATATTTCTATTTTCAATGTTCGTTCAAGGTTTAATTAATATACTTTTATTCAAAATAATATTTTTTTCGTTAGATTAAGTAGCAACTAAATTTTTCTACTTCACAGAATATATAAATGATTTCAATCACATTGGTCAGTTTCTGAAGACGAAAGAACAAGCGAGTTTGTTTCTTTTACTTATTGGTCACCACTTATCAAGGCCCGGAGCAACTCGAGGATAACATTTGGATTGGTTGTTTGTTGGGCGATGATCGCCGCCACGAGAGGATTCGAAACAGTTGGTATAATGGTCACTTACGATTACTTAAGAGGACTTTATTTTCCAAGAGGACGGCTCGACAAGTATTTGTTAACATTAGACTTGAAAACCACTATGCTGTAGTCGGTTTAAAGACAGACACGTCGTATCTAGTTGCACAGATGAGGGTTAAGTAATCATAGATTAGAAATGAATAAAGAAATCAAGACGAATGAATAAATATATTGCTGCTTTTTATATTTCCAAATCTCGAACTAGCGAGCGAATTTATGTAAACTAAGTGTGAGTTGTCTCTCCCTTTGTTGCTATGTAGTAATGTATACTTCGACTCTTTTTTTGATAAAGCAGCCATACAAATAACATTCTCTAAGAATATAGATTTCTATGTTATAAAAACAATTATTAAACTCAATAAGGAATAAGGAAATATGTAATAGAGGTTTTATCTGCATGTCTGTGATGTCACACTTCTCTAAAATATTACTTTATTCCCTCCACCAAGGAGGGTAAATTTTCGGTCGAGTTTATTTGTGTGTCACTATATTTGTTTGTTTGTTGGTGTACAACCTAACGTACACATCACTTGAGCAATCGTCACCAATATTTGCCAGTCGTGGTGCAACTTAAAACTAATTGAATTTTGTTGTATCTAAGTAAAAGATCAAGCTCACAGAAAGGGTGAAAGCCACATTTTTGCGTTAACTTTGGTGGTGTTCATCGAAATTGGCCCATATTGCAGTCAATGAAACCTCGCATCTTATATAATCTTTATATTTTGACAGAATTACGACTTTCGATCTTTCCAAATTTGATGTGTGGATCTGACGCTT
>OY744533.1:27035642-27055642 GCA_963556195.1 Sepiola atlantica | reverse complement strand
CCCTGTCCAAAAACTAAGGATGTTTCTTACATATACAGGGTGACCCAAAAAAAAACGGACCCCAAATCTAATTAGGCCCCGTTTCTTAATGTTTTGTCCGAATGAAATGAATTTTGGGGCATAACTAGTTTATTATATTCACAACATCATATAAAAACACTAGGGTTTTTTTCCCTTTTTTTCTCCGTTCTACAGCATTTGATCAAGATGGACTCCTTTTAGCTCCATGCATTTCTTGACACGCAGAACGAAGTTGTCCATGACGTTCTTACAGACTGAATTGGGAATGGCTCTCATCTTCTCCCTGATTGCTTCCTGGAGTTCCATGATGGTTCTGGGTTTCCTTGCGTAAATTCTGTCCTCAAGATAGCCCCAAAGGAAATAATCTGGGGGCTTAGGACTGGGCTATGGTGTGGCCACTCAAAATTAGTCTTGAGACTGATCACTCGGCCTCCGAAGTTCTCTTTTAGCCAATCTCAGGACACGTTTGAGGTGTTAGAACTTGCTCCGTCTTGCTGGAACCAGAACTTGCACATGAGCGACGGGTAGAGGGTCTGGAGCTCACTCTTGAAGGTTTTGAGGACCTTTACATACCGCTCCTTGGTGACTGTCACTGCTGCGCCAGATTCTTCGATGAAGATTGGTCCGATGATGCCTCTGACCGAGATTGCAGCCCACACCGTGCAACCAGGAGAGTGCAGGGGCTTGCTGGCTACTTCATTGGGTCTGGAGAACCCCCAGAAGACATTTGTCTTGGAGTTAGCCTTTCCGTCAAGATGGAAGTGGGCTTCATCTGAGGTCCAAAGGAGGTAAAGGAAACCTGGTGTCTCCTCGATCTTATCGAGCATCTTGACTGCCATAGCGTTCCTCTGCTTCTTGTTTGAGGCTGTAAGGGTCTGCAGCGTCTGTATTCTGTATGGGTAAGCCCTGATATTGTTCACCAGCACTCTCCTGCAAGTCTCACGGGAGATACCGAGGGACTGACTTCGCTTACGCACAGAGCGTTTCGGACTCTCCTGGAGAGACTCTCTCACACTTTCGACCATCTCGGCTGTCTGCTTCTTGGGACGTGCCGAGTGGCTTGGACGGTTCTCACTGGCAGCGTTGAAGTTTTCCACGGTCCCATACTTCTCGAAATGGTCTACCCAGTTCTGAATTCTGCTTTTGGGTAGAGCCTTTTCACATCTGATCTGATGCATGAAACTGTCCTGGGTTTTCTTAAACGAGCTTGTCTTGTAGTAAAATTTAACACGGTGTATTCTTTGTCCCAGCTCCCACTGAGGTCTTGGTGTACTCACGGTCGTTGATTCTGCCATGTTCTGTAAAATAAGGGCAATCGGTGAATAAATAAAGGAGATATCACATAAAGTGTACACGGGGCCCGTTTATTTTTAGTCACCCTGTATTTCATATCATCATGATACATAAAAAAGCCATAGAGAAATATA
Source organism: Sepiola atlantica (assembly GCA_963556195.1). Lineage (NCBI taxonomy): Eukaryota > Metazoa > Mollusca > Cephalopoda > Sepiida > Sepiolidae > Sepiola > Sepiola atlantica. The sequence continues at coordinate 27,054,194 of OY744533.1, read as the reverse complement.
GGCCGGCCTACCCAACTTTCTCATAAGATATTATTTATATTGGGTCGATTGTAAAGTAGATTATCTTAGTCTGTCAATTTAAGATTTTTATTTCTTTATAAAACTTACAATGAGACGAATAAGCAAACCTATCTTTGATATTTTCCGGTTTATTTTTTTTGGGGGGGGGGCTGGCGTTCGGTGTATCAATTTCATGCCTACCCATATGTATGATAGTTTGGGTTGTGTTTATTTATACTTATATATATATATATATATATATATATATATATATATATTTACATACATAATTGTATGCATGCATATATATATATATATATATATATATATATATATATTCCACTTTATGTGTACTTATCCTGACTAGTTTCTTTGTCTTCTTTCCTCTTATCGCCTTCACCTCTCCGTCTACCGCCTCCCCTATACTAGCTCGGTAGGTGCGAAAAGGAACAAGAAAAAAGAAAAAACATGAAAATAAAAAGAATAAGAAAACAGAAATAATGTCTCTTAAAATGTTCTCATATGGTCCAATCGGATCATATTTTTCTTTCTCCCATGTGTGTGCCTTCAAAATAAAATTGTTTCCAAATCTTCACTTTTTTTGAAAACGTTCGTTAATACAAACTAAACCAGTCAAATCTCTTGTTTTTGTTTTTCCGTTTGTCTTTTTTCACACATTCTGTCTACCACAGCATTTCATTTTCATGACTTATCCCGCACCGTACCGCATTAATATATATATATATATATATATATATATATATATATATATATATATATATGTATATATATATAATTACGAAGCAAAGGGATACATGGCCGGTTCTTTTTATTTGCAAGTCGCCCATCGAATTCTAATCAGATGTATTTGTGTTTTACTATGCCTTCTCTCTGTCCATTTTTTAGTCCGGGCCATCTCCTGTGTCAAGTTGATTCAAGATAGCTTTTGTGTTAGTCCACACGCTCATATGTTTGCGTTTGTTGGCCTTGGCGAGATGGCAACTGTGATAACGTTACTCTGCATTAATCGGATGACGCGTTGCTCTGAACACAACTCGATGAAATAGGCGGCCTTTGAAGGAAGAGCGATGGTTAACAGAAAGAAATTAAGGATAGAGAATGGAAAGGATAGAAAGGATGCAAGGATAAAATATTAAAGAGCGAGAAGAAAGAGAAAGATGGGAAGAAGGAAGGGGACAAAAAAAATGACAGAAAGCCAGTGCAAGAGGTTGGAAAAGAAATGAAGAGAATATAGTATAAAGTAAGAAATAAAGAAAAAAGAAATGAAAGGCCTTAATTAATTAAAAAAAATTATGTCGGAAAGGAATGAACAAATAAGAAGAAAGGAAATAAGTATGAAGAGAAAGAACACAAAAGAGGCAAGTGGAAACGAATGAAATATTAAAGAAAAAAGGAAGACAAGTAATATTCTAAACAGAGAAATTATTAATTATTAAGCCATCAGCCTAACATAATATGCAAAGAACAGTTAATTCTTTTGCACTCAAAAAGGGATAGTTATCTGCCCTTAGGGGACGGTGTTGGCCATGACAGTCAGATGTAAACAAAAGTGCCTCGCAAAACACTAACATCATCATGTCGCATTCAGCTTCTTCTAAGTCATCATTTATCTTGTAAATGTGTTTAATAAAAATTGATCATTGTTAGTCTGTTATTAAACCTATAACAGCGGTTATTATCAGACGCATCAAGAAGGAAAACATGAAAACGAACTGAAAAAACGGAATGATCTCAATTAAAAAAGAAAAATAATTGAAGAATGGAGAAGACCGGCAAAGGAGCGAATAAAGAATAATGGTAATAAAGAAAGAACGAATAAGAAAAAAACGAAAGAAAAACTAAGACTGAATACAGGAAAACAATAAATGTAAACAAGATTAAGAGAAAAGGGAAGGAAAAAAAAGCAAAGAATATTATGAGAAAGTAATACTATAAAAAGCCTGAAAAAAGGGAAAATATATTAAGCGAAAAGGGAAGGAAAAGGGAAAAGAAAGAATGTATACACAATAGAATAAAATGTATATTACGAAGAGAAATGAAAGCAAGAAATGAAAAATTGTCAAAAAAAGAAAGACTAAAGGTAACATATTTAACATAAAGGTTATTTAAGGGCATTTTAAAGCATTCTTATTGACGTTATTTTTTTCTGTATTCGATGATGACGTAATTTATATCTACTGATAAAACGTTGTTCCCGACACGCGGCAATACAGAATACATTCTTTGATATGCTGTCATCATTATTCCGAACATGACTGATGTAAGTCAAAAGCTTGAATGCTAAATAGATGCTCCGTGACTGATGGACTGTACTATAACTATATGGGGGTATAAACGAAACCCTTCAGTATCTTTACAATTTAATTTCTGTTTAATTTTGTGCTTTCTCTTGAGAAGTAGCAAGTTTATAGGGGTTCACTTTCGTCAGTTCCATGAAGGAATAACGGCCAGAATTCTCGACGACAGCGACGATCCTAAGACCTTCCAGATGACAAACGGAGTCAAACAGGGTTGTGTCCTAGCTACCAAGCTATGCAGCATGATTTTCCAAGCCATGCTAAACGACGCGTTTGGAGAGGACAAAAACGGCATCGACATTCGATACAGTACGGACGGAAACTTGTTCAACGCCAGGCGACTGCTTGCTGCGACCAAGGTAAAGGAAAAAACTATCCAGGAACTTCTTTTCGCGGACGACTGTGCTATCACCACACACGATAAAGGGGAGATACAACACAAAATAGACCATCTCGCGGCAGCCTGCGACAACTTTGGTCTGACAACGAGCACAAAGAAGACCGAGGTACTGTTTCAACCGGTCCCAGGAGAAGAGCACTCCTATCCACGAATTTCAGAAACTCCTAAATCAGTGGATGCTTTCACCTACCTTGGCAGTACAATCTCCAGGAGCGCGTACATTGACGAAGAGCTAAACATCAGAATCTCATCAGATAGCAGCACTTTTGAGCGACTGCGAGATCGAGTGTGGAATTTAAGAGGCATCAGCCTCCGAACCAAGCTGAAGGTTTACAGAGCGGATGTCGTCTCCGTCCAGACTTACGGCTGTGAGACGTGGACGCGTTACTGATTCCACACAAATTGTCTTAAGAAAATCCTCCATATCCGATGGCAGGACAATCCCTGATACTGAGGTTCTGTCAAAGACTGCAATGTTCAGTGCACAAACCCTCCTGCGCCTAGCTCAACTGCGCTGGTCAGACCACGTTTCCCGCATGAGCGAGAAGAGGATCCCGAAACAAGTCATGTTCGGTGAGCTCAGCCGCGGCCAACGAAACGTTGACCGACCTAAAAAAAAGGTACAAGGATAGCCTGAAGGAAACGCTAACTAGCTTCGAAATAGACCATCGAACGTGGGAAGAGACTGCCTCAAGTCGAACTGGTTGGAGGACAGTGATCATGAAATGCGCTATGCTCGCCAAAGTATCTTGAGCAGCAAGGGCCCGCGAGAAGTGAATGATGCGCTAAGTCAAACAGACACCATGACGTACTCGGTCTTCTGCCGTCGTCGTTGAAACCATTTGGTCATCTTCGCGCTTGCGATGGACGAACAACATATATATATATATATATATATATATATATATATATATATTAAATGTTTGTGTTTGTTTGTGAGTAAAGTTAAGTATGTCTATATATTGATACATTTGTATGTACAAGAGTTTTTCTTAAACAAATTAACCGATGATTACGAATTTTGGAAAACAGCTACTAAGCATCAGATATGGTAATGTGGGCTGTATTTAGTTTAATTAATTCTTATGCAAAAAAGGGAAACGGGTAGAAAACTTTCCTGAAAATATAGATACCTTCGATTTTTATGAAATTTTAACAATACGTATTCGACATAAATATTCTTTTAAGATGAATTTCTTTGAAGACATTTATAGGTATATGAGCACAACAATTAATTAAAAAATATATATTGCAGATTTGGATTTGATTTTATACATAGTAATTAAACTCATATTAAACAAGATTATTTCAATGTCAACGTATTCTTAACCCTCTTTATCTTAAGCTTTACATTTGAGAAATTTAAAAAGAATGAAAATCATGTAATGAATTTTGATGTGAATCGGAATAAGAGATGAGGTTTACTAACATTTATTCTGTATTTTAATCTTCGTAAGGGTATATTAAAGTAGTGCAAAACTGTTCTGTTTGGATATTTAATTGTATCCTTCTTAGGACGGGTATTCTAGATTATATATATATATATATATAAGTATGTTTTTAAAAAACTGTGGGCAATGCAAAGTCCCGGGTAATATGTAAGCTGGAAAGAACAAAAATAATAAATAGAATTCGGAATGGGACTTACTATTTATTTTTTTCTAAAATCTTACATAACAGCAAGTGTGGTGTTAGCTGTTTGTGTGTTGTCCGGATGATTATTAAAAATCATTGATTTAATATTTCGGGACAATGAACTTCCCTTTGTCAAAAATAATAAAACACCAGAGGTAAACTCCGTCTGTGCAGATAATCTACAAAAATGGATGCCAGAAGACAGAATATATATATATATATATATATATATATATATATATATATATATATATATATATATATATAGAGAGAGAGAGAGAGAGATATATAGATAGATAGATAAATAAACAATAACAAATATTTATATTTGAAGCTCCTCGTTCAAAAGTAGAGCACTGTAAATGGTAGTAATAACACAGCGTGACGTCACTTGCCTTATATGCATCATTCTCTCACTTATAGAAGTTGAATGCCTGTACGTTTCGCCACCTCTAAAAGTGTTAAAATTATCATTGTTTATAAGCTGTTCAGAACTGGCCTATCGGTTAGCGACGTTGGATTGGGGTTGAGAAATACTTGTAATCCAGGGTTTCGAATCGTGTGACCGGTTGTGAATAGTCGTACTTCTATGCTGATGAGTCTTGATTGAAAAGAGACGAAACGTATACGTCCATAGATAAATAAAAAATAACAAATATGTATATATATATATATATATATATATATATATATATATATATACTATATGGGCTGTACTTAAGATGCCATTAAGACATTGTAATCTTATCGTTAATTTATTCTCGTTTCTATTGCTTCAGGTTAAATTTGTGAGTCAATTTTCCGCATTCTATAAAATCAGTTCTACTGACGGTAACATTTCGGTACAATAAAAGGATCAAACTGGCTCCTATTACAAGAGGTTTTTCTAAGTGTCGTTTCCACATCTCATTGAGAAACCACATTTTGCGAAACCTTTCTCCAAGCATTCATTTTATTTCAATAATTGTCGAATCGGGACTCTCTATGGCATTTTCCTAAGAAAGGCTATCGTTCATTCGTTCGCAATGTGAATATATATCCTAGGACTTGTTCTGCATTGCTGCATTGAAGCATTTAAACATTCATCTCTCTCTATCTATCTATCTCTCTCTATCTATATCCCTCTCTCTCTCCCTCCCTCCCTCCCCTCTCTACTCTCTCTCTCTCTCCTATATATATATATATATATATATATATATATATATATATATATATAAATAATCGAATTATTATTCCCATCTATCCAACGCTGTTTCAGAATCTGGCCTGTATTATTCCACGAACTGAATCCTGCCGTTTTGAAAAGTGGATGTATTGTCATATAGAACATATGTACTTCAATTCAATTTCTGATATTTCAAAAGACTCTTCATTATGAAGATACTGCGCGTTCACTAAATATTATCAACATTGTTGATGAATTCCCACTTTTTAAATCAAGTTAATGTTATTCTCTCTTTAAAACGAAAACCTGTCCAATTAGAATGCAAAATATATATCTACTTTCAAGTATGTTTTTTATTTATTTTAGATCAATTGAATATGAACACTGTAAACTGGCGGGGAAAACACATATCATAAACATATTAAAACATGAGCTTTTATATGAAAAAATTGAATTTAATAAGTATTTTAATTTGAAAAATTCTGAAGTGAAAGAACAGTTAAATTAATGTTGGGTGTATTTTAATTTGTTCAGCTTGACAGGTGAATTTTTAGACACTGATGAAGCTTTCCCCTGAAAATCGGTGACATTTTGTATGTCATGAAAATATACGTTCTTGAAGTGGCAGGAACAATTATTTGTAAATAAAAGTGTTTGTGGAGGAAAGGTAGAATGTTTTTCTCTGAATAATTGTGGTTTACATGATGTTACATATATATAAGCTACGATATATCTAAAACTCTATGGATCGTGCTTATTTGTTTACTTGTATGGTTGTGTTTACTTGTTCCCGTCCATGCTGTATGACGTCCTAAGGTTGATAACCGTGCACAGTGGATGCTATCATCTATCAAAGCAGAGAGAGATGCGGGAAGAAGTTCGCTCTGATGTTTCACGTTTCACTCAAGTGATCCCTGACCCGCCGTGTCGTCTAATATATATATATATATATATATATATATATATATATATATGAGAGAGAGAGAGAGAGAGAGAGAGAGGGAGAGTGATTAATCGGATATAAGCGTATTGAAAGCAACATAAGAAGGATGCACAAAAGTAAAAGTTAAATGATTATTTCGATTTTTTCCTATTATTGTTGTTATTATTATTGTTATCAACTCGCTATGAGTTCTTACACAGGTCATCATAAGTGATTGCTCACTGATAATAACCGATGCCATTCCTTGGAGGGTGAGTGACAGAAAGTTTCCCATGATTTCAAGTACTCTCCATGACTTTCAATAACCATTGCAAATGACTTTGCGTTATCGCAAACACCGCTTACCATTGATTTCTCGCTAGCAGCAACCATTGGTCTTTTTTGTGATTCAGGTGACAATAAGCTTCCAGAAGGGACTCTCTGTGCTTTTTCAATTGAGGTCTCACTGGTTCTCCCCCTCCTCGGTCTCTCTACACCCTTTCGACCTTTCACGACTATTTTTTGTAGTATCAGCCGAAGCTGATGCCATCGTCTTTTTTTTGGGGGGGAGGGGGTAATATGGAATTGTTTTTTGTTTCATTTCTATTTCAGCTTCATGTAACTGGTTAGCGTTTGAAGTTCATGTGGGTTGTTGTTCAACATTGCCGTCCGTTATATAGTCTCAGTCTTCACTTTAGTTCAGATTTATCTCAGTTTTTTTCTCGATTTGTTCCTAGTGTTCCTATGATTATTGGTATTGCCTTTTTTTATTTCTCATATCCCTTTTAGTTCTCTGCCATTCCATTCACCCTGTGTTTTGCTTGGACCGCTAACTGAAGGATTTGGCAGTTTTTTTCATGCTTGTTGACTATCATGACACCCGGTCTCCTTGCTTTGATTAGTTTATCTATTTTTAACTCCATATCACAGAAGATTTTGTGATTTTCGTTTTCCAGTACTGTCTCCGATTTGTGTCTGTACCACTGTTCTGCATATTCAAAATTCTTGTTTATAGTTCTCAGTGTACTTCTCTCTCTACACAGTCGTGCCCATTGTATTCTTTTGGAACAAGATTGCTGCATTCACTTATGTAGTTTACCGTTTCGTCTCTTTGGCCACATAGTCTACATTTATTATTTTCCCACGTTTTGTCTATATTAGCTTAGATATAATTAGTTATAATCGCATTGTTCTGTGCAGCTGTCAGTAGCGATTCAGTTTTTCTGTTCCAATGTCCTTTTCGTAGCCGTGTCCACGTGTTTTCGTGAGTCTTTTCTCTTGTTATTTATATGAATCGTCCGTATAGCTGTTGCTCGTTCCACTTTACTTTTCTCGTCTTCACTCATTTCGTTTCCTTGTTATATTCGTATTGATGCTGTCTCTTGCTTCAAGGATCAGACTTTCTGTGTTCTAGGTTATGCATTTTTGTTAATTGTTTTGTGTCATCCACACAGTCTTCTATATTTACCAGTTCTCTTCCCCCCCACCCTTTTTCGTAGAGTCGATCAATATCATCATTCGGCTGAAGTGGATTGTGCATGGTCATTAGTTACCTAGTCTTTTGCTCAAGATGTCTAAGTTTTTATTTTGTCCAGCCTATGAATCGACCAGAATAGCTTACTTGTGATACTGCCACAGTGTTGATTACTTTTATTAGATTTCTACTATATAATTTAGCTCTTCACGGGATTTCTTTTCCCATCGTTTCTTTAATTTTATCGATTTTATAGTGTCTGTATCTAGAACTCCGAAATATTTATATGTATTATGTTCACCAAGTGCTCTCGTTTCTTCTTGTTTGGGCAGTTTTATGCCCTATAATGTTTTCAGTTTTCCCCTTTTTATTTCTAGCAGTGCACACCTTTTCATACTCATTATTATTATTATTATTATTATTATTATTATTATTATTATTATTATTATTATTATTATTATTATTATTATTATAATTATTATATCCGTCTTATTTATTTTCACTCCGCTTATATTCGATTAGACTCTGTATTGGTATCATTTCCTATATAATTTCTTTATATACTAAAAACAATGATTCAATCTAACTACATCGACATGTTTACAGATATATATTTTTTAATTATGATAAAAATGATAAAAATTAATATATATATATATATATATAATTTTTATCATTTTTATCATAATTAAAAAAAAAATATTTGTAAACATTTTATGAGCGAACATCTTCACAACTTAAAAATATGTAATAATGAAATTTTGAAAATTCCGACATTATTTCAAAACTTTTACGTAAGACGTTATCGTCTGACACTCTAAGACGGAATTAAAAGAAACTCGGATGAGAAATGAGTGGAAAAAATTACTTTTTTGGAGAGATCAGTTGACCGAAAAAGATCTCCAACGGGTGTTCTATAACCTTTTATCTACATAGGCTATGTCGAGAATAATTAATAACTCACGCCTAACAGATATTGCGATAATGATTCTGACCATGCACTGTGTAAAACAGAAACACATTCATCGGAATACTGGTTTGAAGAAATATTTGTAGACACTAGGTGGTTATCTATGTGCCTAAAAATTCAAGGATGTTCTCAAAACCTTGTGAGAACGAATATCACGTGGTACGTGTCGGGCTATTCTAATTTTTAACTTTATGGATGTCTTGCCTAAATATTAGCAATTTTTTAGATTTTTTTTATCCTTCCTTTAATTTTGAAATGCATATTACCACTTTGTTCTACTAATAATCTGCTATATATAAATATATATATATGGTTTAGATTCGTAGTGAATGAAAATGTATGTTAGGAGAAGTTTGTGAGTGAGTGTGTATGCGGGGACTTGTATATAAGTACAATTGAGAACGAAGAGAAGAAAGGTTAGCCATGATCTAGGTTTAGTTTTTGTTCGATCCCCAGAGAGATCTGTGTGATACCTATGTAAGAATAGATATCGGCTGGAAGCAAGAAGCCTCGTTTTTGACTCGCACATGTGTTGAGTGAATCTTTTTTGCTTAATAATTGAAGAGTGCATTCTCTAATTGTCTCGCATGATTTAAGATCATGTAAAATCCCTCTTGAATGAACGGTGGTGACAACGTGGTAAATGAAGAAAGAATACATTCATGAGATAAATCGCGAACTAGACAGACGTTTAAACCAGCAACACTAACAGAAATCAAGTGTCGATTCCAACATTTCTAAATCTAAAAAAGAAAAGAAAAGTAGTAAAAGGTATGAACAGCACGACTAAAATAGGTCATCTCTGTTGAATTCGCACAACGGATTTTAAGATGCAATTATATCTATAGAAGAGAGTTAACTTCTCACAAGAGATCACAGTAATTTCTCACGGGACAGATGTGATCCAATTCTCAAGAAGAACGAGATCCATTATAGTTGTTTAATTAGCTGTATTTTGGCAGCTCAAATATCGAGATTTGCCACCAGCTAGGACGGAAAATATGAAGATCAAATATAACAGGGTCTTTTCAACGATATCACTATGGTAAGTAGAAGTGGGTAGACGTAGTTTCTGGCAATATCATTGTGGGATTTCCTAGAAAATGTCAGAGTAGAACTCAAACAATCGAAAAAAGTAATAGAGGAGAAAGCATTAACAGCCGGTTCTGAATCACAAAGGTTATGGCTATCAGGCCCACATGAGTGAGAGCCTACTCTAAAGATAGGATAGAGGTTTGAAGCATCTCCGGCTATGTGTGTTCGAAAAGGTTTCACATGAAAGGTTTATTTGCATAGAAAAAATAAGTAAAAATATACATATATATATATATACATATATATATATATAATATAAAATAATAGGCATATAATATATACATATGATATATAATATAATATGTGTATAATATATATAATACATATCATTGAAATAATATATATATAATATATGTAATATATATATATGTATCTAATATATATAATATATATATATATACCTAGTATATAATATAATATATATATATATATATACCTAGTATATAATATAATATATATATATATATATATATATATATATATATATATATAGTATATTTAAAAAAATACCCAAGAACGGGTATAATTAATGCACTGAACAGAATAGTTTTGCACCAATTTTTTTGTCCATTTTACGAAGATTGAAATCACAATATAATGCTACTAAATCTTATGTCTAGAATCCTTATTCGGATTTTGATCAATGCATTAAATGATTTTGATTCTAGAAAATGTCTAAAATTTAAGGCTTAAACTTTAGTTGTCTAAAAAAACTAATTGACATCCCGGGAACAATGCGTAATAAGATGTCTGATGACTGTAGCTCAAATGCAATGCAAATCTGATATATCTGAATTTCAATTGACAGGTGGTGGCTATATAATACCCCTAATATCTGTCACTTCGAGAATAATTATTAATCAATGTCAAATACTTACTTCTAAAATATCACCACCATCGCAAGTATTTGAATATTCACGAAGAGCTTCCGCCCTTAATTTACCTTTGTTTGCATGAAATTTAATTGAACTAAATATAGCCTACATTACCATTCCTCACGCCTAGCAACTGCATTCTAAAATGTATGATGATCGGTCAATTAGTTTAGAAGTTAGCCATGTACTTATGAATAGGTAAACAGGCATTACTCAAATTTATATAGATTGATATAGTATTAATCTTTATTGATACAAACATTATCGCTTTATATTTACAGACATTTCCAGCTAGATCTGGAAATGGCAGAGCTTCTTCAGGCCAAGCATGATCACATGCATTGGATTTTATCCATACAATAACAATGAACGTACGTTTGTCCGGTTTGCTTCAGTAATTACGTATGTAAATTTATTTCATAAGCCAAGACGGGTCGGTTTATATTAATAACTGATAATTATAAAGATCAAAGAAATAATTTGTTCGCTTTTAATAGACACAAACAAATCCTTTCATCTAAATATTTTCGGTTGCTTAAATAGGGATTAATCTACGGGTACACAGATGCTTTATTTACAGATTACGGATGGAGAGAAATAGAGTAGTTTTGAAGTAAAACTTATCTCACGTATTTAAAATTATTTAATTAAAGATGACTTGTACTGAGGCGTTTTAACAGTTATCCCCACACTGAGGATTCCATTAGGATGAAACCTATACGTATGTGGATACTACTTTAATATTTATTATTAAATAATCATATATAGTTCATACCCTCCATCAGAAATGACCGAAAAATCATGCTTTGCATTGGTTCGAACTAATATTTACATACAATTATAACATTTTGTCAGTAATTGAATTTTGTATACATAAATTATTATCATTTCTAATGACCTAAAAAGTACACAACTTCGACTTGTTATTCAGGCGACTTCCTCAGAATTCATTTCAAACGGTGGTGGTTGTCTGAATTGCTATTCGATTTCTCGCTTCTTTTCATCACTTGAAATGATTTCATCCGAGGGCTAGAAAAAGTCACGTTTTTTACTCTCTAACTCTTATGTGACCTGACGGATATATATTTATTTATCTACTAATAAATACACCGACTGAAGGATTCAATTTCTGTAACCATTAATAATACTTTTTACTGCTATTCTTTTCAAATATTCGTGTTTATGTCTAAAATTTATTAATTTCGTTATGTACCTTATTCTCATTTATTTATTAAGCGCACACATGTATAGTTACGGATGTTTCAAATAATCGATACCTTTTCTCAATTTTTACTGAACACAGCTTAATAATAATACACAAGCAGTGACAAAACGAGTACATGCCTAGAATATAGATGTAAAGACGTCGTCTGTGAAATCGCTAGATGTAAAAATCGGCAGTAGAAGGAACAGTTCGAAAATGACCGAGTAAAAGAGACAGAGCGTTCGAGAGTGAACGAATAAAGTGTGTCTGAAAAGTAACGCGATTGAGTGTGATGTTTGCTGTGGGACTTATTGGAGATAGAAGGTGAAAGGTTAGGGTTTTCATATATTCACACCAACAATAACTTGCACACGTCACTCTGATCACCTAGAAGTTTCTACTAAATAAGAACATCGTTGTACTGGGAGAACCTCTGTATCCCCTGATTTTTTTCCGGTGTAGCTTTTATTTCTTCCTCCAAATCCAAGAAGACCATCAAAGAGGGTTCACTTTGAGGACGTTGAAGCAAACGAGAAGGTCTAATCGACGGAGCTTAGATGCATCCTAGAAGAATACCTTCATCAGTTTTTATAAGCATGACATGTACGAATGGGTGAGTGCATTATACTTCATGGGGGATTAATTTTAAAAGGGAACTTTGATTATCGTCTCATGAGTACGAAGTATTATCCTGAATGGTCTTCATATTCACCGGACCGTAACATCCCAGATTCTTATTTAAATGAACATTAGTATTGCGATATAATGGGTGACTGGAAAATAACACCCTAGACTTGTAAGTTATACTTGTAAGTTATTACTGAAATATAATTCTTACAAAAAATGAATGCGAGAAGCAAGAGTTATGAATTATGTGTATTTTTTCTTTTAGTCCTCACATTCCACGAGCGTTATTTCTGACAATGAGGAAAATGCTGTTTTCTGAGTCGGCTGCTGTTTTCAATAGTCTCACCATTCATCTGCTAATCTATCCATTTTATTAACCCTAATTTCGAGTGGGTAGTTAGCCTTGATAAGTGTTGGTTCATTAGTAAAAAAAAAAAAGAAAAAAGTACTTCGTGAAATCAGTTGATCCGGTTTCCAGACAGCTTTAGAAGCTTGTAGAACTGGCTGGCACCCATATGTAATTTTGAATAAAACCCCATTGCTATACGCTTTCTTATCATATTTATTTCTTGGAAAAATCATATTTCAGTAATAAATTACGAGCACTTACTAATAGGGAGCCACTTTCCATTCACCCTGTATATAAGGTAACTTCTTCCACAAATTCCATCCATAGAATCATTAATAAACTTCACAACACTTTCTGCAATCCAATCATACTTGGTAAAAATAGACTTCAGTATATATGCCTTACTAATTCCTTAAGTTTCAGTCATGAATTGCTAACAGTATTTATTATTATTTTTAAGCAGATCTACACAGTTGGTACAGAAATTGAATTCTTCGGTCCGTGTATTTATTTGTAGATTAATAAATATATATCCGTCAGGTCACATAAGAGTTAGAGAGTTAACGGCGAGAAAGCATGACTGAAAATTGTTGGATAAGTCAGACAAAGACTGTCAGTTTATAGTTGAATTCTAGAAAGTATGGTGTATTTTATTTACGATTCTATTACTGCTATTTGGGGGCGGGTCACGTTATATATGCTATTGGGCTGCAGTGCTAATGCTCGAGAGAGAGCTGGAGAGACGGGCAAGTATAGTGGTTATTATGGACCTTCCGTAAATAATTAAGTATCCCTTTTCAAATAAATGATTGATTGTATGGTAAGGTCACTGTGTTTTTAACGATAAAATCAGAATACAAGAGTCAATGATGATTAGTAGTTCGTTGCTACGAGGTTATTAGAATTATGTCGAGATGAAAATGTGTGTTATACTTAATAAATGTTTCCCATAACAAAATATATTTCCTGAGTTAATGTGTGTGAATGAGAAACCTATGTGATATGTATACAGGGGGTTTGGAAAATCGGTTGGTTTCCGAGTTATATGCCAATGAAATAAATACTGACCGACATTATTTATTGTAACGATGTAACAAGTACAAGATTTACGCATGTACTATAGCAACTGTTCAAAATGTGCACCCACTACATTAATGCAGCGGCGCTTCGTGGAAGAACGAATACGCTCCCAAATGTCTGGCGTGTTTTGTATAGTCTCGTACTCTGCTACAATTCGATTGGGGAGACCCTCCTTACCTTGTAATTGAGTAGAATAAACGATTCATTTTCCCATACCCCTAAAGCTAGAAATGCAAAAGATTAAGTGTAGGTAAATGTGGAGGCTATGTAACTGGCCCACTTCGTTGTGTGTATATAGTTTATATTGTGTGTAAGCGTTTGCTGTCGAGTGTGTAGCAATACAGCAGTTTAGACAATAACAACTGGTTTCGTGCGTATATTGGTTTGTGCGTAACTGTTTGTTTACGAGCCAATATTATTTTATTGTAAGCATGATTAAAGTTAAATGTGTTATCGCGTAGAAACCTATTCATTGTTTGACGTGTTGTTTAGATTGGGAAATAATAACCGCGCAATCAGGACTTGCTATGGATTTCAGTTTTGGATGTATCCTGAGTGAAATTAATGCCTCTGGCATTTTTGTGTACGTATTTTGGAAGAATATAACTATAATATAGCTCTCTGCAACTATTAACTTTTTATTAAAAATACATTATTCACTAGGTGTTGTCTCTTTTCGCAAGAGAGAATATGTAAATTCTTTCGATGTGGGTATTGTCTTTATCAATTCCGTGTTGATAGTTATATTTTATGGTGAGGGCTGTAGTTTAGGTGTACCCGCATACGAATGTGCGAAGTCATTCAACTTTGCCTTAAGATCGCTGACCTTAGAGTCGGATGTAGGTTGAAGTCTTGCTAGTTGAGCAAAAAGGACTTCAGATTCAGAATATATTTCTTCACGTTTAGTATTTGTAGGAGGAATACAGAAGTCTAAACCATGGGAAAGAATGTAAAGTTCGAGTGGGGACAACTGAGTAGAAGAAATATTAAGGACGTTTTGACTAAAACTCGGGTTCCTCGAACAGCCATACTTTCTAAAAAGTAAATGTTTCAGTTTATTCTGATGTTTTAACGTTAACCTAGAAAGGCTACGTTCGTGAATAACCGCAACATATCGCATAAATCTGATTTTGTCAAAGAACGACAAAGTGCCTATAGATTCCTTCCATGACTCGTGGTATTTTTAGTGAGTCGTGCAATGTCGCAAGACAGCTTTGACAAAAAATTGGAAATGAAAGCATTTTCAATTTTTTGTCGAGGATGTAATTATGCGGGTACACCTATTTCGTTTTGTGAATCAAAATGGCGAAGTGAACATTTCCGTACCATCAAAGCACTTCGCAATAATAAATCTTTGGTCATCACAAAACCTGATAAAGGTTCAGGGGTCGTTATACTTAATAATTCTGATTATGTCAATAAAATGACGACCATTCTTGAGGACACCTCTAAATTTATTCAGTTAGGTCCGGTAGATACACATGACTTCACTGTATCTATCGAGACTAAATTCCCAAAACGTTTAGTTAAGTGGTTTAAGAGTGGAGCTCTTCCCACTAATATTTCTAAAATAATAAGACCCACGGGTTCTATTGGACCCCGTTTGTATGGTTTACCAAAAACCCACAAAACTGGGGTACCATTAAGACCAATATTATCGATAATAGGGTCTTCTCAACACAAGGTAGCCAAATGGCTTGCCACTATTTTGGAACCAGATCACACAGATCATCATTATGTTCACCTTAAAATATCACACAGATCATCATCATCATTATGTTCACCTTAAAATATCACACTGATCATCATCATCATTATGTTCACCTTAAAATATCACACAGATCATCATCATCATTATGTTCACCTTAAAATATCACACAGATCATCATCATCATTATGTTCACCTTAAAATATCACACAGATCATCATCATCATTATGTTCACCTTTAAATATCACACAGATCATCATCATCATTAGATTCACCTAAAAATATCACACAGATTATCATCATCATTATGTTCACCTTAAAATATCACACAGATCATAATCATCATCATTATGCTCACCTTAAAATATCACACAGATCATTATTATTATGTTCACCTTAAAATATCACACAGATCATCATCATTATGTTCACCTTAAAATATCACACAGATCATCATCATTATTATGTTCACCTTAAAATATCACACAGATCATCATCATCATCATTATGTTCACCTTAAAATATCACACAGATCATCATCATTATGTTCACCTTAAAATATCACACAGATCATCATCATTATGTTCACCTTAAAATATCACACAGATCATCATCATTATGTTCACCTTAAAATATCACACAGATCATCATCATTATGTTCACCTTAAAATATCACACAGATCATCATCATTATGTTCACCTTAAAATATCACACAGATCATCATCATTATGTTCACCTTAAAATATCACACAGATCATCATCATTATGTTCACCTTAAAATATCACACAGATCATCATCATTATGTTCACCTTAAAATATCACACAGATCATCATCATTATGTTCACCTTAAAATATCACACAGATCATCATCATTATGTTCACCTTAAAATATCAAACAGATCATCATCATCATTATGTTCACCGCAAAGTCAAGGTTTCTATACAGACCCGTTTTATTTATATGGCAGTGTCAAAAAAATAAAAATAAACAGAATTCATTGAGTGTTCTTTTTATATTATTATATAACTTGTTCTTCTATTGTTTTAGTGTTCTTGTTTTATTTTACTGTTCTTGAATTAAGTACAGCAAATCCAAGACATTTTTTCTGTTTCTTATTCTTTCGATTGTTTATACAAACCTCCTCGATGTGTGATAGTCTGAATTACATTAAATAAACTGAATCGATTATTGTGGCCGATTATTTTTCTATTATTGCGTTACCTGTTCGTCTATTGTGCTAGTTTTGATTATTCTGATTATTTGAACTACTGTTCTCGTTGTTGGTGTTATTCTTACAACGTTTCGCCTGATGTAACCTCCGAATTTATCTCGGTTCATCTTGTCGCACTGTAGCATCTTTGTGTGCGGAACCCTTTATTTAATTCACGGGGTAGCTTTCTCTCGTTCTGTCAGCCATGACCGGGTAGAATCATCAGTTTTAAGCGACGGCTTTCCAGAGGTTAAAGGTTCAATCCTCAGTGTGGGCGATACTTAGGAATACAATTACAAATTACTTCAGACTTCTATCTGGTCATGGATGACGGAATCAGAGCAAGCTATCCCTGTGGATTAACTAAAGAGTTCCATACAGATTCTTGAGCCCGACAGAAAGATTCAAGAGTTCGACAAGATGCAACTGAAGAAGTAGGAGGTTACTTCGGCCGAAACGTTGTGAGAATAACATTCAACATAAGAACAGTAGTTTAAAGAATAAAAATAATAAAAATTATTAATCCTTATCTAAAAATTCCGAAACATATTGTTCTAGTGTTCCTATTTGTTTTTAAAGTTAACACACTTTCATTTATGGCATGTGTTTTGTATTGCTTCATTATTTGTTTATCTATTCTTGTTACATATTTATGGGGTAAGAAAGCGTTCAGGTCACCATTGTAGGTAAAATGTGTTATCAAAATCATATTAACGTCGCTTACGTATTCACAGATTTTCAAACGTAAACTGAATATCAGTTCCCTTTTTCAAATAAAGATGCAACGTGTTCCCGCGTGTAGACATATTCCATTCTTTATAAGAATGTTACAAAGTCACAGAAAAAAGGTTAAGAAATATTAAGGTCTTCGAGGAGATGTACGTATTACAAACACTAAAACGGTGTCAGGAAATATGAAAGTAAGACACAGAAACAATTGTTATTCCGTCCTGCCCTGCGTTTTGGTGCTGAAGAAATTACTGATCATTTTACGTTAATTTTATGTAGTAAAATAAATTCCATTCATAATATATAGTTTTACCCTTTCTTTGTCTAAATGCAGGCATTTCTATGATGTTTTCCTTAACTGTAAATAGGATTTCTACAGACAATAAATATAGTAAATCACCGTTTTGTTTTTGTGTATAGAAACAGATAAAATGTTTTACAAAACAGATAAAATGTTTTACAAAACATTTTATCTGTTTCTATACACAAAAACAAAACGGTGATTTACTATATTTATTGTCTGTAGAAATCCTATTTACAGTTAAACAAAACATCGTAGACATGCCTGCATTTAGACAAAGAAAGGGTTAAACTATAACATAGAAAAGAAAGTTAATGAAAAAGAAATAGGTACAACATCACATGTTTTTTTTTAATGAAGACTTGTTTAGAAGTAAATGTATCGTATATGTATTAGTTGTAGTAAAATTATCAAAACCAAACAATCAATTACCGGTAATAACGTCATCATTATCAACATCGTCGTATCGGAGCTAGCCGACTAAC
>OY744533.1:27010642-27030642 GCA_963556195.1 Sepiola atlantica | reverse complement strand
CATGTGGAACAATAGTTAGCGTTTGTCGGAAGTCACCTAATAATAAAAGTGTTATGCCACCCATAACAACATTACGTCTCTTGAGATCACGCAATGTTTTATCTAGAGCCTCGAACGTTTGTTTATGTGCCATTGTACAGTCATCCCATACGATCAAGGAACAGTTCTGTAAGACTTTGGCTGAATCTGACCCTCTTTCTATTTGACAAATTGGATCAGCATCTTTTGTTAAATAATGGCAACTTAAATGTGGAGTGAGCTGTCGTACCACCAGGAGTACCTCCGGGTGCATCAAGGAATATAAGGCCACCTTGCTGATCTTCTTCAGTATTAACTACAGTACGAAAAATATTAATTTGCTCATTATTTAGTTGTGCGATACCATCTCGGTCAATTGATGCTTGCTCATGAGGTTGATAACTAATTTCACGCGTCCATGCAGTAATGACCGGGTGTGTATTAGATCGATTAGGTGAGGTAAGGCCCAATTTTGTCAGTGGTTTACCATTCATCTTATAAGTCATATCTTCGATATTAACTAAAGCCATATTGAAGATGTCGTCTAAAAATGTTATATCAACTTCAGGCTGTTGATTGTGTTTCCTAAGAGGGAAATCTTCACTAAAAGCTTCTTTGTGTGCATCCAAAAGTCGTTTTGGATGAGACACTGCACATGATGTCAAGATGATAGCAAACAAATGTCTTAAATTGTCTGCAGATTCAGATCTAGATGCTTCCTGTAATGTAGCATCCCAGTGGTTATCACCCTCAAGTAGTCCATGTGCACTACATGCATCCCTGAATGTAGTCATAACTTGACCATTGATCGTTTTTAGGTCATTAAAGCTATGTGAACCTCGAACATTGTGTAGAAGCAGTCTCAAACAGAAGCAGTCAAATTGATTTGGATGCACGGTGTATACCCTGCCACAAAACTTCTGTTCTTTTAACGCACGGATAGCCTGGAACTGGCTTACCCTGTAAAAGTCGCTTGAAGACTTTAGTTTTAGTGTCCCAGGTATAATAAAGTGGAACTTCTCAGTACAAAAGTGTACGTGCCAAAAAATCTGTTTGACACAATTTGAAGAGAGTTGTTAGAGTGGTTGAAGGTGGATTTGGAACTCTATCTGCTGCAGTACTTTCAGTAAAGTATATACGCTGTCCATTTTCTAGATGAACTGATAGGTGAATAACTAGGGGATGATGTATATGTATGTGAAAGTTAAGTATTCTCCTAATGGCTTCATTGGTTGATATGTAACGTCCCGTATCGTATCTCTTAACTTCATCATGAGCATTACTTTCAATTGTGAAGATAGCTTGATCACTACCCTTATTTTCATATTTACAAATGTATTTTCGTGATTTCATGCTGTTGCAATATTCAACATTGATATGTGCATCAACAATCTTACAAAGCAGTTTATTATGTGGTACAACCCATCGGTTATCTACAGGAACTGTTATGTTGCCAGGTAGGGTAACTGTCGTCTGAAAACCTCCAGCTAAAGGAGATAGTCGTCGATATTGTGGGTAGCCATTTGTATGCGATTGAGTTTCACTCAAGAAGTGTCTTGAATATCTCTTACTGCAGTGTCCATCTTTGAGACAGAGTGAACATCTGTTTATGTATCCACATGGTCCATGAATCATATGGTGCCTAATGAAATCATGTAAAACTGGATCTGCCACTGCATCTGGAATTTCCGCAGTGATAACTGAATCTA
This sequence comes from Sepiola atlantica, assembly GCA_963556195.1. Classification (NCBI taxonomy): domain Eukaryota; kingdom Metazoa; phylum Mollusca; class Cephalopoda; order Sepiida; family Sepiolidae; genus Sepiola; species Sepiola atlantica. The sequence goes on along the minus strand of OY744533.1, from coordinate 27,028,915 downwards.
TGTCAGAGGATATCAATTTTTATCCTCTTTTCTGCCACTCAACAGTGTACATGTATGCTATGACATATAAGGGCAGCAGTTTTTGTCGCCGCCACTTACTGCCACCAAGCACAATCAAGGATTTGGTTAACCCGACTCAAATTAAACAATAGCAAGCAATTAAAAGTAAAGAGGATTGTCTGCATGTAATGTTATAAGAAAACATTTTTTTTTACTTATTGGTATCCCCCCCCCCCTTACACATGATAGACCGTACATTTGCTCTCCAGAAGGTGAATCGTAACATAAATCGGACAGCACTTTTCCCGGTCGCCATCGGCATTTGGCTCACGTGACTCAATCGCAGTCATGAAAAAAAATAAGAGAATAGTCTTCATTATTAAAAATAAGTATATAATTGTAATTTTAGTGCCCCCCCCACCCCATCCGAATACAATTTGTAATGCTCTGCAGCCTACATTAATTATATTTGTGTGTTTGAGTGGTGCTCATTTTCCATTTTTCTTTTCAGCCAAAGAAAATGGAATTTATATGCAAAGGTAATTGGGGTGGGATTTTAATGGGGCTATGTAGGCCTCTTTAATTTTCCAAGGGCCCTTATCACAGACGGAGCCGGTGTTTCTAAAAAAATAAAAATAAAAATTCTGGTGAAATCAAAGTAAATTGCTTTCAGTATATATCGAACAGGCTTCGTTTAACTATATTAATTTTCATATTAATATTATATTCCACATCGGTGGGTTAGTGGTTACGACGTTACAGTTTTTGGCGTTCGATCGATTTCTAGTAAAACGAAATTTTGTTTTAATGTTAAACATTTGTCAACACGGTAGCACGGGGGATTTAAAATTCTATCAGAATAGTCAATAGTGATCGTTTAAAACGAAAATTTATAATGTAAACTGAAAAATGCAATCTGGCATTTCAAGTTGACTCGTTGGAATGAAGTTGTTTTAACTTTATGTAAATAAAGAAAAACGTAAATGTTTTTATTAATTGTTAGAGTTGAATTTTTTTTTAAATTATTATATGAAATATCAGAATTATTCTAATTTTTTTTACAATGAAAGTGAATAACTGGGAACTGGTTGTGTTCGTATCATAGCATGTTTTCGATTGTGAAGGTGGTCGGATTAATGTAATTCGTTATTCGATTACTGTGAATTGTTACGAAAGGAGAGTAAGGGAATGATATTCGCCTAATCTGTAAGCGCGGTGGTTTGTTATCTTTCTTAAAAAATGTATCTAATTTGTTTGTTTGTTTTGTTACTTGTCTCAGAGTATTTAACGGTGAGGGAATTCTTCCCAAAGAAGTTAATCGATTTCGACAATGTTTTTTTTTTATTTAGTAACTTATCAAAACAATGTAAATGTTTTTTTTGTTATTGTATGAAGTAAAACTTTCGCAAAGTAGGCAACAGTGATTTTTCAAACGAAAATGTATAATTTTCATGAATAGTCATTGATTTATATATTGTATGATTGAAAAGTTTCTGAAAATAGTCAACAGTGATTTTTTTTATTGTATGAATTAAAATTCTATCAGAAGCGTCAATAGTGATCGTTTAAAACGAAAATTTATAATTTAAAATTAAACATTCAGTCTGCCACTCGGTGGAATGAATGGAAGTCTTCCAAGTGATGTTTGAAATACAGAAGTATCCATATTTATTACAATAAAATTCAAGGATCTGTTCTTTTGAATTTTTTTTCTTCTCATAGTCGGTAACTGAAATCCCATGTGTAAAAAGTATTTGCTTATTTTATTAACGAATTGAAAAAAAAACAGTTCGGTTCAAATAGTGTAGAAGTCACATGTTTGTTTTTAAAGTTAGTGATAGGTATAATTATTGGTATATATTGATTCTTGAGTTGTATATTTCGTAACATAACGAAAACTTTAATTTTTTTATCTCATATTTTAGAGTTGAATTTTTTTAATTTTTGTATTATGTAATCAGTGTTCGGTACGTGAAATGAGGGAAAAAGTGAAAAATACGTGTAAACTGAGGCTCCCCCCCCCCGGCAGAAACATAAAAGTTATTTGGAATATTGTTTAGTATGTAATATAATATGTTTGATATGTATTCTTTGTGCAAAATAAATTGAACTGTAGTTATATATGTAAGTGGCTGTAGTTCGTAATGTGCCACCACCAGTATTTCTCAACTTGTTACTAACGTAAACTGATCTGATTGAGGCTTGCGAAGAGTAAAGTAATGGAAAAGTAAGTATTACATATTAAATCGAATAAGAAATGTTGTACTTTCTGTCAGAAGTGTACTAATGCATTTATTAGTACAATGAAGGTGAATAAAGCGTCGTGTTTGCGATTGTCATTGTGTTCAGTTTAATGTAATCTGTTATTCGCTAACATGAAAATGCTACGTAGGAAGAATAATGGAATGTCAATCGCTTAATCTGTAACCGGTTTTTTGTTTCTGAACATATTACGTTAGTATTGTAGCAGCAATGTTAAGAAGTGAATAAGATGAATGTATAACGGAAATAGCAGAACAGGAACGGTGTATTATCTGAAGAAAAGTTAGATCGGTAAGGGGAATCGGTATAATTGTTTAAGGGTAGTGAATCTGGCAGGCGTTTCGTGATCTGTAGTTGCTGGGTGAGGCTTAGAGTAGAAGCATTAATCTTATTTGGCGGAAGTGACGTAGTCAGATGTATTGAAGGGAGCGTCTGTTATATTTTCTGTGCAACGTATGCTACTGTGTGGTGAGGTGAAGGCATAGTTAACGTAAATAATAAGGTGTAAATTGTGTGAAAGTATCCGTTGTGTAGTTGTTCCCGGTGTAGACTGGTAGCGTGGGAAGAGTAAAATGTTAGAGAGAAATGTTCTTGCTACTACCTTTATGGTGTCTGGTTTGGGGAGGGTGACTGATTGAGGAACTAAAGTAATAATTTGCCCTAGATGGATGTAAGAGTGTAGAGTTTGCTAAGAACACACTCGAGGTGAATAAGCTTGATATTGTAGCGATTGTAGTAACCTATTGAGTTCGAGTTTATTTTCCTATTCGACGTGAAGGTACAGGGAAAAAAACGTCTCTACTTTATATATAAGATGACCGATAAGTCAAGCTATGGTAGATAACTCAGCTTTTCGGCATTCAGTGCATCTTTTCTTTGATTATTTTCTTTCACGTAAACGATTTACTATGTAAGAACATTAGTTACTTTTGATGTCACGGTGTCTTTAAAAGTAATTTATCATACGCACACTTTTGTATATCTTGACTCCAATAAAACTGATGGCATCCTCTTTCAATTGAAAGCGTGACATTGACCTTCTACGTCGTAGAAGATGATGTATTGCCACTTTGCTTCAATTGTTGATCTTTTTCTGTAAGCCGAGCGAGATTAACCCATCACACATCCACCGTAATTAATCAAATAAGAAAAGGGTCCACATCTTTTCTAATTTTACCGATTTTCGTGTTTTTCTCGGTTCCGGATGTTAAATAGAAATGATTTATAATTTGGTTTTGTTCCTTATTCTCTTCTTCCATTATCCTAGTATTCTTCTGATTTTCTCAAAATTGGTTCGTTAGCTTTTGATGGAATTTTTCAAAACAACTTTCCTAAAGTACTGTGTTCCTTAAACTAAACTCTCAAGTAATCAAATGTTATGCATTCTATCCATCGATTCGAATTCTTTGATAGTATCATCAACTGACAGTCTATCCATCTCATTGCTCCTTATCATCGAGCGTTGTTTGGCGTTTATAAGTTGTGCCTCATTGCTATAAAAAATGACCATGAACGCAAAAATGTGACAGTCGGATATTTCTAGAAAATTTCTAGTTTTTTCCATACCCTAGGGAAGTAAAATTATTCCAAATAGGTAAAATTGGTAATTACAAGAAATATTTATTGGAATTTTTCATTTTTATTTTTTTCTCAAAATCAGCCAAAAAATAAGATTAAGTTTATTCACATAAAACAAGTACTGATGACCCCAAGAAATTTATGGATTTCATCTTAGAATAATTTTATGATGATAAAACTTGCCAGTAGCATATACCTCTATAAAGCTACTATTCACCTTGCATGGAGTACTGCGTAATATCTGGGCTAGTGCACCAACAACCAGCCTTTCTCTCTTGTAAGTATTCAAGAAAGAGTTTCTAATTTAATAAGTCGCACACTGTCTCACAAGCTCCAGTCCGTCTCACATCAACGCATTGTTTCATCCCTGTGTTTGGTTTCCAAGTACTTCCACGAGATGTGCTTCAATAAACGTTCTGCACGTTGTACCCCTCAACGTAAATACCCCAAACCATTATACTAGCATCAGCATCCTACTCAATCACTGTAGAGGTTTATCAATTACAGGATTATTTTTTACTGTAATAGCTTTTTTCCTCGGACAACTCGCCTTTAAAATCATTTCCTTATTTCCTCGACCTTACAAACAAGCCTGAACTTAAATATAATGTGAACAAACTTTTAAGTCAATCGAAAATTGACGAACTGTGATATATATTTCAAGAGCTTCTCCTTGCTTAATTAAAAAAAGTAATAAGTGCCTTACTTCGTTATTTTCTTTGTGGAATATGTAGAAGTAAAGAGTCATATTATTTTGCTATCTAATTTACATACTTGTTAACGGTGTGTACAGAACACACTGTAAATTAGTTCGAAAGAGAAAATCACCTATTCTCTAAATGATCATAGAGACATAAAAAACAATTAGAGAGTGATTGTATCAACACCGAGTGAGTGAAATACATACCTAAGTGATAGTTTCGTGATTTGTTCAGTTAATTAAAATGTACAACTAATTAGAAGAATTAAAAATACTTTTTTAAACCATAATTCTATCCCAGAACTAAGAAATGTTTCAGAATATATTTTTATCATTAAAGTATATAGTAATAGTATTAATTAATATTATTAATAATATATTAGTAGAATGCCCGTCTCAAGACGGGTATAAGCAATAGATGTAACATTAGTTTTAGATTTTAATGGGTGTTTTTTCTTTAGGGGTATAGTACGGTTTTGGTGGCACCACCCTAACTAGTTAAGCTTACAAAACATAAATAATGTGCCAACGTTACTCACCCTGTTGCCTCTTATTCATATTCTTTAATTCATATCCTATAATAAATATTAATGAGTTCAATAGTTTACGATTTTACTGAGCAGATACATATTATCGAGGCCCACACGTGCGCACCGATCCTATTATTTAATGTATATTGTATTGGCATCCGTCAGTCGCAACGACTATGGATAAGCGCCGTATTGGGATGTTGTTTGTGTGCATCTTTTTGTGTTACTGTAGAGACCAATTCTTGAGTTGCATGGTCTACTTCAGCCTTGACATACGAAAGCTGTTGTGTAATGTGTCACCTTGCCTTGTTGATCTGCCTGTAGGCTCGCTCTTCTCCTAGCTCTCTTCGCAGCGTTTTCATCGTGGAGGGTTTTCTCCCTGATGACCATTCTCTGGCGTATCTGTTTCCTCCAGGCAGGTTTGTCAGCTGCAGAGGCTTCTCATGTATTAATGTCAATTGAGCAAGCTTTCATATCTTGCTTGCAGACATCCTTGAAGCAGAGATAGGGACGACCCCTTTTTATTAAATGTATTACTTAATATAACTCAAAATTTAATGTAGAGCAATTATTTTCTCTATTAATTCTGTGTGTCTATTTTTTTTAATTAAGGGGTGGGAAGTCGCACCACCAAATGGTAAACAGGAATCTGTGGGGAATTTAAAAACCAAAACGTTTATTTAATCCACAGGGGTAGATTGCTCTCGTTCCGTCAGCCATGACCGGATCGAAGTCTTAATTAATTCGTAATTGTATTCTTCGTATCGCCCGCACGAGAGATTCAGCTTTCAACCTCCAGAAGATCATAAGTTAGAACTGATTATACTTAACAAGTATATCCGTTACGCTACAGGTCGGAAGTTACATCGGCCGAAACGTTGTGAGAATAACATCCAAGATGAGAACAGTTGTCCGATAATCCCAACAATATAAATCAGTAGCATTTGTATAAAACTGCATTTTAAATTATTATACTAATCGAATGTTTAGATATTGCCCCCCTCCGACCAATAATAATACACTTTAATTCACGTATTTAGGATCCGTAAAATTGTTTATTATGCATAGGTTATTTATTAAAATATTATCTTGTTCGATTAAGAGTAGACAATGATGCTTAATGCAGATGTGGGGAAAGGGGAAGTCTCAGGCATATTCTCTCTAGCTGTAATTTAGCGTTGAGGAATAACCAAGTCCCTTAAGTAATAAAAAAGTTACTACATCAGAAAGTAGAGAGGTTTAATGAAAGATAACTGCCCAAAACAGACGATCAAAGAGGTCAACTTTTAATAGAGCTAGAACAACATGCATGTCGAAAAGTCATTCAAAGTTAAAGTTTACCGACGAAGATGGCAAGAAAAAAAGATTTTGGCGGTAGACTTCCAGAATACCTAAATCTTCACACATGTCCTTACACAGCAAAGAAAAGACATTGTACTTTGGAGTGAGAAAAAGAAGGTTATAATTCGTTCAAGCTGACTATACCCTGGGAGGATAATTTTGCAATTGCAGAAGATAGGAAGGAGCAAAGATATTGTGATCTACTGACCGAGTGCCAGGAAAAAAGATTGAATTGTGGGTGTTCGAAGATATGTTGAGCGAAAGCTAAGCAGCATAGTGCAACATCGTTTTGATTGTACAAATACAGAAGTAAATCACAAATACAGAAGTAAATAAGAAATACAGAAGTAATAAAAAATACAGAATGAAATCAGAAATAAAGAAGTAAATCACAAATAAAGAAGTAAATAACAATTAAAGAAGTAAATAACAAATATAGAAGTAAATAACAATTAAAGAAGTAAATAACAATTACAAAAGTAAATAACAATTAAAGAAGTAAATAACAGATGAAGAAGTAAATGACAAATAAAGAAGTAAAACTAGAAATAAAGAAGTAAATTAGAAATACAGAAGTAAATAACAATTAAAAAAGTAAATAAGAAATACAGAAGCAAATTACAATTAATGAAGTAAATAACAAATAAAGAAGTAAATAAAAAATAAAGAAGTAAATAACAAATAAAGAAGTAAATAACAAATAAAGAAGTAAATAACAAATAAAGAAGTAAATAACAAATGAAGAAGTAAATAATAAATAAAGAAGTAAATAACAATAAAAGAAGTAAATAAGAAATAAAGAAGTAAATAAAAATTAAAGAAGTAAATAAGAAATAAAGAAGCAAATAACAATTAAAGAAGAAAATAACAAATAAAGAAGTAAATAACAATTAAATAAGTAAATACCAATAAAAGAAGTAAATACCAAATAAAGAAGTAAATAACAAATAAAGAAGTAAATAACATATAAAGAAGTAAATAACAATTAAATAAGTAAATACCAATAAAAGAAGTAAATACCAAATAAAGAAGTAAATAACAAATAAAGAAGTAAATAACATATAAAGAAGTAAATAACAATTAAAGAAGTAAATAAGAAATAAAGAAGTAAATAACAATAAAAGAAGTAAATAAGAAATAAAGAAGTAAATAAAAATTAAATAAGTAAATAAGAAATAAAGAAGCAAATAACAATTAAAGAAGAAAATAACAAATAAAGAAGTAAATAACAATTAAATAAGTAAATACCAATAAAAGAAGTAAATAAGAAATAAAGAAGTAAACAACAAATAAAGAAGCAAATAAGAAATACAGAAGTAAATAACAAATAAAGAAGTATATAACAAATAATGAAGTAAATAAGAAATAAAGATGTAAATAACAATTAAAGAAGTAAATAAGAAATAAAGAAGTAAATAACAATTAAAGAAGTAAATAACAATTAAAAAAGTAAATAGGAAATAAAGAAGTAAATAACAATTAAAGAAGTAAATAACAAATAAAGAAGTAAATAACTTTCTGACGGGTGTACAATAAGCAGCAGAGAAAGCATCATGCTGGATCTGGTTGAAAAGGGACAATGAGTGTTGGACAAAAAAGTAATTTACACCAGTACCAATACGATCTTCTGGTGGAAGAGCCCCGCAACTACAGTAGAGGGGTAGAAACTGAAACTGTGAAGTGGTTTCCTCTTGATGATCGTGGTACTGGATCCGATTGCGGTGCTGTTACTGTGAACTGTAGGCGGTGCATACAAATCACTTGCATATCTTTGGATACCACTTTATTTTACTGTTACCACGTGGTATCTTTCAGTTAAGCGTAGTTTCATGTACCATTATTCACCCGCAAATTCTTCCTGAATTGTTCCTATTTACTTGACTCCCCACGAGCGCAAAGTAAGACATAGGGTCGGTTTTTAATGTGACGAAAAATCTAACTCCCCAAACAGTAGCTCTCTGGATGTGAACAAGAAATAAAAATAGCGTCAGTCAAAAAGGAATTTTCCTTCACTGATCGAATACAGAATAGACTAAGTGTATCATCAGAACAGATACTACACTTTGTTTCCAGCCAAAAGGCTAAATTGTTCGTTTTACAGAAAAATGTCTTACTGGAGACGAAATAATAAAAGCGCCCCCTTCCAGCCCCTTTTCCAATTTTATAATAAACCTCTGGTCTGTCCTAAAAGAATTTACTTGTACCGAGGTGGGAATCACTTTAACGCACATGCAGAGCTTCACGTAGGTAAAAAGTCTCTGGCGGAAATAACGCGAAAAAAGTTAAGAATTCAACACGCCTAATGGATGAGAATACCGCGGGGATAATTGAACAAAAAGTCCAGTATAAATCTGTATCTATCAATGTTTATATATATATATATATATATATATATATATATATATATATATATATATATATATGTATATATATATATATGTATATATATATATGTATATATATATATATATATATATATATGTATATATATATATGTATATATATATATATGTATATAAAGATAAATGAAAGAAGATAGATAAAGATGTACGAATGACAAATCTATTTCAACATTGTCAACGTTGCCTTCACGACACCCCTTTTTCCATATTTAAATCTCTTTTCATCGGACACCTTATCAACGGACATTCACCAGGTGGACAGACTCCATATTTTTTACACGCATACTCTTACTCTCCATTACTTTATATTTTTTACAAATTTTGAATTTTGGCTTTTCCACTGCCAACTTATCTATCTATGAAATTCCTCTGATGATAAGATTTTAATCGTTGAAAAGCCTTGGCTTAAGGAAAGAAAAAATAGACATGTTTTCACCGAGTACACCTTGCATTGGTAAATCGAAGTTAAAATAAACTTGTCAGTCGTACATCTTTATCTATCTTCTTTCATTTATCTTGTATAGTTCTCTATCTCGTATATTGAACTTTAACTATTTCACTATAAATTATATCCTCTAAAAGTATACTTTTAGTTTCATATCATATATATATATATATATATATATATATATATATATATATATATATATATATAGAGAAAGAGAGAGCTAGGTAAAATGCATGATAAGTCATGAAAATGAAATGCCGTGATAAGCAAAATGTGAATAAAAAGGACAAGCAGAAAAAAGATTTAAATACAGGAGAAAAACAAGAAACGAGAGATTTGACCGGTTTCGTTCGTATCAACGAACGTCTTCAGAAAAAGTGAAGATTTGAACATTTTTATTTCGAAGGCGGCACAAACATATGAAAAAGATAAAACGCACAGCGAGATGTGATTGGTCCATACGAGAATTTTTTAGTATGACAGATATTTTTGGCAAGTAGGCGATATTTTTTCTCTTTCTGTTTTTCGCACCTTGTATTGGGATTTGTCTGGCCATGTGAAAGGGAAAGATAAGTTAAGACACCAACATAGAGGCGTTAGCTATTGAGAGGAGGAAAGAGGAAGAAATGGAAAAAGACAGTTATTTTTAGCCAGGATAAACACTATAGTTGAAAGGTGTATATATATATATATATATATATCCATAAATATACATACACACTTGAACCAAATTCCCCATCATAGCAAACTAGAAAAGATGAACGTGTGAACCTTACAATATTTATTTAATAGTACTCAATAACAAGTAGAGCCTAATATGTACACACATACACACATACAAGCAAGTATGAAACTGTTTAAGTAAAAATACCTCCATAAGTGAATGCACTTCGTTACCCGACTAATGAGTATTTTGTATCATCAGGCTTAGATACAACGTGAAACAAAACCTTTAAATTCTATTTAATTATATCAACAGCTAGCCAAGACACGAGTACATTAACAGACGCACAACACACCTGCAAATATATATGTTAGTTCATTTAAAAATACTATGCAGGTATATATATATATATATATATATATATATATATATATATATATATATATATATATCGTACATGTATTGTATGTGTTTCTGTAAATGTAAATTCGTAGAAACTCAAGTGTTTATAAAAAGTGCTCAATAACAAGTACAGCTGTTTATAAGTATACATTTTTATTTATACAAACATTATTGGTTACATATGTGCATACGTGTTTCGGTTGCACTTTTCCCAGAAAGTCAACCTCATCAGACCAAGAATTTTCGAAAAATGGATGGATTTGAAGAATTTTCTCTCCTAAATAAATCTTTTTGGGGTTTAGTCATTTTCTATTTCTTATGAATCAGTATCGGATTACCTATTCCACTTGCTGCCCTTTTTTGCTAGTGGTTGTCCCTTTTATTACCTTTTATGGCGTCTCCATCACCTTTTCCTATCTTAATTTATTATTTTATACCAATAATGTTTGTATAAATACAAATTTATACTTATATATATGTATATGAAGTGAAATATTTTGAAAATCAACAATCGTGCAATTTAAATGAAAATTAATTAATTTTTTTTTTGCAAGCTTTCGTTCTAGAACAACTTTGTCAGGCGAGACTGTCTTATAGTTTTTTTTCTTCTTTTCTTCCTCCTCATTTTGATGGTATTAACACCGAGGGGTCGAATCACGATATGAACAGAAAGAGACGTCAAGTTCGAAAAGACGTTACGATAAGTGTAATCCTGGCGATGTTATGCGCAAATAAAAAAACGATAAGACAGTCTCGCTTGACAAAGTTGCTCTACAACGAAAGCTTTCAAAAACAAAATTAAATAAATACATTTTTCATTTAAATTGCACGATTGTTGATTTTCAAAATATTTCACTTAAATACATAGACATGCGTGCTTCAAAGATGTTGTCAATTTCCTTACATATATATATATAACATATACATAAGATATAATATATAAATAGAGTGTAAATTAAAACAAATACATTTATAACATTATCTATATCAGTTTTATTTTCATTTAGATCTATGTAGAGTACGTTTTTATTAATTATAAAAGAATATATATAATTAATAAAAACGTACTCCCCATTGACCCAAAATAAAAAAATTATTATGATTATCTAAAATTCAAAACCTCAAACCTCATCATTACTAAACATTTATGTGGGAATTTAAATCCCATTTAGCAGACTTTGTATCTGACAACTAAGAAAAAAGCATATACATATAGGCTCCCACCACAACCTTGACGAGGAGGTTAACTATGGAGTTATCTCACACCAGCGCTATTGCCAAATACCTAACAACCCAACATTCTTGTCTCCGCTTTCAATTCCGAAAACTGTTTTGTCGATAACACCTCCCTGTTATCACACACAACAAACAGAGAATAGAACTACAGATATTAGAAGCCTACACATAAAAATAAATAAGCCAACCATCAACAAAATAAATGTTAATAATAGTGACAGCATACTACAATGCCTATAATACTAACATAAGTACCTAATTAATAATGTAACTAACACGTGATTTTCGAAAAAATACCTATAAATATCTAAGCATCATGTTCTTTACTTGATAACCACACGTGAGTATGGATCCGAAAGTACTAGGGATACAAGTGGATATGGCAGATACATCGGCCAGTTCCTGCTTTTATCAAGAAAATACATAACGAAATAAGAAAAGATCAAGGAAAAAATATTAAGTCGGTCGTATTTAAGGAAAAATGTTTAAAAGAAAAAATGCTGCCTAGATACACACACACGGACGCGCGTATATATATATATATATATATATGTAAAGGAGTAAGGCTACCAACATTTGTAGAATCTTTTTTTCAACATTTATTTATTATTTTGTTGTTTTACCATTTTATAATGTTATATAACGCGTTTCAAGCGGTGTTCCGCTTTCATCAGATATGGATTTTCATATCTGATGAAAGCGGAACACCGCTTGAAACGCGTTATATAACATTATAAAATGGTAAAACAACAAAATAATAAATAAATGTTGAAAAAAAGATTCTACAAATGTTGGTAGCCTTACTCCTTTACATATATACTTTTCTCTCGTTGGAACTGCACTAATACTGCACTACCCTCTTTTCTCTCTCTCTCTCTCTCTCTCTCTCTCTCTCTCTCTCTCTATATATATATATATATATATATATATATATATATATATATATTATACAGGCAATTTCATTAAAAACTAAGAGTTTTTCTTTTCTGTCATATATTTTTTTAAAGTGTCTCAACTCTTCCAGCAATCTTCCGAGTATCGGAAAGTAATTGGCGAAGTGGCGAACCAAAGTTGCTTCATAGTCTATCTCGAGCGCTTTCGATGTTCCTGATACTCAACATGATGTGTTTTCTTTTAACTTATTCAGAGTATACAATTTTTTATTAATATTTTATTTATTGATTTTGTCTTGTTTTCCTTTCAGGAACAAGATGCAATTTAATGCAGTCGTTATTTATTTATTTATTTATTTATTTATTTATTTATTTAAATACTTCATGCGTTCTACCGGATGTCATTCAATTTTTTTTATTAATGTTTATTATGTGTCTTTTTAAAATTAAATATATGTAAAGTTTTAATTTTTTTCTATTTTGCTTTTCTAGAAATTTTACCGCAGATAGGATGCAAAGGTAAACATTATTTGATCACCTGGGGATATGGAATCTTACCCAACGTTTGGATACTTTTTTAAAATCTTGAAATTTTCAACCCAACCCTTTTTTGTCTATGTAAAAATAATGTTTAAATATATCTAATTTCATGATGTGTAAATTTTCGTATTTCATTGTGACATGTATATTCAAGTTGTTACATAAACGTAGAGCCGCCATCAAGTTTTAAAAAAATTATTTTTAAAAACTTTAAAATCCATACCTATGTTGCTATCCGGAGTCATCATGTGTGTGTGTTGTTATGCTTCCGACTGAGCCCATTTTAGTATCTCCATTTGTTGCTTTTTTATAATGAAACAAAAGCCGGGTGAGATGCTTTCTTAATATATCTATTCAATTATTTCAAACAATATAAGAATACAAGAACTTATTCAGCCAGAGTTTCTGAAATGACAAAGAAGAAATAGAGAGAAATAAGAGAGAATGTGTCATATTTAAGCCCATCGTTTAATTACTTAAAGTATTGTTAGACCATTTAAAACACATGTCTTTACGAAACTCCTAACTCTCTCGGAATTCACATCCGTATGATAACAGATGACGTGATGTCCTTCTGCTTTATCCGCTTCCGGTTCTCACGATTAAGAATTGATAAATTCCTAATCTCTTGTCTCAAACGTTTCCTGTTTACCAACATTACATCCATCTATCTCAGCAATATGTACAAGCAAATATATCTACTAGTAAACATAACTCCATCAATCTAATATATAAAGGGCAATTATCAGTGTGTATGTGTGTATGTGTGTATGTTCAGCTAACACTTTAAAACTACAAAACAAACACCCATAAAGTTTGTATTTTCTTGATCAGCGTTGCTCTGGTTTAATAATGTCTCAAATTTAGAAAAATATATTAATTCTTTGGCCTGAAACTGGCGCAAATTTCGTCAGAAGGAGGAGGGCTGTTTTCCAGCCATTTCATGTACTAAGTAAAAAGAAGTTACTCTGATTTTCTAAAGTGTTTTTCCCTTACGCCGACTTATTACTCCAGTAATCTGTACAAGTGTGTGTGTGTGTGTGTGTGTCCAGAGAGAAACACGTGTCCATGTATATCTTTTGTACACGCAAACATTAATTTATAAATTAATTAAATAAATCTGTATACGAAAATTAATTTCTAAAGTAATTAAAAAATCTATGTATACAAATATTTATCACTCGTTCGATTTGAGGCGAATTAAAAATGCGGTTCTCTGCATATTTTTAAAAGCAATAAACCACTCAGATAGCGATAAATAATAAAAACGCACCGGTAAACACCGGCCCACTATCGCCACAAAGACAATAACAAAATCAGCAATAAAAAGTCGAGCACAAAACGTGGCAGGTCATTCAAGTTCAGGGGTAATGCGCTAAACTACGAATATTTACATCGTGAGTTCGATCTCTCCTCATGTTAGTCAGTCTAATGACGGCTAATAGCTAGAAACATGTATCTATGTCTACCTTTTGTGCACGCAAACATTAATTAATAAATTAATTAAATAAATTTGTATACAAAAATTAATTGAGAAATTAATTAAAACTCTATATCTGTCTCCCTCTCTCTTTATACATATATATAAAAAAGAAGGGGAGATATGTGTGTTTACATCTCATATCTTGTATAGATATCATATATACGAAATGTGTGTGTGTGTGTGTGCGGATATATGTCATGGTTCGTATTATATGTATACATACGAAATATGGCCTATTTAATATATGTATGTATGTGCATTTATTTTTAGCTACAGAATTATTACACGCAGAAGGCTCAATCACAATTGTAAAAAATATATTAGACTGCTGACCGATGAGAGCACGGATTTACATCATACTTAAAATGCTGATATCTATATCTAATTGATTGATCGCTGTATTTAAATGTGTATGTATGCATAGACAAATGGCAGCATAAAATAATCCAAAGGTATGAATTAAAAAGAAAACAGCAGAAGATCTCAGAGCTCTAAAGTTTCGCCCAACTTTTGTGTGGGCTTTTTCAAAAGCGGAAAAAGGCTAAAAACAACACAACAGTTGGACAAAACATTGGAGCTCTTACGTCTTCCGCTGTTTCCTTTTTAATTCATATGTATATATATATATATATATATATATATATAGGCATCCACATACAGACAGTTTCGCTGTTTCACAGCTCATCTGTGCGGCTAGTGTCTCAAGCCGGGATCGAAACGCAACCGTCGAGCTGACAGTCGGCGATGCTAACCCCTACGCCACCATGCGACACTAACTGAATGTAAGAAATATCTCAATGTAACGAAATGTAAACATTGCAATTGCCTGAGCTCGAATCAGTTTTTACCTAATGAGCATTGCCTTAAAGCTAATGGCCGTTGACGATACCCTTACAAAAATAAGCTCTACCCGGAGGGAGCTTTTATAGTCATCCACATACAGACTGTTTATATATATATATATATGAATTAAAAAGGAAACAGCGGATTCATTTAACTCTTTGCTACTGACTTACCTCTCGAACACTGGACCCTCGTCCAGCGCTCTTAGTAGCCACGGCTACTACTTTTCCTTGTCAACCCATCATGTCAATCCAATATTTCGATGTACTTGCATGACATTTTTCTTAAAATTATCATCCTGAGGAAGTCTTACAATAAAGACGAAACGTTGATGAATATATAAAAAATATCTCTTGGTTTTTCCGTTTTTATTTCCCATATATATATATATATATATATATATATATATATATATATATATATATATATATATATATATAATGTGTTTCAGACAAATGTTACATCCGTGTCTGTGTACTATTAATGGGTTTGAGATGTGGAGACAATGGATGATGAGAAACATCTAGACATTAGAAGAGAGGGGCCTGCATCGTGATGATTCACACCGGATTAAAAACTTTGGAAATCTTATATGCAGCCAAGCAATTCGTTTAGGTTCGTGAGTGGCTTGCAGAAAAACTCATAGTAACATTTCTTACTACGTCCGCACAATGAAATTCGTGAAATAACTGAAAAATTAAGGTTGGAAAATTGTATACGCTAGGCAATGCCGACTTTTGCGAGGAAGATAAGTTTTGGGGTGGCGATTTTGAAATAAGTAGTGAACTAAAATCTTCGCTCGTCTTCACACAGAAGTCACAGAGCCAACGACCAAGAGAACTGACTTACGAAAGACAAGAAACTCCTCAACAAGGTTAAACACCCAGTTGAGCCTGGTATGCTATGGTTATTCTTAAGACCAGTTGCACAACTCGCAGAAGAAGAGCACACCAGCGCGTCATGAGAACCACTTTCTTTTAAACTGTGGTGGTCTTTATGTGTTTTTCTAGCGAAGGCCCCAGCATACAACCCCACACCTTTAAAAAGAGACTCCGACTCAATTTAGATGGATATATTGAGTTGCTGTCCTCTGTTGTCAAGCGCTTGGTTAAGAGGATGCCTGCAGAAAGGTCATGCGCGTTGTAGCAGAACTCAGATATGTGTCAGACCTCCGAATTGTCTGTCTACGAACTTCCACAACTTCACCAATCCCAACATATGCTCACACCTCCTCTAATTGCAACCACCTGTGACTATTATCTGCAGGGCCCAGTTCAGAAAACACCAAACATACCGTCTGCGACAACAATATTGCCAGGATCACACTGGTGTCCATGCGTCTCTCGAAAATCACCGTGAAGTTCGCGGTCTCGAGATTCAGGTCGCGCCTGCGGGGGTGTAATAGAGGCAATAACGGCTTCTGCTAGGAAGCGGTATTCGAAAAAGATAAACTTTAAACTTTGATGAATAGACATCATTAAATTATAACGATGATATGATATTTTTCTCTTGTTGAACGTGTCTCAAACCTCTGTATATGTATAATATATATATATATATATATATATATATATATATATATATATATATATACATATATATATATATATATATATATACATATATATATATACATATATATATATACATATATATATATACGTGTATATATATATATATATATATATACATATATATGTATATATATTTATGTATATATATATATACATATATATGTATATATATATATGTATATATATATATATACATATATATGTATATATATATATATGTATATATATATATACATATATATATATGTATATATGTATATATATATATATATATAACGCGGAATCTTCTGTGTAGCCTAATTGACATAAATATATTTTCGTTACTTACTACCGAGCTCTACTCACTAATTTAGAACTTTTAAAATAAATACTGAAAAACTATATGTAATATATTATATCTGCTTATACTATTATGTGAATACATGAAATAATGACATGAATATGTATACGTATATGTAGTTTTTTGTAATTTTTACATGTTTATGGATTCCGTTTATATGTACGTAAAAATGACACAATAAATATATATATGAAATAAAAAATAATAATTACACGTCCTATTAAATAGGTGACTGTAAAAATACTTAGAAAAAAGGTATGCTTCTATCGTCAGTAAACACAATAACAAAAACTACGTAACAGTATGGCGATAAAAAAATCCACAAATTTCGACGAGGTGTTTGTGGTCTAGTGGTAAAATCGCCAGACTGCAACCAGTAATATCGTAGGTTCGATCCTTGCCCAGGTTACCCAAGATGATGACGGCTAATAGAAAGAAAACACATATCCATATTCCTTTTATATGAACGTAAAACATACTTAATAAATATATAGATATGAACATATATAGAGATATGTATGTAAATATATATATAAATATGTACACTATATTCCTCTATTTGTTTCATTTTACTTCAGTTGAAGTTTTCAGTAATCAAGGGCCCCCTCCCTGAGGCTAACAATTGACCTCTATATATGAGAAACAGATCTATTCGAATATTACATTAAAGTTCTCGTTTAATTGTCAAACCTTCAGTTAGTAAAGAAGTTTAGAACAATTATCTTTCTTCTCTCAAATCGACCAGTTGACGAAATTGTAGCATATCTTTCTTGTTGTCTCTTAGTCCTACCGAATTCCAGGAGTAGAATTAATCTAGTCTGGTGGAATATCCAGCTAAGTGATGTTACTCGAGATAACATTACTTGGAAAAAGCCGTCCAATTCTTGTATGAGCCAGTGCTTAGCAGTTTCGAGAGGATCTTATTTAGGCTTTCAATACTATGTTATTTTGAATATTTGGTCAGGGTTTACGTGTAAGTTAAAGTATCCTCATGTCCGGTTATCCTGACAAACCCGTGTAAAGAGAGACGGAAGAAA
>OY744533.1:27003142-27005642 GCA_963556195.1 Sepiola atlantica | reverse complement strand
ATTGATTTGAATATTTTTCAAGAAGCTAACTGGGATGAAATGACAAGGGAGCAACAGTTGGATGTTCATACATTTAACAGAAATGTAACTGATGATGATGGTAATCAGTCTTGAGAAGTGTAATAATTTAATATCTAGAAGAAATGATGTTGAAATAAGCAGCAATTTTCAGGGGATTTGATGACAGGTTTTCTACTGTATTCTAATAATATGGCGACAAATGTTCTTTGCGATTATGTAGTAACTGATTTACTTGTAAAACATTCTTCTTTTTTCATTCCATACATCAAAGACAATTAGCTGTGCAAATACCATTGCATGTTTTGGCAGATGCATATGTTCTTTTTATGTTGATTCTTGCGATGAGGGTCACATAATTGAACAATTAGAAATAATGTTCTGCTTGTGCTCTTCAAATTCTCTGTTAAATAATTTTTGTGCTAAGAAAAATAATACCATGACTAAGAACAAATTAATTAGAAAAAGAAAAGTTCAAACATTCAACTAAATTATCCAACATATTTTTTTATAAGTTTGATTAAAAAAATATTTCTGCATTTTTAGCTTAACTTTTTGTTTGTATTCAAATGAATTGTTTGAATTTAATTTGTTTTATTTTTTGTAAATTGATCGTTTGTTTTCATTTTAAAACAAATGTATGGTGTGTTTTTATTTAAACTCATTTATTGTTTGTTTACATTTTTTAAATTATTCATCAATTTTTTATTTATTTGTTTATTTAATTTGTGTTTGTTTGTTCCCTAAATTCATGATTCAAGTTTTTAGTATTTAATTGTATTCTGCTTTAAAACATACTTAAATTTACATAAATTGTATCCAACAATATTATCTACGCAACAACGTTGTTGTTATGCGCGTTTTTGGTGAATTAATGACTTTAAACGACGTCGAATATTTACATTATTAATTTATTAAATAAAATTACCAGTCACCGGCCGGATATTGCGTCATACGTCTCTGGTAATTTTTGCATTTCATTCCTTTACCCAGGTGTCCATAGAGAATAGCGTTCAACATGATCACATGCAATATCGCATCCTGATTCACAAGACGTCATAAGCTAACATATCATGAAGTAAATGATCTATGTCAAACCTTTCTGCTTTCCTCAGCTGAACTTATTTTATAAACACATACACATACACACACATCTCTCTATCTCTCTCTCTATCTCTCTATCTCTCTCTCTCTCTCTCTCTCTCTATATATATATATATATATATATATATATATATATGTAGTCTGAGAAGTGTTTCAACCATTAAAACTATATGAAAAAAAAACAAAAAAAACACCTTTGTCCCAAGTCCTTCGGTAGAAAATTACTTTTCTTGTGAGTCAATTGACTTTTTGCAGTCACTATATTAGTTTGCTTCTAAGAATTTACGCTAGTCTTAACATTATTTAAGGGATCATCAGCTGTTTACCATGAAAATATCGCTCCCTCTCTCTCTCTCTTTCTCTCTCTCTCTCTCTCTCTCTCTCTATATATATATATATATATATATATATATGTATATATATATGTATATATACATTAATTTTACTTCAGTCGAAGTTCTCAGAAATAAAGAGGTCCTTTTTCTAAAGCTGGTACTTGATATTTTTTTAGATACATAGATATTCGAGTGTTTAATTAAAGTGCCGCTTGGCGTCTTAAGCGTTGAGTTAATGAACACGTTAATAACATTATTTTTCCTCTCCCAAATTGACCAGTTAACTATGTTATAGTGTATCTTTCTTGTGGTCTCTTGGTCCTACCTGATTCCAGGGCAAGGATCCATCTCGTCTAATGGAGTATCCAGTAACGTGCTGTTACTTGAGGTAACATAACTAGAAAGTGCACCATTCTTGTACATAGACGTTTTGAGAGGATCGTATTTGGGCTTTAAATACTATGTTATTGTTAATATTTGGTCAGGGTTTACTTGTAAGGTGAATTATCCTCATGTCAGGTTGTCCTGACCAACCCTTGTACAGAGGGCCTGAAGACATTCGAGGATCGTTTCTAGTATGTAATTCAACCTTCATGTGTATGTGTGATTAAGGACGTCTTAATGATTACTAATCCCATAAGCACACAAACTGACGAACATTTTCCTGAAGAAGGGATAAGTGTGTGCAGTATAGAAAATAACTTCTCATTTACAATTTTCTTTTCCCATTTTTTCATATTTTAAGATTTCACGTTCTTCATCTCCTCACTTTCGTGGGTAATATATATTATATTTTATCATTCTCTATGTACACATACTCGCGCACACACAGAAAATAAATTTGAATTCTTATGGAAAACTAGCAGGGCTATCAGGCGTTGCTTGGGATCATAAAACACAAAATAGAAGAAAAATAGTGTGTGTAACATCTTTATATTTAAACTTCTATTTATCTCCCTCTCTCTATAGCCGTCTCTTTATCTTTCTCCCTTTCTCTTCCCTGGTCGCCCCATTTCACCCCCTCCCCCCGTTGCCACCTTCTT
>OY744533.1:26993142-26998142 GCA_963556195.1 Sepiola atlantica | reverse complement strand
GACTTTCCTGGTCGTCCTTAGTAGTACTTTTTTTTAATTATAAATGAGAAGGCTTCACTTATTGTTTTTATAGATATCTTAAAGGGGGATTGAAGGAAAAAAGAGGGTGCGTGTTTGACTTGATTATTTTCATATGTTTACTTTTGTATTGTTATATTATGTTATCTTATTCGTTTGTTTGTTTATTTTATTTCATCATTTATCCATTCATTTATTTACTTTATTCCTATTTTTATTATTATTGTTATTATTGTTATTATTATTATTATTATTATTATTATTATTATTATTATTATTATTATTATTATTATTATTATTGTTTACTTTTATTATTATTATTATTATTATTATTATTATTATTGTTTTTTACTTTATCTTTATTAAATTATGAAATACGTTTTGTATGTTAGTACTGGTGTTGAAAGCTATCTTGTTAACATTAGGCTGTTTGCTTATAATGAATATTGCTTCTAGTATTTTAAGTCGGTTTATGCAATTATTTTTGTGTATGATTTTGGTGTTAGATGTTAATATTGTCCGTATATCGGCTGACTGTAGTCTTTTGTTATTTGAAGTAATGTGACGTTGGATGGCGCTAGTATCGGATAAATGATAAGCTGGGCGTCGAGAGAGAAGGAGTTGTTGTAGTATGGCCAATATAGGTGCTATGTAATTGTTCTGCTTGGGTTGTAAAGAGACATTCCGTAAAAGGGCATGAGAACACACACATATATATATATATATATATATATATATAACATTAATTTGCCTGAGGGTTGCATTAGCGGTGTTATTTTTAATAGTTAGGTTATTTGTTTTAAATTTTGTGTAATAAATTATTAGTTCGGCCTTTTTATGCTACTCGTTAAGATCAAAGTGTAGTATCTGTTCCGATGGATACTGCACCCCATACTGGTGTTGTCTTGGCCTTCGCGTCTTGATTTACGCCGGTCAATGGGTCTGTTCTGTGCAGTTCTGGGAGGTCCACCTTCCCAGGCTTTGCCTCCCTACTTTGGGGAGGAGTAAGTTTATTGCTTACTGCCCGAGGCGCTCCTACCGGGGAATGCCGACGGGACTGCCCAGGCAATTTTTAAACCCCACTTTCCCGACCCGACCTTGGGTCACATCTTATTTGTGGGAGTAAGATAAAAACTGGCCTTGTGCCTAACTCTTGGAGAGGAGTAAATCAATACTCGTTAGATTTAGTGTATCGTTGTTTTATGTGAAGTGTTGCTTTTTCGTCGAGTTCGTAGTTAAAGTGCATCTGGTTTTTGTAGTAGTGGTTGATCGTGTCTTTTTGATTATAGGTTTTATTTTTGTTTTTATCGTGTACGGAGTTTATATACGATTTTATTTTTTGGTCGACTACTTTATTGGGGAAATTGTTGTTAGTTAATGTTTGTTTAATATTGGTTAATTATTTATAAAATACTTGTTTGGATGATGATATAGTGTGTGCGCGATGAACCAGATTTTTGATAAGTGCTATTTTATATTTTTGTGGCCATTCACTGTGATAGTTGAGGAGGCTTGAGTTATCATTTGTGGATTTTTCATATGTTTATGTCGTGTATTCAGTAGGGTTTTTGGAGTCGATTAATACATCGAGAAAGGGGATTTTATTGTTGATGTTGAATTTGGTTGTGAATGTAAGTACTGAGTGGGTTTCGGGTGTTAGCTGGAGTTTTTTCAAATATGTTCTTGTGATTCAGTGACGATGAAGATATCGTCTACATATCGAGTATATATATTAAGTTTAGATGTTGCGTCGGAGAAAACTGTTTTTTTTATATTTGTCATGTAATATTCGGCAAAGTTGGAACCTAGGGAGATCCCATCGAAACTCCGTCTATTTATATATATATATATATATATATATATATATATATATATATATATATATATATATATATATTACCGTTGGGGTCAGTGAAAAAGACTCGGGTGGTGCATGTAAGTAGGCGTTTTTCAAGGGTTTTTTGTTTTATTGCTGGAGAGTGTATGGTGTTGTGTTTGTAGATTTGGTTTAGAATTATTCTTATTGTATCTGTTAGTGGGATGTTGGTAAATAAGTTTTCTGTGTCTAAGGATGTGGTTATGAAGTTTAGGGGGAGTTTGATTTGAGTAGCTGTATGAATTCAGTTATGGATTCATGTTATATTTATAAGGTATATATGGTTGGATACTTTTATTGATTGTTTATGACATTTGATATACTGGTGTAGGTATTTGGGACGTTACGTGTCGTAAGGGGCATCCTTTTCATGTGCTTTTATTTTTCCGTGGATATAGCCAGGTTTATAGTCGCCTATTATTTTGCTATTTTAGCGTTGTTTGCACTGATTATTTGGTTAATTTGTTTTTTTAGTTGTTCGGTGGTTTTTTTTGTAGGTAGTTTTAATTTTGTTTTATTGCTAAGAATGTTGTTTACTTTAGTGTTGTAATTTGTTTTATTAAGGACTGCGTACATGTCGGATTTGTCTGTCATTCGTTTGGGGATGTCTTTGTTATTTTAGAGTTCTTTAGCTGTTTATTTTACTTTGTATGGCGTGGAGGAGTTCTTCGGCTGTTTCTTTCTTAAGTAGTTATGTAGTTGTTTTGAGTTTTTGGTTAAGGGTGTTTTATACCTTTCTTGGAGGATGATATTTGCCGTTTTATATACACCTTTGTCAAAAGTATAAGCATATTTTTCCCCTTTTCTGTTTTCGTTTATTCCTTCCTGATTGAGACATATTTATCGCAGTCAAGTTGAAATTCGTCTTGATGTTGTCGACGATTAATGTTGATATGCCGGTGTGTGTAGCCCGCGGTTACGTGAATAAGGTAGAATGAAAAGTCCACACTTAGAGCGTTGATGAAATGGCAATAATAAAGAGAATATTTTGAAAAACCTTGACAATGCATTATTTATGGGTTTTTTAAAAATAAATTATTTATCAAGAAGGATTGAACGAAAAAGGAAGAGAAAATATGCTTATACTTTTGACGAAGGTGTATAGACCGAAAGTACTCAAGTTTTTAAAATAAATAAATAATTTATTTAAAAAAAAAGAATAATGCGTTAGATTAGGTATCGATGAATAAATATTTTCAAAATTTCTATCTTTGCAGTATTTTAATCGATGTTTATGGAGCCTAATAGGGGCGCAATTTTCCATTTGAAAATTCAAATAGTTAGATTTGCATTGAATTTGATCCATCGTTATTAGACACCAATTAATCGAGATTCCCTGAAGTTCAATTTCTCTTCACCCATTTATCTGAAGCCATAAGAGATTTTCTAGAATCAAAATAAGGTAATCTCTTTTCATCAAACTGTAATATGGATTCTAGACACAAGGTTTAGTAGCATTATGTTTGTATTCTCTTCTTTATAAGGGAGCATTAAATTGCTAACAATCATTTCTGTTCTAGGAATTAATGTTAACCATCTTGAGACGCGTATTCTTCTAGTCTAGTTATTAGTGTTGGTGATTTATGGTATTCAGAGTGAAATTGAAACGTCAATTTCATATTCAAAATAGAAGAACATGACCTTTCTAATATACTGAGCATGTATGTGCATATGTCTTTGCTAAAATACATGTCATGAATTCACTTTTCGTTCTTATTCTTTTTTAATTCAATAATTGTGTTTCTTTATTTTCATTATATTATACCACATAGTTTTATTTACGGATGTCTTTTTTTATATCACGGATAGAAAATTAACATGTTGAGCGAAAATCAGTTCAACAAAGTATGCGGCATTTTTTTTTTTTTTTTGATTTGGTGACCGTGCTTTTGTGGAGCTGATGTATGCTTCTGTGAATTCGAGAAAATTCTCTCTCCAGAAGAGGTTAGTTTATTTTCGATCGCCAGAGACGACCTTACCGGGGAATACCGACGGTGCTGCTCAGTCATTTTTTTTCGGGCAGATTGCACTTTCTTTAGTTTTCTAGCTTTTCAATCCCTACTTAGCCTTCTGTCTAAACTCATAAGGAGGTAAATAAATTGTTTTCAGTCTGTCAGGTGAACTTACTTGTTAGGGTTGCGATCTGATTGTAACTTGAAAATACCTCCTCCCCAACACACAAGCACATCGCGGCGAAGCAAACATTCAGTGAGTATTCCTCCCGTCCCCATCTACATTAATTACATATCGAAATTAAATTCTACCATAAATCATTTCGATTTATTCATACACAAATTTTATTATTGTGTTAATTTGTAAATTTAAACAAATACCCCACCCAATAAACACCGCAGCCAAGTAAAACATC
The DNA here is from genome assembly GCA_963556195.1 of Sepiola atlantica. Lineage (NCBI taxonomy): Eukaryota > Metazoa > Mollusca > Cephalopoda > Sepiida > Sepiolidae > Sepiola > Sepiola atlantica. The sequence continues at coordinate 26,993,880 of OY744533.1, read as the reverse complement.
AATGAGTATCCGCCATTCCCTCCGAAATGTATTTTATTACGCAATTAAATTCTACCATAATGTATTTCTGTCCATCCATACACAGTCAGCCATTTTTTTTTTACACTCACATTCCGAAATTAAAATCTATAAAAATGCATTTCAATTCATTTGTACACAAATCTGCCATTTTATCTATTTAGTTAAAATGTAAATTAAAATGAAAGCCCCACCCAAACATGTAAACACCGGCCAAACAAACTAGTGGGTGAGTATCGCCCCCCCTCTCCCCCAAAATAAGTTTTCCTTGCGAAATTAAAATCTGCCATAATGTATTTAAGTGTATTTGTTTACAAGTCAGCAATTTTATTTTTTTATTAAATTGTAAATTGAATACAAACCCCGCTCCCAAAACACACACACCGGCCACGCAAAACTGTTTACTAATGTTTCTATATCGTATATATAGACTTAAAAGTATTTCCGGTTAATCTACTTCCGGGTGTTACGATTCTAATCTAAATGCATATATAACAAAGAGGTTTAATATTAAAAGATCCATCAACAACATCATTCAAAAAAGATATTAACGCAGTTAGAACATGTTTACCAGCTATCAGACTTCAGCTATGTAAAGAAAAAAATATCAACACGATTTCATTCAATAAATATGAAGATATTCGCCACGTAATAGATGGATCGACGAGATAAGAGTGTAGACTAGCATTCCGCTCCTGATAGATAAATAAAATTACTGAA
>OY744533.1:26970642-26985642 GCA_963556195.1 Sepiola atlantica | reverse complement strand
ACGTGGTTGTATTGTGTACAGTCACACGTATGTAAATTAGATGACAACGCTGAAAAAAGAGTTACGCTACCTTGAAATATTCAGAGACATTAAAATATATTGTTTACTTTTACAGTTAATTACAAATTACAAATAACTAGTACAAGTGAAACGGAACTTTTTCTATATTACTCAATTCCAGAGTGAGTTGTATTTTAGCATGCACTGGGTGTGATATAAGTGAATAAAAATAAGACTCAGGGTAACGAACATTAATTGACTCAGCTTTAGTATAATACTATTTGGTTGGCAACTAAGTATCCGCCCCTCTTTTTTTAATTTAAATTTTAAAAGTTTAATAGAAAAAAGCGCAATTAATTAATCAATGATGTAGTTTTCATAACTTCTTCTCCAACGTTCAAGAAGGTGTTCATTACCTTGTTGGAAGAAATCAACAAAAAGCCATAAAATATAAGCAAAGAAAAAGGCGCTGAAAATGTATATCTTTCTTACCTTGACATTTCATTTTAATGATCTGAAAATAAATAGAAATTTACTTAAATAAGCTGGAAAAAATACATTACAAAATAGAATGTAAAAATAAATAAAAACGTGAAAATGGAACTTAATTGCACAGATTGCTAATATATAATAATAAGCGGGAGATAACTCCCGTTTACTCTTTCAACACAGAAGTAGATAACTCCTTTACCTATACAAATAGATTTCAAAATTAAAAATAAATCGAGATTTAGTTGCAAACCCAATAGTTAATCCAACAATGTAAAAATAAATTAAAACGTGAAAATGGAACTTAATTGCACAGATTGCTATATATACTAATAAGGGGGAGATAACTCCCGTTTACTCTTCCAAAACAGGAGTAGATAACTCCTTTACCTATACAAATAGATTTCAAAATAAAAAATAAATCGTGATTTAGTTGCAAACCCAATAGTTAATCCAACAATGTAAAAATAAATGAAGACGTGAAAACGGAACTTAATTAAGAAAACGGATTCAAATCCAGAACATATTTGTGGACTAATATGTCGCTCTTTTATTAACAAACTTTCTCAAAGTGGGTAGAAAGTATATGTTGAATCATTTTCGTATAAGAGATTGTTATGAAAAGAAAAAATGAGGAGAGACATAGAGATAGTCATAGGGGCGGAGGTGTATGAAGGAAATAGGGTAATACAGATTTGTGAAGACAATAGTCGGAGGAAACTGCCATGTTATTGTTGATCATTTAGACATTCGTGTATTTAAACTATGAGGATTTGTACAATAGAGGGATATGGAGAGAAAGGAACAAGGGGGTGGGGAGAAGATAATAGTCATTGGCAGAGCGAAGACTACTCTAGGTATGTGGATACTATACTTGGAAGAAACAGTCATATTGGTGATTGATCTTTTAGACATTAATGTATTTAAACGATAAGGATTTGTATAAGAGATGAATATGACTACGAATGGAAAAAAAAGAGGGATGGGAGATAGTCATGGGGCGGACGAGTAAGTAGAGAAGAGAGATAATATAAGTGTGTGGTGACAGTAGTCGGGGGAAACAGATATGTAACCGATTGATCTTTTTCACTGTGTTGTATTTGAACGATAAGGATTTGTACAAGAGACAGATATGACGAGAAAGGAAGAAGGGAGAAGTGATAGTCCTGTTTTGGAGAAGGAGGGGGAAGAAAGTTAAATAGAAAGTTATGGAGACAACAGTAAGTATATGTTATGTAAAATTAGTTCCCCTCTTGTATCTATTCGAACTTGACAGACCATCGTAAACGAACGTTTTGAGCGTTACGGTTTGATTAAACTTATTTGCGCTAAATATAAATAAGTTTTGGTAGATCATCGCCAAGCCCAAGTAATCTTACATGTAAAGTGTTTTCTTTTTAAAAAATATGGTTGTGTATTGATCAAAACGCGTGAAAAAAACATCATTAAAACGGACTTATCTATTTTTTCTATTTATTCTTTTTTTTTATTTTCCAGGTAAGTGTGAAAAATTCTGTTACGTTTGTTCGTATAAAGTTTATAGAATTTATAAGAAAGAATAAACAGAAACACAGCATTTCATAAAAAATATTTAAAAAGGTAAGTGTCCATCGATTTTCTTTTTTCAAGACGTTCTACCTATTTTTATCGTATTTTTTATTTTACTTATATATTACAAGAGGAATACCCGTCCCAAGATGGGTAAAATTAATTGTCAGAACAGTTTTGTACCACTTGTATGTTTCCTTACGAATAGTTGATATTAACAAAAAATAATTACCGAAACTTTTCTTAAAATATTATGTTCAATAATTTTCAAGGTAGGTAATTTAAATGAAAACTAGGAGTTTTTAACATTATAATAGATTTATATTAAAGATATGTCATGTAAGTTTTACTTGTATAAAGAATAATTAGAACTAGATTAATTTTTTGGCTAGCTACTAAAGTTGGTTAATGTGGTATTCAACCCCGTTGGTTAATTTCCGAATAACCTCCGAAACCGCTGATGTAGATAGCTTATCAATATATAATTGTATAATATATATATATATATATATATATATATATATATATATAGTCTCGGAAGTTTCTCAACCATTAAAACTATATAAAAAAAAACAAAAAAACAACAACAAAAAAAAAACTTATAGTCTTAAGTCTTCCAGTGGAAAATCACTCATGTAAGTCAATTTATTTTTTACAGTTATTATATTAGTTAGTTTCTAACACTATTTTAAGGGATCATCAGTTGTTTACCATGAAAAACTGTTTCGGGAATTTAAAAACAAGACAGTATTTAATTTCATGGCTTCCCAGCAGAGTTGATCAGACCCCACTTCCCTATATATATACGTAAACAATAGCAAATTAGATTCCAGTGACCATGTCTTTATTCTTTCTTAAAGAGATCCAATTATTTACAGTCTGTTTCATTATCACACAGACAAACGAAATACAGAGTTATATATCTTGAATTTTTAATGAGTGTGATTCATCACCAGGAAAGGCCAAAATCGTGTCCACATCATCAGAAAAAGATAGAAAAACTCACATTATATATATACAGGTTCATTAGAAATATTAGTTTGTGTTTACCTTCATGAATCGGCGCCATGTTTAATACTGGGGCGGATATTCTTCCGGTCTCTATATATAGAAAACAATAACACAAAATATTAAGTGTCAAATGGATTTTTTGTCTTTACAAGTTTCTAGCGTGTGTTTACCAGTGAAATTTTAAAACTATTAACACCACGTTGAAAATGTTCTATAGTTCAGATCCCTACCCCCGTAATATATTATCATACTAAAACTGATTTATTCAATGTTTGGTCTCATAACGCATTTTTTTAATATATTTTAATCACACAAAATACATGTAAAAATATTCAGCAGTGTTCACTAAACCTAATCGCTTATTAGATTTCTGTCATTCTCTTCATCTTTCATTTAAACATAGATCTGGATAAAAGGTTATGATTTCGTGCCGTATAGGAATAGGAACATCACTTTCTGACAGTGCGGTTTCAGGCGTTATGAGAAATAAAGTGTTAATCATATATTCGCAATTTTCATTTTATTATTTTATTAGATAGCTTCGACCGCTCGCTATCGTTTCGCAATTATATTCTTATTAATTTCTAGAAACTCTCTCTCTCTCTCACTCACTATCTTTGTTCTGTTTTGATAATAAGAAGGAAATATGTTTGTATCAATATATAAAATTAAAGAAATTATTTCCTTTCTTTTTTATTATTGTCAGATATTATTAAGATTAAGCCTCTCATTCTTTGCTCATAAATCAAATTTGCATACGTGATTATTGCAGCGATCCTGATGCACGTACGTTCACTTTTATTATATAGATGAACTGTTTGAAATATACCTATTTTCTGAAAGTCTCACGTTATTCAGTATTTAGGCTCGAATCAAAGTGTGGTATTTGTTCGGGATCAAAGGGTCGCCCTCAAAAGGTATTATCTTCGATGGAAAGGGTAATTTATTAGTTGCATGTTTAAGGCGTCCTCATCCGCGAGGGCGTGCTGATGGGACGATAAAGAGATTTTTCCCAACTTAAGTTCATCAATCTATTAGTAGAATTAACCGTCTTTGTTCGGGTTCCAAATTTGTTGAATTAAACTCGACCAGTATTTGTTTGAGGTCATAAATAGGAAAACATTTTTACTCCTTCCATTAAGGCCTACCAAAGTGCTGTGACCTTAAAGGGCCGAAAATAATAAAAACCTTGGTATATTTACAAGAGTGTTTTTACAGAAGTATCGAATAGTATGTTACAGAAAGTATGCGTCCGATACTGTGGCAATGACTGCTACGACACGTCGTCGTAACTCTATATATATAACGTCCGGAAGAGTTCATCTATTCCTGAAATAGGGTAGATCAACATCACACCATAACACAAAGTATAGTATAAAACCCTATAGAAACCCTAAATATACCAGTAACATTGAAAAACTATTAACATCCCTTTGTAAAATTTTCTATAGTCCAGATCTTCAGTCTTGTCATCTGTTATCATACTAAAGCTTCATTATTTTACTAGCAAATCAAGACGAACTATTTGTGTTGCCGTCGTTGTATGGCGTGAATCCGTCCGGCGATAAATTAAGAGGTTCAACATGTGTTTCTATAAGGCTGTTTCTTATATATTTGAATCACACAAAATACATGTTAAAATATTCCTCAGTTTTCACCAAGTGACCCATCTCTTAGTTAATTTCTGTCTACAACTCTCTAGTATCTGTTGTATTTCAAGTCAGATGAGTAAGAATCTTCCAAGACTGGGGTCATTTTATTTTTGTTTCCAACCGAAAGGAACCTTTTTAAGGGAGCTACGTTTTTCACATATTAAAAAAAGAGATAGTGTATCTGTGATAAACATCAGTCTGTAAAGAACACATATAAATATTAAAAATGCTCGTCTCGGATTTAAGATCTTTTTTTAATATGTATAAATTGTTTTACATACTCCGAAAAGTCTTGTTTTGACAAAATTAGTTGTGAATTTAACAGATTACGTGTACTTAGCGGTAATAAGAACAGTAATTTTTTTTGTAATAGATAACTATGATATCATTTTGTATTTAAAGGATTTAAATTTGGGAGCCCTTTTCAACTGCTTTTATATTCAAGAGATGAAACATTTTTTACTTTAATAACCTCTTCATGCTTTGAATATATGTACATAATAAGAAACAGCGATGCATCAATTTCTTTCATTTCCAGTCTATGATCAATAAATTGGCTGGTTATTACGTCTTCAGATAATAACCAATTAGATTGAAATATTTAATTTACTCCAGAATTAGAAGTTTTTTTCGTTACTAAATATAAAAGAATAGAATATAACGTTGACTATAAAGTATTTTAGTTACTCCGTGAACTGGCAAAACATATTGAAAAATTAAATCTTTTTTATTAATAAAAATAAAATGTATTAATTTGTATTATTATTGATTGCTTTATCGTTTATTTTCTATTATAACTTCCTTCATTATTTTTCTGGCAAATCAGGACGAACTGCCTTCGTCATATGGTGTTAATCCGTACGGCGGTAAATTAAGAGTTTTAATATATAAGCGTTATGAACGGTATAAAGCCAGCTCGGCATGTAAGTAGACAGATTGACAGTCCAATATACAAATATGCAAATAGATATAAACAGTCTAAGATAGATAGTGGCGGTTGCGAAAAGGTGAGATTGAGAGATGGATAAACCAATGGATAAATAGAACCACTTCAGAATATATGTAGAATGTATCTCCCATATTTTCAAGTAAAAATAATTAAAAAATGATATGTCTCTTCAAAAGACAAGACCATAAAAAGAAAAAAAAACGGACAGAATTACAATATCCTTGTTTACGTGACCAATTTCACGCGTTCTTTTATCGTCGGGTTTTGTCCTTCAACATTGATGTTAACATGGCGTGTGCCTCGAAAACGAGTCGCGCCCCTAACGCTGTGAAGCTGTCAAAACGGACGCGGCGCTCTGAACTTATTGACGGCAAGCTGTGTTTACGAACTGATGCAATTACGCAAACTGACATAAGCCTTCAATTTTCCTCCGACTCCAGGGTTAGTTTAATGATAGATACTGTCAAGACTTCAGAGAAAGAAATAATGATTATATAGGGAAGTAAAGCTAAGATATACCAGATGATATGATTGGTTGTGATTTATTACGTGTTAGGAGACAACAAATGTTTTAGAATAGGTGGTGTTTCACAGTACTTGCGTACAGGTACCTTTACGGGTTTTTGTCCTCGTGGCTACCACAGAATAAACATGTTAACTGAGGGTCCCGAAATGATCGTTTCTTCAAATAAATACCTATCCCTCACAAAAATCACAAAAATCGGGGTGCAGGAGTAAGACATTTACATTACAGGAAGCGACACCCACACATAGACTTTTGTAGTAAATCCACGGCACAATTGCAGATTTGCACAAACATCCACGCACACACCAGCTTGTTACATGTCCATTAAATAGATCCTCATCAAATCAAGCGGACGGAAGTTTAAAAGAAAATAAAAGTATATCATTTTTTAATTGCGTTTCTTTTGTGTGTTTTGTGTTAACTCTAAATCGAATGCCGCAAACATGGTGGGATTATTATTATTATTATTATTATTATTATTATTATTATTATTATTATTATTATTATTATTAGCATAGGCAGCAGCAACAGAAGATTAAGAATAAGAATCTAAGAACAAAACGAATTTCTTCAAAAGTCTTTTTTATTATTACTTAAGCGCGTTATCGGTCATCACTTGCTTCATAATCATAGTGGTACAGATTTAGATTAAGTCAGAAGACAGTTATAAATAGATTAAACAAAGCGGAATTTTCCACTAGAAGTTTTACGTTAGAAATGTATGCTGACGTATCCAAGTAGTTGTGTCACAGAAAGTTTCGAATGAGGCGCAGCACAAGCAACTGGTGAAGTCGTTCTAGAATGTTAGACGTCGAATCGCACGAACGTCTTTTTATGATTCTTCTTAGCACTTCTTTGAAGAATGGCTGAGAAGATCTAAATACTATCGAATATACTAGATGACTTTGTTATGTGATTTGTATTTGTAAAAAAGCACAATAAATCAACGAAATGATATTAAAATCTCTGAAAAAAGTATTGCTGTTTTTTTTATTGCTATGACGACTGCTGTTAACTAATTACTATTTAAAATGGTTACAACACTAATGAACAAAGGTATATATATGCAGCACTAATCTGACATTGTACGTGTGGAGATAAATTTCTGGTTGGAAGGCTTTTAGGAAATATCATTTTAAATAGCGTCATGTTTACAAATTTACCATTATAAAAAAACATTAAAAAAACATTTAGAATATCAGGTAAAGTAATAAAATAACATGGTGGTGTTCTTATAAAAAATTAAGTTAATAAACGCGTTCGAAATATTTATCTGAAAAAATAGCTGTAAAACGGGAAATGGATTTAACGAACACTGGATAATTTCATGTTTTTTAAAATTATTTTTAATCTTTTAAAATGTAACTCTTATTGAAATTTATTTGAATGTTCTAACTGTTTACATATCGATTTCTATAACAGAAACACAGAAACAAACAACCATCGAATGTTTATATATATATACTAGCAAAAATATGCGACCGGAGGGAACATATATTTGCTAGGCTGGGAAGATAATATAATTGTAAACAAACAACATACACTAATCTCCAAAGGAGGAGGCCATGATTGAGAGGGTGATATACTGATAACAGAATAGATAGTACACTACTGTCACCTCATTAAAAAGAAAAGGTAATCATGGAAGGATGTTATCGTGAGAAACGGACATATACTGCCCACCAAAGAGGAGGTGATGCATGGGAGGAATGTGTTGTAACAAATAAAAATATACTAGTCTACTCTCCAAAGGATGAAATAAAACCTATAAATAATTATTCCTCTCCTCTTATAAAGGAGGTGATAACCCCTGGGAGGATGGTATCATAATATACGAACATATAGTATACTGCCCTGAAAAGAAAGATGTAATGCCTTGTAAGATGGTGTCATGACAACAAACAAATACTCCAATACCTTCTCCAGAATAGAGGAGTTAATTGTTGGGAGGATCTCTCATAATGCCTGCGAATATGGTATAATGGAAACAGAAAAAATACGACAACATGCCGACCCCTTAAAAAAGGAAGGTAGTCCCTGGGAAGATGGTCTCATGATACCAGTACAGATACTACATTACCCCCTCACCTATAGGAGGATGTAATAGCTGGTAGGATTACCCCCACCCCATAAAAAGAGGATATAATTTCTGGAAAGACGGTCTAATGACTATATAACTGATATTACACTACCCACCCCTAATTGAAATCAATACAATAATAGAATAAATCAGTTTTTTCCATTCATTTGAAAATGTTTAGTCATAAAAACATTATGTTTATAGTTTCTTGGCCTTTTGACAAATATTAAAGTGTGATATTCTTTCTCCGCATCACAAACAATATCCGCGTTTTTACTATCGAGGAATATATATATATATATATATATATATATATATATATATATATATATATATATATATATATATATATATATATATATATGTGCGTGTGTGTATATATATATATATAATTTATTGCCCCCGATGGGAATTCAGTAAACTCTTAATAGAAAATACCAAATATTAGAATATAGTACTAACAAACAAAAACTCCATATATTAGAAGCCCTATATATAAAAACCAAACAAAACCTAATTAATAGAATTAACTTTAATACAAGTAATAATATATTAAAATGTTCTAAATATAGTTTCGTACTTATTACATAATTCCAACCAAAACCTTCTATAAATACTAACACATGGGGTGTACCTGATTAACCTCATTCCCCTGAAGACGGACCCGGTTGGGTCTGAAAGTACTTGGGAGACAAATCCAAACTATAGCAAATTCATCAGCCAATTTCCCTCCGAAACTAAGATCCTGATTCGGACTCTTGAAAGGATCTACCAACGGATATCTAGACATGAGTTGTCTCTTATATTCAACAATATACTTGCCTGCAAGAGAAGATGCTGCCTATGTATATAAATATATATATATATATATATATATATATATATATATTTATATATATATATATATATTTATATATATATATATATATATATTTATATATATATATATATATTTATATATATATATATAAATGACAATGCAAATTACAAATGTGTATTACAAATTATTAATTAATTAGAACTGTTTAAAAATAAATATGCAAATTAGAAATATTTTAAAATGTTTGTGAGTTTTTTCGGATTATTATATATACGGCTTAATCACGTTTACACACCGGTTACCTTTAGATCACCAAAGTTAAGCGATGTTGAGCCTAACTAGTAGAAGACGGGTGCCCATTTGGAAATACTAGACGCTGTATGTAATCTCATCTAATCAAGATATACATGCTGACTGGGGACCGCATGGGAATTTATATTTTCTATAAACTTCCACTTTCAGTGAAGGCGAAATGCCCGATGCTGGGCGAATACCACAAAAAGTTGTGTTACCGGTTGTTAATAATATATACGGTTTCACAAAATGTTATGTTGTAACTTAAATAAGCATAACCCGTGTTGATGTTAATATAATTAGGATAAGTGGTAAAAAACTTTTCGACTTTTTCTATTTAGTTAGACAGAATTGATATATATATATATATATATATATATATATATATGTATATATATATATATATATATATAATGACTATACTGTTACTACTACAGAAGGAACGACAAATACGTCACAACTGATTGAGTTTACTACAACTACGTTTCAACTAGGACAACCTATGCTAACTGGTTACGCGTCTAACAAAGGATTAATTGTAGAAAAGAATAATTTACCATAAAACTACTAATTGCCCCTTTACCGTAACTTACAGAAAGCTACACATATTTTTCAGGCCGAGCATAATAATTCATGTCACGTATAATAATTTACCATAAAACTACAAATTGCCCCATTTTCCTTAACTTTGTTTTTTTATAGCGAAAGATACACGTATTTTTCAGGCTGAACATAACTTATTAGGCAACGAAGATAGCGCTCAGAACTTTTGGGCTTGTGTCAGACTAATATAGGTACAGACAAAACAATAAAACATGTGATAAACATTAAACGAGGATACAAACAAACAAATCACTTAATACACGAGTGAAATAATGACCGTCAAGAAATAAGTCGAAGGAAATTAATTGGAACATTTAAGAAGAAACGAAACGATTTCAGTTCATTTGGTCCGTGCAATGTTCTTTCTATATTTTTTATTCTATTTCTCTATCACCTGTGTTTGGTTGGCGTGACCTGGTCATGTGGGGTTTGTCCTTAAAATTTCAACTGTTTTCATCAGTTTCGTACGCTGTGTTGTATTACTCCTCTCTTTGAGTTTTATTTCTCCTGAGTCTTTTTACAATATTTCGGGAAAGTTATTTTTTCTTCTACAATTATTAGTATTTCAGTAACTTTCTTCATCTTCCATATTCCTTTAAAAAGGAAGTTCAATGGTTGTGCTTAGTATTTTTACCTCCCTGTTCATAGCCTGTTGGGGCGGCGAAATCTTTTATTTGGTAGCTTTTATCCTTCCAGTTGATTATCATCACGTCCGGTCACATTGCTCCGATAAGTTTGTCTATTTCTACTTCTATGTAATAGAAAATTATATTATTTTCGTTTTCCATTACTGTATCCACTTCTATTTAGTTGCTTCCTCACGAGGGCACAGTTAGACACAATGGGGTTTTTAATGTGGGGGAAAAACAGCTCCCCAAAAAGATAACTCTAGATTGAGAAAAAAAACAAAATTGATTCAGTCTCGAAGGACTTCTATTCACAGTATAACGCAACAGACAAAGTGTAGTATCGGAACAGATACTACACTTTGTTCCTTACTGTGTCAATTTGTGTACTATTTATCTGCATCTTCAAAGTGCAGACGCTTTCATAGTGCCCAGTGAAGTACCTTCTCTACGCATTTGTGTCTGTTTTATTAATTGTACTACCTAGGAATTCTCACACAGATCATCGTCAGTGATTGCTCACCGACAACAACCAGTGATATTTCTTGGAGTATGAGTGACAACAAGCCTTCCTATATTTTTAGTATTCTTCACCGCTTTTCGATAGCAACCGCAAATAACCTTGCAGTATCGCAACAGCCGCTTACCATTGATTTCTCGCTGGTAAGAACCATTGGTCTTCCTTTGGGATTTGGGTGGCAATAAGCCTCCGCAAGGTTCCAGCCTTTATCCGCATTTTTCCAGTGGAGGTCTGGTTTGTGCTTTCCCTCCTCGGTATTCTCATCATCCTCGACCCTCTACAAATATTTTGTCTGGTGTCAACCTAGTCCGGCACCATTCTTTTTTTTTTAATTTTAATTTTTTTTTGTTATTTAAAAAAAATGTTTTTTGTAATTTTAATTTTGGGGGTGGGGTTGTGAGAGAAGGAGGAGAGCTTATGGTGTTTCTTGTTATTTCTGGCCATTGATTCATTTCTGTGTGGTTATAGCTGAGACCGGTGTAATTTATGGGGGTGGATTATGAAGTGATGTTTCTTGAAGTTTCTGTTCCTTGGTTCGTGTTGTGGTGTTCTTCGTGCGGTTTTATTTTCTTCCTGTTGTACATTCCTTGTGACTGGTTACCCTTTGTAGCTTATGCGGGTTTTCCTTAAGATTGTTTTGATCATTGCCGTCCTTTGTATGGTTTCGATGGTCCCTTTGATTCCAATTTCTCCCAGTCTTTTCTCCAGTTTTTTGGGGGATTGTCTTAGTGCTCCTACGATTATTGGTATTATACTAACTTTCTTCATGCTCCATATTTCTTTCAGTTCTCTGGCTAGTTCTGTGTATTTACTTCGTTTTTCCGTGTCTTTGATCTTCACCATGTGTCTGCTGGAACGGTGAAGTCTCCGATTTTATAGAATTTCCCTTCTTGTTGATTATAATAACATCAGGTCTCCTTGCTTGTATGAGTTTATCTGTTTCTATATTCACATCCCAGAGGATTTTGTGTTTTCGTTTTCTAGTACTGTTTCTTGTTTATGTGTGTACCATTTGTCTGCGTATTCGAAATTAAATTGTTTGCACAGTTCCCAGTGTATTACTTTCCTCCACACAGTCATGTCTGTTCCTGAGTTTTTATTTTGGGTGGGGGCAAGTTTGCTACATTCACTTATTATATGATTTACTCTTTCGTCTCTTTGTCCACACAGTATGCATTTACTGTTTTCCTTGGTTTTATCTATTTTAGCTTTAATGTAGTTTGTCCTAATCGCATTGTTCTGTGAAGTCACTAGTAAAGATTCCGTTTCTTTGTTCAAGTTTCCTTTTCTTTGCCATGCCCAGCTATTTTTGTTGGTTTCTTCTCTTGTGAGTCTTACGAAGCGTCCATGTAGTTGTTTTTCTTCCCACTTTTCTGTCCTTTTCTTGTATGTTTGTGTTCAGTTTCGATGTTTCCTGCGTTGTTCGTTGGGACGGTGTCTCTTGCTGCGGTGATCAGCCTTTCTGTATTCTGGTTTGTGTATTTCTCAAGCTCTTTTTTATTGTCGTCCACACAGTCTTCTATACTTACCAGTCCTCTTCCCCCTTCGTTTCTTTTCACGTAGAGTCTGTCTTATCGTCTTTTGGATGTAGTGCGGTGTGCGTGGTCATTAATTTTCTAGTACTCTGGTCAAAGTGCCTGAGTTCTACCTTAGTCCAGCTTATGAATGGTCCAGAATATATTATTATTGATACTGCCCAGGTATGTATTCCTTTGATTAGGTTTCTGCTATATAATTTTGTTTCTAAAAGCTTTCTTGTTCTTCTCAGGTATTTTTTCTAATCTTCATTTCTTTTGATTTGATTGTGTCTGCTTCGAAAGCTCCCCAATATTTATTGCTGTCTTGTTTGCCTAGCGCCCTCATCTTCTCCTGGTTGGGTAGTTCAATGCCCTCAGTCGTCTCCAGCTTTCCTTTTTTAATCTCTAGCAATGCACACTTTTCTATTTCGAATTCTATTTAAATGCCCTGGCTGAAGATTCTGGTCGTATTTATCAGCTTTTCCAGTTCCTTTTTGCAAATAGGTTCAGCTCGTCCATGTACATGAAATGGTTTATTCTTTGTTCTCTGCCTGAGAACATATCCGGCATCACATTTCCTGAGTATGTAGTTGAGTGGAATCATGGCTATGGTAAACATTAGTTGTGATAGGGATTCTCCTTTAAAAATGCCTGTCTGTATTTTTATCTCCGTCAAGTGTTGTCCTCCAGCTGTCAGTTCTAATCTCCATGTTGGCATTGCTTTCTTGATGAGATTAATAATCCTGTCAGGTATCTTGAACATTTTTAAGCATTCAATTATTCGTGCTTGAGGGATTCTGTCGTACGCTTTCTTGTAGTCAATCCATGCGATAGATATGTTCTTTTTCTTGCTTTTAACTTTTTTCAGGATCTTTTGATCTATGTATAACAGATCATTCGTCTTTCTTTTCCCTTTCCGGAATCGTTTTTGTTCATCAGGAAGTAGCCCACGACTGTTCAGAGAATGGTAAATTTGCTCTCTCAGTTGTGCCGTTAGGATTTTCCACATTGTTGGTAAACAGGTTATTGGTCTATAATTGCTTAGGGTCGTTCCCTTCTTGTATTTTTTTTGTATGGGCGTTGTCCTTCCTTTGGTCATCCACTCTGGTACGTCTGTTTTATGGAAACATCCTCTAAATTTCTGTGATAGCCTTTCATGTAGGATCGTGAATTTTAAACACCAGTACGCATGTAATCCATCGTGAACTGGTGCTTTCCAGTTTGTCATTTTCGTTAGTGTTGTCTTAATAGTTTCTTCATTAATTTCTGTTTCTGTTTCTTCTTCAATTTCTAGAAGGTTATTTTTCATGCCTTTCAGTCATTTAGCAGATTTGTTGTGATCTTCAGCCTTTTCCCATATTTTGCTTTAGAAATGTTTTGTTTCTGTCGGATCCGGTTGTTCTGTTGATTGTTCTGTCTCCGTTTACGTTTTTTGTAAAACTGCTTTTTATTGTTTTCAAAGGTCCCGTTCTGTTTGTACTGTTCCAATTTCTATCTATATCGTCTCAATCTTCCTTCTTTTGCTTCTATCTTTTGTTTTAGTTCTTAGTGTTTCTTATTTAGTCTTTCCTTGCGATTCGGATTTCTGCTCTTCCATCGTTTACTGTTCTCGTTCATCCTGCTTACGGTTTTAGCTTCCTCTTGAAGTTTGGTGATCTGGGTTTCCAGTCTGATCTCCCATCCATATTTCGTCTGTCCATTCTTTTAGCCAGTCTTCCTTTCCCTTTTTAGTTTCATACTTATTGATTTTTTCCCCGCATATATCAAGTTGTTTAGATCTGTGATAGTGTCTGTTGGGATGCACGTGAGTACTCTGTTTACTTTCTCTGTTTCAAGTTTTAACTTCTTCCACTCTTCCTTCCTTAGGGATGGGAGTTTTGTTTTGTTCTCGGACATTAATCGTTTGATGTTTTCCACTTCTCTTGCTTGTTTCTCAGATTTTTCTATAGTTTCGTCGTCTTCGCCCTCTTCAGTTTCTGTGTTTATGTTTTTCCCTCCTTCTTCCTGGAAGTTTTCGCCAAGGTGTAACGATTATATCGTAGTGTCAGTGTTCTCGCCGGAAGTTAATAGAATGGAAATATTTTACAAATTCCTCCAAGGATACAACTATGAAATTCCGACGGTTCCCGCTAGTTAGTATTTTGTTACTCACTAGGAGTTCTCACGTAGGTCATCATCAGTAATTAATCACTGATAAAACCAGTGGTGTTCTCTGGAGTCTGACTGACTACAAGTCTTTCCTAGATCTTCAGTACTCTACCTTTTTCGATAACTATTGAAACATACTTTGTGTTATCGCAACAGCCGCTTGCAATTGATTTCTCACTGGCAACAACCATTGGTCTTCTTTACGATTTGTATGGCA
>OY744533.1:26958142-26968142 GCA_963556195.1 Sepiola atlantica | reverse complement strand
TTAATCGTGCACCTTACTCCATATTATATATATATATATATATATATATATATATATATATATATATATATATAAAAAAATGGTAATAATATTCCAACGTAATGGAAAATGTAAACATGAAAACCAAAAGTATTATTTATGTATTCCTCTACGTGTCGTATTTATTTATAGACTTCCTAAGGATGATTGGTATTAAGAAATAACACACAAGTACAAATATTTAAAAAACGGACTAAACCATTACAAATATTTGTACTTGTGTGTTCTTTCTTCGAGCCAATCATCCAGAGGATGTCTTCAAATAAAGACGAAACGTTGATGAATACATAAATAATATTTTTGGTTTTCTGTTTATCATTATATATATATATACTAAATATAATCTAGTCCAAGTTTGTTTTCATAACGCTAACTTCTATATATTTTAATATCAGAAAATGCATGTTAAAATATACTTTAGTTCTGGGATTAAGCTTTATTTGAAATAAAATATATTTTAATTGTTATAATTAGCCGTAATTTATAATTACCTCGTTATGAACAAATATTTATTTGAACACATGTTGTAACAATAATAAAAAAAACTAATACTTATGTTGTTCTCATAGGGGAGAAAGACGAGTTGAGGAATTTTACTGATACTAAGCTCTCGTTAGAGTACTTTGAAATTTATTCGTTAGGGTACTTTGGATTTAATTCGTTAGGGTACTTTGAAATTTAATTCGTTAGGGTACTTTGAAATTTAATTCGTTAGGGTACTTTGAAATTTAATTCGTTAGGGTACTTTGAAATTTAATTCGTTAGGGTACTTTGAATTTAATTCGTTAGGGTACTTTGAATTTAATTCGTTAGGGTACTTTGAAATTTAATTCGTTAGGGTACTTTGAAATTTAATTCGTTAGGGTACTTTGAATTTAATTCGTTAGGGTACTTTGAATTTAATTGGTTAGGGTACTTTGAAATTTAATTCGTTAGGGTACTTTGAAATTTAATTCGTTAGGGTACTTTGAAATTTAATTCGTTAGGGTACTTTGAAATTTAATTCGTTAGGGTACTTTGAAATTTACTTCGTGATTTGGCCCCCGCGATTCTTTATTCTTCTTTTGATCAGTCGCCAACGTTGTTTTCCCCGCCCAGCCAGTCTGTCTCACGTACTGACCGACTTACTCTCCAAGTGTCGGTTCTTTAATTCTAAGCTTTTACTTGAAACTTGTTTTGTGATTCGCTTCCAACTCACAATTCAAGCGGATAAAAACGTAATTCTGACACTTAGTTACATCATATAGGCTGGGTTTTATTTCACTAATTTAGTTTTTGTTGACAGGTAAATATATTTATCACATAGAACATCTTAGTGACATTTATAATTTTCCAACATACATTGATTTTATGAAAAGTACAAACAAATACTTTTTCCCCGTTGTCAATTCACTCCGAAATACCTTTCAAATTGTAAAGATAATTCAGTTGAGTACTTACTATTATTTGTCATTTTCGACACGAGGAAATACAACCTCTAAAAATTAAGATTTTATAGGTACGTATTTTGAATTCACACCGGGGCGGCGATAGGTATGTATTTAGCATTCGCACCGGGGCGGCGATATGTACGTATTTAGCTTCCACACCAGGGCGGCGATAGGTACGTATTCAGAATTCAGGGGTGGCGATAGCTACGTATATAGCATGTACACACGGGCAGCAATAAGTACGTACATAGCATGCGCTCTGCGGCAGCGATCAGTACATATATTGCATGCGTACCGGGGCGGCGAAAGGTATGTATTTCGCATTCGCACTGTAGTGGTGATAGGTACGTATTTAGCATTCGCACTGGGGCGGCTATAGGTACGTATTTAGCATTCGCACCAGGGCGGCTATAGGTACGTATTTAGCATTCGCACTGGGCCGGCGATAGGTACGTATTTAGCATTCACACCAAAGCGGCAATATGTACATATTAATTATTCGCACTAGGGCAGTGATAGGTACTTATGTAGCATGCACACCGGAGCGCAATTGGTATGTCTTTAGTATTCGCACTAGGGCAGCAATAGGTACTTATGTAGCATGCACACCGGGGCGCAATAGGTATGTATTTAGCATTCACACCGGGGCAACGATAGGTACTATTTAGCATTCGCAACGGGGCGGCGATAGGTACTTAAATAGTATCTGCACCGGGGCGGCGATAGGTACGTATATAGTATGTGCACTGGGGCGGCGAAAGGTACGTATATAGTATGCGCACCAGGGTGATGATAGATACGTATATAGTATGAACAGCGGGGTGGAGATAAGTACCTATATAGAAGTGTTACTTTTTATAGAAATATGTCATATTATTACCCTGGGCAATAGGAGAAATGGTGGGGAAGAAACAGCTTTTGCAAAAGGCAAAATTAGAAAGTAGCGGCGAAATGGGGCGACCAGGAAAGAGAAAGCTAGCAGATAAAGAGACGGCTATAGAGAGAGGGGGTGGACATAGAAGTTTGAATATAAAGATGTTACACACACGATCTTTTTTCAAATATATGTTTTTATGACCCCGAGCAACGCCGGGTAGCCCCGCTAGTCTCCGCTATAAAGGGCACTTGTCTGTATGTATGTATGTATGTCTGTATGTGAAGCTTCTCCTCAAAAACTAAGCGGCGACATGTCAAAAAGTGTATATCTTCAGCACCGTACAACACCTGGGATCATAATATCTCAAAATTACAACGAAAAAAAATGTTCCTGGGGGTCAACGGGGCCAGTCTTCGGCAGCGGGTCTGGTTTTTTCAAACTTTTCTAATGTTATTCAGTAGTAATTTGGAAATCAGTCAATGTAATTATGTAATAATAATTTTGTTTTCAACCAACTTATTCTTGTGCACGTGACGTCACAGTAATAGGTATATGACGTCATCGTTATAGGTTTTTAAATTTTTTTCTCTTCAAAACTTATTTTACTTCAACATATTTTTATATACACGTTTACAGTGACCCGTTGAGTCATAACGACTCTATATATGTACAAAAAATGAAAAAGAATAATTTAAAAAGTACACGTTTACAATGACCCGTTGAGTCATAACCACTCTATATATGTATAAAAAAAGAAAAAAAGAATTTAACAAGTACACGTTTACAGTGACCCATTGAGTCATAACCACTCTATATATGTATAAAAAAGAAAAAAGAAGAATTTAACAAGTACACGTTTACAGTGACCCATTGAGTCATAACCACTCTATATATGTATAAAAAAAAAGAAAAAATGAAGAATTTAACAAGTACACGTTTCCAGTGACCCGTTGAGTCATAACCACTCTATATATGTATAAAAAAAGAAAAAAAAGAAGAATTTAACAAGTACACGTTTACACTGACCCGTTGAGTCATAACCACTCTATATATGTATAAAAAAAGAAAAAAAGAAGAATTTAACAAGTACACGTTTACACTGACCCGTTGAGTCATAACCACTCTATATATGTATTTAAAAAAGAAAAAATGAAGAATTTAACAAGAACACGTTTACAGTGACCCGTTGAGTCATAACCACTCTATATATGTATAAAAAAGAAAAAAAGAAGAATTTAACAAGTACACTTTTACAGTGACCCGTTGAGTCATAAACACTATATATATGTATAAAAAAAGAAAAAAAGAATTTAACAAGAACACGTTTAGAGTGCCCCGTTGAGTCATAACCACTCTATATATGTATAAAAAAGAAAAAAGAAGAATTTAACAAGAACACGTTTACAGTGACCCGTTGAGTCATAACCACTCTATATATGTATAAAAAAGAAAAAAGAAGAATTTAACAAGTACACGTTTAAAGTGACCCGTTGAGTCATAACCACTCTATATATGTAGAAAAAAAGAAAAAAAAGAAGAATTTAACAAGTACACGTTTAAAGTGACCCGTTGAGTCATAACCACTCTATATATGTATAAAAAAAGAAAAAAAGAAGAATTTAACAAGTACACGTTTACACTGACCCGTTGAGTCATAACCACTCTATATATGTATAACAAAAAAAAAAGAAGAATTTAACAAGTACACGTTTCCAGTGACCCGTTGAGTCATAACCACTCTATATATGTATAAAAAAAAAGAAAAAATGAAGAATTTAACAAGTACACGTTTCCAGTGACCCGTTGAGTCATAACCACTCTATATATGTATAAAAAAAGAAAAAAAAGAAGAATTTAACAAGTACACGTTTACACTGACCCGTTGAGTCATAACCACTCTATATATGTATAAAAAAAGAAAAAAAGAAGAATTTAACAAGTACACGTTTACACTGACCCGTTGAGTCATAACCACTCTATATATGTATTTAAAAAAGAAAAAATGAAGAATTTAACAAGAACACGTTTACAGTGACCCGTTGAGTCATAACCACTCTATATATGTATAAAAAAGAAAAAAAGAAGAATTTAACAAGTACACTTTTACAGTGACCCGTTGAGTCATAAACACTATATATATGTATAAAAAAAGAAAAAAAGAATTTAACAAGAACACGTTTAGAGTGCCCCGTTGAGTCATAACCACTCTATATATGTATAAAAAAGAAAAAAGAAGAATTTAACAAGAACACGTTTACAGTGACCCGTTGAGTCATAACCACTCTATATATGTATAAAAAAGAAAAAAGAAGAATTTAACAAGTACACGTTTAAAGTGACCCGTTGAGTCATAACCACTCTATATATGTAGAAAAAAAGAAAAAAAAGAAGAATTTAACAAGTACACGTTTACACTGACCCGTTGAGTCATAACCACTCTATATATGTATAAAAAAAGAAAAAAAGAAGAATTTAACAAGTACACGTTTACACTGACCCGTTGAGTCATAACCACTCTATATATTTATTTAGAAAAGAAAAAATGAAGAATTTAACAAGAACACGTTTACAGTGACCCGTTGAGTCATAACCACTCTATATATGTATAAAAAAAGAAAAAAGAAGAATTTAACAAGTACACGTTTACAGTGACCCGTTGAGTCATAACCACTCTATATATGTATAAAAAAAGAAAAAAGAAGAATTTAACAAGTACACGTTTACAATGACCCGTTGAGTCATAACCACTCTATATATGTATAAAAAAAGAAAAAAGAAGAATTTAACAAGTACACGTTTACAGTGACCCGTTGAGTCATAACAACTCTATATATGTATAAAAAAAGAAAAAAGATGAATTTAACAAGTACACTTTTACAGTGACCCGTTGAGTCATAACCACTCTATATATGTATAAAAAAAGAAAAAAGAATAATTCAACAAGTACACGTTTACAGTGACCCGTTGAGTCATAACAACTCTATATATGTATAAAAAAAGAAAAAAGAAGAATTTAACAAGTACACGTTTACAGTGCCCCGTTGAGTCATAACCACTCTATATATGTATAAAAAAGAAAAAAGAAGAATTTAACAAGTACACGTTTACAGTGACCCATTGAGTCATAACCACTCTATATATGTATAAAAAAAAGAAAAAATGTAGAATTTAACAAGTACACGTTTACACTGACCCGTTGAGTCATAACCACTCTATATATGTATAACAAAGAAAAAAGAAGAATTTAACAAGTACACGTTTACAGTGACCCATTGAGTCATAACCACTCTATATATGTATATAAAAAAGAAAAAAAGAAGAATTTAACAAGTACACGTTTACACTGACCCGTTGAGTCATAACCACTCTATATATGTATTTAAAAAAGAAAAAATGAAGAATTTAACAAGTACACGTTTACAGTGACCCGTTGAGTCATAACCACTCTATATATGTATAACAAAAAAAAAAGAAGAATTTAACAAGTACACGTTTCCAGTGACCCGTTGAGTCATAACCACTCTATATATGTATAAAAAAAAAGAAAAAATGAAGAATTTAACAAGTACACGTTTCCAGTGACCCGTTGAGTCATAACCACTCTATATATGTATAAAAAAAGAAAAAAAAAAGAATTTAACAAGTACACGTTTACACTGACCCGTTGAGTCATAACCACTCTATATATGTATAAAAAAAGAAAAAAAGAAGAATTTAACAAGTACACGTTTACACTGACCCGTTGAGTCATAACCACTCTATATATGTATTTAAAAAAGAAAAAATGAAGAATTTAACAAGAACACGTTTACAGTGACCCGTTGAGTCATAACCACTCTATATATGTATAAAAAAGAAAAAAAGAAGAATTTAACAAGTACACTTTTACAGTGACCCGTTGAGTCATAAACACTATATATATGTATAAAAAAAGAAAAAAAGAATTTAACAAGAACACGTTTAGAGTGCCCCGTTGAGTCATAACCACTCTATATATGTATAAAAAAGAAAAAAGAAGAATTTAACAAGAACACGTTTACAGTGACCCGTTGAGTCATAACCACTCTATATATGTATAAAAAAGAAAAAAGAAGAATTTAACAAGTACACGTTTAAAGTGACCCGTTGAGTCATAACCACTCTATATATGTAGATAAAAGAAGAAAAAAAAGAAGAATTTAACAAGTACACGTTTACACTGACCCGTTGAGTCATAACCACTCTATATATGTATAAAAAAAGAAAAAAAGAAGAATTTAACAAGTACACGTTTACACTGACCCGTTGAGTCATAACCACTCTATATATTTATTTAGAAAAGAAAAAATGAAGAATTTAACAAGAACACGTTTACAGTGACCCGTTGAGTCATAACCACTCTATATATGTATAAAAAAAGAAAAAAGAAGAATTTAACAAGTACACGTTTACAGTGACCCGTTGAGTCATAACCACTCTATATATGTATAAAAAAAGAAAAAAGAAGAATTTAACAAGTACACGTTTACAATGACCCGTTGAGTCATAACCACTCTATATATGTATAAAAAAAGAAAAAAGAAGAATTTAACAAGTACACGTTTACAGTGACCCGTTGAGTCATAACAACTCTATATATGTATAAAAAAAGAAAAAAGATGAATTTAACAAGTACACTTTTACAGTGACCCGTTGAGTCATAACCACTCTATATATGTATAAAAAAAGAAAAAAGAATAATTCAACAAGTACACGTTTACAGTGACCCGTTGAGTCATAACAACTCTATATATGTATAAAAAAAGAAAAAAGAAGAATTTAACAAGTACACTTTTACAGTGCCCCGTTGAGTCATAACCACTCTATATATGTATAAAAAAGAAAAAAGAAGAATTTAACAAGTACACGTTTACAGTGACCCATTGAGTCATAACCACTCTATATATGTATAAAAAAAAGAAAAAATGTAGAATTTAACAAGTACACGTTTACACTGACCCGTTGAGTCATAACCACTCTATATATGTATAACAAAGAAAAAAGAAGAATTTAACAAGTACACGTTTACAGTGACCCATTGAGTCATAACCACTCTATATATGTATAAAAAAAAGAAAAAATGAAGAATTTAACAAGTACACGTTTACACTGACCCGTTGAGTCATAACCACTCTATATATGTATTTAAAAAAGAAAAAATGAAGAATTTAACAAGTACACGTTTACAGTGACCCGTTGAGTCATAACCACTCTATATATGTATAACAAAAAAAAAAGAAGAATTTAACAAGTACACGTTTCCAGTGACCCGTTGAGTCATAACCACTCTATATATGTATAAAAAAAAAGAAAAAATGAAGAATTTAACAAGTACACGTTTCCAGTGACCCGTTGAGTCATAACCACTCTATATATGTATAAAAAAAGAAAAAAAAGAAGAATTTAACAAGTACACGTTTACACTGACCAGTTGAGTCATAACCACTCTATATATGTATAAAAAAAGAAAAAAAGAAGAATTTAACAAGTACACGTTTACACTGACCCGTTGAGTCATAACCACTCTATATATGTATTTAAAAAAGAAAAAATGAAGAATTTAACAAGAACACGTTTACAGTGACCCGTTGAGTCATAACCACTCTATATATGTATAAAAAAGAAAAAAAGAAGAATTTAACAAGTACACTTTTACAGTGACCCGTTGAGTCATAACCACTCTATATATGTATAAAAAAAGAAAAAAAGAATTTAACAAGAACACGTTTACAGTGCCCCGTTGAGTCATAACCACTCTATATATGTATAAAAAAGAAAAAAGAAGAATTTAACAAGTACACGTTTACACTGTCCCGTTGAGTCATAACCACTCTATATATGTATAAAAAAAAGAAAAAATGAAGAATTTAACAAGAACACGTTTACAGTGACCCGTTGAGTCATAACCACTCTATATATAAATAAAAAAGAAAAAAGAAGAATTTAACAAGTACACGTTTACAGTGACCCGTTGAGTCATAACCACTCTATATATGTATAAAAAAGAAAAAAGAAGAATTTAACAAGTACACGTTTACAGTGACCCGTTGAGTCATAACCACTCTATATATGTATAAAAAAAGAAAAAAGAATAATTCAACAAGTACACGTTTACAGTGACCCGTTGAGTCATAACCACTCTATATATGTATAAAAAAGAAAAAAAGAATTTAACAAGAACACGTTTACAGTGCCCCGTTGAGTCATAACCACTCTATATATGTATAAAAAAGAAAAAAGAAGAATTTAACAAGTACACGTTTACAGTGACCCGTTGAGTCATAACCACTCTATGTATGTATACAAAAAAAAAAAAAAGAATTAAACAAGTACACGTTTACAGTGACCCGTTGAGTGATAACCACTCTATATATGTATAAAAAAGAAATAAAGGCTAATTTAACAAGTACACGTTTCCAGTGACCCGTTGAGTCATAACCACTCTATATATGTATAAAAAGAAAAAAGAAGAATTTAACAAGTACACGTTTACACTGACCCGTTGAGTCATAACCACTCTATATATGTATAAAAAAAGAAAAAATAAGAATTTAACAAGTACACGTTTACAGTGACCCGTTGAGTGATAACCACTCTATATATGTATAAAAAAAGAAAAAAAAGAATTTAACAAGTACACGTTTACAGTGACGCGTTGGGTCATAATCACTCTATATATGTATAAAAACAGAAAAAAAGAATTTAACTAGTACATGTTACCAGTGACCCGTTGGGTCATAACCACTCTATATATGTATAAAAAACGCACAGAACCGGGGGTGCTTCAACAATATAGGACCCGGAGGCTTCTGCAGAAAAGGGACCATGGGTGCTTCTACAGTACAGGACCCAGAACTGGGGGTGCTTCTACCATATAGAACCCAGAGGCTTCTACAGAATAGGGACAAAGGTGCTTCTACAGAATAGGGACCAGAGGTGCTTCTACAGTATAGGACCCAGTACCGGAGGTGATTCTACAATATTAGAACATAGAGGCCTCTGCAGAAAAAGGACCATGGGTGCTTCTTCAGTAAAGGGACCAGGGGTGCTTCTACAGTATATAACCCAGCACCAGGGGTGCTTCTACATTTTAGGACCCGGAAGCTTCTGCAGAATAGGGACAATGGGTGCTTCTCCAGTATAGAGACCAGGGGTGGTGCTTCTAAAGTATCACGGCCCGTCAGGAATGTTGGTGATTCTATAGTATAACGGTCCCTAGAAATATTGGTGCTTCTGAAGTCTCACCCCAGGAATGTTGGTACTTCTAAATTATAATGGTCCCTACAAATATTGGTGCTTCTAAAGTATAACGGTCCCCCCGGAATGTTGTTAAAGGATAGCTAAGGAAGAGCGATAACTCACGTTTAAAAAAAAAGTTGGGGGGGCTTGGAGTGATTAAGGGGTCAGGCCGAACTTTTTAAGGTCAAGCCCAACCTTTTTAGGGGTCAGGCCAAATTTTTTTGTTTTTTTTTTGTTTTGAACTCAAAATATTTCTCAGGGTGGGGAGAGTGAAAAATTAGTTGGGATGAGGGGCTGGAGAGATTGAGGGGTCGTGGAAAATTTTAGGGGTCAGGCCGAACTTTTTAGGGGTAAGGCCGAACTTTTTAGGGGTCAGGCCAAATTTTTTTTGTTTTTT
>OY744533.1:26938142-26943142 GCA_963556195.1 Sepiola atlantica | reverse complement strand
AGAAGAAAGATTCAGTTGATTCTTTTATCACGGATCTCAATGTACTGGCTAAAAACTGCAATTTTAGGGACCTCCACGAGGAACTAATTTGTGACATAATTGTAGTCGGGTGTACTGATCCCAATTTGTCAGAGAGTCTCCAATTGATTACTTTAGACGGGGTCATCAGACATGCACGACAATGTGAGATGATCAAATCACAACAACGTCTCCTGCGATCACCAGAATGCATCATTAGTGACAGACTAGCTGATTGTAATGCTGCTGTTCATTCTGTAAATCACAATAGAACTCACAGGCAACGGCTGAATAAATACAAGGCCAAACTCGGACGAAAACCTCACTACGAGGGCACACACAGCAGCACAGACTGTAAGCTGGATGCCTCCGCTGTGGTAACATGCCCAGACATCAGAGATGTGCATTCCCCGCCATTCAAGTCAGCTGTCACAATTGCGGCATAATTAGTCATTATTCCAAATGTTTTCGCGCGGGAAGACTACATGAAGTTAAGCATGACTCGGATGACAGTGAAAGTGACCAGAGTGCATACATTGGTGTTCTGGCGAGGGCAGAAATCAGCCTGAATAAACTTTGGCGAACTGACATCATCATCAATTGAGTACCACTGTAATTCAAATTGGACTCTGCTGCAGATGTGAGAGCCGTTATTAGGAAGACCAGCCATCGAAGCCCTCAAGGTAGTTACTATCCTCTTAAGCCTACATGCCATCGGGAGCAAAACACAGCCATACGACTCAAAAAATAAAATGTCAGACCTATTCACGGGCGTAGGAATATTTAGGAAATAATACAATATACGACTGCACGCAGATGCTAGCCATACTCAGTACCAACACCATGACGCAAACCACTATCCCTGATGAGAAAGACGCAGGCAGAACTCAAGAGAATGAAAAAGCTGGGGGTTATAAGAAAAATTGACAAACCCACCAAATTGAGTTCCCCCGTGCTTGTAGTACCGAAAGCATACTGGAAGGTCAGAATATGTACAGACCTCAGAAAGCTCAACAAGTTTGTAAAACGTGAACTTGATACCCACAGTTGGCCATCTTCTGGCTCAGTTAGAGGAAGTGAGAGTCATGGGAAAACTGGCTGGCAACAGCGGATATTGGCAAATTCAACTCTCATTGGAATGACGTACACTGACGAATTTCATCAGCCCATTCAGACGGTACCAATTTAACCGTCTCTCCTTTGGGATTTCATCAGCTAGTGAGATCTACTAGAGACGCATCTCACAGCATTAGAGAATGAGGTCGGAGCGTTAACCCATGGCAAAAATCAACAAGAACACGATGCTTGCCTGAAAAGCACACTCAAAAATATCTAGGCTGCTGGCATTACTCTCAAGTCAGAGACATGTGAAATATCTAAACCATCGCTGAAATTTTAACAGTCTCCGGCCACATCTAGAAAGGGTCGCTGGTGTCTTCAACCTCCCAACATCGACACATAACAGAAACCCGCCAATTCCTAGGAATGGTGAATCAAATGGGGAAATTCATCCCAAACCTGCCGGGCATGACTAAGCCACTAAGGGGTTTGTAAAGCCGGAAATATACATTCATTTGGGACAGTGCGCAACAGGAAGCATTTAGTTCCATCAAGAAAACCTTGTGTTTAGCATCAATGCTATGCGTGTATAGTCCCTAAAATGAGACCGTAGTATATGCCGATGCTTCATCCTATAAGCTGGGAGCAGTGTTGTTACAACGACAGGACGACATGAAAATAAAACGCTTCGCCTTCACTTCACGAGCCATGTTGGACTACTCTTCACAGCAGAAACAAATCACAAGCCACTGGTGCCACTGTTAGGTAGCTAGGGCCTCGGTGAGCAACGAACAAGGATACAGAAGTTTCGGGTACGTCTAATGAGGTATGAATACACCATTCGCTATGTTCCTGGTAAGGAACTATATCCTGTCGATGCTCTGTGAAAAGCAGTACTCAGTAACGGCCCCACTAAACAGTACAGAGTCTTTGAGGAGGAAGCGACAGTATTCGTCCACGGAACCCTTACCCGCCACAGATAAACACTTAAGGGAGCTGGAGGAAGACACCAAAAACTGACAAGACCAGCACCTACATCTCGCAATATGTGAGAAACGGTAGGCCATGATACGAACACGTTCCAGCATCAGTTGAACCATATTGTGCCTACCGTGGCAGCATCACATGCGAGAACGGGCTACTGATGTACGGAATGCGTATCATAATTCATCTACTGCTGAGACCGACCATTATTGCCAAAATCCATTCCGGTCACCAGGAGAACAACCAAGTGTAGACAAAGAGCTCGCCAATCTATATGGTGGGCAGGACTATCTGACTAAGTCTAAAAGGCCGTAGAAAACTGTTCAAAATGAGCCGAGCTAAGATACGAACCGCACGAACCCCTCATGACAACTGAGCTTGCAACAAGACCATGACACACTCTTGCCTCTGATCTGTTTGAATTGAAGGGGCACAGCTATGTTGTAATTGTTGATTACTTCTCTAGACACGAAGAGAAAGCCATGCCTACATCGATAACCTCCAGAGCTATAATAGAGGGTCTGAAGACAATCTTTGCCAGGCACAGAGTATCGGTCATCCTAAGAACTTACCCAGGAAGCCAATACATCTGAAAAGACTTTGCTAAATTAGCAGACGACTGGGGATTTCAGCACGTCACAAAAAGCACTCGCTACTCTTAAAGCAATGGAGCAGAAGAGCTCTGTGTAAAAGACAATGAAAGCATTGTTGCAGAAGGCAAAATACCTATATCTTTCTTTGCTAGCCCACAGAGCAACACGAATGGACTACAGGTCCAGTCCTAGTTAACTATTAATGGGCCAACACTTGAGGACGAACGTTCTAACTAACCTAAAGTTTATTAAAATCCAAAATGGCCCAATCTCAAATGCTTCAGACAGAGGGAAGAGAACCGAAAGGTCCAACAACGACTGACACTCTCCCTATCACATAGAACCAAAGAGCTACTATCACTCAAAACCAGCACATCAGTATAAGTCAGAAGCTATAACAATTAAAACAAGGAAGGCGCAGTTGTTGAAACAGCATCCAAACCACGCTCCTATGTTCTACAGACAAAAATCGAAGGGGCAATAATTAGATCCAATCGACGACACACTGTGCCCAAACAACAAAACGAAATGGTCGAGTCTTACGAATCGGAGTCCCATGAAGACGTTCATCCACCAAGGAAGAAACCGTGAAACCAGCATGCCCAACTCCTAATTTTCAAGATTACACAAAAACCAAGTCTGGGCGGCAGTTGAGACCACCCATCAAGCTAGATCACTAAACCTGAATTAATAAATAATGATAACAACAACAACAACAACAATAATAATAATAATAATAATAATAATAATAATAATAATAATAATAATAATAATAATACTAAATGAATAAATTAAAAACAAATAAATGAATAACATGGTAAAAGAGAGAGAGAGATCATATAGCATGGACACTAAAGAAAACAAAAAACCCTAAAAGACTATACAGAAAACGGAGATGTTACGTTAGAATGCATTCTATACCAATGGGAGGTATCTAGACCGGCAGTCAGCCACATTGTTCCCGACATATACACTTCGTCTTGCCTAATTTACTAAAAATAAACGTGACAAAACAATGCTCTACTTTGTATTATTTGTTTAACGAATGAACATAGGATAATTTATCGTAAATTTTGATTCGCTATTTAATCGAAATCTAAAGAAAAGTCCGTTGGATTTTCAAATTTAGACACATTACTTTTCAAAAATCGATATTTGGGTGTGACTAGCGTTCTTCTTTTTCTATCATTGGAGCATATTATTTCCACTAACATATGCAATTTGTTTTAGTTTCTATCAGGAAATAGTTATTCCGGCTAGGAAGTTCGTTAGACTGGGGTCATTTTTCATATATGACTTTAACAGCACTAACCGATAACGAAATTGATAAAAAATAATTTTCTATATCTACTTAACTCTGCTCGATTTCTGCTTTTGTAAATTGAGATTATTAAACCAATCATACAGGGTGGTCGAAAAAGATGTAAACATTTATATTGAATTATTATTTATTATTAAAAAGAAACCATTACCATTTAATTTCA
Organism: Sepiola atlantica; assembly: GCA_963556195.1. Lineage (NCBI taxonomy): Eukaryota > Metazoa > Mollusca > Cephalopoda > Sepiida > Sepiolidae > Sepiola > Sepiola atlantica. Next base: position 26,939,004 of record OY744533.1, on the reverse strand, counting down.
TATACCTGCCTTACAGACATCTAAGTTTCATGTGGCATAAGTATTTTTTCCCGATATACCACCGTTTTTACCACAGCTCAATAATTTATAATGTGCTTGATCCAAGCTCCTTGACGCTCAATCACTGTGACTATTCGCGCATTGAAGTTTGTAATAACCCTCCAACTGTTGTCTCAAACTCACAATGTTATTTTCTGTCCTAGCTGACTGTCGATGACCAATGTGACCGTCAGTGTTATCTTGTCGACTTCCGTCTCTCTAAATTTATCTATGTGATTTATTGTGAGTCTGCTTAGAGAATATCTCCCTGTAAAATCCTCCAAAATTGTCGTTGAGTTTGGACAACCGATTTCGTTCGAAGCAGTCCTCTACAAACTTAGTACTTTTCTGCAAGGAATATTTTGTTGCATGTTTCATATCACCTGAAAAAATAGAAGCTAAGCTTAATTACCATGATACTACTAATAAAATAAATACATCTTTTGGGACAACCCTGTAAAAAAAGGCTGGATATCTTGACAAGCTTATTCCATGAGGTCAAACTTCACAATTAAGCAGAAGGGGTGGATCGTAACATGAACAGTAAATTTGGCCATAGGAGAGTAAACTGTAATGTTGGTTTATACGATGTCGTCATGAAGACGACATTCTTGAAAATGAAGAATGCTGTAGGCGTCCGTTTTACAATGAAGAATCGAGGAAATTAGCCAAAGCCGATAAGGGCAAACATGTTTGAGAAGTTACTAAAAGGTTAAGCCTGGGCCATTTTACAGTGACGGACAATCGCAAGCAATTGAAGAAATTTACGAAACCCGAGAAACCTTTTTTTTTCTTACACCTAGCGTGATCCGTGATTTTCTTT
>OY744533.1:26923142-26933142 GCA_963556195.1 Sepiola atlantica | reverse complement strand
GTATTGCTTTTAAAATAGCATATTATTCTGAAAGTTTAACTTTAAATATATAAATTTCTTTATTTTAGCAAAATAATACATTGTTATTTTTTTAATTTCTAAAAAAATTATATATATATATATATATATATATATATATATATATATATATATATATATATATATATCATTATATATATTTTACTAACTTAAAATGCATGTTAAACTTTTTCTCAGGTATTGCATCGATACATATCAACAATTTCGCAAAATATAGAACTATTATTTCATCATCAAAACATAGCCTATAATTTCATTCATATGACAGTTCTTAATCCATCAACTTTATTCTTAAAATTTTAACTCGTACTATCTTAACTTTATAAAGTATTTTTATATACATTTTAGTGTGTAATCGAGTTTCAGAAATGTTTATTGTCAATGGACATTTCCATTCCGAAGAGAATTCGTAGAAGACGGCGTTCAATATTTCGAAAAATGGCGAGTCACATCGTCGAAAATAACATTTTTACCTTTACTCAGACTGAGAGTAAAGTTTTCTATTTAATCTCGAAAAATTTAATATACCTCTTTCGGGTTACGTATGAAAGACCTGAACCTAATTGTAGCGAGAATGCATTGATTTTAGACATCGTGATTCTAATTCAGGAAAGTGCCGTCCCATTACATTAACAGAGGTCACCATCTAAATTTTACTGTCGCGGTGAATGGTTTGGAGAAGTTAATAAGCATCTACAATGGTGGCATTAAAATCGTAGACGTTGAATCTCTTTTAGTTGGCTCGTCTCGAACTGGTCCCATTATTTCGTCGATCGACAGTATCGTCCGATCAAAGAACGATCATCTTTGAATAGGCTATTGATAGAAAATCACCAAAAATAGAAAACACACGGTAAAGTTGTGTTGCTCAAAGTAATTGTATAAGACAACGGTTTTGCAAAGACGTCGGACATAACAAGAAAATATACACAAAGAGATATTCTTGGAGTATTTTGGAAAAGGAAATCGGTTTCTTAAAAGTATCTACATCAGAAATGATAATTCCATAATTATCGACAGCATAATTATCTTGGATTATCCCCTTATATGAAATAAATACTACTTATATTAACATTAATTTCTTTCTTTCCCCTCTCTCTCTCTCTCTCTTTCCCCTCTCTCTCTCTCTATCTATCTCTTTCCCTATCTCTCTCTTTCCGCCCCCCCTCTCTCTCTTTCCCCTCTCTCTCTCTATCTCTTTCCCTATCTCTCTCTTTCCACTCTCTTTCTTCTTCACCCCTCTCTCTCTCGCTCTCTCTCTCTCTCTCTCTCTCTCTCTCTCTATATATATATATATATATATATATATATATATATATATAACATATTATTATATAAAGTAGGTATGTGTATATTTGTATATATTTCTATGTATATGGTTAATTCATAATTAACAGATTATTACAAATTTTAAAGAATAGCTGCTTGTCGCAAGAATTGGTAATGCAGGCTATATTTATTTTATGCAAGAGGAGGTGGAAGTCTATCTCCGATTTTTGTGTTTATTTTAACAATCGGTATTAGACATTAATTAATACATATTGCCCAAATTTAAGTTTCTTTGGGTTTTAGTAGACATAAAATTAAATATATATTTTATTTGCATTGAATTGTATGCATAGTCATTAGACACTAATGAAACAAGATTCCGCTACTTCATAAGACCCCTTAAACTTAAACCTTAAATTCTAAACATTTTCTAGAATAAAAATGATGTAATATTTTTTATTAAAATTGGAATAATGATTCTAGATATAACGTTTATTAGCATTATATGTCGATTTAGTCTTTGTGAGGGGGCATAAAAGTGGTGCAAGATTGTTCTGTTCGGAAATTAATTTTACCCATCATGGGACGAGTATTTTTCTATAAAAACTTTTTTATTTTCCCCGTCTTGTTTGTGATTTCTGGTACTACCAGATCAGGCTTTCTAGAAAATACTTGCTTTCTGACCTAAAATGCACCAAACATTGATGTAATTGTTTTTTTTCTTTTTCCTTTGCAAAACTCAGTCATGTTCTGGCATACCGAAATTAAAAAGCAAAATTTACCTCTACAAAACAACAAAAACTTTTACTAAAATCATCGAATTTGGCATTAAATAACCCGAAAAGGGTTGATATGCCGTAAAACAAAACAACCAAACGATGTTTGTGATTGTTATTCGACGTACGTGTGTATCATGCTAACATGTTTACACGGAATCCGAGCGATGTTTATCTAAAACGTCTTCCGTATTAATTCGTAATCTGCTGATCAAGGCATCGTCTTTACTCACTCGGGGGCGGGGCGGAAGTTCAACTTCTAACCGACTGTTTGTCGACGGTTTGTTCCGTGTTTCAGAAGACAATCCGTCTCAAAGAGAGCCAAGTCATATTTCCGCTTGCTGCCATAGAAGTCTGCTGTTCCACGTTATTATTCATATGGAAACGGAAGGAAACTGAAATGTTTCGATACGTTTCTCGACTTAGAGGACGCTCTGTCTAAAGCGAACACTAGAAATACAGATATTGATCACAGCATAACCATGACAGCCGAAGAATTTGGAAAAAATTGTGGGTATGAACATTAACCTTTCCAGTAAAGTCAATATTTACCAGAATTGTGTCCGCATAAAAAACATTTTTAATATTTCTTCTCGTTCTGGGCAAGGCAGATTTCAAAAAGTAAACCGATTAACGAATTGATTTTGACTAAGAAAGTGTAGTATCTGTTTTTATTCTGCACTTAGTTTTTTCTGTCTTTGGTCAGTGAAGAGAAGTTCTACGAGACTGAGACAATTTTATTTTTTTCCAATCCAGAGTGGCCCTTTTACGTGAGCTGGAGTTTCCCCACATAAATAACGAACTTGTGTCTAATTTTACCCTCGTGGGGAGGCAAGTAAATAGGTAAAGTTGCCAGATATATGGAGATTTGGTCTGCCACGTGATTGTTTGAATTAGTATTTATATCTGTAAACGCACCGATTGAATTCACGCATGCTAAAAATACCAGTTTCTATTTAATCTGCTAATTAGGTTTGTCTAGGAGCAAAGTGTATTATCTGTTCTTGTGCTGCACTTATTTTTCTCTATCTTCGATCAGTGAAGGAGAAATTTTTCTAGACTGAGGCAATTTTTATTTGTGTCCACATCTGGAGTGCCCCTTTTGGGAGAACTGGATTTTCCCCAGATTAAAAACTCATCTGGTCTCTAACTCTCTCCTCGTATGGAGGCAAGTAAATCGGAACTGATGTAGATTATTTTGTCAACATGCAATTCAATTACAGAGGAAATAAAATAAATGATGAATTGATGATATTGTGTACAACTTTAATCGAACTTTTTTATTTTGATTCTATTATTATTATTTAAGTCGGTAGCTAATAACAAATACTGGTACTACCAGAAAAGGTTGTCTGAAGATCCACCAAACATTGATGTTATTGTTTTTTTTTCTTTTCCACAACTCAATCATGTTCTGCAAAGCTAAAACAAAAACATTTTCCTCTACAAAACAACCAAACGAAACATCATGAATAAATATTTGCAGATATAAAAAACTTGAAGCATAAAAACATTTGCCAAAATGACTTGATTCGGCATTAAATAACTCGAAAAGTTTGATATGCCGTAAAAAGACTACACAATGTTCATAACAAATAGTGTTAGACGCGAACCTATAAGATTTTATTGACGAAACGAACCCCTGATTACACCAGTGACATTGCATATTCAATTTGTGCTCTTGTGTTTACCCATACCTATACCATACTAAAATTTAGAGAACGGCAACTAGCCGTGAGTAAAAACTCTGTTTATAAATGTTATGGATACTGTGATTGCGTTTTTGTATTTTGTCAATTATAATAAACATGATAGCCAAATAATTTGGAAAACTGTCACTATGAGTATAGTCACAATCGGGCATCAATCTTTTCAGGAAAACGATTTTACTGTATGGACTACTAGACCAACAACTGATGAACATTTCTTATTGCAAACCTCTAACATTATTTAAATTTAGATTCGCCGCAAACAATGCACATTGCAAATGAGACATAGGGGCTAATGTGGATTAGGGGACAGAACTTATAGAGGGCATCCTAAGTGATTAGTTTTGCAACGAGATATTTTCTCAGATTACACTTAAATGTCTGCATGTCCGTAGAGTCATGGAAACAGGGAGCAGGAAGGAGTGTTCCAAATGCTGGCAGATCGAAAAAAGAAGCTATTAAAGTAGAAAGCACTTTGGCATCTGATGACCTCCACAGTGAATACATGGGACTTGACTGATTTTGAGTGTGTCGGGTGTATTTACATCGAAGGGGCACCAGAACAGACACTTTATCAGATTATCTTCCATTGAAGTACTTGTAAAACAAGCACAGGGATGTAACATTGCGGCGATAGGACAGGGGCTGAAGCTTGATAGACATGCAAAATGTGTGTGATAGAGCACTGATGAATAAACATTACCCGTGTGACAGGATCACGGGGAAAATAAGCATGAGATTTGTGGTAAGACATACTTAAACAAAACGATGGAAAAAGTAATCCTAAATAAATATAAAAATCGTGGGGATCAGAAAGAAATGACCGGAGCGTAATTATCAGCAAGAGCTTCTTTGATAGGAAGAATGGCTTCCCGGTTGGCACCACTGCGATTGCTGATGATTCTTATTAACCGTAATAGAATACAACAGACCAAATAAACTGAATAAATACGATCAATACAAAACAAAACTATGAACAGTAAGAAATCGACCACAAAAGAAAGTTAATTCGCTAATATTGTGTGTGATCTTCATCGAACTTGTTTATTCTGATTCTATAATTAATTAAGTCCCTTGCTAATAACAAATAATGTTAGAGAGAAAGGTACAAGGTTGTAGGTGTGGCGAAACGACCCCCAATTACACCGTTGCACGATACCAACCAGTTTTGGTATTTTGTTGATCCAAAGAAGATTAGAGAATAATCAGGAGTCAACAACGCTAGAGTTCTCAGGTTTAACGTCCAGCACAGTAAAGCGATGTATATCTTTATTATTAATACTTATAGCCTACTTTAACGTAGAGAACGGTCATTATCTGAAACTGGTGCTACATCAGAGACCATATCAGAGGCGCTCCATGGAGTGAAATCTTTTCTATCCCTGCTGATCAATGCGCAAATGAGGCAACTGAATGGGTTAAAGCAGGCATTGATGCACATGCCCCGATGAGAAAATTCTACAGCAAGCCCCACTCTCCACAATGGTTCACCTCTAAATGTGAAGCATTCCGACAATATTGCCACCATAAGTCTACTACGAATAGACAGACATTTGTAGAGTCAAGAAATAATTGTCAGACTGTGGTAACTGCAGAAAAGAGAAGGTATCCCGAGATAATCAGGAAACGCATTGAGTCGCAGAAAGTAGGTTCTCGTGATTTCTGGAAAATTTACAGTAGTGTGGTGAACAATGGGCAATTAACAATTCCCCCGCTATCCAACCACAATGATATCGTTTGCACGGCAACTTACTACTTTCCTAGTATTTTGCCTTAAACTCCACTTTGAACTCCGTAAACAACTCACTCCCAAATTCCCCACTGCTGACGGAAGCCACAGTCGATGACCTGGTAATCACTCCATCTTATGTCATGGACATCATAAACAATTTTGACACCTCCAAATATACCAGTAATACTAACAAAGAAATGCTCTACTGAACTGGCCTCTGTCACCTCCAAACACTACAACAAATGCCTTGCTGAATCTTGCTTCTACGATAGCTGGAAAATTGCCTTTGTGGTACCAGTCTTCAAGAATTCTTGAGATAGAACTAACCCTCAGAATTGTCGCCCGATTAGTCTACTCCTTCTCTTCGCTAAACTATTTGAATCATTAATCAACCTAGCAATAGTCCGGAACATAGCAGATACTAAACTTCTTTCTGACCATCAGTATCGAGCAAGCAAAGTCTACTGCGGACATTCTAACTGCCATCTCTGAATTCATATATCATACACTGGACAAATCAGATGACGCTAGGGCGGTAGTCTTTTTTATATTTTGAAAGCTTTTAACAAGGCCTGACATACAGTTCTTCTTCTCAGAATTCATTCACATGGTATTACTGGACACATATTTAATATAATTAGATTCTTGCTATCAAACAGAAAGATCCAGGTTGTCTTCGATGGCCGTTAATCTAAACAACATGGCGTAAATGCAGGTGTGCCCTAGAGATCGATTCTCAGACCTTTATTGTTCCTGATTTTCACACACGAACTCCCTGATAACATTGTGTCTGAGATTGGTATAATTGCTGACGACACTGCGTCCTACTATCGTTATGTGGGTAAAACGGACGCGCACATATCCGAGGTAATGGCTGAATACTTAGAAAGTGACCCCCCTGTAGTGGAATGGGGTTATAAATGAATGGTAACATTTAATGCTGCTAAGAAAACCTTTTTAACCACCGATTGCCATGGTAAATGACACCCTACCAGAGAGTCCAACGTTCAAACTCCTCCGCCTAACATTCACAGGTTACATTCTTAGGATGATCCTCTAAAATTGCACCTTAATTCTCTGTAGTCTCTTATGTCTACAGTGGACACTTGCTTTGTTTGGGGTGAACTCAGTTAAAAAAAAGATCAGACTGTCTGAAGATATCGGCTTCCTGACTAAAAATGCACCAAGCATTGATGTTATGTTTTTTTTCCTTTCCCATTGCAAAACTAAATCATGTTCCACAGAACTTAAACCAAAAACAACATTTTCCTTTAAAAAACAACCAAACAAAACACCATAAATAAATATTTGAAGATATAAAAAACTTGAAGCATAAAATCTTTCACCAAAATGACCTGATTCGGCATTAAATAACCCGAAAATAGTTGATATGCCGTAAAACAAAATAAAAAACAAACATCATCTTGAAGTAATAACCTTGTTTATAAATGTTATATATAATGGGCTTGCCTTTACTTATATCATGTCAATTGTAATATTATCATAATGAAAGTAAGATTTCATTGTCTGAGCTATACATCTGATATATTTCGTGGAAGGGAAATAACTCAATTTACACATTCGTTTTATGTTGTTATAACAGAATTATTCTCACTTTAATGATATTTTTATCAAAATAATTTTTTTTGTTCTTTTGATCTTATCTCAGATGAAAAGCCGTCCCCTGGAAGTTTGCGTATAGTCTGACCTTCTGCGTCCTGTCCGCGTCTCTGTCAGACTTCCATTTCTCTCCGTACCCCGGTCTCTATCCTTATATAATATTTTCTTACATCAATTTATCAACCTTTCTATCAGCTACCCATTGTTATTCAGTCTTTTCAGAATTTCAAACCGCATTCATTTTAAAACATTTTTATGAAACTATATTCATTGACGTTACGAATAAAGTAATGTTCTAATTTCACAGCTCTCTCTTTGGAGAGAGATGTGAAATTAGAACATTACTTTATCATCCTTTATCATTACTTTGTCATCCTTTTAACTTTATTATTAATTATCCTCATATTTTTATATAGTTGTTTTCCCAGCAAGATTGGCTGTTTTAATATTACATAAACAGCAATTAAGTTCGCATAATTTCTTCAATTATCTGACTGACTACTTGTTTACATACTTTCTTCAATGTATGTAATACGTGTTTTAAGTTATGTATCAATCCTATATTTATTTTATAAATTCAATAAATTAACTTAATTTTTATCTTTAAATTATGGTGGGATTCAATTCCAATCGCCAATTACCGAAGATGTCCTCATTGAATCATCTTAATTCAGCGCTTATTTTGATGTTCTGATTGCTTTCATACGTTGGTTTCTCTGAAGGACATAAATGTGAACAAGGCGAACAGAATGAAGCCGATTAAAAAGTTGTAACCTTCTCATATTTAGCCGAGATTTAGGAACTTTGGAAATAGTTGGATTGAATACAAACTTTGAATGAGAAGCTATATTTTGTTTGGAGATGCATCTAATGACTGAATTCCACCCTATCTGTGTATACAGCAAAGTTGTATGTGTGACGCGTAGAACAAAAAGGGTTTGAGAAACCAGGTATTTGCGGACACTCCAAATTTATGGCGATTTCAAAATATCATAAAGATAATACCGTATATGAAAACTCATTTTTACGTTCCAATTTAACGCTTATAAGCATTTTCTTGATTTCAACACAAACTAACAATCACTAGTCATTAATAAATAGATCAAGCCAAAATCATTGAAAACATTTGACGGATGGGCAGACGGAGAATAATTTAATAATTAGAATTTTCGAAGTATCAATGGAGATTCAAAGAAATCTAAGATATTCTTCAGAATTGGTGCTAGATATTTCATTGTACATAATTATAATAACTATAAACGTCTACATCTTGTACTTATTAGTGAGTATTTTATCTGTAAAGATGTCATCAACGAAACAAATATAAACAACTTCCCTGAAAGGTTGAACATTCTTGAATGAGAATGGTGTGGGTTTATGAATATTTCGCTAATAGGTCTCTATTTACTAGCCTCCCCACGAAGGCAGAGTTAGACACAGAGTCGGTTTTTTATGTAGAGAAAATCCAGCTCTTCACAAAGGGGCGGTCTAAATTTGGACTCATATTAAAATTGATTCAGTCTAGAAGGATTTCCTTATCACTACTCGAGGACAGAGAATATATAGTATCAAAACAGATACTGCACATTGCTCTTCGCCAAAAGGTAAATCATCTATGTAACTTCATCAGTTTTAAAGATTAAGATACAGCTCTGCTTGAATTTTTCTGAAGTTGTATAACTTGATATATAAATCACAACTGTTCCGAAGATATTCAAGCAACTATTCTACAATTTACATTCTTATTTTTAGCGTAAATTGGTAAGAATTTCGGCAAAGTTTGGTCATAATTTGGCAAATGACTTCATTATGTTGCATGATTCTTAAAAAAAACTATTTATTTAAACATGCACTACGTGACCTCGTCTTTATTGAAACAGAAATTTTAGCTGTTAGTTTATTTGCAAATTTTAGACATAATATAGCATTTTACTCCGTTTTGAGTTTCTGAAATTGGTCGAAACGGTCATCGCGATAAATAGAAAATATTCTTGATTTCCACAACTTTAAAATAACATATAATGGGTAATAGGTTTTCTAAAAACATAATATTTTGTTTGACTAAATGTATCTATATACAATTGAAATGTTATGTTGTTTTTTGGAGTTTGTTCGTACGAAAATAGAAATATGTAATTAATTGACAAAAAAGGAATAGGCAGATTACACATTACTAGGGTAGTAGTTTTACCATGTTTGTACACGAGATCGAGTCTCATGTAAGTTTTAAATAATTTTAAAAATTGGATACGGGTTTTATAATGTAAAGAAATTAACACAATTTGATAACGTAAAAGCATCACATGAATATTTTTTACAACTAACTGATCTTTTTTTTGATAATCTGAAAAAAAAGTAGGCATACTGTTCAAAGCGAATTATTTTTACTAAAAAACATAATTTCGAAGTGTTTTTACCAATAAAAAATCATACGTAAATACATCCATTTTAGTTACGTACGCTCTTATGCAAATACTAAGTAACATATCTTTTCCACATAATTTCACAAATAACTTTCTTCGTACTGAGCTACAAAGCGGTAGAAGCGAGGTAAAGATGGAAATTCACATACCCAGGTATTGCATGATCACTGATCAAGGATTAACTTGTTATATTGATTAAACAAACTTATTTTTTGTGTCCGTTTCCATCTTTGGGTGCAATGCTTTACTGATTCATTAAAACTGCTTATACTATTCTTGGCGTAGCTTTTGGGTCGAGCTGTACCGACAAATCGACATTATCCGGTGTTCGGTCAAAGTAATGTATCTGTGATATTGCAAATAGGCATACTCTCAACAATTACCTACCCAGTTCGCAGGCGATGCAGTTTATAGTACTCTTCATCTCGGTTT
>OY744533.1:26913142-26918142 GCA_963556195.1 Sepiola atlantica | reverse complement strand
AAGAAACCTTATCAACGTCAATTAAACCGTTTTGTAAAATGTCACATTTATCGTTATCTTTTAAGATATTTTATATCGTTGTTTTTTCATTATTTCTTTTTAAAATATCATACACCCAATTTTCTCCCCATGTTTTTAAAATAGAAATCGTAAAACTGAAATCGTTTGAATCATTTTTACTTTGCGTCGACAAAAAAGAGATAAAATATTGTGTCTAAAACTCATTTTAATTGATTCCTTTTCATACGTCTTAAATTTCATTTTTTGTGTTCATCGATTTGTCAGAATATTGATATGGATTCCCCCTCCCTCTCCCTCCTCTCTCTCTTTGCTTCACTTACTCTTTGTACTGTGTTACTTTTGAACCTTACAATAATCGTCCACCTCACATCATCCTTTTAAATATTACCCGATTGTTTTCCCTTCGAAATGGCCCGCTGTAATTATTTAGTTCTTTAATTATTTCAATCATTAATAGATTAATCAATTTTAAAATACATATTTTTTTGCTGACCAGCATCGCGTGTGTATTATCTGCCTCCAAGGACCGAGACTAATTCTGTTTGTTGCAATCAAATATCAGCTGCATTGTAATGCAATTAGTTCGTCCTTGTCAACATAAAAGTGACCTTTGTTTGATTTATCTAAATAGTATTTAACAGATAATTAGTTTACTGTATGCAAACGTAAAATTTCTACGGGGTCAAGCTAGTTAAAATAATAATAATAATAATAATAATAATAATAATAATAATAATAAAATAAAAGACGTGATGATAGTCAACACGAAGAAAATGAAACTGCCAAATCGTAGATTCCACCTTCAAAGCATGTCATAGGGTGAATATAAAGCAGGCAGAAAAAAAAACAAGAAAATACATGGAACTTATAAGCGAACTGAAAAGAATATGAAACATGAAAAAATCATTATTATGCCAAGAATGGGAGAAGGAAGAAGGACACCTACGAAAAACCTGGAAAATACTAGGTGAATGTTGAATCAAATAGAAGGTTGAAACCATACAACGCACGACAATGAGAAATATTAAGTAAACTCATCGAGTACGACAACAAATCCACCTGGAAAGTATAAATAGAAATAGAATCAACAGTATAAGAGATACACACATACATATGCTGATGCAAGCCCCTTCTAGCACCGTAAAGTGGTCGTGAAAGGTCAAGGAGGACAGAAAGACTGATGAGAGAGAACACCAGCCAGACCTCCATTGGAGCAGTCCGAAAATTCCTGCAACATTGGGCAGGCTTATAATCACTCAAATTCTAGAGAAGATCAAAAGTTGTCTCCAGCGAGAAATCAATGGTTAACGGCTGTTGCAATGATGCAACGCAATAGATATCGAAAGAAGCTGAGAGAAAAACCGAGGATAGATAGAGAGCACCAACCAAACCTCTAATGGAAGGTTTTGAAATCTGCTGGAATCTTAGGGAAGCTTATTGTCACTCAAATTCCAGGAAAAGGCTCACGGTTGTAGTCAGCGAGAAATCAATAGTAAACAGCAATTCCGAGAACGCAAAATAATTTTCGAGGTTTATCGAAAGACGGAGAATGTATTGAAAGTCTGGGGAGGTTTGTTGTAACTTCGATTCCAGTGAGTACTGTTTGTTGTTGTTAGTGAGCAATCACTCACAAGGATCTGTGTAAGAACCTCAAGAGGGTGGATAATAATTAAGGTAAGAACACGTGAAAGAGGGTAACGCGTAGAAATTAAAAATAGGAAGAAAAGGCAAGGCTACACAAAAGGAAATGAATAAATTACGAAGAAAAAATCGAAAAAAAACAAACTAAAACGAATTAAAAAGTATAGTAAGATTCTTGAGAAAGAATCAACACCATTTCGAATCAATGACGCCGATCTCACCCAAAAAGGTTATATACGTATGAACGAATGCTTTCTTTTTATGATGAGGTATGAACTTGTTGTTGCCGGGCGTTACTATAAATAGAAAAAGATCTTTGAATTTTCTTTGTCAAAACGACGTGAGATGAAAGCCGTTTTGCCCTTTTAGGCAACATTGCATCTCCTTTCAACACAATTCAATTCAGTAGGATTTTCTCTTTTTTGATCTGTTACCTGCTGAAATCCTAAATGGTGGCCTTTCCCAACATGACGTCAACTGGCACAATCTTGCCTTCAAAGAATTTTACTTTCAAATCGAAAAGAGCATCTCATTGCTTAGTTGTCTCGACTTTGAAAATCACTTCTGATAACAAAAGAAAAAAATCGGAATAAAAAAAGAAAAAAGTCCGAAATGATAAAAAAAGAGAAAATATATATAATATATCTCATATAAAATGTAGTGCAAGCTAGTTCCTTGTAATTTTGTGATATAATAGCTTTTTTAATATAAAGCGCATACATAATTCTATTTCACGAATTATTTATGGCAAATATCGGTCCGTGTTTACAAAAATGTATTTTCAATAATTTTTTAATATTTTAATATTTAATCTAATCGACAGTTTTCCTTTGATTAGTGACGCTATAGAGGATGTAGGAGGGACATACTCTGTCAGTCCGATACCTCATCCTGTTCTTCAGTTAAAACAGATCTTCTTTACTAAGAATAATGTGTGTATGTACGGTGTAAGACGCGTTTTATGTTGGCTAATATACTTTTTCAATCGCTGCGTTTCTTCTTAATTACAGATTTTAAACGTTACGTCACTTAATTACCCATCGAATTAAGATTTTAAAATTCGCATGAAATAAATGGAAATTTCAAACACAAGAAATCACTTTAAAAGAATTTCGAAGTCGATTAGATAGAAATTTCTAACGTATGTTGGCAAGCTAGTACGATACAATTGCAGAACCAAAGCGCACCGGACAAAATTTGAATATTTTCCATTTCAAAAACAAATAATAAATCTATAGTCGTGACAGACAGACCAGACTGGCTATGGAGCAATTTCGTGTTCTATTCCCTATGTCGTTTAACTTCGTTATGTATTACTTTTTATTTACACCTACATTAATTTAAAACTATCATTTATAGTTATATAAGAATCTGTGTCAATTAATAATTTAAATAATAAATTTGAGCTCGAAATCATTTCTTTTTAACTGAAGCTTCTCACTGTTTAACGTATTTTACTTTGTAACATTTACGGAAGAGAAAAGGAAAATAAAAAAAACAGAACTTTTTAACACGTGCCTAAGAACTAAAAACAACAATATCATTTTTTTATTCATTTTTATTTTCATTATTATAGTTTAGTCTGTGATAAAAAACACAAAAAGTATCACAGTTTGTACAAAATGTTTTAGCGTCATGAGTTAGTTCGGTTGTCTCTTAAAACAAACTTACTGATAAAACGAATATTAAATACAACATATTAGTAAAATTCATTGATACCTATTTGGGGATGCCATGATGTTTTAAGGGCTGTAAACATGAACATTTTAATTAATTTTTCTTATAAAGTAAAGTTTTATGAATTTAAATACGTCCCAATACACCCCCCATATATATATATATATATATATATATATATATATATATATATATATATTAAATTTTAAAAGTTAAGAATAGTCTTGGAACATAAGAATACAGTGGTCCTCATATATACCCGGTAAACATAATGTTTTTTTCTGCTAGAACGTCAGTTCATAGAGTCGACATTTTAACCTGACGGTTACTTCAGTTTGAATCTTATTTTATATTGATATTGTTTGAACAGTCAACAAAATGGCGGATTCCGTTTAACAATATTTCATTTCTGCCGGATTTAATAAAATCATTTTAATGTATTTTCAAAACTATTAATTTATGTATCTGCAATTTCTCGATATAACAAAGACCATTGTAACAATCTGAATAGGTTTCATAGAATCAAAAAAATAAGATATGATGTCGCATTATTCGTTGATTGAAAATGAAAATGTTCGTGACGAGTCATTAAAAACAGGAGTAATTAAAAGTATTTCGTAAACACAAAATAATCTAAGGTGAGAGAATAGATAGTGATGAGAAAGGATGAACACAGTGAACTCGCCTGATGTGGAGATATAGAAGACGATGAAGAATATATAACATACTGAATGACATTCTGCAAGACTAGACTAATTGGGGTGTGTGGAATCAGTGAGATGAGGAATTATACTTTGAATTGATGATGAATAACATATCCGGAGAAAGTATTCCAAATTACGTCAGAAGCGTTTGTGTTGTGTTGATAAAGAGTAAGAAATATAGGAACACAAGAGAAATTCAGTCTGGTCTACACAATCCAGCCGATCCGGACTTTCACATTAACTGCCTCCTTCATCTCTTTAATCAGCCTCCGATTGAAGATATCTGGTTATCAAAACAGATACGAAATTACTTGCTTAAACTGGGGGTAACCACCTAATAAAGAAAGGCTTTTTAGTCGCAATATAAAAAGTAATGGCGAATTTGGTGTAGATCTGTTTATCGAAGCTACATTAAGATTTCTGTTTCACCATAAACACCACCCGTACACCAGACAATGCTCTTGAGAAAAAAAAATGCAGAAGTCTAATGCAAAAAATGGCTTTTAATGCAGACATCGCATTCTAAACTTTTGCACTGGAACCTCCTCCCAACGGTTTTGGCGACTTAAAAAATACTATCTATTTTACAATCTTTCCTGGATTTACCACTTTTGCACCTGCTGCTAAAATTTTCGCGACGGCTTAAACGGTGAACCTTTTTATATTTCTTTAACCCATTATCTTTCCATTGGCCTTCTGCTGCATTTCCTTTCTCTCTTTATCTTTATCTTAAATAATTTTTTTTTTTTTTCAACTTTTGACTTTGATAATTCGATTACAAACTTGTCTCGCTGTATTTCTTTGATGATAATGGCATTCTTTGAAAAGCTATGGTTTTAGGAACGAAAAATTAATCTATTGTCTTGAACAACTGAAGACGTAATAGATTTTGTAATTTTGCCATTTTTATTCTCATCTTTTAATTGTCTTTCTCTCTCTCATATATATATATATATA
>OY744533.1:26895642-26903142 GCA_963556195.1 Sepiola atlantica | reverse complement strand
GATAAAACTGGCCTTGTGCCTACCCTCCTGGAGAGGAGGTAAATAAATACTCTTTACGGCCAGAGAAGGAAAGTTGTGAGTCTCTCTCTACATCACCGTTATTCTCAAAGAAAGATGATCGACTGAGCTCAAATCTTTGGTTTCTCCTTGTAGTAAAAAAGTAACTAAAATACTTGTTTCCTTAACGTGCGTTCCAGCATATATATAATAGGAGTTGTTCGGTTCGTCTGTCTCCCTTAACGTTAACATCGCATTTTTATAGATAAACGCGCAATTTGATTGGTCGTATCTTTAGAGTATCAGTTCTTGTCTCCTCCAATAAGAACGCATTATTTAACATAAGCCAGGGGCTATTTTTCGCTTGTTTGTTTTTTTTGTTATAATATTTCAAAAGCTCCTAAAGAAAAAAAACATATATTATAACAAAAAATTTTTTAAAATGTACCTATTTTAAAAGTATTTTACTGCTTTCCCAAAATAAGCATCCGCACTACTTTCGAAGCACGTAATGATTTTAACAAATTGCTACCTTGACGTTTTCATTCTATTAGCTACAGGCGAGTATTAATACACCGTTTCACATTTAAATTTATTTTTTTATTTTTTACGTTGTTCAGCGAATTTTGATTTTACAGAATGTTTTCGACATATTTAGTTTGGTTAGGATTAGGAAATACTTTTTAGAATCCTTTTTGAGAATTCGAGTTCTTATTGTAATTAGAAAAGATGTTTCATTTTATTCATCTCCATTGTAATATTAAGCTTAGTATTTCTGGCTGAATTATAAATCTTTGCATTCTATAAAGAAGCAGTCATATACTTTACATCTTCTACATTAAGTAAATTACATTCTGTATATATATATATATATATATATATATATATATATATTTATATATATATATATATAAACACACACACACACACACACACATATATATATATATATATATATATATATAGAGAGAGAGAGAGAGAGAGAATGTGCTTTTTAGTATAGTGTTAAGTTAGGTATTTAAGAGCATATGCTTTGATATCTAGCAACACTTTACATTAGTTTGATCGTTAATCGATACCTGCGTTTTCACAGAAACAATGAAACATAGCCAACAGGGCATAAGATACCAAATGTAACCGTTCTTTAGTCAATAAATGACCAACGGTTACACGTGAAACCGCAGGTATTGATGGATGTATATATATATTTATATATATATATATATATATATGAATGTGTGTATATGCATGCATATATATATGCATATATATGTGTGTATATGCATGCATATATATATGCATATATATATGTGTATATGCATGTATATATATATATGCATATATATATATATGTGTACGTACACGTATATAAATATGCATATATGTGTAAACATATATTTGTGTGTGTGGGGGGGGTGTATTCTATATATATATATATATATATAAAATAGTAACTCTGTGTGTATGTGTCCGCCTGATCTTTGTGTCTTATGTTAATCCAAACCGCTGGACAGAATTGCTTGAAAATTGGCATGTGGACAACTCACCTCGCAGTGAAGGTCATACGCTATATAAGAAATATATCACTTCAACGACGAGAATACCCCAGGGGCACAACCCCTCCACTGAAAACTGTTTTCCCTTTGATTCAAATGAAATAGGTATATATATATATATATATATATATATCAAGGAGAACACCTCTCTGTGTGTGCATTTCTCTCCCTAAAAATGAAGACATACTAAGAAGTGTATATACAATATAATTGTATTCATATGCACAATTCGCATGTTAACATAATGGAAGTATTTTTGCGTCTCTGGCTGCCCCTTTAAAGAAGTTAATGACAATTTTCAAGAGTATTAACATATATCTGAATAGCTCGGTGAGTAAGATATCTAGCTGCAACATCAAGGTTGCTGTTAAAGTAAACTCTCCCTACCATGATGTTGCATATGATGCGATCCCACACTTTAACTTGTGCAACACCGAGTAGCTCTGCTATTGCATATATATATATATATATATATATATATATATATATATATATATATGTGTGTATATTACTGTATATATATGCCTATATATGTGTATATTACTGTATATATATGCCTATATATGTGTATATTACTGTATATATATGCATACATATGTGTATATGACTGTATATATTTATGCATATGTATAAATACACATTTGTACGAGGATCTGTTTTCGACAATCAGTCCAGCAGAAATTGGTCCATTTCGTAGGCCTTTTATCAGTCGGACTGATATATTTGTCTTGCTAGTCCTAGGAGGTCTTTCCTCTTTGGGAAGGGATTAGTTTATTGATTACTGCCTGAGGCGCCCCGACTAAAGAATACCCATGGGGACTACAGGCAATGTTTAATAGACGTGATTGCCTCTTCTGTATGGGTTTTGGCTTTATTATCCCCACCTTCATATCATTTCATATTAAACTGAGATGTTCGATTCTAATTTAACCTGTATCCAAATCTCAACTCAATATAATATAGATATATATATATGTATATACCTACATATATATCTACCTATATATATATATATATATATAAGAGAGAAAGAGAGGGAAGAGGGTAGTGCGTATTAGTGCAGTTCTAACGAGAGAAAAGTATATATGTATCAGGAGTAAGCCTACCAACTTTTGTAAAACGTTTTTTTCAACATTTATTTATTATTTTGTTATTTTACTATTTTTATAATTTTATATGACGCGTTTCAAGCTAGGTCCGCTCTCATCAGATATGTAAATCCATTTGAAGAAATGTCTTTCGATTTGAAAGAGTTTTGTTTCATTTGAGAAAAACAAATCTGTGTATTTATACGCACACATAAATATATTTTTTCCTGAAATTAAACAACACTCTTTAATATCGAGAGACATTTTTTCAAATGGATGTACATATCTGATAAGAGCGGACCTAGCTTGAAACGCGTTATATAAAATTATAAGAATGATAAAAAAACAAAATAATAAATAAATGTTGAAAAAACCTTTTTATAAATGTTGGCCTTACTCCTTTATACAAGTCAGTTCATATTATATTCCAATAACCATGGTGTTATTTTATTATTTTTATATTTTCACATTTCAAAAAACATGACATTTCTGTGAGATATATTTTTTACGGTCCGTTTTATTTGTCTTGTGACAAACAACATTTTTATGTCAATATCGTCTCTGCAACACTACAAAATCATCAGAAAAAATTGACAAAGAGTAAAAAAGAAATGTTGTTTGCCAGAGTGCTCACCTTCTCGGGCGCTGGCTTTTCAAGTCCCACTTTCCCGACCTGACCTTGCGTCACATCTTACCTTGTGGGAGTAAGATAAAAATGGCCTTGTGCCTACCCTCTTGGAGAGGAGGTAAATAAATACTCTCTTTTCAACGTGAAATTTATCGAAGGTAAGCGATTACTCTGAAAATATCGACCGCCATCTTCTTTTCATGTGTCAATAAGTCAACTTAGCGTAATCAAATTCTGTAATAAAAATCTCGCATATAGTTTCAACACTTTTAAATATACAGGTCATTTCATTTTACTTCGCTTGCTATAAATTATTTGTTGTTTGTTTTACGAGTTCTCTACTGTTAACTATTGTAGACTTTACGTAATATTGTATTAATTGTGTAAATGTTCTTAATTGAAAAAAAAGTTGCAAAGGGAGGTAACAAATGAATAAACAAATACATGTAAATAGTAGTTATTCAATGGAAGACAAATCCGTTTGAATCCATGAAAGTAAATCTTGTCGCTGTCGTAGCCAAGAGTAACCAGAAACTTTTAGCAATTGGTGGAACGCCCGCTGGTCGTGACATTTGAGCTCAATAATTTTACTTGAATCTTAGATGACTTTTTGCATAAGCTGTGGCATTAACAAGCCCGACATATTTTACTTGTGGTTCTGACAGTGATAATTAGCTTTTCTTATGTGATGTACTATCCACACGAAAGAATAATAATAATAACACGTTTACATCATATACTAGTAGAATGGCCCTACCGTGACGGGTGTATACTATCTATGCGTGTACACATCAATGCAGACAGAGAGAGAGAGAGAGAGAGAGGCAGGCGATGAATTGTGAAAAACTGTATAATAAATGCTTACAAATAGGGGGGGATGCTGATATATTTAATCTTGGAGAAGTATTATTTTGTTATAGTTAATAAAGTTGATAAAAATGAAAATAGATGTGTAGTTTCAACAGTCTCTGCTATTTGATCCCTATTTGAATAACTCAATAGAATAAACATACACACACATGTACACATATAAACACACACACACATATATATATATATAAAGTCAATGTGTATATATATATATATATATGTATTTAGTCAATGTATATATGTATATATATTATGTCAATGTATATATATATATATATTAAGTCAATGTATACGAGGCCTATCTAAAAAGTATCCGACCTTTATTTTTTTCCGTGCAGAATAGAGGATAGGGCGGCACCATTCTACACAGTGAAAGAAGACACTTTCATGCTCATGTGTGAATTTTATCACCGACTTCCTGCGCGTTAGTCGCTGTCTGTCGGGTCTTGTGTGAGTGCTACATAACGTATTCGTCGGATTACCTATTCTCTCAAGATGACTGCACGTCTTGAACAAAGGTACTGCATTAAATTTTGTAAAAAGGGTTATTCTCAAACCAAAACAATTCGTAAGATTTAGCAGGTGTTTGAAGAAGATACGATGGGTGTAACACAAATGAAAGAGTGGTTCAACCGATTTAAGAATGACCAGCGTTCTGGCAGACGCCAAACTGGTCGGATTTGATCTGTTGTTGAGAGGGTTTTAAATTTGGTGATGGAAGATCGTCGTTACACCGTGCGGGAGATCGCCCAAGAGGCCGGAGTGAGTAAATATTCCGCACATGCAATTTTGCGTGATGATTTCAACATGCACAGAGTGGCTGCGAAATTTGTGGCCAAGTTGTTGTTGCACGAACAAAAGGACCTCCATTTTCAAGTTGCACAGGACTTCTAAAAAACGCCAACACTAATCCTGGGTTTCTGAACACCGTGATAACTGGAGATGAGTCATGGCTGTACGGGTACGACCCAGAAACAAAACGACAGTCGTCGCAATGAAAGCACCCTGAGTCTCCAAAAGAGCGCGACAGGTGCGAAACAAAATCAAGGTGTCTCCGTGACGCATTTCGTTGCAAAAGACAAAACATGTGGACGGCGAAAAACTGGCAACTGCAGCACGACAACGCACTCGCACATTCATCCCAATTGATCCAACATTTCTTAGCAAAATTGAAGACGCCACTGAAAGGTTCCCGTTTTAAGGCTAGAAACTGGATAATGCGGAACGCGACGGCGAAGATGAACATCATTCAAAAAGATAACTTCCAGAGGTGTTTCCGGCAGTGGATGGACTGTGGGCTAAATGCGTGCAAGCACGAGAGGATTATTTGAAGTTGATTAGGGTTCCGACCCCGTCAGGTATTTGAAAATTTTTTCTGGCCTAAGGTCGGATATTATTTAGACAAGTCTAGTATATTTATATATATATATATATATATATATATATATATATATATATATATATATATATATAAGTTAATGTATATATATAAAGTCAATGTATATGTATATAAAGGCAACGTGTGTATATATATATAAAGTCAAGATAAATATATATATATATATTTAAAATCAATGTATATATATATTTAAAGTCAATGTATATATATATATATATATATATATATAAAGTCAATATATATATATATATATATTTAAAGGCAATGTATATATATATATATTTAAAGGCAATGTATATATATAAAATCAGTGTATATATATATTTAAAGTCAATATACACATATATATATATATATAAAGTCAATATATATATATATAAAGTCAATGTATATATATATATTTAAGTGCAATGTATATATATATATATTTAAAGTCAATGTATATATATAAAATCAATGTATATACATATATTTAAAATCAATGTATATATATATATTTAAAGTCAATGTATATATATGTAAAAGGTCGATGTATATATATATATGTATATGTATATCTATATAAAGTCGATGTATACATATATCTAATATGTAACGTCGATGTATATATATATATGTATATATATATTTAAAGTCAATATATATATATACATGTATGCATATAAGCTGATGTATATATATATGTATATATATATATATATATATATATATATATATATATATATATATATATAAAATCGATGTATATATATATATATATAGATACAAATAAAGTCGATGTATAAGGAGCTGGACACGTGTTCGTGTTGCCTGTACAGGCACGGCACACCCATGCTTGGTTTCTGCGGAACATCACCTAATTTACAATACCCTTAGCTAGCATAGTAAATAAGTTATGGCCATGTTTTCTTGTGTGTACAAGAGATCCCCCAAAGATGTTCACTCCCCACATTTATTTTCTCATCGGTTAACTGTTTTATTATATATTGTAAGACACCATCCATTCCTATTTTAAACATCCTACTTAGCCCCACTCCCATCTAGATACCGACCTGCTTGTATTCGGAGCACCCGGAAAACAGTGGGTGACAAACAATTTGCAGAGGGGTGAATGGCCCTACTAATCTACATTTTTAATTACTTTTTTAATATATCTAAATGTTGTCTCACTCCCACGATTAATTTTTGTAAATACATTTTTAAAAACAAATTGGTGATCATCTAGGTAAGATCAAGCCAGCGAGTGAATGTGGTATTTTAGTGAGAGTGTCTAGCGTACGGTAAGCCAAAACATTTTTGCTAAAATTTGATGACCATCGACCCCTCTCTCCTCCGAAACGATTTTAGCTTCATGCCTAAAGCAAAGAATGAACATTACAATTAACGTTTTAGTTTTTTTTTAATCTTGTTGTGAATGTATATTTTTTGCTGGAATAAAATAGCTCTGTATTATGTCACATGATTAAGCTAGACAAGGAACTCTCCATTTTTATGCAGAGTTATAACTGGCTCAATGGGTCACTAGTGGTCAATAATCCAGTACAGAATCCAAATGACACTTACTGGCGTAAGCACTCCAACTGAAACCTATTTGACAGAACACCTCTTGTGGATATTCTTGCGTATAAGTATTGCTTATTTCAATGAGCAATACTTATATGCTAGAATATCCACTCATGGACTAGCAACCAATTAGAATACAAAAAGTAGGCTTGCGCATCTAAAAATGATATAACATGCTAGCCTGCTTATATACCCGCACTCTGGTTTCTTATTTCTATCTGATTGATCAGCAGGCACATTACTTTTTTATGGACCAGTATCTGTTACGCTTTGTAATCTTGATAAAGTCTAAGAGAGAAGCTCGTTCCTTCTAAGACACATTGTTTCTAATAGTGTTTTGTAATCTTATAAAATTGATAGTATATAAAATAGTGGATAAGAATTACAACTGACTAATAG
>OY744533.1:26870642-26883142 GCA_963556195.1 Sepiola atlantica | reverse complement strand
CCGATATCTATTGAAATCCGTAGCGGTGACTATACTGAATTGGGTCTTATCCGTTATCCTTGATCCTTTAATCCCCTTCATGATTCTTTATTTCATCATGGCTAAAATACAATTATCATTATTATTATTATTATTATTAGGATCTCCATGATTATATATTTATATTTTTATAGCTATTAATAATATTAATAATATTGTAAATATTTTCTTAAATTTTATTATTATTATTATTATTATTATTATTATTATTATTATTATTATTATTCCAATTGTTAAGATTGCTATATTGTTGTATCGGGGTAAATGTTTTCATTATAAGTACTTATACTTTAGAGTATGCCCCATGATTATCCATGTCGCTATGGTAATTTGTGCAGCTTGGCTATTGCTGCCACAGTTGTCATTAGGATTACAATTGTCACTGTGTGCGAGGCTGTTGGTGTCGTCATTATGGTGACCTGTGATAGCGTGATAATAACATTATAGTTATTGGTGGTGTTGTGACTGCTATCATTGGGTTTTAGATGATTGCAGATATCTTGATGATATGATATGATTGTACCCCCATTAGATTTAGTTGTCGTAGTTAATCCTAGTATTGTTTCGTTGTTTTCCAAGTGATATAATCATGATTAAATTGGAATTATCTACAATTGGAATTATCTACAATTGTAATTAGTTTCATGTTATTACTCTATAATAACGAAAGACTAATTAATATTTGACGTAGAAATGTGTAGGGGTTTGGGTGAATGTACGGGTAAATATAGTTATTGACTTGGGGGCTGGTATTTAATCTTAGCGTTACGGCTGACATTATTATTATTATTATGTTTATTTCTAATAATTGTTTAAACATAAATAATTTTAAAAATAATAATGCTTGTCATTCTGACATGGTTGCTACGTGTCACAGCCTTGGTTGTCTGGTAATCTATTTTCGTTTTTTTTTTCGTCTTCCCTTTCTCCCACCTTCTTTTCCACCTCCCCCTAACGGATTTCTCAATCAGCAGAAGGAGGATTTGAAGGCGTTGTAATTGAATTCCCAGCTTTCATAGACGAGTTAAAAGAACTTGGGTTTAAGCGTGGGACCTAGAAAAACTGACCTGGTTATCATACCTCAACTTCCTTCCCCTCCTTATACACTTTCCGTTGTAAATCGTGCAATCTCACCCTCTCTCTATATATATTAAATATGTTGTCATTCTCTCCCCCGATAATATACGTTTTAAATAGTTCATTTCCCCCCTCTCTCCGTATATGTATTAAATATGTTGTCCTTCTCTCTATATGTTTATTGAATAGTGAGTGTGAGTTTCTCTTTTTTCATTTTCAAAAATGTAACAGTCTTGTTTGGATTTTTGAATAAAGCCTGAGGGTCGAAATAAATTATTGCACCAGTGATTATGTGACTCCGTGTTACTTTACTTTATTTTATTCTTGCTCTGTTTATTACATTGAGCTCTTATACTCAGATTTCCTTCTAAAATTAATTTCACTCTAACACATTATATACACACACACACACACACACATATATATATATATATATATATATATATATATATATATATATATATATATATATATATAAGAGAGAGAGAGAGTTATAAAAAAGAATCATTTGCTCTTAATGGTAATTCACGACGTTATGAACGAGCATACGTTCATTTTTTTTAAGACAACGATTTCACGTGGGCAGACGTCTATGTTAATACCAAAAATATAGACAATTGTTGCACCATCCAGGCTATCGCTCCAACTACTAGTCTCCTCCCTCTCGGACAGGGTTGCAAAAAGAACCCTTAACCTAATAGATCTCGCACTGTTTAGCAACCTCAAACCTCTGCCCCATCACTTCAATGTTGCATTTCTTTACTTGTTTTACAAGTACTTATACGGAATATGGTTCTGACGAACTTATGCACTTGCAAACTCTAAACGTAAATACCTCCGAGTAACCTTACTAGCAGCAAAATTCCACCCCTTCATTGGAGATGTTCTTAGATGATGAAAAACTTTCTACACTATCAGTTTTTTTCCTCTGACAGTGTGCCTTTTGAATACCCACTATGATCTCTGTTTTTGCGACTGTACCAACATTTATTTATTACTAAAGAGTCAGCACTTATCAAAGCCAAAAGTCACTTGAGGTTAATGATTAATGAGTGTCGGGTGGACAGTGAGACAACACCGTGATGATTGATAATGATGGTTGAAGTTTGATAGAATTTGATTATTTAGAAGGACGGCTTGACAAGAATTTGTTTACATTGGACTTGAAAACTACAATGTTATTGTCAGCTGGGAAGCAGCACCGTGGTACCGAGTTCTACAGACGATTTCATGGCAGTTTCGTTTTGTTCGAGGCACGGAGAAGAAGAGGAAATTACTGACAGTGATTGTAGCGAGACAAGTTTTTCTTGTAAATGTTTTACAGGGGAAGAAGGTCATAGGTGGAAGGTTAACCGAGCACCTACCCATGCAGAAATTAAAACGTAATGTGGACAAACATCTTGCTACACAAGTGCGCACTCTCTATGAATCTGGCCCTAATCACAGTAGCCCCTTACGCCTCAGTTGCAATATGCTTCGTTTGGATTGAATAAAAGTAACAATTAGGATGTAAAAAATACCTTCGTCATCCGCCATATTTATTTTATGTTATACGTTGGTTATTTTGCTGAGTTTGCATTTGAATGTTTGTTAGGCGATTTGAACTTCTGCTTAAAGTTCACAACGATCGTTCCTCCGGATTTTCTGGTCTGCATGAAGTTTTCTTGCTGGTCGAAGCTATTCGTTTACCTGCAAGATTGCACGCGTTTACTCACAACACCAAGAACAGCTCGGAGATTACTGCATGTGAAGTCGGGGAAGGGATGACGCAGAAACAATGTTATCACTCTTCTTCCATTGATCTGCAGTTGTACAGCTTACACGTCTTTGTTTTCAACATGCCGAGGCAAAGACGACCAGAAACGACGGATCCTGACTACGACTCCACCTGGAGCCCAGTTAGTCGGGTACTTTTAATACTACCATATTGTCACCGCTATTACCACGGTGAAAGAAGGGTTGGATTTTTTTGTGGAAAATTCTGATGGTCTGTTTGTAATGACCACAAACACAGGTTATACGTTTCAGAATCTTTTTCTTTGTTTTTAGAAATAAGGGAAAGCATCGCATGAACCGCGGTATTAATTTCACATTTTTAAATGTATATAATACTGGTCATGTGAGGGTTTTTTATTTATCAGTCGCCAATTTAATGCATCTGGTCTGTTGTCACGTCGGAAATATACTGAAAATTTCCCCCTCTTCTCGCCAGCGAAGTCACAGCCACGCGTAAACTATACGTCTCACCCCGCCTCAACCGTCAATATACCACAGATGTCCAATGCGAGAAAAGAGATTAGTCAAAAAAACATTACTCCATATTTAGAAATCTCATTAACGCTATGATGACATTTGGTATTTTCTGATGAAGAAAATTGTTGTTGTTTTTTTAAATTTAATTTTTATTTCTTAATATAAATTGTTATTTTTGTCATTTTCCAGAGAGGAGTGTTCGAGTTGTAAGCCTTCGCTAAAAACAATCATGGGATTGACATTAATGCAAGTTACCTTCCGGCTAGTCAACTTGTGTGCGTACACTCCCTCAACCAAACAGAATCATAATATTTATGAGTCTATTGAAATGCTATCACGTATTTCTATTACTTTAACATCGGATAACTAATTTAACATTCGAGTGCATCTTGGGCTACATGTTTATGAAGATTAAAATTAAGATATAATCATAGTAGATATTATATCTAGAATCATTATTTCAATAAAAAATAAATTTAAAAAGCTATCACACGAGCTATCGCCTTTAGCTAGCATCGCTTTATGTATTTGCCCAACAGTGAATCGAAAGTCTGATTCATACCGATAACTAAAATGCCTTGCTTTGTAGACGATATATATATTATTTTATTTAT
The DNA here is from genome assembly GCA_963556195.1 of Sepiola atlantica. Classification (NCBI taxonomy): domain Eukaryota; kingdom Metazoa; phylum Mollusca; class Cephalopoda; order Sepiida; family Sepiolidae; genus Sepiola; species Sepiola atlantica. The sequence continues at coordinate 26,879,159 of OY744533.1, read as the reverse complement.
ATTATTGAACCATCATGTTAGATTATATGCCATGTATAATATTGGTTTTTACTTGACACACGTGTTGTCGTAATAGGGTTAACACCGAGGTCAATACCTATTATATATCTATTTTCTCAACCTCGCTTATAATTTGATAAAAATATCGGTCATTTTCTAACTTAGAACTGATTTAATTTATCGATGTCTAGATCAAGGGTCAAGGGTCAAGGGTAAAGGTCAAAGTAACGAAAAATGTGAAAGTAACACTTTTGGCGATACATTCGGTTCTTTTTATTGTAGAGATTCGCTACTTGGCTCATGTTCTAGTCAACGAAGTCTCGCATCTTATATGACCAGAACATTGAACACTTCGGTAAAAGTCGCCATTTGACAAAATTTTAATTCCGATTTCTTTTCATATTTTATATATCGCTCTGATGCTTTTTGATCACAGTAACAACTATGCAATTCTTCATCCTGATCTGATAAATTGTTTTGGGGTTATAAAAAATTTCCATGGCATAACTTCAAGTATAATTCATAAAATATCGAGGATAAGACCCAGATAAGGATTTAGCCCATCTTTACGTTGTCAGGCCGATGTATAAGTTATCATAACTTATTAATGTTCCCATTTTCCTTTTTATTAGACTTAGGTGTAAAGATACAGCGGTATATTTCCTAGCAAAATATGCCTATTCTATTCATCATTTACTTGATCCTATTAAATTGTGTATTTCTGTAAAACAAATATATAATTGTGTTAGTTTAAAAAAAACGAAGGTGGATACATGTGCAAGCAAATATTTCCACTGGCGATTTAAGTCTAATGTATTCTGCACGTGGAATAAATCGCTTAGAAGAGAACATATATAATTATCAAACATCTGGATATTAATAGTAAATAAAAGTGGTATATATATAATACATGCTGTTTTTATCAGTCAGTATATAAATTATAGATGAACCAACCCACCATTTATCTCTCTCTCTCTCTCTCTCTCTCTCTCACACACACACATACACACACACACACACACATATATATATATATATATTTAATAGAGAGAGAGAGAGAGATTACATATTAAGCATGATATTGACACGTCGATGCAAGCCACTAAAACAGATCAAGACATTAGCTATGAGGTTTCCCTTTTCTCCGCCTCCCTCCGCTTCCTCATCTTTTCTTCTTTTCTATTTTCTATCTTCAACGAGTGTATTTTTTAAATTTTATTTTATCTTATTTTATTTTATTTTATATTATATTATATTTTATTTTCAACTGTCTGAAATCTAACCACGTGCATTTCCAAATTTTTAATTTTCTGTTTTTCTTTTCTTTTCTTTTTCTTTCCCATTTAATTCTTCCAAAATATGATCTGAGGTAAGGATCTGATTTTAATTCTGGCTGATGAGATCATAGTTTCTAACAGTTGTTGATCGCTAGCATCGACATGCCAGTGTCGCAGATTTTGTACATGTCTGTACAAATCAAATTAATCATATATATATATATATATATATATATATATATATATATATATATATATATATATACTAGAATGAATTCAATTAACAGAACACTTTTGCACAAATGTGTCCCTTTACGAAGATTAAAATAATACTTAACTTATGTCAAGAGTTCTTATTCCAATTCAAATAAAAATTCCTTACATGAGTTTAATTCTACAAATGTCCATGATTTCAATCTTAAGCATAAATGATCTTAAGAGGAAATTGAAATTCAGATAATCTTGCCTTGTATGTGACTATGGATCAAATTTAATGCAAAACTGAAAAATTTGAATTTTTAAATGCGACGTTGGGTCAATATTAATCCCACTAAAACCTTTAAAATACACCAAAGATACTAAAATTTCGGGAATATGTATTAATTGATAAGCCCCCTCATATATATATATATATATATATATATATATATATATATATATATATATATATATACAAGGAAGCTTATCAATGTATATATATATATATGTATAAGAGGCTTATCTTAATACATACATTGCCATTTGAATTACCTACTAGACACCATTCTTGGGTGTCTGCGGTCTCTTAGCACACATATACACTGGCTCGTACGAGGAATGGTGCATCTTGTCTTAGTGATGTTACCTCAAGTACCAACACTTTGCTGGATACTCCACCAGACTAGATTAATGTTTGCCCGGGAATCCGGTAAGACCAATAGACCACAAAAAAGATATACTATAACATACTTAACTGGGGAGAGGAAATTTAATGTTCTTAACTTCTTTACTAACTCAATGTTTGAGAAATAAAAGAAAAATTAATAGAATATCCGAATATCTCTGTATCTCATAGAGATATTAAGTGTAAGCCCCAGAAAGATGTCCCTTGATTTCTAAGAACTTCGACTGAAGTAAAATGAAACAAGAAAAATCATATGGTAGCTCTTTTTTGACTCAGGAAAGTCCCATCGCACTTTGAAGTGGCATGTGTTTTTAATATCTAGCTGGATAATTTTACACTCTACTCAAGTGTTGGCCAAGCTTAGTACACATCTGGTGGAGAAAAAAATATTAGATCTGTATATATATGTATGAATATTAAAAGACTTACAAATGACTATGTATATATGTGTTTGATGTATAACGTCGTTGTACCGTTTGGTGACCACTGGTCAACCCATGAGGACGGTGGGCCGTAGGCAAACAATCAAACTAACAGATTCAACCGAAAACATAACCTCCTTGACGAAGGTAAAACTGTTGTCTTATTTTGAATATGTCAAATTTTGAAGCGGTGGTTCCAAATGCAATCAATTTTTAAAAGATCTATGGATTTTGATGTTTATTATTTATTGACTTTCATAATTTTATTTATTACATGATATTATTATGGAAGTCGACATTTTGTCTATCATCTACTTCTTATTAGACTATGGTAATTAAAGATATAACGTAGGTAAATGTCGATGTAAATATAAATATAGGTGTATAAAAGTGAGGTTTTAATTGAACATTTTTACGTAAATTGTAAATAAAATAAGAAAGTGGAAAATTCCATTCGAATTTTTTTTTACTTTTGTTCACTGAAGCGTAAGGGTTAGATTTACAGGGGGCAACTAAAATCGGTAGTTTGTTAGAAATATATTGGTTCACATTACATTTAAATTTCTGCATGTTGGTTCGGTCGCGGAAACAAGGAGCAGGAAGAGAATTCCAAAGTCATGCTGTCTGAAGAAGGAAGCTATTAGAGTAGAAATTCTTCAAGCATCTAGGGAGCTCTACTGTTAAGGGGTAGGGTTTTGCTGATAGTCGAGTCGGTCGGAATATATCAAGTTTTAGGACTACGTGGAAGGATATGCGATCATGGATAAGAAGTTCGAAATGAGCCGTAGCAAAGAAAAGACAAAGTCAGTTCACAGGCTAAATATAGCCTATGAACTGACTTTGTTTCGGATGCGGTTTTTTGAACCACTGCCTTCATTCCTGACTTGTCCACCAAGTTTCAGTCATGAATTTGTCAAATTATTTGCTTTATCCTCGTTCAATGATACAATAACTCTAACACACTCCTCTCTTGGGACTGTCCTGATTTTGACTTTTATGGTCGTCTTGTTCAAGAATAGTCTGGTGATTGTTTTGATACCGTTTTCTTTGTGCTCTGTCAGTATGTGACCAATCGAATGGTTTCTAATTCACTATGTAATCTAACGAGTTGTTTACATTTAAATATGCGTTCTACTATCAAACTACCTTAAAACATGGTTTAAGTGGTTTAGGAGTGAACCCGAACTCTAACCCTTACCTTAACTCTACCCCTAACTGGAATGTAAAGAACTCGGTAGATCACATATTGGAAGAGTTAATCCCATAAATCTAAGCAAAATTTAAATGATACTTATTTGAATATTTTTTGGAGTAATTTGAATTCGTCTATGATTTTTTTAATCTCATAGTTAGCATTTAAGAAAAGAAAAAATACCTTAAAATAATTATTGTTTAAATACATAAATAAAATAAATATACAAACATTAAATTATCTGCAGATAGAAATGTTGCTGCAATATACACATTACCATATTACAGCAGCGTTAAGACGTTTCCCCATAGCACAGTGAATAAGTCTTTGATTTTGAAAACGGGAGAACTACTCACGAAATAGCAAAATATATTTCCTTTATTCCTCAGGACATTATAGAACAGTACGTGGAAGATCTATAGAAAATTGTAAAATAAATAAATCTATGGAAGTGTAATGTGACATTTCTTGTCTTTCTGAACTGATTCCTCTTGCTTATTGCAAATAAAACTCAGTATATCACATATTGCATAACCATTCGTTTTTCTTGTTTTGTATTAACTTGAGTTAACCTCAGACAAGATACATTGCCACTGTGACGTAAGGGGTTGCTGTGAATTAGCTGCCAGAAATTAAAGGAAGGCATCCAAAGAGTTTGGTTTTCTTGCGGTATATTTGTTTATATTACGTTTACATTTCTGCATATCCATATAATCAGGGAAACATGGAAATGGGGGGAGTTCAAAATGTTTATAGTATATAAAGATACTTATAGTATATATATACTCATAGAACATATAAAATACTTCTCTGTATCTATCTATCTATCTATCTATCTATCTATCTCTCTTTCTCTCTCTCTCTCTCTATATATATATATACATATATATATATATATAATTTATTTAGATACTGTATATTACATAATAATATACAGTATCTAAATAAATTATATTATCTCTCTTATATGATCGAGCACTTTATTTGATTTCTTTTCATATACAACCTGACACACTAATATATATATATATATATATATATATATATATATATATATATATATATATATATATATATATATATATATATATATATACATATATACATATATGTATAATTAATCTCCATCGGTTTAGATGATTTGTCTAGTAAACGACCGGGACAGTTGCATGGTTTTCTATGTATTAAACGCAGAAGCTTAAGATTACATGCATACTTTAACGAGCGTCCTTGTTAGTCAACAATAACCAAGATCGGGCAACCAGTCCAAAAATTGTAAATAAGTTGGAAACAAAACATAGTAAATTCATCTTAGTAATTATCAAGTAGCAAACATTTCCACATTTTGTTTCTAACTTTTGTTTTTTAAAGATGTTTGTTGTATAAAAACGAAAGAACGAATCGATGAGATTTTTGGTATTATATAATTGAATGTAACTTTGTTCAAAACCGTGCATTTAAATGTCAAAATTAATTAAGATATTTTAGAATGAGTATTTTTCGACAGAGACACTACTATAAAATAAAGAATGTATTCGCAGTCTTGTGATTTGAATTTTTGTTTTGAATGAAGTAATTATTTTTTTGCTATGGCTTGCGTAAAGTGTAAAATCGCAAAATTGACTAATGTTATTTTTAACATAAATCAATGATGGTTACAAATGCAATATATATATATATATATATATACTTGTAGTATGTATATATATACTTATAGTATATATATATTCATAGTATATATATATACTTATAGTATATATATACTCATAGTATGTATATATATATACTTATAATATGTATATATATACTTATAGTATATATATATACTTATAGTATGTATATATATATATAGTAGGCCTTCGTCTTCGTCGGTCGTGTCCGACCATGAATGGCACTTGCAGATTTTGTTGGATAGTTCCAGTTTTTAGAGTCCTGTCAGTGGTGTCAATATCCCAAGGGGCATACTGGCTCGATCAGGGCATTTCTTGCTGTGGCTGAGAAGGCCTATGTGGGCCTTGCACTCTCTGCCACAGTTGTCACATATGAAGTGGGAGGGTTGATGAGGAAGCTCACTTGCTTTTGCCCTTTCTTTCCTCCTTACACGCTTTTCAGCAGCTTTTATTTTTCACTTTGCCTCCCCGATATCAAGCTGTCGTTTGAGTTTTTTTTTCCATTTATCCCTGGCAGAGGCAAGGCTTTCCCAAGATGATGGATCGATGTCAATGGCCTTCATGTCTCTCTTGCAGACATCCCTGTATCTTAGAAGAGGGCGACCATGGTCTCTCTCTCCTTCTTTTAACTCTCCATAAAGGAGATCTTTGAGAATTCTGCCATCAGCCATCCTGTGAACGTGACCAAGCCATCTCAGTCGGCGTTGCCTCAGTAGTGTGTACATGGATTTCATACCAGCTATTTCAAGCACCTCAATGTTTGTCTTTTTGTCTGCCCATTTGATACCTAGGATGAAACGCAGGCTTCTAAGATGGAATATCTGCAACGTTTCCTCTTGTTTAGCATAGGGTGTCCATGTTTCACTGCCATACAGCAGGACGTTTATAATGCAAGCATTATACACTGCCATTTTTGTGCTGGCTTTGAGTAAGGAGTTTTCCCAGACTCGACCCTTTAGCTTAGACAAGGTACCTGCTGCTTTACCAATCCTTTTGTTGATTTCCGTATCCAACGACAGAGAATCCGAGATGCTTGAGCAAAGATATAGGAAGTCTTCAACAACACCTTGCTCAATGTTGCCAATTTTGATAGAGGGCTTGCCTGTTGAGCCCAGGGACAGTATTTTGGTCTTTGGAAGGCTAATGATCAGGCCTAAATCTTTACAGGCAATAGAGAGGCGGTTCATAAGTAATTGAAGCTCCCCCTCAGTGTGAGTAGCAATGCCTGCATCATCAGCATATAGCATGTCCCTCATCGTTGCTTGTCTTACCTTGGTCTTTGCTCTGAGTCTGGAAAGGTTAAAGAGGCACCCATCAGATCTTGTCCTAAGAAGGATGCCTTCATTCACATCACCAAAAGCATGCTTCAAAAGCATTGAGAAAAAGATCCCAAAGAGGGTTGGGGCCAGAACACAGCCCTGTTTCACTCCATTACAAATGTCAAATGGTTCAGACAGGTTCCCATCAAATTGTACTATATATATATACTTATAGTATATATATATATATACTAATAGTATGTATATATATATAAACTTATAGTATGTATACATATATATACTTATAGTATGTATATATATACTTATAGTATATATATATACTTATAGTATATATATACTTATAGTATATATATACGTATAGTATGTATATATATACTTATAGTATGTATATATATATTACAGTATGAATATATATATATATACTTATATTATATATATATACTTATAGTATGTATGTATATACTTATAGTATATATATATACTTAAAGTATGTATACATATACTTATAGTATGTATACATATACTTATAGTATATATATATAATTATAGTATGTATATATATACTTATAGTAATATATACTTATAGTATGTATATATATATACTCATAGTATATATATACTTATAGTATGTATATATATATACTCATAGTATATATATACTTATATTATGTATATATATATATACTTATAGTATATATATACTTATAGTATGTATATATATACATATATATACTTTTACTTATAGTATATATATTTACTTATAGTATGTATATATACTTATAGTATATATATACTTATAGTATATATATACTTATAGTATATATATACTTATAATATGTATATATATATACTTATAGTATGTATATACTTATAGTATGTATATATATAGACTTATAGTATGTATAATATACTTATAGTATGTATATATATACTTATATTATATATATAATTATAGTATGTATATATATACTTATAGTATATATATATATATACTCATAGTATGTATATATATATACTTATATATGTATATATATACTTATAGTATATATATACTTATAGTATGTATATATATATACTTATAGTATATATAAATACTCATAGTATACATATATATATGTATATATATACTTATAGTATATATATACGTTTAGTATATATATATACTTCTCGTATATATATACTTATAGTATATATATACATATATATACTCATAATATATATATACTTATTGTATGTATATATATATACATATAGTATATATATACTTATAGTATGTATATATATACTAATGGTATGTATATATATACTTATAGTATGTATATATATACTTATAGTATATATATACTTGTAGTATATATATACTTATAGTATGTATATATATTCTTATAGTATGTATATACTTATAGTATATATATACTTATAGTATATATATACTTATAGTATGTATATATACTTATAGTATATATATACTTATAGTATGTATATATACTTATAGTATGTATATATACTTATAGTATATATATATACTTATAGTATGTATATATATACTTATGATATATATACTAATAGTATGTATATATATAATTATAGTATATATATACTTATAGTATGTATATATATATACTTATAGTATATATATATATACTCATAGTAAGTATATATATACTTATAGTATATATATACTTATATATATATATATATATATATATATATATATATATATATATATATTCTTATAGTATATATTATGGCGGTGATGGTGGCTAAGTGTTTTAAGACGCGGACTAAAAACC
>OY744533.1:26855642-26863142 GCA_963556195.1 Sepiola atlantica | reverse complement strand
GTTTATTTTTCTTTCCTTAAGCCAAGCTATTCAATTGCTCTATCACGTATCTATAGCTTTAACTATTTCACTATAGGTTCAATTGTTTAAAAGTATACTTTTAGTTTCATACTTATATATATATATATATATATATATATATATATATATATATATATATATAATATATATATATATATATATATATATATATATATATATATATATATATATAATGAAACCGTTGGGTCGGCGTCGAGCTGGATAACCATAATTAGCAAATAGTTCAATACCTTAAGTTCAAGACCACCAATTCCTTACTCTATATTCCCAAGAAACGCCGAGACACGGATCCGCTAGTATTATATATATATATATATATATATATATATATATATATATATATATATATATATATATATATATAAGGAAGAGAGATTAAGATGTATGGATGACAAATCACTTTAATCTTCGATTGTTCAATACAAGGAGTACTCGATAAAAACATGTTTTTTTCCTTAAGCCAAACTATTCAATTGCTCTAACTCGTATATTAAGCTCAAACAATTACACTATAGGTTCAATTCTCTAAAAGTATACTTTAAGTTCATCTTTTATATATATATATATAGATATATATATACATATATATAGCATATCTATTAATAATGGAGATTATGTATCTGTCTGTCTGTCTGTCTGTCCGTCTGTCTGTCTGTCTGAAGCCGAAATTCTATCAGAGTAATATTACTATTTACTTAGTCTGCCAGCTTCTATATGTAGTACTACAAAAACCGACGTAAACATATAAATAATGTAGAAAGAAATTTCAAGGCGCGACTGCGATTAGAACATAAAACGTGTCACAAATCTTACTTAAACTATTTATGTATCTCAACATTACAATTGCAATTTAAAAGATGTGGCACAAGACCAAAAAGTGGGGTGGGTAAAGGGGGTCGAGGGTCGTCCACTTGTCTATTCCCTATGCTAGTATATGTCACCACTATACCGCATTCACTCCATGGGCTTAATCTATTTAAAATTCCCCAAATGATTATTTACAATGCGTTTTAAACGTAAGAGTCTTTTGGTTATATAAAAATAGTCTCTGAAAAAGTGAATGGTATTTACAAAAGTGTTGTTTTTTTGTTGTTGTTTTTTGTATGTGTGTGTTTCATTTTATTTTTTTAATAACATGTTGATTACAATATAATACAATGAATGATAGGGGGAGGAAGCCTAAAAACACCTAAAATAAAGAAAAATAACAATAATTAAAAAATAAAAGAACTAAATAAAATGCTAAAAATTGGAGTGGGTTAGTAGAGAACCCCCGTTACCTGTCTAAATGTGAACTGCTCTCTGTTTCTCAGAGTAAACTGAAAACAAGAAAGACAGTTCCTAAGTGGGATCGGGGATTTACCTAATGGATAAAAGAAAAGTGGGGGGGATTTTGAGGACAGTTGGTATCTTTCAGGATAAGTACCAATTGGGTCGGGCCAGGGATAAAAATAAATTTTGGGAACGGGCATCCTGAAAGATTACTAATACCAAAAAATAAATATAGGGACAGGACTCATTTATACCTCTAGCTAAGGGACTTTGAAGTCAAGCTTCTTGTCAAGCTTCTTGTCTTTTAAAAAAACTTTTTTGACTTAAAGACGGCGCGCGCCATGCCTAGACAGGGAACACGAACTCAAATCTAGTTCGACCAAATACACATAAGCTAGCGGTGTGTATCCACCTCTTCTAAACTGCTAGGCATGCAATCTCCTCCTATCAGACGTAATTTTGATTTTAAGCTGATGTTTAAAATGCAAAATCAAATTGTGATCAGAAGGCGACGCACCCCCGTGACCTATCTCTAAGCGTGAAACCCACACTACTATCGTGAGAAACATAATTCGTTTCTCCCTGGTCCACAAAGGAACCACATTGTAGATTACAGATGCTACATCCAGGCGAACCAGCTGATCGGGTACGATGCGAGCCGTCACCTCGTTGACATGTTTCCAAACCTCACAAAGCCTGCTGCAAGTGAAGAAGGCGTGCTCAGCCGATTCTTCTTCGTCGTCCTTGCAGCGAACACAATATGGACTAACCACTACCTTGGCTTTGTGAAGCCTGCCATTGAGGGGTAGAGCATTCCTAACCAATCGCCAGGTCAGAGAGAACTCAGAATTATTGAGATACCCCCGGCCTGGCGCCCAACACCACTGAGAGCGGATCTCCTCCTCCGACCATCCCAGCCGCTCACCCAGCGGATCAGAAGCGGTCCCCTTCACTAACTCCCTATAAAGAGTCCTGCTAGACCGTGCAAGTTAATTGGACCCCGGCAGCAATCTGAGTGCAGCTCGGCATTCGGCGAAGAAACGCGTCTGTCCTCTTGGTCTACGTTGGTCTTCGACCAAGTGGTCGGGGATGAGGTTGGGAAAAGCCTTCTCAACCGCAGGGCCCCACGCAGTTTCTTCCATCAGAGTACAACTCAGGAATGACAATCTCTCGGCATGTCGATGACTTGCCAAGTCAGGCATTCCCAAGCCCCCCTCACACAGACGTTGAGTGCAGACCTGACTTCGGACAAGTGGCTTTCTGTTGTGCCAAAAAGTGAAAAGAGCAGACGCATAAAAGCCGCCAAGCGGTCGTCAGGCAGGGGTAGTACAGCCAAGCGGTAGAGGATGAGCGAAAAGACGTAAGTGGCGCACGCCTCAGCTCTACCCCTAAGGGAAAGCCCCCTTCGAAGCCAAATCCTAACAGACGCTTCGACCTTAGACTGTACTTCCGACCAGTTCTTATCAAGCGTGAGACCCGGACCGAACCACACGCCGAGGATCCGGACCGGGCCATTTGTCCAGTTGAAACGGCATGGCAACGCAGGCGCGTTGCTCCAGGCAGCCAACTTCAGGCCATTGGATTTGCTGAAATTGACTACGGCCCCTGTCACATCTTCGTAGTGTTTGAGTGCCTTAATCACAGTGTATATATCTCGTAAGGTCGACACCCACACAGTGAGATCATCGTCAAACGCGGAAACCCTGGCTCGCGCAGCACCAGGCAGAGCTATTCCGCGAAGGGCTGGTCTCGTCGCCCCGTCCCTGAGTTTGCAGAGAAAAGGCTCCAACGCAAGAGCAAAGGCGACAGCGGACAACCCTGACGCACCGACCGCGAGACAACGAACGACTTCGATCGCATCCCGTTTACTTGCACCACTGCCGTCGGCTCGCGATATAAAATGGAGATCCATTTGCAGAAGTCCGGTGTAAAACCGGCTGCTTTAAGAACAGACCCCAGAAAACGATGATCAACCCTATCAAACGCTTTGAACTGATCTAAATTGATCAGCGCGGCTTCAGTGTCGTCTTCTAATCCCTCTATGATCGTGCGCATCAAGTGCAATTGTTTTGAATCGATCTCCCCTTCACAGCGTAGGTCTGCTCAGGTTGGATCAAATCAGCGATAACAATCTGCAAACGATTCGCAAGAACTTTGGCCAAAATCTTTAAGTCTATGTTAAGCAGACTTATGGGCCTGTAATCATCTAGTCCCCCATCATGCCCATCCTTCTTCTTCAGTAATGTAATCACGCCCCTGGTGATTTGACCGGGGATGGAACCCTGTTCAAACCAGTGGTTTAATACATTCGTCAGGGGAGGGACGAACATGTGCGACATCCTCAAATAGAATTCATAAGGAAGACCATCGATTCCCGGTGATTTGTTGTAGCCAGCCTTCTTCAGCGCAGCAAAGACCTCACGCTCTGTAACCGGACCATCACAGCTAGCCGCTCGAGCCGCCTCCATGCGGGGCGAACCGGCCAAATAGCTGTCAAACTCCTCGACCCGAAGTCTGGACAGCTGCGTAAAACGTTCGGAAAAATGCAACCGAAACCCCTCACAAATCTCACGTGTCGATACCATGGATCGACCTTCCAGGTCTTTTACTTCCCGAATGTATTTCTCCGATCTACGACGAACTACAGCGCTACGTTCTCGAACGTCATAATTCACGGCTTCGTTGGACACTTTATCTAACCTAGCCCTAATTATTTGACCTTCATACCGCTCGTTAGCCGCGCGTTTCAGGTCCCCTTTAACTAGTTCTACGGTTAGGGAGTCTCCCCTCCCAGCTACCGCCCGGGCTAACTTATCTTCTAACGACTTTTCTGTCCTGGACTTATCTAATGCGAGGCGCTGGCCATATCGGACACAAAAGTCTCTAACCTTAGACTTAGTGTTAACCCACTACCTACTCCCTGTAACCGCCCCCACTAAGCCCCACTGTAGAAAATTTTCTAGCTTTTCCTGGAAGTCACGCACCTCCAGTAAAGAGGTATTTAACTTCCAGTACCCGGCTAGACTAGGCCTATTTGCTAACTTCAGACGTACAATGACTAGTCTGTAGTCCGAATGACCTAACCATTTGAACGTGGGACAAGATAAAAAATATACGTCGCCTCTTCTAACTAGCATCCTATCCAAGTAGGTACTTGCAAAGGATGTGCCACTAGAGTTCCACGTCCACATCTCCCGCCCCGGATGATCGAGACGAAATCTGTCGACAAGATCGCATGATGCCATCAAGTCAGACAGAGTGCTCTCACACTGCACCAACCCACTAGTCCCGCCCATCCTGTCTATTTTGGGATCAAGGATGGCATTCCAATCACCCATTAGTACTAACCGCTCCGAACCACCAAGGAACACCTTAAACCGCCGAAAAAAGGAAACCCTCTCCCAAATGATGTTGGGCGCATAAACCGCGACGACTCGGAATGTACTATTGCTAACGGCAACATCGGCCACGACCAACCTGCCTTACATTTGCGGAAAGGTTACGACGGACTAGCAAGGAGACCCCTCTACTATAAGAATTGCTGTATGCTGAGAAGACATCGTAATGTCCAGTCAGCACACTACAATCCCCGTACGAAACGTAGTGAGTCTCCTGTAGCGCAGCCACATCTATGTTACGGGCCATAAGATCCCTCAGAACGCGAGCAGCATGACTTTGGGATCTCAGGCCCCTGCTATTCAAGCTAGCTAGAAATTAGTTCGTGTCCATTATTCTATTCAGTGTCGATAAACGGCTTGAAGTCATCAGGGACTAGGATGCCGCAGGCATGTCCGGTACTGCCGGTAAGCAGTTCGGACGTAATTCGTCCGTCTCGGGCAATACCTCCGACATCCAAAGGAAGCTTAATTTTAGGGCCCTATAAAACGATGGGTGGACGTAAATAGGGACCCGCCCAGTGCACATAGTTCTCAGCTCCTTCAGGGAATCGTGCTTCTTCTCTACCAACCTCAGACCCGGGATTGCCCCCCCCCCCCTCTGCTTCTTCAATCATGTGCCACAACGCCTTTGTCCGGCCCACTCTGGTATCACGGACAAAGGTAGTTACGAAGGGGGACGTCGGGAAAGTTTTGTGGCTTGTTTATATCATGACCCCGGGCCCGAGTAAGAAGCTCCAGCGGTCGGATGGATTTTACTAGCCGTGCTGATAAGTTCACTGCTGAAGAAAAGGAAGTATTCGAGTCCTCTCGGTTCTCGACAAGGAGAAGGAGAGGGGGAAGCAGATCTGGCGTCGACGAAGACTTCCTGCTCTGGCTCTTCTTTGTTGACTGGGGGAGGGGAATCAAAAAGGGCGAGGGTGTTCAGTTCAGTTGAAGGAGGTGCGGATTGGGGCGTATGGGACTGAACAGTAGAGATAGTCATCTCTGTTTCTACAGTGGTAAGGGTTTGGATCCCAGTCTTTTTGACTTTTCTCAGTTTTCTGGGTTGTTTTTCGACTTTTTTTGCAAGAGCAGTCGGTCGCCATCAAAGTTTTGTTCGCCTCCCCTTCGGAGTCAGACAAAGTAGTGGTGACCGGAATCTTCTGTTTAAGGTTTTCTCCCGCTTCGGGAGAAGTAGACGGCACAGCTGGGGCAGGCTGAAGCTTCTGGGTGGGTAGCTTGGTACCTGACGACTTAGTGGGAGGCTGCACTCTTCGTTCATCCGGGGGACGCATCGATTTATCGGAGGGAACGGAACTGGTTTTTGTAGTGTTTTTGCTGACTACAGTGTCCCACCCCTCCTCTGTCGGTGCAGCTACTGGAGTCTGCGTTGAAGGAGCTGCTAGTGCCACTTTGGTTATCCCGGCCTGAGCAGCCGGCGGCTTGTTGGGGGCTCTGGTTGGCCAGTCTTTAGCTCACAGTGCCAACAGATTGGTCGTCTACCTTCGACAATGATGGACATTGTCCAAGATTCGTACCTGAGCCGCGGTGGAATGGCTTTGAAGCCGGCCCGGTCCAGGCACATTTCGATCTTGTAGTCCCCTACCATTAGGTTATGGGGGCCTCGGACCGGGATGATGGCTTCGACGTCCCCATACTGGCTCATGACAGCACCCAAATGTTTGGAGCTGATATAGCAGGGGACGCCGAGAACGGAGACTGTAGTTCTCCTGCGGCTCAGGTACTCCGGTTTTATTTTGATGCCAGCGTGTACAAAGTCTGATTTCGCCAGTTTTGTGGCGATCTCCGCTGTTGGGAGCAGCAAATCCCATGAAGCAAACCCCTTTTGGCAGATGTATGTTGCGGGGATCTTCAAATCCCCAAGGAGTTTTGCCATTTTTTCTTTGGGGACCCTAGTCAGTCATTTGGTTTTTGCGCCAGACGTGACGAACGTTAGTATGCGCTTTTTTAGCTCTTCCACAGAACCTGGGGCGGGTTTGATTATGTTTCCGTCCGTCAGGTCCTTGTATGTGGAGTCAAACAAGTCTCTGTAGTCTTTTGGTGACAATTGTGACTGGGGCCTTCATGCTGGTCGCGTCTTCGCTGGAGATGTTGAAACGGGAGTTGCTGGTTGAGGCGTTCTCTGACCGGCCGGGATAGATTTGTCTAACGACGCTGCCAGTATCTTCTGAGTAAGAGGGAGGGACGGCCAGTCGGATTGAGACGACACCGGGGGTGAATTTGGTTTCGTCACTCTCCCCTGGATGCTGGCGACACCAACTGCTCTTTTTCTCCTCTTCAACGTAGTAGCACCCCCCTTTTTGACTCTGGGCCGAGAAGGTCTGCTGCAAAGCGTTGGGAAGGATTTGTCGCTGCTGCTACTGCTGCTGCTGTACAGATGATTGCCACTGAGACTGTCGTTGCTACTGCTACAGCTGAGTCGCAAGTCTTGTAACAGTTCGCGTCTAACAGCCTCCCTGTCGTAGAAGCTGGCCGCCGGTGGCCTCTGATCCAGGTGGGTTTCCTGCTTATCTTGCAGGTCAAACGACCTAGCATTCCTTATCTCTTGGGGGGAGAGTGCGTTCCTCCCTCACAAAGGGGGGCTGACAGTTGAAGCCCGTCTTCTGGGGTACATTACGGCTGGGACGGTGGCGATGGCATCCCACTCTCCTAGACCACCCGTAGGAGCTGAGCTAACCTTACTGCGGGGGACTGCAACAAAACTAGTCGGAGTGCCACCTAAGGCAGCACCCCAGTGCAGGAACATTTTGCTCACTCCAGCCTTCGGGGTCTTAATAAGCGCCCGAGT
>OY744533.1:26840642-26848142 GCA_963556195.1 Sepiola atlantica | reverse complement strand
TGTCAAACCAATGAACACGTCATTGTAAAACTAAGCATTCGTGTGAGACGAACTGGCAGAGGTATGATTGCAAGAACAAATTCCTAAGTGGACTAGTCAGCGGGGCATCAATGTGGAGGAAGTTATTCGAAATAGAAAATTAAATTGGTCTAAGTATGTGCAAAGAATGTCTTTAGATAATCCAAGGAAATTAATTTTAATAGGGATAGGTGGTCTGCAAATTCGTAAGTGGACTAGTCAGGGGGGTGCATCAATGTGGATAAAGTTATTCGAAATAGAAAATTAAACTGGTCTAGGGATAGGTGGTCCACAAATACGTAAGTGGACTAGTCAGGAGGTGCATCAATGTGGTGGAAGTTATTCGAAATAGAAAATTAAATTGGTCTGAGTATGTGCAAAGAATGTCTTCAGAAGATCCAAAGAAAATAATTTTAATAGGGATAGATGGTCCACAAATTCGTAAGTGGACTAGTAAGGGGATGCATCAATGTGGATAAAGTTGTTCGAAATAGAAAATTAAATTTGTCTAAGAATGTGCAAAGAATGTCTTCAGAAGATCCAAAGAAATGAATTTTAATAGGGATAGGTGGTCCACAAATTCGTAAGTGGACTAGTAAGGGGATACATCAATGTGGATAAAGTTGTTCGAAATAGAAAATTAAATTTGTCTAAGAATGTGCAAAGAATGTCTTCAGAAGATCCAAAGAAATTAATTTTAATAGGGATAGGTGGTCCACAAAATGTAGTCAGATCTCGAAGGAATTAGAAACTGTTTATGCCTGAAGATATGGGTCAGTTTGGATTGATACGAATGATACAAATTAATTTATTTGAAACCTTTGTTCACCACAAACAAAGCATATTGCCACTGGCTACTGTGATTAGGGAAACATTTTATTAGGGAGCATTATTAGTGGGGAGCTGTGTTGTAAAATATTTGTTCATATTACATTTAATTATCTGCATGTTAGTACAATTGGCGATACAAGGGAAAAGGAAGGAATTCCTAAGGCGAGCGATCCGACGAAATAAGCTATGTGAGTAAAAAGTTTTCCAGCATCCGGGGACTTCAACAGTGAAGGGGGTTTTACTTCGAGTCGGGTCGGTCGAAGGTATTTACATTGAGGAGGTACATGTGAAGTTTGTCGAAGCACATTCCGTGGAAGTACTTGTAAAACAAGATCAGAGGTGCAATATTGCGGCGATAGGACAGGGGCTGGAGCTTGGTATACAATGCAGGATATATTTGTTTGGAGACCTTTAGCACACGATCCACGAGTAGAGATTGTGGTTATAAAAATATAGGATACTGGTAGGTGTGAGAAGTTTTCTAGTCCGATAAAAAGAGACTATATTTTTTTCAGCAGACATGGCAGTATCTTCTATTGTGGAAAGCGAATTAAAGGAGTTTAAATCATTAAGGGAAAAAGAAGAAGCAGAAGCAGCAGAAGAAGAAAGAGGGCCGACGAACAATCTAAAATTGAACGTAACTGACTGATCAGTTGAGAGACCGACGGACAGTGCCACTCATAGTTAGGCTTAGGCGCATCAAAAGAACTGAAATTAATAAAAGTAAAAATAAATGATTTTTAAAAGAGCAAAGAAACAGATTGGAAATATCGGGAAAAAGGGAAACTGCAGGAGATTTTGCTCATCCCTAAGAATCCATCAATATGCCAAACGCTTCGGTCAGATCAAGAAAGAGAGATTCGATGGGTTATTTGAAGGCTCCCCCTTTCCCGAGTTGGCAATCAAATGCTCGGTATCTTAGCATTTAAGTGGTCGGCGATCGTGACAATTTTTAAAATGTCAGAAGTAAGTCGTTTCACGACGACGACAACGGCGCTTCGATTTGAGAATCAACTGCATTCTAATACAGACTCCATGTTCGTTTTATTATTTCTCTCTTCCATTGATCATTTCAAAACATATTACAAAAACTCCAGTGCTCACCTCTGTTCTTTAAGCGTTTTTCATTCAATAGAGATTTGGATCGTAGCGCAGCGATAAAAGAAAAGTTCTGTTGACTTTTAGAAAATTCGACTTTGAAATTCTTCTTAGCTCAAGAAAATTAGCGTTTTTATATTCTAGAATGCCACGATTGATTCCGTATAAAACGTATCCAACCAAAACTATTGATAGTCCAATAGTTGGTAATATAATAAAAGATTGCATTTATCCTGGTCGATCTAGTTATGTATGCACTCTTCTTCTTTATGCATTCTTTATTTTAATCAACAACTATATTACTACTTACGTAAACATGCGACAAGCGACATGTTTAAGGAATGCACAGATGCATTCTACGGAAGGCAGACCTGCGAGTAGAAAATACTTAACCAAGAGTAAAAAGAGCAGAGTGGGTTTGACCACTCAAACTTGGATTTCTCTACTTGGAAAAGTTATTGTCTCTTTAACCGGGGATTCATGTTAAGAAATCACACCTCTTAAAGTACTTGAAAAAGTAATGTTCATTCAGCTACGAGGTTCTATGCTGTGGTTTTCTCCAAGTTAATATTAATACTGAATGGTAAACTTTCTCGTCGGTCATTTTCTTATGTCCATAAATTGACAGCTGATTATCTCAAGTCTTTCTGGTGTGGTTCAAGTGATATCTATATATTTATTACAGCAGAGGAGTCAATTAAGTTTGTGTGCTTTTCCGAGACTTTGGACTCTAAGCTAATTTATAGTGTTCAGTTAGAAGCTATGTTTTTCTTGATTTACAGATCTGCTCTTGAGTAAAAGAAAACTTATATAATTGTAATTTTTTTTTTAATACAACATTGGGACTTGTTTTTACCTGGAAGTGTGGTTTTGTTTGGAATAAGTATCCTTCTGTTACAGCATTGATCGAGTTCACACAATTGACACTGCGACGGTGTCGAAATCGAGCACCGACTTGAGATGAAGACAAATAGTGGACGATCGCACAAATGAACGTTCATACTTACACTAGAATACCCGCGATCCATGTGGTCACAATCCCTATGTGTTACGCTTTGATTTCGATTCGAATATTTATAAACTGTGATATTTCTGTAAATAAATTATTTTTGCATAACTAACAGAAGAGAAGTTGCTAGTCTTGTTCAACTCTATCGTTATTCCTATGGTAGATGCTCGACTGAACTCTAATAGTTGGTTTATCTTTGTAAAAAAAACTCATTTTCTTATCACAACTGCAAATAACGTTCCTTTCTTTCCTTTGTGTATTAAAAACCAAACCGAATTTCCATGAACAGAGTTTCTTTCCAAGAACTTCTTATCTCTCGAATACAGTGTAACGAGACTGATTCGCTGCAGACTACACCGTTGGTGCCTTCAAGTCTAATGTGTACACATTGAACCGCCTTTAAATTAATTATATGTTGTTCATTCCATTCATTGTTTCTGATTCTCTAATAGTGTTGTTCATCATCTTACTGACAATCTCATCAATCCCTATTTTCGAGTTGATGTTGGCTTTGGTAAGTGCTGACTCATCCGTATATAAAAAATAGAAGTATCTTTATAGATAATATAGAAGTAAAACTATCTATTATTTTGCTATCTGATGTTCATACGTGTTTACGGTGTGTACGCATCCACAATTCAAATTAGCTAGAACGATTAGCTTTATCTCTAAGTAATCATAGACATTACGAAATATTAGAGAATTGTTGAATCAACATACTATGAGGAGAGTAGGAGAAAGGCATCGATAGAGATGGGTGATTTTTTATAATTAATTACAAATTACGGTTACCTCCAAAATGGAATACAATTGTTTTCAAACATAACTTAATCTCGCAACTAAGAAACATTGCAGCAGTTAATTTACGTATAGAACAAAAAGGCTTCTATGGAAACAAATGATAACTAATACATCTTTCTTTATAAAGTTAGGTATATGTATACGTTTATATATTTCTATGTACAAAATTAACTCATATTAACCAATTATTATGATTTTTGGAATACAGCTGTAAAGCGTAAGGGTAGATAAAGAGGGATATATTTAACTTATTGTCATGTAAAGGAATTAAAAAGAGCAGATGAAAGCCCCTCGTGAAAATTTAAGTACCTCCGATCTATGTGAAATTAAAAAATAGGTGTTAGACATTAATAAATATTCCCCAAATTTAAGTATGATTTGAGTATTTTAAAGTATTTTATGAAGCATAATATGGGAACTGACTTCGATTTGATAATTCGAATATTTCTGATTTGCATTGAATTAAATTCATAGTTATTAGACACTAAGAAAACAAGATTGCTTACATTTCAATTTTTTCAGGAGCCTCCTTAAGATTAAGAATTCAATTTGAGACATCTTCTAGAATCAAAATCACGTAATGAACGTTGATCAAAATTAATGTATCGATTATGTACAGAAGGTTTAGTATCATCGGATATATTGATGTTAATCTTTGTAAGAGTACATTAAAGTGGTGGAAGACTTACCTGTACGGAAAATGAATTTTACGCGCCATGGGATGGGGATTTTTCTAGTTTAGTATAATGATAGATATCTATATACAGCTAAAGCTCTGAAAAAGCTGCGATTATAATTGCTTGTCACCGTGCACGCTTCAACTGTGGGTGAATATTATTAGTGCTGAAGTATTTATATAATTGAGGTGAGTGTGTTCCTCCATATGATACAACTAAGTTAAAATATTTGCACTTGACTTTTGAAAATTATACATTATATATATATATATATATATATATATATATATATATATATATATATATATATATATATATAAGTAAGAAACTAAAAGTAAAACTTTTAGTAGAAAGAGAATATACCCTGTTTTGAACATTTGAAGTTTGAAATAAATTTGGACATTCGTGCATGTTTATCACTCTTCGTTCATTTAACTTTATATATATATATATATATATATATATATATATATATATATATATATATATATATATATATATATATATATGAGAGAGATAGAGAGAGAGAGAGAAAGATGTACTTGCATCATGTCGCGAAAAAGTTAGCGAGTAAAAAACGTGCCGGACGAAACCATTTCAAGTCTAAAGGAGAGGGGAAAAAGCAAATAGTAGGACAACCCCTGCCGTCTACAGCGATCTCAGAAAGAAATCCGCCACCTTAAATAAAAAGTTTGTTTTTCAGGTCGTCAAAAATGATAATAATAATTTGTGAATCAAAACTTAAATTACTTACATAATTCTATGAACATTAGTGCGAAACATGATCATTTTCCGTGTGTTTTTGACGGAAGATATATACTAGTAATTGCATAATTCACTGAGAAAGCAGGTTCCACATTTCACAAAAGGTGAGGATCAACAAAGTTGGCAAAAACATGATAGAAAATAAAATTAGAATATTTAATATTCAATTCTATCCGTTTGATTAGCGACACACGTGTTGGAGCTCATTCTTCCACGAACGCGACCATATTTAATGGCTATTATGAGTCAGAAGATACGGAAAAATCCAATGATGAAAAAACGGTAATAATTGAATTTGCATATATACATGTATTTATTTCTTAGAGAGATGATTTGTCAAAGACAAACGAAAGGGAGACATAAGAAAACATGATGCATAAGCAGGAGTAACAATTACAGACGTGATTACTAACGGAAGATTCCACGTTAAAAGTCCTTAAACACAATAGAAATAACGTGTTGCCATGGTAAACACATCATAAAGAATATTTGTAAACTAAATGCGACATACTTCGTATTGTCTGCGAACTATTCTCAATACGAATTCCGTGATCAGTAGAAAAGTGGCATGCTAAAATGGCTGAACGGATTTAGGTTGAATATCTATCTGTGAACGATGGCTTTTACCTGGAAACAAGATTGCTGGCGCTGTTTCCTCAGTCGAGAGAACATGTTAAAATGTAGAGGTCAAGTTCATACCATAAAAAGATCACACCTCGAGTTTGAATACCGTACTCAGCATGTGCAAGTCTGTTTTGTACTTAAAAATTGTAGAGAGTTCATTCTCAATTGGCACCTAATACTACTTTAATATCATTCAAGGTTAATATCTCGGAATATACTACGCTAAAGAGAATATCAGCGAAATACTTATGATCATGATACTATTTGTAATTTGTGATTTTTGTTACATGTAAAGGTATCTTTGTTTGATAAAAGATTAAGAAAATATGTATTCACGATTGTATGGTGATCATATCCGCCTCAAATGTGAACGCTACTTGCTTTTCTTTTATTCAAAGGCATTGAGAAATAAGTCTCGTTTCTAAATATTAACTAAATACGCTAATACAATCGGACGCATTTGAATGTCATCAATAGTTTCGATTTAAAAAAAAAACATTTCAGGTTTTTTACCAAATTATGTTATAGGATGCTGAATGTTAACTTTTATTACTGCGTTATCGGTTGCTCATTTAATTATTAATATAACCAAATAGTAATAAAACTATAACTAAAATTAATATACGATTGGGGTCACACGGGGTAACACGCTCGCAACTTCATCAATCGATCGATTCAAACCAACTAACGAATCGGATTCGTTTCGGCAGAGCAGTTCAAGTCTTTTACAGTTAATATCGCTCAACAAGACCGTCTGGTTCAAAAATGGCAGCCGGTATATGATTCGGCAAAGAGAACCAACACAAAGCAAAACGCATCGAACTAGTATAACCTTACATGTTTATCAAATCAGCTAGCAGGCGGAAAGAGGGAGAGGGGTGTTCTACCACTAACTTCTGATGAGGCCAATTAAAATATTTCTAATACTAAAAATATTTCCAATTAGCTATAGATACTCGGCGTTGCCATGGATTCAATAATGTAATGTTGTTTGCACATTTTTTTAATGCCTAAACGAGTCCTCAGTTATTAAGGCCCAAAGGCCACTCAGGGATAAAGGTTACTGAGTTTTTTAGGTGGACGGTGAGACAACATCGTAACATGTACTTGAAAACGATCATGTTGTAGTCAGCTGAGAAGCAGTCCTGTGTGCCAGTGTTCAACAGACGTGTAATTCTTATGAAAAACTTCCATTTAGGAAGTTTTTCATAAGAGGAAAGAAGGAAAGTTCTGTTTAGTTTTAGGTACACAGACGAAGAAAGGAAGATTATTTACAATGATTGTAGGTAGACGAGTTTTTTTGTGATTTTTTTACAATGAGACCATAGATTCGAGTTCAGTCGAGCGCATACAATGAAAATAACGATAGAGTACAGAAAGTCTGGCAACCTCTCTTCTGTGAGAAAGAGGCTGTAGTGAGCAGATGAGGACATCCCCACTAGATTCTGAAAACGGTTGTGTACCTTATACAGCAATAGAAAGGATGCTCTGAGCGACACGTCCCCAAATGTGGAAGCAGTACTCCATCTTACAGCGTATTTATCACTTATACAGGTAGGGGATTGAGTCAGGAGAGAGATCCTTTCTAGGCGGTAGAATGATCAAACCATTTTTTCAGGGACATAAGTACCATATTGGATGTAAGTGTTCAATGTCCTAGAAGCGTATCAAAACAGG
>OY744533.1:26750642-26833142 GCA_963556195.1 Sepiola atlantica | reverse complement strand
ACACACAGAAACAAATAACAATAAAAATAAAAATATAAATTATGAAAACTAACGGTTAATTCATCACCATACAATACCTATCATTTATCCAATATTACACAGATATTTTTTACACTACATTTATATACATAACATAACTTTAAAACTTATTAATTTCTATTCTCCGTGAGACTGGTTGGTCCATACGCTATTCTCTGGCACTCATTTTGGTATGTTCTCTGCACAGACGGAGTTATCCTCTGGTGTTTATTATTTTTAACAAATGGAATTTTCTTCTTTCCCGAAATATAAAATAAATGATTTTTAACAATCATCAGGACAACAAACAAACAGCTACCACCACACTTGCTGTTATGTAAGATTTTAAGAAAAAATAAATAGAAAGTCTACTTTGATTTCGATTTAATTTTTTTGTTCCTTCCAGCTTACAACCTACCCGGGACTTTGCATTGCCCGCAGCTTTTTTTAAAATACACTACAACTATTCCCATCAATGCTTCAAACAAACAACCATTTTCTATTAATATATATATATATATATATATATATATATATTTATCTATATATATATTTATGTGTATACATGTGCATTTATATCTCTCTCTCTCTATATATATATATATATATATAATATATATATATATAATATATATAATATATATATATATATAATATATATATATAATATATATATATATAATATATATATATATATATATATATATATATATATATATATATATGTATATGACTGCATGTGTTCATGTTTCTCTATTATTTCTTTGAAATATGATTATGTTTTGTGATCTTATAAAAAAGTGGACAGAATCCGTTTATACCGGCAGAAAATTGGGTCCCTACAAAATGGCCACAACAGACGCTGCCATTATTGAAATATTTTGCCGAATTGAATTTTTTATGATTATTTCTTGCAATTGTTGCTGTCGTCATTTTTTTATGATTGGCGAGGGTGATTGTGTCTCCTGGCAGTGGACGAAGCAAATTCTTTCGTTTCTTTCCTGTCGATAAAGTTGTCACTATTACTGGAAGGTGTATTTCGTTAAACCAGTCTGACAGTTTTCCAGCGGTCAACCGAAGAGGATAATAAAACGCCAAATAAAATGCCAAGTAATACGGGTTGAAATTCTAACCAAGATGCGAAATACATGCACATCAAACGTCACATATTCATCGATTTCGGTTAGAAATACCTTACATTTATGTACGATTTACCTTACGGTCGTAATGTATATATTATATATATATATATATATATATATATATATATACATATATATATATATATATATATATGTTTACAGATATATGTATATATGCATGCATATGTATACATATATATGTATATATATACATACGTATGTCTATATATATACATATGTATATGTATGTATACATATGTATACCTATCTATATGTATGTATACATATGTATACACATGTATATGTATGTATACATATGTATACCTATCTATATGTATGTATACATATGTATATGTTGCATAGCGGCACCCACAATCAGACATTTGTTACGTTATCAATGATGAAAATCATCGCCACGAGGGTCTATTAAGCGCTTCTCAAATACGAAAGCAATACGAAAGTTTATGAAAAGTCTAGAAGCGTTTTCAAACTTCTTTAACGCCCACTTTTAAGGCACTTTCAAAAACATTTCTTTAGGGCGTTTTTAAGCCTTTAAACTGCTTGTCCTATTACACATCACTTTTTAAATACTTCTCGTTATTAAAACATTTTTCTCATTTACCCATTTTACATTAAACACTTTAAACATAGTTCTTTTTAAATTCTTTTCTCATTAAACACAGTTAATTAAACATTGTATCTTATTTAAACACTTTCACCATTGTTCGTTAAGCATATCAAATTAAACATGGTGCACTTTGTCTTTCTGTTTTAGTTCTTTCAGTTTCAAATTTTTCGAGGTCTAACAGATTTGGACCCAAAAAATTTGATGCACAAAAAGTTACCTTACATTTTCTTTGTCGTCTGGTTGTGATCACCGTTTGTGCCGTCGGTTTTTATTGCGTATCTCTGGCCGTGATCGGTGTTGGTGATCTTTGCTACGTGGATAAATTTTATCGACAGGCAGAAGACAAACGCGGAGACAATTTTCCTTAGAGAGAAATTCAAGTCTTTCATTCTGGACTTCGTTGTGGAAGGGTTTTGCTCATTCGTTCTCTCGATTCTCATTCATCGTTCTCGCTGGGGGATGCGACTATGCACGGGGATTTCTGTTGGATCTCGAGGAGATGCAGCCATTACGACGACCGATTACATTGTCGACCCGACGCTCTCACTTGCAAAGCCGTTCTGTTTCATTTGAGGACCCACAGAGAGGTCGACCGTCCGGCTCGTATCCAAAACTGTAACTATATTACAAACCTTAGTTTCTCACGAAAGAAGGAGTGACGTCACAGTCCTTTGTCCTGTCA
This sequence comes from Sepiola atlantica, assembly GCA_963556195.1. Classification (NCBI taxonomy): domain Eukaryota; kingdom Metazoa; phylum Mollusca; class Cephalopoda; order Sepiida; family Sepiolidae; genus Sepiola; species Sepiola atlantica. The sequence goes on along the minus strand of OY744533.1, from coordinate 26,830,672 downwards.
TACAAAGCATGTTATTCACTCATGTTTTCTTACCTTTTATGACCCGAAGTTGTCCGTGCCAGGTCAAATTTGAAACTTTGTTATGGTCTTTCAAAAACATGATTGACTCATAACGGTCCTCTTCCGTCCATGTCAGCTTGGCCTGCGCCGAACTCCAACAAAGTTCACCCCTCTCACAATCAAAACTAGTGGACCTGCACGCTTTTAGGCATGTAAGGCCCCTCATAATATAATATACCTTCCTCTCATATAAAAAAAAACAATCCTTAGATTTTTTTTCTAAACGCCCATCCCTGGGACTGGTCAGAATCTGGAACCAAACATAACTGGGCCCTGATCCTCCGAATCCAGCCGGAAATCCATCAGCATCACACGATTCTAATCCTGGGATGTAAGACAGGTCATCTTACAATCTGAATCGGCTCTCCGGCCATCCCATCAAAATCGATAATCGGGCGACATTTGCCCCGAATTGGCCTGATGCTATCCCTGGGGGCCCGTTTCACACACATATCATTCTTCTAATGAATCAGTATACAACCGATTGCTACTGAAAACTAACTCTCGCACATTATCGGATATAGGGAAACAAAACACAAACCCCTTTCATTAACCTGTAAACTTAAATGGTCAACCTCCAAGATCTACGTGAGGTACCGTCATTACACCATTTGCTTATCTGGACCATATATTTCGGACATCTAAGTGCCCCCGGCGCGAGTGTCCGCGGGCAATCACCCGTGTTTCTAATTTCCAGCCCTGTTCATCAAACGTGGAAGTCCCTATCCCATGGTTCTAACTAGTCGGTACGGCAGCAAGGTGAAACGTCGCATCGAATCATCTCTGCTCCCGGAACACGCCGAATGACCAAAAACTAGGCCCAACTCATAATCTTTTAATCAAATTTAATCAACACCCAGTACCTCCTTTTAAAATCGATCCCCTCCATGGTTCCATCTGCCCCCGACGCGCGCAGCTTGACTCCAATCCCCACTGGTGTTGAGCAGACACCAATTCCATGCGTTCCCTTCCCGTGGCCATATCTATGCTGTAAAGGTGTGAGGGATTTTCTCAGCACACATGTCGGCAAACATTTAAAATCCACAAAAAAAATAAGAACATAATTGCAAAGCTTAAAATCTTTACCTCATTCACACAATCTATCGGCGCAGTTGGGCACAAAAAACAATTTCCATAACTGATCACTGTCCTTTTTCGTGGTCCCACAGAATGACCATTCCACCTCGTTTGCAATTTTAACGTATGCAGGCTTTATCACCAGCCTCGCCACTGCCCATGGGTGATCTATACAAGAGATCATACGAGAAAACGCCGGGAATCCCTCACTGATTTTCCAAGCCTGTACATTCTCTGTAGACGTTCATCCTTTCCCGAGAAAAAACATACAACCCTGCCTAAGAGTTTACGCGATCTGACCCAAACGAACTCTCATTGTCGCCAACTGCCCGAGCCTAATCAACTCAAATCGCCCGGCTGACCCAAACTTATGTCCATTAAATTATATACATATATATATGTACATATATATATATATATTTGTACATATATATATATGTACATATATATATATATATGTACATATATATATATATATATATATATATGTACATATATATATATATTTGTACATATATATATATACATATATATATATTTGTACATATATATATGTACATATATATATATACATATATATATATTTGTACATTGTACATATATATGTACATATATATATTTGTACATATATATATATATATTTGTACATATATATATTTGTACATATATATATGTACATATATATATATATACATATATATATATATATATATTTGTACATATATATATGTACATATATATATGTACATATATATATACATATATATATATATATTTGTACATATATATATGTACATATATAAATGTACATATATATATACATATGTATATATTTGTACATATATATATGTACATATATATATACATATATACATATATATATTTGTACATATCTATATATATATGTACATATATATACATATATATATATTTGTACATATCCATATATATATGTACATATTTTTACATATCCATATATATATGTACATATATATATATATACATATATATATATACATATATACATTTGTACAAATATATATATGTACATATATATATATATTTGTACATATATATATATATATATGTACATATATATATATATATTTGTACATATATATTTGTACATATATATATATATGTACATATATATATTTGTACATATATATATGTACATATATATATATATGTACATATATATATATATATATATATATATGTATATATATATATATGTGTACATATTTATATGTATATATATATGTACATATACATATATAGCTATATATATATGTACATATATATACATATATATATATGTACATATATATATGTACATATATATACATATATATATGTACATATATATATGTACATATATATACATATATATATGTACATATATATACATATATATTAATACATATATATGTACATATATATATACATATATATACACATATATATATATATACATATATATGTACATATATAATTATATGTACATATATATACATATATATATACATATGCATATATATATACACATATATATACACGTATATGTATATATATTTATATACACACACATATATATACACGTATATATATACATATATATACATATATATATACATATATATATACATATATATACCTATATATATATATAGGTATACACATATATATATCCATAATGTATTTCATGTAATTATTTTCATTTGTGATTGTGATTGTAACCTGCTTATACTTCTTCATAGTTGTTCACAATGGACACGTGTTTCTGCCTCACAACCGTCATCAGCATGGCAAACTTCGACAAGGATCGAACGTTCGGTGTTCATGTCAATATTCTGGTGTTTTACCACACAGCTATGACGCTTAGCCTAGACATATGTACGATTTTTATCACCTAAATATTTTATGTATTTTATGCAATTATTTTTATTGGTGATGGTAGTGTCCCCACGCTTCTTTATAATTGTTCACATTAATTATGATTTAAAATATTTTAACTATGCTTTGAGATTAAATATTCAACCACATCACTTACCATCTATGCGCATTTCTAAAAATAAATATCTATTCGTAAAATTAAGATTCGTCAAAGTTTTTAAACAATTTTATCAAGATATTAATGCACGTGTCTTCTTCGGCCATGCAATTTCTGAAACAATAGCTATTGCTAACGATGTTAAACATAGCCACATCTTTTCACCGACGTCGGACTATATATATACTTTCGTGATTTTAACGTTAGTGTTTTCATGCGTTTCCAAACAACATGTACAATCTTCAACTTAGCTAGATTTAATGCAACAAGTCCAACATCTTTCTTTTTGTATGCGAGATCCTCTATGCCGGTCATACGATCTTCGTTGCCCACACTGAAAAGGATATGCAGATGATAATTCACCTTTTCTCTCGAGCATGTAATAGATTTGAACTGACCATCAACCTGGAGAAAAACAAAGATAAGCCTTCCCCATCAACCCGAACTCTATTATGTGGAGCCCAATATTTACGTTGAGGGCGCTAGATTAAATGTATTTGACTAATTAATATATCTTGGTAGCACTCTCTTTCGTGATTGGTCACTGGACTCTGAAGTAATTCTAAGAATCAAAAAGGATAGCAAAGCTTTTGGTAGGCGGTGGTCAGACGGTGCCATTACTATCAACACAAGCTTTGTAGGTACGAGTCGTGTGTCTTCTCCTTTCTCCTGTATTCTTCAGAGACATAATTATGCATCACCAACAGATCAACGTTCTGGAGAAGTTCCAACACATGTGCCTTAGGAGAATCCTAAATATTAAGTGGCAATCGTTTACATCAAACACGAATGTTCTACAACAAGCTGGAGTGTCAAGCATAGAAGTGTGTGTTATACGCAATCAGATACCCTAGGCAGGGCATTTAGTTAGAAAGGAAGATTACATGCTCCCTAACCAAATGTTATATCGAGAAATGCAGCATAGCAAACGTTTGAGACACAAAACTAAGTTACGTTTTAAGGATGTAGTAAAAAACGACTTAACAATGTTTGATATGAACGTAATGAACTGGGAAAGGGTGTTTGCTGGGCAATCGTTTCTTTTTGTTTAGTTTAATGGAAATCGCTTCAGACAACAATATGTGTTAGATGGATATATTCTGACTCAGAAAACAACAACTTTTCACCATTTGTCAGAAACATCGCTCATGGAATGTGAGAACTAAAGGATAAAATAAGGGAAGCGAGTGTTACAAAACTGCCAAAAGTAAACCGAAAGTTCACTTTCTACTTTCCTTTGACGCAAGTATATGATGGCTGCGGCAGATATGAAGCCAAGCACTCTATTTTGAAACGTACTTTTCGAGAGCAGTCATCGTCGAATGCCACATACACATTTCAACCTGACCATGTGTGCGGTTAATGTTGCAAGGCTGTCTGTCAAAGGCTGATCTGCTACGCCACATGAGATCCCATGGCACAAGCCAACTAAACAAATGGGAGTTAAATATCGCTATGCATAAACGGAGTCAGTGGAGTTGTATAACTGCCAAAATAAGTCGGGGCTGAGTGTCCACAACCGGTTATATAGATATTTTAGAAATGATTCCGCTTCTTACGCAGAAATTCGAATCCTTTAATAGTTTTATTTTTAACTTAGTGGATTTTCTTGTTTATTTCCAGCCCTGTGAACTAAATTAATTGTTTAATCAATTATGATACTCACGAAAACATTAACATCAATAAAAAAGCGTAATACATAATATATTCTCGGAAATAAATTCCAATGTTAAATATATAAAATGGTCACCGTTTTCGATGGTATTATGGTTGTTCGCTCGTAGAACTGTGAAGAGAGATTTCATCGCAAAACTTGTAAGATAAGTTATTTGTACAATTGTAGATTTCTCTAACTGATCGGATCGTTTTTAAGCGTTAAGTGGACCCTTTTTCTATTACACAAATTTGAATCGTTTACAAGTCTCGTTTTTCACGTCGTGGCTTTCTTTGTTTATTCTCATTCCTATGGGCAAAACGAATCGTTTATTCAATGATATAGCCTACGCAAACTTTACGATTAACTAAGAAATAAATGCCTTTCACATAGTCCAGATCTCAACGTAATGGATTTTTACTATTTTGAGTATACTATATTATGAAATTAAATTTAATAATCATCTCAACGTGATGGATTTTACTGTTTTGAGTTTACTGTTATATCAACTTCAATTGAGTCCAGATCTAAACGTGATATATTTTACCGTTTCGAGGTCACTGTTTTATAAACTTCAATTGAGTCCAGATCAAAACGTGATGAATTTTACCGTTTTGGGGTCACTGTTTTATAAACTTCAATTGAGTCCAGATCTCAACGTAGTAAATTTAACCGTTTTGAAGTGACTTTTTTATAAACTTCAATTGAGTCCAGAGCTCAACGTGATGAATTTTACCGTTTTGAAGTAATTGTTTTATTAATCAATTGAGTCCAGATCTCAACGTGATGAATTTTACCGTTTTGAGGTGACTGTTTTATAAACTTCAATTGAGTCAAGATCTAAACGTGATGGATTTTACCGTTTTGAAGTCACTGTTTTATAAACTTCAATTGAGTCCAGATCTAAACGTGATGGATTTTATCGTTTTGAGGTCACTGTTTTATAAACTTCAATTGAGTCCAGATCTCAACGTAGTAAATTTAACCGTTTTGAAGTGACTTTTTTATAAACTTCAATTGAGTCCAGATCTCAACGTGATGAATTTTACCGTTTAGAAGTCACTGTTTTATGAACTTCAATTGAGTCCAGATCTCAACGTGATGAATTTTACCGTTTTGAGGTAACTGTCTTATAAACTTCAATTGAGTCCAGATCTAAACGTGATTGATTTTACCGTTTTGAGTTAACTTTTTTATAAACTTCAATTGAGTCCAGATCTAAACGTGATGGATTTTACCGTTTTGAGGTCACTGTTTTATAAACTTCAATTGAGTCCAGATCTCAACGTGATACATTTTACCGTTTTGAGGTGATTGTTTTATAAACTTCAATTGAGTCCAGATCTCAACGTGATGAATTTTACCGTTTTGAGGTGACTGTTTTATAAACTTCAATTGAGTCCAGATCTCAACGTGATGAATTTTATCGTTTTGAGGTGACTGTTTTATAAACTTCAATTGAGTCCAGATCTCAACGTGATGAATTTTACCGTTTTTAGGTGACTGTTTTTTAAACTTCAATTGAGTCCAGATCTCAACGTGATGAATTTTACCGTTTTGAGGTGACTGTTTTATAAACTTCAATTGAGTCCAGATCTCAACGTGATGAATTTTACCGTTTTGAGGTGACTGTTTTATAAACTTCAATTGAGTCCAGATCTCAACGTGATGAATTTTACCGTTTTGAGGTGACTGTTTTATAAACTTCAATTGAGTCCAGATCTCAACGTGATGAATTTTATCGTTTTGAGGTGACTGTTTTATAAACTTCAATTGAGTCCAGATCTCAACGTGATGAATTTTACCGTTTTGAGGTGACTGTTTTATAAACTTCAATTGAGTCCAGATCTCAACGTGATGAATTTTATCGTTTTGAGGTGACTGTTTTATAAACTTAAATTGAATCCAGATCTCAACGTGATGGATTTTACCGTTTTTTGAGTTCACTGATATATCAAATTCAATTTAGAATAGATACACTATAGAGTTTAAATTTTAAAAACCTCCGTCCGGGATGTTGTTCCAATCTTTCAAGATTGGAACAACATCTCGTTGTAAGTTATCCAAAAGGGGACTAGAAGAAAAATGAATATTGCATCTACGATCCGTTTTGCTTTTTTTGTTTGTAATGTTTGGTTATCAACATTTATTTACTGTTGCCGACTATAACATACAACCTTAGCACACATTAATTATGCGAATTGTCAAGTTGATTTGTGTGCACACCCCATTTAGTTCATTGAAAGTTTCACCAAAATGATTAAATTTGACGTGAAATATTTTTAAAACGTTTTCTACGACATAATCACGTTGACACATAAGTTTTAGTTTTGTAACCGAAGTTTAGCTGGATTAAGCTTGGTCAATACAAGATCGGTGAGCATTTGCGAATACCAGGCGCTTTGTGTGGAAGGATTTTGACATTTCCATACAAAACAAAACTGAAAAATCTAACTTCATCACCCCCCCCCCCTCCTTTACAAGGATACGCTTATGAATTTAATATTTCCCAAAACGTCACTCTCCGGAGAAAGCCGGTTCATCTCGCCCAGACATACAAGAAAATGGTCTGATATGCCATTAAGGAAAACCAGTAAACATATCAATAAATTATCGATTCGCCTTTTTGCTAAGAGAAAAGTTTTCAACCTGTTTATATACTGAATTTCATATTTTCTGTCCTTCAATAATGTAGGAGATATTCCTCTCGATTGAAGCCATTTTTATTTTTGACTCAAGCCAGAGTGACCCGTTTTGATGAGGTGGATTTTTCACACATTAAAACCTGACCTCTTGGGGAGACAAATAAATATGGGCTACTCTCTACTGTGTTCGTGTTGTACGTTTCCATTTTTATTATTGGACTAGCAGGCTTCGTTAGCTGGCTATCGTCTGGCAATTTAAGTCTTAATCATTACTTGAAATAATTAAAACGAACCCAATCGACAAGAAAAAGGAGACAAAACTCCCTATTTTTCTTCGCTCTCTTTCTCTCTCTATTGAGAAGAAAAGAAAACTAATCCATAAGAAGAAAAATCTAATCCATAGAAGACAACATCATCTATCTTACATTTTGTTATATTATAATTATAAGAGTAAAATATATAGTAAAAGTAAAAAAATATCTTCTTTTTTATTTTCAGATATTATTATGATTAAGCCTTATCTCTCTTTTTCGCACAAAATTAAAGTTGCATACGTTATTATTGAAGCGAACTTGACTACGACTTGACACGCGTGCAATTACCTTTATTATACAAATGAGTACTTTTTATTACTTGAATTGAACGGCGCTCCTAAATGATTTTTGCTTAATAAAAATACATTTGATAAACCATCGAAATGTTACTTCAAATACGCTAAGAGTGACCAGGTGCTATTAAACCTCTCATCGTATAAAGTTGCGTCAGCATAATTTGATATTGGCAGATAACTTCATTAAAAATAAATCGAAAATGTCCGATGACCCGTTCTTCTTAATTAACCTTATTCAATAAATGATTGCTATCAAATTTTACATTCAAGAAAAGCGACAGCGATTTCAATCTAAAAAAACGTGCATTTTCCATTTTGTTAACGCTTAATTTGCGTCAAATCGGAATTCCTGAAGATAATTTCGCCTTTTCTATTCTTTTCTCCTTCTTTTCTATACAAAATGTAATACTTGAAATTATGTTCGAATTTATTTAATTTAGAAAACGCTTTTCCAATTTACAGTTCTGCCTGAAAAAGGGGAATCAGATATAATTTCAACTGGTGAAGATTTCTTTCCTAAAGTATTTTTCTCTATAAGTTACATAATATTAATTCATATTACACAAAAAGTGAAAAAAAAGGAAACTCGAATATTGTGAAAAAAAAACAGACTCAGGTGTAAATAGAAAATAAAAATTGAAAATGTATGAATCAGCAAATTAAAGTTCTGGATAGTTACGTCTCGAAAAATGTTGAAAAAAGACGTTAAAAGAATTCCTAACAACGGCTAAAATCCGATCAAACTCCATACAAACAAAGTCAGTCTTTCAAATAGTATTGCTTTCGTAAGCACACAAAACCTGTTGCTATGATAAGTAATCATGGGCTTTTAAACTGCCACTCATTCGTACAAGAGAGACAGCTAACTTTTAAACAGAATGAGGGCAACTCTTACAGATAACAAATGCAAGCTCACAACGCAATCTACGGCTACTGTAATAATTCTCTTACAGATTTGACTAAAACACATTTCCCCTTTCTCTCTAATTTTTGGGGATCATTTCAAAATTTAGTACGGATTTCTTTTGTCATTTATTTAGCAACATAAAATAAGTAGCAATACAAAAACATTGATCACCCGTTATGAGAAATGGCATGAAATACTTAAGTACAAGATGTCGTGTTAGAGAGTAGTTGCTTGTCGGGACTCTCTTGATATTGATCTTGCGTCCTCATGACAAACCTAAACGTGATGAATTTTAACGGAAGTCTTCTTTACTCGAACCGCTCATCTTTGGAATTCGCTCCCTGCTCCCTGTTACCCTGACTGTACCAATATGTAGAAATTTAAATGTAACGTGAATAAGCATCTTTTTGCTGAACTCACAACTTACGTTTCTTCTGACCGCTATACCAGTAGCCATCTACGCTTCAGTGGGAATATTCCTTGTTTGAGGTGAACAAAAGGAAAAAGAAAAAAAAAGAAATTCTGCGACGAATAAACCGGCCGGGTAAATTGGTGGGAAAGTCGCTTGCACATAAATGTAAGGATATGACAAGTTGCTCCGTAACTATTTTATGTATTTCCTGATCTATTTGGATCAATTTTCTTTACTAGAGTGTCTACATCGTCAGAAGTATTTACTCACCCTTTATTTACGGACTCTGCATAACGTTTTCCTGCTTTTCAGTTCTAAATTCAATCAAATCAAATGTATACCTTAAAAAAGAACCATCACATATTTTATGCTAACAGACAATGAAACGCCCACTTTTCCTCATGAGCTCAATTGTGCTTTCTTTTTCAGTGACTGCCTTAATACGCATCCCGATTCTGCCAACTTAATCTGTTACAGATGTAGACATTGACTAGATTAATATTCGGCGAGTTCACTGGATTCCAATATTGCAACATGAGGACACATGGGTCGAGATGAAAAAACTGAATGTTCACGGATCAACATTTTATACACTTTATAGTCATGACTTAAAACTGCTTATTTTTAAAAGTTTATGTCGCTCAGATCAGATCGATACGGTTAGATATGTTGCATCTGTGTGATTATTCACTATTTTCACGTATTACTCAAACGGAAATATCTACGATTTTTATCGCCTGAATATTTAAGTTATGTATTTTTGCAATTTTTTATAGGTGATTGTAACGTTCAGTTTTGTTTGTAGCTTTTCTATTTTTCACTTCCTAAGTGATCAAGAATAATGCAGAAGATGGCATTTTATTTAGTCGCCATTTACTTTATAGGACGTAGTTTTCGTTTGTATATATTTTTATTAATTTTATACGTACATAAAAGTCATCCATAGACACGTGTTTCTGGTTATGTGACGTCATCAGTACGGCTAACTTAAAATAGAAAAACTACAAACAAAGCTGAACGCTACCATCACATAAAAAAAAACAATTACAAACATATCTTTTTCTCTCTGTATACGGGATTAATGGTGTAATAGTATTACTACGTGTTAGTATATACGCTTTCGTTTAGAATGGACTATTCCAAGCTTTTTATTCTTTGCTGTGATGAGTACTGTAAAAATAACAAAGAGCGGGAAGGTCAAACATGATACAGTGAGGTAGATAGAAAGAGAAAATTACTAAGATATGTGTCACCGTGTGAGTTAATTGCAAATTGCAGCTGTTCTCATCTTTGGTAATATTCTCACAACCTTTCGGCCGATGTAACCTCAAGGACCTGTGACGTAACGGATATAACTGCTGAGTAACAATCAGTTTTAAGTGACAGCGTAAGTGGTTTAGAGGTTAAATCCTCAGTGCGGACTATACTAAGAATACAAGTACGAATTACTTACGACTTATACCCAGCCATGGCTGACGGAACGAAAGCAACCTTACCCTCGTGGATTAAATAAAGGATTCTGTTCGAAATTCCGTATACATTAATGAGTTTAACAGAAGGATTTGTAAAGTTTGACAAGATACAGCTTAAGAGAGCTAACATCGACAGAAACGTTGTGAGAATATCATGCAATATGAGAACAGCAGTTAAAATAGTCTAAATAATAAAACTTATTAATCTCTATCTAAAACAATCCGAAAGAAATTTATTAAAATAAATTATATATCTGAAACGTGTGAAACGCAGATTAAGAATTGCCTACCTAAATAGATTGTTTAAAAGTGTGCAGTTTTACGGGTTATAGCAGACCAACGGTTAAAGCGGTCGAAATATAGTGAACATTAACGACTATGATTACGATAATAATCCGAAACATGTTGCATAGTATTCTGATGGTGTCTCGGGAGAGGAACCATTCATCATTTTATTTTTTAATCATTTTTGTCAAATTTGGAAGTTTTATAGTAATTGATCGATTGTTATATTTGTTTCTTTTTCCATTTCTTTTCACCATTCCTGTGTTGTTTGTTTGCTGACTTCCGACCTCCATTAGCACAGGTCAACACAAACACTCATATGCAACGTTGTCACCTCCATGGCGAAACTTTATTTAAAATAACGCTGCATTGTGCGTTCGATAGCGGTCTAATGGCGGGAATGCTCAGTTTATCGGATTTTCATCCTTTCTATACATTTTGTAAAAATAACATGAATTAATACAATATAACATTTAAAGTAAATCTAACGAGATAATAATTATATGTAGGTAAAAGAAATGAAAGTGAAAGTAATTTTTTTAAACAAAAAAATGAATTATCTTGTTTCGGAATTTTTATTGATAAAGATTGACGATTTGCATTATTTAGATTATTCAGATTAGATACCATTAAAATAAATACATAAATAAGAATACAAAATTATACGTTTATAGATATAAAACAAAGTTGGCTGTATGTTCATACTGTCTCGAGGCATCACAGTTTAACAGTTGATCTTAGAACCACGTAATTGAAATCAGCACCTTCGATCCGATGTCCTTATCGATGTCAGTTCTTACGATCTGATTTCCCATTTTAAACATCAGCTTAAAGTCAAAATCAGATGTAATAAAAGGAGATTGCACTGCACTATTTAAAAAGAGGTGGATACCCACAGCTTGCTTATGTGTGTTTGAACGAACAAAGTTTCAGTACATGTTCCCTGCCTAGGCATGGTGCATGCGACCTAATGTCTCATTAGACACCATTGAAGTTAGAAAAATCTCTTAGCTAAGTATACGAATGCGTCATACCCGCTTTTTTCCTTCTCACTTAGAAACTGTCTTCCTTCTTTTCGGCTTTTGAAACAACCCGGAAAACAGTGAGCATTCTACCTAGATAGATTTGGGAGAGGGTTTTACTAACTAACACATTTTATTTTTTATCAACCCCTGTTGCTTTCTAGAACCTCTACACTAAACCGATAGATTTTTACATATATTTTTTGTAAACAAAAAACGTCAAACTATTGGGGATAGTGTTAAGTAGGTTTTATCCATAGAGTGAATGTGGTATTTTAGTGACTTAAAGTGATCAAGAATGATATACAAACAGTAAAATGTAAATATACGGAATGCCAGTTTGTGAACACGTGCATTCGCGTAAACTCATCTTATGTGAAGAGTTTTCTGGTAAAATGGCCGCAGCAATTGCTTACTATTTCAGTTGTAGAAGGATTGGTCTTGCTTTCGATTACCTTTTAGGGCTTGTGCGTTGATGAAGTCACTGTTAATCTATATTAACCGTAGTAGTGAACACAGAAAAGAGGCGTAAGAGCCCTAAGCGGTTGAGTTTATATTGGGTGACTCACGTGACCCTAAGGAGTAAATGTTACATTATGGAGAGAAAAGTAATACCGGAAAAAATGACAAAATCGTTCTATACAAAAATAAGTTAAACCTTATTGATGAAAGACAATGAATGTGGAGAAATAGACAACTATACAATCACTGGTAAGAAACAGTATTTTGTTGACGCTTAAAAAAGGAAGCGTTTTTTTTGGTATGAGAAGTAGCCTGTTCGATAGGGGACGAAATAAGCACTAATTAGTCAGTCTAAATTGGTTGCCGACGTTAACGCGAAGAGAATCGCGCATTGAAAGATCTTGAACATTATGGATTATTTCTTGGGTTTAGCTATAAATATCAATTAGGTAACTCCAAGCGCATGGCGTCAATATTTAAACGTGTATTTTTTTTTATAAGGTCTGAAAGTGAATATTCTCTTAGCTTTTGATTGGCTGAAATAAAATTTCTGTATCAAGTCTTCTATCCAATCAAGAAATTGTATTTTTACAAAAAATATTTGTTTGCTGCTGCTGATTGAACTAAGTTTACAACATTTTAGCCAATCCAGGCAACCTTTTAAGGGACAAGGGAAGACAATAACACTGAGAAATCTATGAGTGGCCTTTAAAGTCCAGTAACATACGCAATTTTTTTTTGTTCCTTTCCCCAATGTTCTTTGTGTCTCATTTTAGTTTGACAATATCTCCTTCCTCATCTCCTATTAGATGACAGGATGCTTTATGTGCAAGAGACGCAGGCCACGCTACAAAATTCCGAGGGTGGTGATATTTAAAAATGCGTTGAGGCTTGCTTCAAGGTTTCGACTGGTATATCTGTTGATCTGCCAAATTGTGAAGGTGGGGGTTTTATACTAACCCTGTGTATTTTATCATTGTAAATATTCTAATTCTTAGTTATTTGCATATGAAATTGATATTAACACCACTTTATATATATATATATATATATATATATATATATATATATATATATATATATATATATATATATATGTATATATATACATTTGTTAAGTAGGCTACTAATTGTATGTTTTTTTCTGGTAAATGGAATGGTCAGTAAATTAGAGTTTACTAAAGTTTAAAGTAACCATACACACCCATGTCGTCCTTGTTTCATTTTTAGTATATCATTTTTATATATGAATAACTATTAAAATAAGAGCGAGGAGTATACTACGACACGTTTATTTATTACTCTGACGCCATGACAGTTTTTCCTTTTTCAGTGATTTTAGAGAGTGATGTTCAAGGCAGATAATTGAACATGAGGAAAACAGTCTCAAACCTGTCCATGATTTAAAATAGCTATTCTTCACTATGGTTTTGTGGACATAACTATGAAAACCTATAGAATACTAAACAAAAAATAATAAATATATACTAATTCGCTCAGCCTGATTAAATTAAAACTTTCACAAACTTAATTAGCATTCAATAATTTTTTTATTTCACTTTTTTTATAATTAGAAAAAAAAACTACAACATAATTTCTGTCTATCGACATCTGTTTAATTTATACGTGCACAAAAATGTGGCATTTGTGGAATAACAAAAAAGGAATTGGTTTGAGGAAACACGAAGATAACAAACGGGGGAAGAACTAATTTTTGAGTCCAGACATGAATCATTTATCATGTTATTCTTTTTTTTAATTCATTTTTTCTATTTTCGTTCCGTTTTGTTAGAATGATTTCGTTTTCCTACATCTTTTTATTAGTCCTTATTTTTAGCGTTGTTTATTTTGAAGCAGCGTTCATTAGCATAGCTCGACAACAAACAGCGATAATATGGTGTGATGTAACATAATAAAAAAAAAGTCTGGAAAGTTTGGCGTCTGATTGTGTTTTTTTGTTAGACTTTCGACGACAGAAAAAATAAAATTCCATCGTATTCCTAGTTTTCAGTTGAAAAATGCCTTTTTTTCTTCGTATTTCGTTTTACCGAATCGCTATTCTAAAATTTTGCAATTACCCTTATTCAACGTGAAAATGTAAGTTGAGATATTAACGTAAAAAATATATGTATACTATAACGGAGAGAAAACATACTTGTTTTTTTATTTAAACAACTCGTTTGTAAATTGTTAGCTCGTTACCTATGTTGCTCTTTGAAATCAAAATAATATAAGCCGTAGAAATAAATGAAAACAACCAAAACAATTAAAATATGTTTCGGAATTCCTTAGATTATCATTGATAATATGTATTATTTGGACTACTATTTTCATCTAGATTGTTTTATTAATAATATTTCGGTCGATTTACACTTCGGGCTTCTTCAAGTGCATCATTTTTTCTGTACTTGTGAACCTATACAGAAAGTCGAACCGGATCTTTTATATAATCCACGGGAGTAGATTGTTTTCGTCCGGTCAGCCATAAACGAGCAGAAGTGTTAATTGTTATTTTATTCTTAATAATTATCGCCTCTGGTAAGGATTGAACCTTCAACCTCTAGCAGACTGTAACTTATAACTGATTGTTCTTTAAATTGTATCATTTAGATGATTCGGACGGGTATTCTCATCCTGATTATTCTATTCACAACATTTCGGCTTCTTAATAATATTGGATAAATGTATGGTGATCGATTAACTGTTAGTTTTAATAATATATGTATATATTTTTTATTTTATTTATATTTTAATTATTTACTTTTTATTTTAGGTGTGTTTTATTTTCGTATTTTTTTCCGTATTTTAAGAATTTAAATATAAAATAAAGTAATTAATCTCTCATTTTAAATATTCTAGCTTGTATTGAATTCATTGATTATCATATATTCAAGAAGTATTATACGGCTATGTCTGAGAAGGCGCTGTATACAAGTGCAAATGAAAAACTTTGAGCTGGTCAAAAAAGCAGATAGGCACAACTATCAGAACAATTAGTAATATATATATATATATATATATATATATATATATATATATATATATATATATATATATTGTGTGTATTTAGTTAGCATATTTTCATTTAGGCAAACATTATTAAACAACACGGAGTGGTTTTGTTTGATGCGACTTTTTTTATTTTTTCAATTTTCCGAATTGTCTATCTAATGTTTCGGTCAAATTGATGTAAATATGATCCATGGGTTTCTTGTTCCATTCTTTTTTCTTTTTTGCAAGTACTTTCGATTTGAATCGTCAAATCATCTTCAGGCGGTATTAGTTTTAGTGTCTTTACAAATTATGACTTCAATGTTGTGCTCATTTTTGAATTATAACTTACCATTATAATTCTATGTATTTTTAATATGTATTGTTTTGCTATGCTCATATTACTTATTTACTTCTACCTTCTTCCCGTTTCGCCCCCTTATATAGTCAGAAAAAGTTAAAATGTTGGAAAACTCACACAACTAGTGTCTTATATATATTTTCAAAATTTCATTAAAATCGGATATATGTATTGGAAGTTTTAAGTGGTTCTGTCCCCTATGGGTCACTGAGATATTCGGCACATAGAGGGTTACATAGAGATTAAGGACTACGTCCAGTGTCTTCACCGTAGAATGTTATACATATGACATAAATTTCATCAAAATAAGATGTTTGGAAGTTTTAAATGTGGTTAGGTTTCTATAACTCCCTTAGGTTAGGAGTACACTTACAGATTGGGACAACTTCCATTTCCTGTCTTAGTCAATTTTATTCATATAGTTTAAATGTAATAAAATAAGATATATTTGAAGTTTTAAGGGGTTATGTCTTTATAGACCCATTATTGATGCACTTTGAGAGACAGTGATACTACCATAGTCTTCCTTGATAAATTTAACATAGGGATACATTTTTATATATCAGAAACGCCATACATACATTGAGCTTCATACACACACACACACATATATATATATATACATATGTGTATGTGTGTGTATCTATCTACATTGGTTTGATTTACATGTTTTGTGTGCATGAATATACGTGAATATATGTGAAAAAATATATCATAAACGACTCAAAGAATGCATCTGATCTCTGACATTTGTGTAACGCCGTTTGGTTGATTAAAACATTGATATATTCTCTTCTTGATTTATGCCCCTAGAAATCAATAACAATTTATTTAAAAATATATTTAAAATAATAAAAGCTCCATAACTATTATATATCCTCATATAACTTCCACGAATATATTCATGAAAATTATACCTTTTTTAAAACAACGAGAGACCGTAATAACCAATAATATTATATCTTTGCTCCAGCTCTCTTGAACACACGGTCAGTCTGCTAATACGAAAGCAACAATGAATGGCACATATAATGCCCTATCTTAGTTGATTTTAGTCATTTGATTTCGGACTTCCTTTGTTACATAATAAGGATCCTATTCAAATGGAGGAATGACTGATGGAGCGGATGGAATGAGTGATGTATAAGGGTGAAAAGGATGACTTCATTGTGTAAACAGAAGTTATGAATATAACATCATTACTTAGAAGTGATGTTCTGCCCCTGTTCCTGCCAATCGCTTGAGTGAAGCGGTCACGAAAAAGATTCCCGTTCCAAAACACTAAAACATTGCATAAATGGCAGCCAAACCCGTCTTTATCTCTTTCGCTTTCTCTTAATACAGTGAACAACGGTCTAATGTAACTTTATCTTACAAATTGAGCAACTTTATATAGCTCTATGATCTCTGCAAACATATTTTCATTGTGCCCTTGCGCTTATAATTCCTCCATTTTGAATAAGACTTATGTGTCCATGTACATTAATTGAGACGAAACTGTCGATGCGGGATACTACCTAAAGTGAGTATAATGACTTATATACGCCGTACACGTCCTGAAAATCCAATATTTCCATTTCGTAATTTATTCCGCTGCTGCTCACTTTTCTTGTCACTCATTGTCTTTGCGTTACGGGCGGAATGGCTTAGCTTCTCTGATCTATCTATATACTAAAGTTCTGATAATCTTGCTTGTAAGTTTGATTGGTTATTTTCACATTGATTTTTTTAGACGATGGCGACAGGGTGGTGGGCACAGCGTCGCTTAACTTCGGTGATCTTACAGGAACCGGTGTATCAACGCAAATAATAATAATAATTTATTCCTAATAGAGATTTAGTATCTGTTTGTTTGAAGCCAAAACTAAACTATTACTTCTATATAATGTGTTAGTGTACTCTCTTTAAATGGTCAATTCAGAGTGTAGTGTAGAAACTGTTTTGTTGTCATGAGAAAACCCTCCCACGCATTATCCCATTCTGTGGGATAATAGTGTTGAATCATGTTCTATTTTCATTAGATCTTCCTCCAGAGCATTACATTATCTTATAGTGCGTGGTGTAGCATCTGTTCTGTTGGCATGATACTATCCTCACAGACCAGTCGCTGATAGTGTAGTATATGTTCGTTCGTTATAATACCATCCCTCCAGGCTTGCAAAAATATACCACCGTAGGATTATATTATTGCTGGTAATAACATTAATTATCATCATATGGTTGAAAAAAGAGCACTTCAACAGAGAAACAGAATTGAGAATTGATACTTACTACCGTACAAAACTACGCGATTCGAACGAGCTATATAAATGACAAAATATACAAGTCTCATGGAAATAGTAAATGTAGACACTTTAGAGAAAGGATTAGGTACAAGAATGTGGAAAAACTAAACAAATACATGGAACTTGTCGGATATCTGGAAGGAATATAGAACCTGAAGCAAATTAGTCGGCGCCATAGGAACAGTTCTTGCAAACCTGGGAACAGACGATAAAAAATTGAAATAGAAGGGATGATTGAAACCATACAACGCAAAACGCATCGACGAAGAAAGCCTAAATGTTGAGGAACATCCTAATATGTGGAAACCTACCACCATAAACAGTGAATACAAACCTACTAACCAACCACAGGTTAGTTGAAATAGAAATAGAACAAAAAAATAGAGAAATAAAATTGCAGGAGTCCAAGGGAACTGATTTCCCATAATTTGAGATCCACCACCAAGAAAAAACACCCAGCCTCGTCTACAATATAGCAACATTGGTGTAAATGGTTAATGAGGATGAGATGACCGAGGAGAAAGAGAACCAACCGACTTCCACTTGACTTTGGAAAGCACTAGAATCGGCTTATCACTATTTAAATTCCAAAGAAAGCCAACGGTTTTTGTCAGCAAGAAATAGTTGTTGCGATAACATAAACTGATTTGTAAGAGGCGAAGAGTGATCGACATTTTGGAAGATTTGCTATCACTTAGACTCCAGGGAATACTACTTATTATTGCTAGTGAGCCATTCCTGATAATGACTCGTTTGAAAACTCCAAGTAAGTAAATAACAATAATCACACTGAGAACAATGCCGACTGATTTGAACATCAAAAGAAATTATACAAGTCAGAGTCAATATTGGAAAATAAACAACATACTATTCTATAGAACATGGAAATACAAACGGATAAACTCATCCAAGCAAAATGGACCGGGCGTGATAATAGTTAACAAGGAAAAAAACATGTAACACCGTAGATTTCGCCGTCCCAGTAGTTGCATGGTGTAGATCAAGGAAACAAAAACCCAAAGCAAATATTACCAGATAATTCAAACGAACAGGAAAACAACTGCCATACCAATAATTCCAAGAAAAAAACGAAAAAAGATTAGAATCGAAGATCGGTACAAATGAAAACAGCTATAATATTAACAAACTATCTTCGAGTGTTGAAACCGATTCTCAGAAACAGATACCACCGACCAATCACAGATATTCTGAAACAGAATAACAATGTGTAAACACAACAAGAAACATAGAAAGGATATTACACAACACCAAGAGAACTGAAACTACCAGGACAGATGAAAAGAATAAAATAATCTTATCCTAGACGTGTTGCCGCCAGTATCGGTTGGTGCCGCACAAAATGATCATGAAGAGGCAAGTAGGATGGAAAGACCGAGAAGCGTCAAGATACCTCCACTGGAAGGGTGACGAGAGCACTGGAATTCTGAGGGGTTTTAGTGTCACTCAGGTTCCAGAGAAGACCGACAGCCGGTATCACTGAAAACTCAATGGTAAACGGATGTAGCGATAATGCAAAGTTATTTACAGCGGTCACTAAATAAATCTGGTTGAACGTGTAGTCACTCAAAATCCAGGGAACGTCACATGTTGTTACCAGTGAGCAATCACTGGTGATAACTCATGTAAAAGCTCCTAGTTAGTAAACTAATAAACACATATAGGTTCACACAATTTTGCATGAATCGTCCTTCCCATAAGACGTTCATCAGAGGCGGGAGACAAGTCTTACACTATTACCGCTACTAATATTTATACTACTACTTCTCCTACTACTACTACTACTAATAATAATAATAATAGAGATATGTGAGTGCACAACTGTTGGCTACATTCCGCTAAATTTGTTAATTTAAGCATTGACTCCAGCGCAATGACAGAGCCATGATCTAATCTATATGTAGTGTCAAACATGACAAAACCCAACATATTATTGCGAAAGATTTGTTGAAAACACTTAATTTGCCCAGCATAGAAATAATCCTAAAAAGGAATGGGTTACGCTTGTACAGTCATGTGGAGGGTTTATCTCCGTGTCCTAACTGTTGTAGATGTCTTGAATCGAATGAAAGTTGGAAACAAATGATTAAACAAGAACTTACAGAGCTTGTGAAATATAAATAATAGACTGAAAACTGGACAAGAGGAAAGTGACGTTAAATGAATATTGAGAAAGAGACAGACGTACATACATAGAGACAGACAGACAGACAAACAGGCAGACATAATAGGCGTGTTATTGGAGAGTACAAATATATATATATATATATATATATATATATATATATATATATATATATATATATATATATATAGGGTGAACCGTAAAAAAGGTCACTCATGAAATTAATAAAATCCATAATCGTTTCTGCAATACAAATGTAGTTTGTAAAAAAAAAAAATATTCATATTTGAATTTCTAACTTAGTTGTCTTATGTGATTACACACTAGTCTGTTGATTGTCTTTACTTTCCCCGCTCACTTGAGTTGGAGAAACCTTCCCCTGTGTTCTTTTTTATCATTTAAAACAAAACCCTGCAACTTTTATTATCATTATCGTTTCGTAAATGCCTTCGTAGTCCTAACCAACGCTGGCGAGTAACATCATAAACGGTGATCACAATATTAATATAAAAATTAAATAATAAGGTTTCAGATTTGTTTACATGAGTTTTAGAATATAACGTAGGCTATTTAAGAAATGTGATTAAGCTTTACTTACCATACACCACATCTCGGCAATCATGTAATACACTTAATAGCAGATAAATCGAAAATAATATAAATACAATTAATAACTTTCACCAAACGTAATACAAAGTTATTTTCTACTGACCTGTTTTGTTTAAACATTCTGAAACTGTAAGTTTGTATATATTTAAATATAAGGTTTCGTCGATACCTGGTTTTCAGATCGCGTCAGAATCAATCATAGCTGACGCCATTTTTCTTTCAGCCTCTTCATTAAGACGTAAATCGAAAATTTAAAAAAACTTTCACCAAACGCATTAAAATTAAATTCACTACTAACCTTATACTTTTAACTTCCTGAAACTGGTTTAAAGTTGTTCTTTTGACTTCCAAAATATTTTTCAGTATCTTGAAGCTTATCGCTGCATGTGTTCACTCATATTTCAGCCATACCAAGATCGAAGATGGAGAACAAATTCTGAAATAAAATTACAAAAAGTTTCAGTCTGTAAAAAAATTAAGTTTTATTGCGTTTGGTACAAGTTTTGCTTTTGATTTCTCGGTTGTTTATTTTACTGTATGATTGTCGAAATATCTATTATAATGGCATGTTTTCTGGTGATGTCTTTTTTGTAAACTTGTTGACATTTCGTTTTTTTAATTGCATTTTTTAAGATTTGTGATTATTTTGTTCGTTTTTTTTTTCTATCGTGATTATTAATGCTAAAAAGAGACAAACTCCTCTTTAATAATTTAACAGCTTCTAATCTGCTCCGTAGGACTGAAATAGCAGATCCAGAATTCAGTTTTTATGTGATGCAACTCAAGTGGAAATCTTCAGAAATCCGCCAGATTTGAAGCAAAACGTTGATATTTAATTCATGACTGCGTTTTTATAAGTTATAATCACACATGCATTAATTCCTAAGCTTTTTTAATACTGATTTGCATTTGGCAATAATAAGGGGACTATTTTGAAAAAAATATTTTGAAAACCTGGACAACGCAATTCATTTATGTTTTTCAAAATAAATTATTTATTTACTTTAAAAACTTGAGTACTTTCGGTGATATACACTCTTGTTAAAAGTATAAGCATATTTATTTCTCTCTTCTTTTTTCGTTTAATCCCTCTTGATTGAGACATATTTATCGCAGTCAAGTTTAAATTCGTCTTGATGTTATCGACGATTAATGTTGATATGCCGCTGTGTGTACACGCGGTTACGTGAATAAGGTAGATTGAAAAGTTACACATGGAAACGTTGCTTAAATGGTAATAATAAGGAGAATATTTTGAAAAAATATTTTGAAAACCTGGACAACGCAATTCATTTATGTTTTTTAAAATAAATTATTTATTTCCTTTAAAAACTTGAGTACTTTCGGTGACATACACCATTGTCAAAAGTATGAGCATTTTTTTCTCTTCTTTTTTCGCGTCTTCCATACAAGCTATCGCTTCACCGAATCTGCTACTGGAAATACTTAAAATAGCAGTTTTAGATAATAAAACGTTTCATGGATCAAAAGGACGTAAGGTACCACAAACAAAAACAATAAAAACATTCTCTGAGTTTCAATGTCTTGTTTAGACCCCTTAAGTTTAATCCACAGACCGGAACAGTTTTGCATGCTGTCTTACGAACATTAAAATATAGATATAATTATGTAAAACTTCATGTCTTTATTATAAATTTTGATATAAATCCAATACTTTGTTTTGGTTTTAGAAAATGTCAAAATTTAGGGCTTAAGAATAAAAGGCCTTAAAAAGAATTTGAAATTCAGGAAATCTTACTTAATTCGTGTCTAATGAGTATGGATCAAAATTCAAAGCAAATCTGAAAAATGTTAACTTTCAAATGGGTGGTGGTACCCATATTATGTCCCCTAAAACTCCATTAAAATACTCCAAAAAACTTAAATTTGAAGAATACTTATGTATTAATGTCTAATATCTATTGTTACAATTTCATAAAAATCGGAAGTATCTGATTTTTCCTCCCCTATTTTAACCCACTTTACTTAATCTAAATTAAAGTAAATATAACCCACATTTGGAACACTTCCATTGAGTAGGTGGTTTCCAAAATTCTATTTTGAAAGGTTAATTAGTTTAGGAGTTAATCCAGTACATAGAAACATACCTAAGTTTATAAATATATGGTTGTATTCAATAGTATAGTTCATATAAACTAGGGGAAAAGATCAAGATTCGTTAAACATATGAGAAAACATATGTTTGATAGTTAATATAACACGATTAAATTTAACTTGGCCTTTTGGCTAAGATCAAAGTGTAGTATCTGTTCCGATGGATACTGCACCCCATAGACTGGTATTGTCTTGGCCTTCGGGGCTTGATTTACGCCGGTCTATGGGTCTGTCCTGTGCAGTTCTAGGATGTCCACCCTCCCAGGCTTCGCCTCCCCTCTTTGGGGAGGAGTAAGTTTATTGCTTACTGCCTGAGGCGCCCCTACCGGGGAATGCCGAAGGGGCTGCCCAGGCAATTTTTAACCCCCACTTTCCCGACCCGACCTTGGGTCACATCTTACTTGTGGGAGTAAGATAAAAATTGGCCTTGTGCCTAACTCCTGGAGAGGAGTACATCAATACTCATTGAATCGTTAATAACATTCATAATTCTTTCGGTGATTCAACCATATTTCGTCTAAATTATCTTTCAGTCTGAGATTGATTTGTCCAGTAAGTTTCAGTGATGGCTGTTTAACATTCATGTTTTGCACGTTTCAATAAAAAAATTCGAAAGAGTAGTTCTGATTATTTGTTTCTTTCGACCGTTAACAATTTCGCATAACTAGTTTTGATCTTCATTAAAAAAATTTTCATGGATGAAAAAGTTCCAATAAAATGTGTTAACCCGTGGGGTTCAGAGTAAAAACCAACATAAATAAATCTAAAAAAATTATTTTGAGATATTAGTTAAACAATAAAAAATATTTTAATAGATTAATATTTTGATGAGTAATAAAAAAAAACGAAATGTCGACAGATTTTTATTTTAGTCAACAAAGGTAAATCGATAATTAAAGGAATTTTACAATATATTGAGTAAAATTCATAATTGGTCAGACCAAGTTGTGTTGTTAAGCAGGAACAGCGGTTTCAACAGAATTGGGTAACCCCCCCCCCACACATCAGACGGCCTGTTTTAATGGTTGATGAGACCCTCTCGTGATGGTCTCATCAGAGGTGTGATTCTGAATGGGCTTTATAGTCACCGGATCTTACCCCTCCTCAGATGTTTATCTTCTGGGTAACCACAACGATAATATCTATCAAAACAATACACAGACTATTCTTGAAATGAAGAGGACTATCACAGAAAAATCCGGACATTATGTATTGTAATTTCTATTAACGTTTTAGTGGTTGCATTTTATTTGGGCGGGGGGAGCTCACATTGTTTTATTTATTAGCATGTGTGGCATTATTTTGTTTGGTGGTGGGGGGGAGCGCCTATGATGTTATTCTTGTTATCTGAAATAGTGCAATACCTGTAGTTGTGCCCCATTTTTAATTGACAACCGCGTGCAACTAGCGTCGTTGTAAAATACACACAATAAACATTCACAGCATGGAACCTTGTATCTGTAGAAACGGAGCTCTCCAAAAAGGAGCGCGCTCCAGGAGCACGTTCCTTTTTTTCTGAAGCGAAGGAGGGGAGGGCTCATTTTATATTCAGCGGGGGTGGAGCGGGGGCAACTCCATTTGGGACTAAAGAGCGGTGGTTTTATCGCCCCGCGCTCCTCGCTCCAAAATTATTTGATTTTTTCTTTTAAACATTAGTGTTTTATTCAGCAATAAAAAGGAAAAGAAAAGAAAGTCTCAGAGTGTACTCTGAGTTATTTTTTTAAAATTATATCTGGTAAATGTATATGAGATAGGGAGAGAGAGTGAGGGAGAGACAGGGAGAAAGAAAAACATTTGAAGTTCTCAGATTTTTACATCTACGTGTTAAATGTTGGATGGGACAGTTTTCTTAAGGCAGAAGACAGACAATTTGGCACCAAATGTATTTAAAAGTCTTTTAACTCTCTGTTGTAAACAATAATATACATTATACAATATAGTTACGTTCGTAAAGCAAACAAAAATTTAACAACAACACGACGAGTAATATTGCCCTGGCTATCTCTCTTCTTCCAGAGAAATGTTTTCTTTAAAAAGAAAATAATCACTAATAATTTTTAAAAGTAAAACTTTATTTACTTAAAACAAATCTAAATTCCCTTCCAAAATAAATAGAAAAAATATCGGCTCAAATTTTCCTTTCCTGAAAAAAAAAAGGTTGTTAATGTAATGAAAATCAAAATTGTTTTAAAATACTTCAGGGATTTTTCTATTTCTCTTTTATACTTCAGGAAACGAAAATTTACGTATAATCCTATACTTCGTCCGACATGCTCTCTTATAACTCTCAAAATATTAGCGAGATTTTGTCAAATATTATCTTACGGTCTTACATCCTAACCCATATCGATGAGATCCTTTGACGCCCACCCCTATCCTTCGACCATTCATTGGCAGAATAGAACCTCTATGAAAGTAGGTACATTTTCATTATAGAGCGCTGAAAAAGAGCCGCTCCTTTTTTATAGGAGTTTGAGCAGGAGTGGCTCTTTTTTGAAAATGGAAAGCGTGAGAGGAGCCAGCTCCAATTTTGAGCGTTGGAGCAGGAGCAAGAGCAGCTCCAAAAGTAGTGGAGCGCGTAAAGCCCTGAGACACATTATTTTCTCAAGTAGACAAAGCTGATTCTGGGTGATGCACCCGAAACCAGACGTATTTGTTATTTCCTGCATGGTAACTATTTTCTCGGTCTTCCACTCCTAGCAAGTCTGTTATTCGCATGCATTGCAAACCTGCAACTCGCTAAAAATGCAATCGCCTAATGAATGCTTACATTTATTTCTTTGACGTAAGTACTTATGTTAAAAAATGTACATATTTACAAATCAAGTCAGACCCACTTAAGCTTTTACAAAAATAATGGCTTTCCAAAATACCGGCCCCCATAGGCATTATGTTATTTATGCTCATAGATTTGCAGCAGATTAGCCTTTTCAAATCGATAGCTGGGTGTTTTTCTAGTGTTATCCAAGTGATAATACATATATATTCCAGCATAAGGGTTGAGAGGGTAAGTTGGTTTTCTGAGCACCTCACAGTCAGTTGAGATATGTGCAAAGATGGACCTGGTTACACTTGTGTACGGTTGGACTTTTTCTTTGATTTCGTCGGCCTAAGAATGATCATTTTTCATTCAATTGTTCGTTAGAAGTAAACTAGTATCATTGTTACACTTCAAAATAAAACTTTGTAACTGGTTTAAACTGGGTTTGTAATTTTCTGGAGGTTAATTTTTTATTGCAGTACTGACTGCGACCACAATTGACACTGCAACGAGTGTAGGAATTGAGCAGTGTTTTTGGACCTGCACAACGAAGTGTGCAGACGCACGTTCATATAAGCGAAAATAGACTTTACTTTATATATAAGATTCAGCCACGGATACTCAGAATGGGATCTTGGCTTTTGGCTAAAATCAAAGTGTAGTATCTGTTCCGATGGATACTACACCCCATAAACTGGTATTGTCTTGGCCTTCGGGGCTTGATTTACGCCGGTCTATGGGTCGGTCCTGTGCAGTTCTAGGAGGTCCACCCTCCCAGGTTTTGCCTCCCCTCTTTGGCGAGGAGTAAGTTTATTGCATACTGCCTGAGGCGTCCCTACTGGGGAATGCCGACGGGGCTGCCCAGGCAATTTTTAATGGCAAGAGTGCTCACTTTCTCGGGCGTTAGCTTTTCAAACCCCACTTTCCCGACCCGACCTTGGGTCACATCTTACTTGTGGGAGTAAGATAAAACTAGCCTTGTGCCTAACCCCCTGGAGAGGAGGTAAATAAATACTCAGAATGGCATCTCTAATAGAAAGCAAATATTCACAAATAGGAAACAACCCAAAATGAATATAAATTATTGGATGGCCCCGTGCCAGATGCGGCTTGTGCGGATCTCGGATGTTTCAGGTGAACTGGAAAACGTGACCCTTGTTAGTCGAGGAAAGTGCAGATGATTTTCGGCTGTAATCATCGCTAGAGAAGCGTGAATATAATGAGAGTGGCACAGCGGGAGACGGGTCATAAAAACAGGCAGACGGACGGATGACACAATATAACAGACGACAGCTAACCGACTTTTCGCACATTCTAAGGAATACGTATCTGTCTATGTTTCGTTTCCTTTCCCTTTGTAGAAAGAACGTAGCTGCATGGAACATAAAAATAAAAACTATACTTATAATAAAAATATTTGTTAATCAACAAACGTAGAGCTTAGATAATAAGTCGGCTGAAGAAAGTTTCGCAGACATGGAATCAACTACTTAACCAAGTAACTACTGTTATTATCCTCACTTCATGGATTTTCGGTTCTACGATTGACACATCTTTGCTTACAAAACAAAAAAGCAGATACGTCCAAATGACGACGGATTCTGATGTAAACTCTTTTAGATTTTAACCAGATCCCTGTTCACTACAATGTCGCACTACTCGTATCACAGTGAAGAATAGTTTCACTTTAGGGGGAGTACAGCAGTTTCGAGGGCGTCGTAGTCGTAGATCGATGCCAAGTCTGCTGTAGTGTCTAGGATGTTAATGTTTATATAGTATTCAGGCTACTGCTACATCTGGGAATCCTATTTTATCTTTGATTTACAGAGAGGAAAGTGAATGCGTAGCGTGAGACGGAATTATCTATATTTCTGTCACATGCGCCAAGTCTGTCAAAATGAATAGATCTGGTTAAGCATCCAGTGTCGACTGGGTATATAGAAAGTGACGATATGAGATTTTTCTCGTCATATTGATGTGGTTTTATTAGCTGAATCACTACCGGAGTATGTTAGGTAGGACACTATTGTACTAACGTGAAGTGATAGCTATGATAAGAATTAAACTATCTAGCAATAACAGCAGGCTATCGTGCCAAGCACAAGAAGGTTATGCCTCATAATCATGCTCTGATATTCTATTAAAAGAAATTCGTTTAGACACTTCACACCAGCCGTGGATACGTCCTCAACAATCAGTCCGACCGATGGGGTGGGCCGCTGCATTACCAACTTCCCATAATCTGTCGAGTTCATCTATAGTTCTGGTCAGTCTTAGGAGGTACACCATTCCAGGTGTTACCTTCTCTCTTTCGGAAGTTATTGGTGTATCGCCAATCACCTGTAGTGCCCCTACTGGGGAATGCCGACGGGGCTACTCTTGCATTTTTGTGGGGTCAGAGTGCACTACCTTTTGTATGCTGGCCTTTTTATCCCGACATTCCAGTTCCAGCCTTGTGCTACATTTTCTTGTGGTGAGAGGAAGGGTAATTCCGAAGGAGGATACACAGCTGAATGGAGATCACAACAATTATGTTTAGGAGAAACTCTCAAAATCAGCTCGAGTGCCAGCTGAATAAAGTTAGTTAATTATTGGTTTAAGCGATATATCAACTCGTCTATAACGCATTCACATCCTGGACCGGGAGCGCATTGTTTGTAATCAATCACACTAACCAGAAAGGCGCCAAGACTCGCCTTTTATTCTAGCTTAAGCGAACTTAAAGCTCGTAATTAACATTCTTAATCTATTTTATTCTGCATCTT
Source organism: Sepiola atlantica (assembly GCA_963556195.1). Taxonomy (NCBI): domain Eukaryota; kingdom Metazoa; phylum Mollusca; class Cephalopoda; order Sepiida; family Sepiolidae; genus Sepiola; species Sepiola atlantica. The sequence goes on along the minus strand of OY744533.1, from coordinate 26,801,983 downwards.
GAAGGAAATGGTGCAATAACAACCAATAATATGGCAGCCATAAGTATGTATTGCCATTGAGCATTCACTGTCACTTTTCTCATCTTATGGTTGACTTATAGGTGCCGAAACTAGTCAACGGATGAGGAGAATCGTGCCATGAAGAATCCAATGATCATAACGGAGTTAGAATAGTAGTACCACTAATACTACTAATACTACTACTACTACTACTACTACTGGTGTATGAAGTGTGGCATGAAGTACTCCTGACAAGCATGCTATGTGTGTTATATGAGTAAAACAGTTTACTATTACGACTGCAATTGCTACTGCTAATAATAACAATCAATAGTATTGCTATTACATTTTTTACATTTGTTCATCCCAAACAAGGCATATTGCCAGTGAAGTGTAAAGAGGTTCTGTGATAATGGACAGATTTATAGGGTGGAAAGCTAAACAACATTATTATCATTATTATTGGTAGTAATAGTAGTAACAAGTAGTAAATGTTAAAACGCAGATAACACACCCTGCATGCGTGATGTAGTAGTAGTAGTAGTAGTGGTATTAGTAGTAGAAGTAACATTTTAACTTCGCTATTCTAAGGTTAGCTTAAACGTGTGTTTACATACAAGTAGCTATTTCTAAAAACTTGTATATGAATGAAGTATAGGAACTATATAATAATACACTATTTTTTAATTAAATAATAAATAGACGCGTAAAGCTAAATGATTAAATGATGTTATTGAATTTATCTAACTACACCAGCCAACCATATAGTCGAGACAAAAATTCTATTTCGTATAGGTGCTTACAAGGGGCTTAATAAGTGTTTCGAAAAATCGGACTGTCATTTACAACTGAAAAACGAAATCATTCACTACCAATTCTCTCTCTCCCTCCCCTCTCTCTCTCTCTCTCTCTCACTATAGATACATATATAAGTGTATAGCATTTAAATGGCGTTTAAATGAAGTTTAAAAATGAACAATTTCGAAAATCAAGTTTTTACGTACGTTTCGAAACATCTTCATTAAGTAGACTGACATAATGCAAAGACATAGAATGAAAACATTCTAAAATTGTCTATACCGTAATATATTATTTTAATTTCATAAAAAAGATCCATCAATGAAACACATTCAACATCAAATAATGAATACACAGCTCTCGCTTTCTATATATATAATAGACAATTAAGTCGATCAGACTTCCAGTGTTGTACCAAAATCGACATTTAATTCTGACTAGCAAATTTTTATTTATTATTGTTGCACTATGTTCTTTGCAATAAAATGGTATTTTTCTTTAGTTTTCATTTGAAAAAATATTTATTCCGATACGAAAGATTGGTAAAATGTACATAATTTTCAATAATGCCCTAATTATCAGCTACGTCATTAATGAAAGAAAACAAACGTATTCATTGCGCTATCTATTTTAGCAATAAAATAAATTATTGTATTTGTTAATTAGCCTATTCCTTTATTCAAAGTATTTACATCCCATAATAGTAGGTATCTTTCATGCATAAAATATTAAAGTGTTGTCTTATTTCAATATTACAAGCGGCAGTGATTGCAAATTATTGAGCGCTGAAATGTTTTTTGTATATAAAAAGCATGTTTAAATACAATAGTTTTTGATTAATTATTTTCATTTTAGATTAAAAAAAAAGAATCCGTTGTGAGAGAGACATAAATATATTGCGTTAAAATTCCGAGAATAATGTTTTGCAGTTACTAAACATGACAAAAATCAACAATTATTTAGAAATTGTTACTTAACATTATATTACGGCATTCTTAAACTTTATGATGAAAGAACAAGGTTGTGTACGATTGTAATTGTAAAAATATTAACTAAATAACATAAAATATTTGGATGTTTAGTAATACAAAATTCTGGCGTTTTAGCAGTTATAATTAGGTCGTCTCAGACGGAGACACAAATACGCAAATCACCAGCTCTCTATCTCTCACTATTTAAGGTTACGTGCAGAACTAGCAGTCATAGTAATTTTCTTGTCTGCAAAAATAATCATCGTCACAGAGTCTACGACACCTATGTTCCTTCTATAACGGACGACTTCCTCCGACCTCTAAAAATCATCATTACCATAAAAAACAATATCCGGCAGAATAGGTATTCTGAGCTAAATGGGCTATGTATCCTATAGAGTCGATGCTTATGGCTCAACTGTACGACTAGTTGAGCAGCAAGACAAGTCAGACTGCCAAGCACTTAAAATGCCGGTTTATAATAAGGTTAGAATGTTCCATTATGCTCAGAAGGGAAAGTCCATTCTCTGTGTTCTGATTGGCTGAGATTCATAAGTGGCCATTCTAGTGTATAAATGTTCATTGATTCGAATAAGTATTCTTCTATGAGATGGATGCCAGTTTAGGTCTTTATGCCGGTAAGTGTTAGTTTGATTCTATATATCCTATTCCTTTTAAAAACACCTTTATTAATGTCTAATCAAAATGTCAGTGTATAGAATTATATATAATAAATTGTATGCTCTTACAAACGTAATTGGGCACTCTTGTTATCCTTTTAAATACACATAACTATATCATAAATATAGATATGAGTAAATACGGCATCGTAATATTAATAAGGTGTGTACGTATATTTTACAAATTTAAAAAGACCAGATTTTACCTAAACTTCTCATGAATTGAAAAAATTGTGCAGAAATCAAAGATCTGGAATGTTCAACCTTTGTAAGGTCCATTGTTTTCGCACGAGAAGTCAGTGTAGTTTAGTTGCCGATATTATTGAACTCTTTTATCAAATAAAGCATTTTTCTTTGCTTTTTATGAAATGAAAATAAAACTTCCATTTGAAATATGAATTTCTAACGAACACGAATGGTAAGATTACGAGGTAAAACAGAAGACAAATAATTTGCTTACTAGAACAATATTTATCATAAAATCTTTTTTTGCGTGTAGTTAATTAGAGTATTATCTCTAATGGACTGTAATGCATTATTAGATCACATTTACCTTACTCTTATGGATTTTCCTTTTAAGGTTTTTCCATTTTATACATTGGTTTAAAATAACCGACAATATTAGGTAGGCTACGAGTTTTACTCTACAAATTAAACTTTAGATTAAAAAAATCATGCTAAAAATTTAACGATCTAAGATTTACTTTTAGAATCTCAATAAAAGCCGCACATCAAATTTAAAAAAAGTTTAAACTGGAATTAAAAAAACTAAACCTTTAAAAATCTCAAATACAGATAAAAAAAGCCCAACTTCCGGTTTGAAAAATGGCTCAACTTCTTAAATGGTACAAATTTCAACATGGAAAAGGACTCAACTACCCATTTAAAAAAATGGTCAACTACCTATTTAATAAAAGGCCGAACTACAAATTAAAAAAGCTGAACTACCAATTTAAAATATGGTTCAGCTTCCAATTTAAAATATAGTTCAGCTTCCAATTTAAAATATAGTTCAGCTTCCAATTTAAAATATGGTTCAGCTTCGAATTTTAAAAAAGAGCTTAACTTCTAACTAAAAAAATGACTCAACTACCAATTTACAAAATGGCGTAACTTCCAATTTAAAATATGGTTCAGCTTCCAATTTAAAATATGGTTCAGCTTCCAATTTAAAATATAGTTCAGCTTTGAATTTATATAATTGCTCAACTTCCAATTTTAAAAATGGCTCAACATCTAATTTTTAAAATGGCTCAACATCTAATTTTTAAAATGGCTCAACATCTAATTTTTAAAATGACTTAGCTTTAAATTAAAAAGGGCTCAGTAACCAATTTAAAATATGTTTCTGCTTCAAATTTGAAACAATGGCTCAGCTTCCAATTTAAGAAAATGCTCAAATTCCAATTTAAAATATGGCTCACAATCCAATTTAAAATATTGTTCAGCTTCTAATTTAAAAGATGGCTCAGCTTCCAATTTACTAAAAATCACATCTTTCAATTAAAGCGCTTGATAAGAGCGTTTCACTAAGTCGATTTTATATTCCTCTTTAGTGCATTAGTTATGGCTGCTGCCTATTTCATCTAAAGCGTCAATTTCTCTTTTAACTTATGCCAAGTACCTTTTGTATCTCCATTTTCTTACTTAACAGAGAGAAATGTAAGTTAGTATTAAAAATATTTAAGTAATGTGTTTATGTTATTTTGTGTTAACCGGTTTAAAATTATAAAACACATATCCAATGTTTAAAATCATTTAGGTCTACATCAACTTTGAACCCGGCCATGTCAAGTGTAAAAATCTCCCATTTAATTTTCAGTATTTTGACAATTTAACATCGTATACCAATCGCATGTTTCTAATTGCATAGAAATAGACGAACTCCAAAACACACCATAACATTTTAATAGTATACTAGTTCATACCTGCTCCTTGCAGGTTGCGCGTACAGTACCTGGGTATGTCAATGTCTATCTTTACTCAGCTTCTATCGGTTTATAGATAATCGGAAGAAAAAATATTTGTTAAATGTTGTCGAAAAAATGTTCAACTTAGTGTTTGCATTAAAGAGTACGTAACTAGGATTAATATACTTCGGTATTGCTTTCATTGGCAAAAATGCTCCACTTAGTGTTTGCATTAAAGAGTACGTAACTAGGATTAATATACTTCGGTATTGCTTTCATTGGCAAAAATGCTCCACTTAGTGTTTGCATTAAAGAGTACGTAACTAGGATTAATATACTTCGGTATTGCTTTCATTGGCAAAAATGCTCCACTTAGTGTTTGCATTAAAGAGTACGTAACTAGGATTAATATAGTTCAGTATTGCTTTCATTGGCAAAAATGCTCCACTTAGTGTTTGCATTAAAGAGTACGTAACTAGGATTAATATACTTCGGTATTGCTTTCATTGGCAAAAATGCTCCACTTAGTGTTGACATTAAAGAGTACGTAACTAGGATTAATATACTTCGGTATTGCTTTCATTGGCGAAAACATTACATATTAGAATACCCTGGTTACGTCTAATTTTTGTTATTAAAAATAGGATAATAAGCTTATGAAATGTCATTATGTATGTTCATTTCTTTAATGTATAAGACATGTATATAGTTGAAAAAGACTGCTACCTTTGTTATTGGGGGTCTCCTTACGTATATACACTTTTTTAGAGTTTTGTATAATTTAAAAAAAGTTTTGTATTAATTTTATTTTCATGCAAATATTTATCAATCTGGGGTAATCTTTTTTACTTTGTAAATAAAATATTATTTTAAAAATTCCCCTTCGCCGAAATAGGGTTTTAAGTTAACATAGAGTATTCTTGGCCTTTTGTCTTGGAGCCAAGTGTAGTATCTGTTCTAATACTACACTTCATCTTTTCTGTACTCGGTCAGTTAAGGAGAAATCTTACTATACTGAGGCAGTGTTTATTTTTTTTCAAATAAAACGTGCCTCTTTATGGAGAGCTTGATTTACCCCCACATTAAAAACCGACCTTGTGTCTAACTTTACTCTCGTGGGGAAGCAAGTAAATAGGAAGATATAGTATTGAGTATTTTTGGTGACTGGTATGCATATATTGGATAGGTGAGACTGTTTATTTTTACATGTACGATAGTGTAAGTGCGAGTTAAGTTAGATTAAGACTAGTGAAGACCAGGACTCCCCAGGTTCTCTGTTTGGCCTTGTGTGGAATTTTTAAAAATATATTTGTAAAAGTAAATATTTGCATTCGTAGTTGATACAAATAGTTGGTACTATTGTAGTTTTAGGAATAAGTCGTAAGCTTCAAACAACTGTCACGCGAAGGTGCGGCTTGCAGCAACAAACACTCTCCTCTGTTGCGTCTTGTTTGCCGAGTAGAAGAGAACCCGTTTTTCCCCAATCCACTTCTAGAGCTTTTTGACGATTTAGAGAGGGGATCAAGGATACAACGTGACTATAGAGGACACGTTGTATTTATGTTCGTCTTCTTTTTTCTCCCAATACCCCCGCTAAATATAATTATTACAGTACTAATAACTGGTACTCGTAGAATATACTCTTTTCTTACCCCAATGTCTGTTTGTGATAATCCCCTTATCCCTTTCGAATTAGGTGACAGGTAGCTTGATTTGCCAGAGATACAAGTTTGCTTTCTGAATTTCAGAGGAAGTGTAGTCAATATAACTTTTAGGGTCTGCATCAAGTTTTTTTGCTGGCAAATCTGCTTACCTTCCACTTAGAAAGTGGGGCGTCTTATAGTAACCTAAGCCGTTTTTCATTGCACATTTTAACATTTGTCTGTATATATATTTTTTGTTAGCAAACTCCTCACTTCGTGTTGTATATAACCGGACTTTAATTAGGGTAATCATTGTACGATTGTGGTTTAGTGAATGCAGTATGAATGTTTTAGTATGATTGTGATGTAATGGGGAATGTTGGTCAATGAATGCAATTAGTTAAGTTAGATATCCAGCTAAAAATAATAAAGATCAGTCTCTTTTCACGCCCCTTTTTCTGGCCTTGTTCCTCATTTTATCTGTTTATTTACCTTCTCTCTATGAGGTTAGACACAAGGTAACATGAGTTTTGGAAAGCCATCGCAACTAAGTCGGCATTCCCTAGTAAGGACGCCTCAATCGATTAGCAATAAACTAACCCCTTCTCAAAGAAGAGGTAAGGGCTGGGATGGTCGACTTCCTAGAATTAAACAGAACCATACACCAGCCTGACAACAAGGAAGGCACTCTCAGACTGATTGTCAAAGACGTATCACCGACTTGTACGAACGACACCGATGAAAGATGTGCCAGACAATTAAGTATTTACCTTCCTCCCACCGCGGGAAGATGTGGCACAAGACCGGAAGGTAGGGATAGTAGGCCAATGCACAAGAAATAACCGACTCTGAACCTGCAATAAAAGGCTTAAGTCGCATCAGACGATTGACAATAAAGAAAAACCTTTCGCAAATAGAGAAGGTAAAGCCTGCGGTTGACCTCTTAGGATTACACAGGACATATACCTCAGCCTGACAGACTAGGGTCAGAAGAACCGACAATGGCCAACCCTGTCAAACTAATCGTTGAGGACATGTCCTCGACTCGTATGAATAAAACATATTTAACCTGTGCCAGGTCAGTATGACTAATTTTATCTATGTATTTTATGCATATACATATTGTAGAATACATGCTACCGCTGTTTGTCCTGTATGACTTGATCATGCATTTCCAGAGATGTTTACGCGACCAGAAAACAAATTTCCAATTTAAATGACCTGTGATCTTCAAGAATAACATACGTACTTGAACGTTCCTTGGTTCCGTCAATATATTTGACGTAATGGTTTTTTTATCTTGATATTGATTTTTATGATTCTCAATTGGATTATATAATTGATTACCCGTTTCTCATTCGCGTTGATTTTCATGAAATCTATTGTATTTTCAATCGATTTAGTGACTTTTAAAGACTTTCTTTCGTGGCTCGCACGCGTAAATAGGAAATTTACAAAATGGCGCGTACTTTTACTCCTCATCACGTTCGATAGGATTAAGTGAAAAAAAAAATCAATTACCTTATGACCGTTAATTTCGTGTTACTGTCGATTTGAAATTCCTTGGCGAATCGTTTACCAAATTACCGACTGAATATTTTTAACTTTTCGTTTTTTTATTATTACTTTTTAAATTTTCCAATCATTGAATGGAACCTAATGACATGTTTGGCGGAAGGATTTTTTCCCTGATTTTCGTTAATTCTATCAAATTTTATTGGGATTAATGTATGTTTTTTTGCGCTCGATTCATTGTGTTACGAGCTGGGTCATAAGCTATTATAATAATTCTTAGCGTTTTAAAATTTAAAAAAACAACGGACATTTAGTTTACATCTGCTATTTCAAACTTAAGCTAAAAAGACTGACTAAAATCTTATTTCAAACTTAAGCCCGACGGACCAACGAAAATCTTATTTCAAATTTAAGCTCGACAGATTGACGAAAACTTTCTTCCAAACTTAAGCTTGACAAACCAACGAAATCAAAAATTGTCGTCTTGTACAAATCGGCTCGTCATCTCTCGGGCGTTTGCGTAGGATAGCCGAACGCTTCCGACAAGAAACTCACGGAAACTGGGTCAAGAGCGATATAAGTACCCAAATCTTATTTCAAACGTAAGCGTGACAGATTGACTAAAATCTTATTTGATACGTAAGTTTGACAGACTGAGTAAATCTAATTGAAACATAGCATTTTAATTATTTTGTCATGCCAAAATTTATCGTGCGAGATCGATTTTAATCTTGTTTCAAACTTAAGAGTGAAAAACCGATTAAATGCTATTTCAAACTCAACTCTGACGGACGTTATAAAATCTTATTTTAAATGTAAACGTGATAGACCATGTGAAATGCTATTTCTATCTTTATTGTGAGAGACAGACTTGAATCTTATTTCAAACTTAGGTATTATAAAACAAGTAAAATATTTTCTTTTCCAATTTAAGTTTGACAGACCAGCGAAAATGCTATTCCAAACTAAGTATGAAAGACACACATATTGTATTTCAATGTTAGCGTAACAAACTGAGAATTGCTTTTTTTTTCAAACTTAAGCGTGACAAACTATCGCCCAATCGTTTGTAACACCTCTTATACGAGGACTAAACTTGACATATTTAAGATATGTAATTTATTATTATACAAAAGCTGAGTTAATTAAGTGTTTCCCCAATATTTTTTAAATATATTTTAATCACATGAAATATATGTTAAAGTATGTATTAGTTTTAGGGGGTTTCGGTTATTATTTAAAGACATCCATTATAAGTGTCTTAATTCTCACCATGTGTCCATCCCTTAGTAAGTATCCATCTATCATTTTCACACTCTCTTACTGTATGTCGTTTGAATCCCCTGCTCCTTATGTTTACTCTATCATTCTCGCTTCCGTTTCTCTCTCTGTTTATTAACAGTCGAAAATAATAAAGAAAGGTGAAAATAAAAAGATGGAATAGTCCATTATGAATAGAAGGGAATATCACACTCAGTAGTAATACTATGTAAAGCGTAGATGTAGAGTTAAAGAGATTCAGGGAGATATAGAGATCAGAAAGTGATTAATTTTGTATTTTATATTTTTATATTTTATATTTAACTGGCTTTGCACACACACTTTCTCCTGATTCAAACAATCTTACCCGAGCTTGATGGATAACATTTTTTCTGGTATCTTTTAAAAAATCTAATGGTTTCCGTTTACGACAGGCGCTTATCAAATCTGAATTCTAATAAAATATTCACATCAGATTTTTTCGAAAATTGTTATTTGAAACGTTTGCATTTTTCATCGAGCCGTCATATTTTTTTATGTGTTTCCTCTCGAAAATTTGAGTTAATTTTTGTAGATTCATATGATTCCCTTAATCGAGTTACATAATGACTTTCAATACTGAAATTCTCTCTTGTTGTGACAATCGTTTAATATTGGTATAAATGTAGAGAATTTGTGTTTTTCTGCTTTCCTATACGTTGTATACCGTTTTATTTTGGTATCTCAATCTTATGATATATAATATTTCATTATCTTGTTTCGTTTATTTATTTTCAAGCTTTTCACGAACATCTCATCGGCAGAGATAATTTTAAAATGTCTAGCTAAATATATGTTATATATAGAGCGAAAATAACAGATTTAGTTTATGATTTCTGATTATACACATTTCCCTACTAAAATAAATAATATATTTAAAAAAGTAGATATATAAAAAAATTAATAGAATAACACACTTAGTATATAGACTCACAGTTACTCTTAACAAAAAATAAATAATTTAAATGAATGTAACAAGAAACATTTTATCACATTAATAAAATTTAGAATTTGTAATTTAATTCTATTTGCTGAAAGCCACATTGATATGTACTGCGGATTTATTTCAGAAAAAAGGGTGCAGCAAGCCATGTAAAGAGACAGGTAAAAGACATTTACATCCACATACAATCTGAATGCTTATGCAAGCCACTTTAAACCTGGATATAGTAGTAAGTGTAACAATCTCCTCTCTATAGGGCAGAACCACGAGCGTTGCCTTTCTTCTATTGAGATGAAAACGGCGGTGGTATATCTTTTGTGTGTACCCGGGAAGATTGCGAGTTGGCGCTATGATAAACAACTCCTAGAAAGGTAGACTTAAATTCCTGTTTTTGATGTTTTACACCCAAATCACATCTCTTATGGTATCTTCCGTTGCTCACGTGAGAACAGATTTAATCTTTAGGGCTGCTTTTTGTAGGTAAGTATGAAGAGTCTCGTTACCATCCTAGTGTCCAACCGTTGAACACGCTCCAGATGTACGACATCTGTTTGCAGATAAGGATTTGTTCCTACTCAAGGATTGGTCGTACCAGAGTTATTCATAGACTAGCTTGCTCTGCCAGCTCACTATCGCTTCGCAAATTAAGAAAATTGAAGCATTAATGTATAATAATAAAAGTGAATGTGTTTGTGTTCGGCTCGCTTCAATAATCACGTATGCACATTTATTTTTATCAGCAAATAAAGAGGGGTTTGATCTTAATAACTGCTCATAGCCTCCTTTCAGTCTTGGGAGACAATGGATACCTTCTGTAAGGGTGGATGTGTGCATAATTGTAAAGCAAAGGTTGCGAAGTCACAACCACGCCTCTCATGAATCAACACTGATGGAATGCAGTGTCAACGAGAAGTCCAGGACGACTGGAAACAATGTCGAGATAAGCGGAGTGCACATATAGCACCAGGTATTTTCGAATGGTCACCCATTTAGTCGCTTAATGTTTATCTAACGGGAACCTGTGTCAATGTGATTACGCCGTATATTTGGGTTTATTTTTACTAATAGAAAATAAAAAATACTTTTTTTCGCTTTTCATAGACACCAAAATTATTCCCTTCTATTAATATTTTTGTGAATAAAATAGGAATTAATCAGATGTTTTATTTGAAGATTAGAGAGAAAGAGAGCGTTGGAGAAAGAGAGTGAGTGAGAGAGAGAGAGAGGGGAATTACTCTATTTTTTAAGTAAACCTTATCTCACGTTTTTTTTTTTTTTTTAATTTACTCGGGTATGTCTTTAAGTAAAATTTAACTCGCATATTTTTTTTTTTGTAAGTTTTACCTCAATGAGTTGCTTCCGTTGTTAAGGTAATATGAAAAGGGTAAGAAGGTAATTGTTATTGATGAACCAAATTATTCCCCGGGCAATACCTGCAATACCTGCTGGTTTCAAATAATACACTTTACATTAAACACAAAACATAAAAATGTTGGTATTTCGAAACGGATTCATTTATCTATTATATGTGACCCAAAGAAAGGAAAAGAAAGAAGAAATCAATTTGTCTTTTTACTTGAAATTTAGAAAGATCTAGGATATTCTTTTAAAGAAAAAAGACATTTGCACACAAATGCTAAATATTTGTCTAGAAAATAAAACAATATTGCGAAAGATAACTATTTGTTATATTAGAATTTTAAAAAATCAATGAATTAAAAAAGCAATAACAAAATAATAGGTAATAAATAAAATTAACTTATTCAAAACCAATATGCAAAGCAGTTAGCCTTGCGACTCTCATATCGCATATACAAAAACAGTGGATAAAAACAACGCGTCTATTGAACGAGTTGAATTAACTTGGAATAAGTAGTGTTGACTTTTACTGTTCGTCCGAAAAAATGGCCCAATCTTCGTAACGGAGCGTGCCATTAGGTTGAGTAATGGTCTCCGGATCAGGTAGAGAACCCGCCAAGAATTGTCCATGGTGCCCTTCGCATTAATTTTACAAGTAAATATAAAACACACATTCCAGCAATTCCACTTTTTGCATTCATGTCTCTACCAGGACAGACCTGGTTTGCTTAGAGTTATCTACTCCTGATCATTACACTCGATCCGCCATCATACATACGGTAAGCTTTGATTTCTTTACATCAATGTTCTATTTCTGTGTCAAGTCGTTTTAGCATTTCATACAAGTGGACGATACGTCCTCCAAATGAGTCTGACGGTGTGTCGCTACCACTTCAGCTACACTGCTCTGTTTGGCTGAGGTATTGTTCTGGGTAGTCCTAAGACTTCATCCCTCCCAGGCTTTACCATCTCGCTTTGAGAATGAATGTCGTTTATCGCTAAACGTCTGAGGCGCTCTTATCGGGGAATGCCGATGGGACTGCTCAGGCATTTTTCACCACCTTTTTGAGGGCTGGCCTTTTATTCCCACCCTTCTGAACTTGTTATATCTACCCGCGGTAGAAAGTAAATAAATACCGTTTGGGGGACTCTGTAATCCATTACATTCAAAGGTCTTTGTGTCACATCTCGCTTCCATGACATGCGTAAAAAGGAACTATGCAATAATTTGTCGATAAACCTCTAATTCTTAAATTATTCAAAATGTCCAACTAAAATCCCTTTGTTTCAGAAGCAACGAAACCAATGTCTGCGAACCTTCAAATTATCTCTTGATTGAAAATTCAACAGCCACCATTTGGCTGTTCAATAGGATAAGCCAAATAAAATACTAACAATTACATACACCAAGCTTCAGTATACTGTCCCTTCCGTGCAATCGTCTAAATAAATAAAGTAGTAAAACATACATGGAAACTATTCCCTCTAAATATTACGATTAAATAAAACGGTGTAAATGTAGAATAGTTAACAGTCGAGAAATCGTAAACGAATAACAAACCTAAATTATGTAGAATTTAATGATTCAACAACATGTATACTTTTAACGTGTGAAACTTAAGTTTTTTTTTGTTTTTTCTTATTATTTCAAAATTTTATTTTGCCGATTGTTAACACTTTCCAACAGAAAAAAGGGCTTCAAATAAAACGGTCAACAAATAACTGTTACCAAAAGCAAAACAAGTTACTCTTCTACTTAGCTTCATAATTATTTCCTGTTTTGAAGTATTTTAAAGCGCTTTTATTGACATATTTTATCGATGACTTCGGAGTCTTGTAAAACCGACGTATTCAAGATGGCGCTGGATTTTACTCGATGGGAAACCTCGATGTCGTAGAATTCAAAAATCGGAAAGTAAACAAATACGTCTAATAAAAATATACAAATCGGTTTTAAAATATTTTTTCGACCGATTTTTTACGAGTATCAGCTGTTATTTGTTAATTATTTGGGTTTTTTTCACCCTTTTCGCCTTTATTTCACACGAAAATGGCTCTGCCACTTAACTGTTGGGGGATCCATACAACTAAAATAATAAAAGGACTGATAAATAAGAATTGGTTTCATTATCACGAAAGTTTGATAAAAACGGCGAATAAACAGTATAGTTCACAAGTAAAATGGGTGCAAAAACAAATAGAAAAATTACTTTTACCAAATGCAATAACATTTACTTTTCTATCTACTTATATAAGTTGCACATATAGATAGAGATTGTAAGATTCATTATCTATGAATTCGTATTTTTACCCTTTTTTTCTTAAGTCTACTGCACAATCGCTACAAAAACTATGCAATAACATTCCCGAACACCCAATTAATTTTTATATCGAATATTCTCAATAACCGAATACAAAATAACGAAATAAATTCGTAAAAATACATTCTCTCCAAATCAATATTTAGCGCCAAACTAGTGCAGTCCTCTAAATAAAATAACATTTTAAAACAAATCTATGCTGAAATATTCCGCTGTCAATCTTACTATTTAACGCGAAAAGATAGTTAACCATATTCCAGCGACATTTGTATTTTTTAGAGATATTTATTCATAAAAATTGGAACGTCTTTATTCATAAAGATTGGAATGTTTTTCAAATATTACACCTACTGTCTGATGTATATTGGCAACACGGCAATGCCAAAGGTTGGCGTCACCCGACATAATGCGATAAAACATTGGATATAGGCGATGAAAATGTTTTTTTTTTTAAAACAATATAAGGAACCATTTCAAGTAAAAATCTATTTATTATTACCCATGTTATCTGAAGAAAAACACGTTTGAAATGTGTAAATATGCTACAAAGTTTAAGTCTGAACAGTTAAAAAATGGATGGCATTGCCCTTTTTTTTTTAACGAAAACACATATTAAAACGTATTTTTCCCTATACATCATGATTTAGTCGTGGTGTGGTTGTATTACGGATCCTCCTGACTTTCTCACCCCATATCGCTCTATCCTCCATCACACCTGGTAGGTCTTCATATGTGCATTGTAAATCTTCTGTTGTTTGATGTAGGTTCTGTGCGGTCTACCCACTGAGCCACATCCCCACTTTCGCATCCACAGAAAGAACACCGCTTATAATTCCATCCTCAGCCGTTCAGCAAATTTGGTTCTTCTCTCTCTGATCAGAGCTGAAATCTGATGGAGGTCTTTTGATTCTCTCTCATGAGATGCTGTCTCCAGGAGATGTTAAGACATCTCTTAGCATTTTGATATATACATCATTAATTTTCTTCTGAATCTTTAAGTGAGAGTCCAAGTGCTACTTCCATATACGAGTACCGATGCAACAATGGCTTCAGAGAAGTCACATTTATTCTTGGTAGGAAGACTTGACTTCCAGATGGCTTTCATCTTGTCCAGGCCTTGCTGATTCGTACATTCAATTCACACTGTCGAATTTATTTTTTACTTTACTAGTAAGATAGGTAAATTCGTCGATATTTTTTAGACAAGTCCCACTTAGAAAAAATATATTTCTATGTTGATTAAAGAGAATTTGCTCTGTTTTACTTATTTTGACTACGAAATAATACATTAATTTTAACGCCAAAACGTTCCCTATTTAATAATATTAAAAAAAAAACAAAGCCATTTTCATCGCTGGTAACAAATTTTTTGGCATTATGTTGGGGGACACAGACCTTTGCTGGAAACTTTGCCGGAAATACTGATGTCTCAGTTTTCAGTATACTGTGAACATTTAGTGTGGAAGAATACAATCAGTTTAATTTATTATTCAATCAAACATTTCTGGTAAGTAGTCTTTATAACCAATTCGCAATGTTATATAAATCATACATGAATGCTCTAAATATCCTACGAAGTAAAGTAAATCTTTGAAAGTAATTTTACTCAAATATAATATTGTATTTACAAAAGATTTTTTTGTAATAAATTTTTAAAAATAAATATTAAACACTACTTTTTCTGCTAATAGAATTAAAGGGTTTAAAATTCAAACGTTTCAACTAGAGCATTCACACTCTAGAAATACTAATAACTACACAACTAAATAAACTAAAAATATAAATTCCGTTGTCACGAAATTTTAATTAATAAGTAATTATTTTATATCTATGAAATCAACGAAGCTCTCAATTACTCCGTCCTCCAAATACGTGCAGTACCTTGAATAAATAACATGAACACATTTTTTGCTCTAATAATTAATAAAGAATAAACCTAACTTGCCAATAGAATACATAGCGCTTATGCAAAAAAGACATCTAAAGAATTTCAGTATTTATAGAGACTATCGAATATTGATATATGTAGCAAATTGAACGTTCGGCGAACAGAACACATTTTATTTTCTGCAAAAAAAGTGTTCTCTATTTTTTTCGTGGTTGCCTAGAAGTAGGTAATGTTTTTAATTGTGTTGTTTTCTGCAGTTTTTTTTTAAGGTGGGCGGGGAGTAGAACAACGAATGAATAATAAATTGTTTTTTTTGCTTACAATGTTACTTGTTTCGTATGTAATGTATTTAATTGTAGGTGAAGTTTTAATAAGGGTAGCTTAAAATATTTTTATTGTTTTAAAATTAGTTTCATATTGCAATATTTTCGTGTAAACTACAATCTGTCTTAAATCAAAGCGAACAGTAATCTTTTTTAAATGTTGGTAGATTGAACTACAATTCACAAAGTTCATGGTTAGTCGACGGGAGAGGGTAATGGTAGTAAAACCAATGTTATTATTATTATTATTATTATTATTATTATTATTATTATTATTATTTCTTATTCTAGAATCGTTTTAGGGAGGGGTGATGTTGCTCAGACTCTTTACTGGAAGATTCCAGTCGAGAATCCGTTCTCGACAATCGGTTCGGCAGAAAGTGGGCCATTTAGGGGAAGTTTTATGTAGGTATTAGTCCTGATTCGTATTAGAGGGTTAACTTGCTCAGACATTGCCTTCCGTTTTGGAAAAGGAGTTAGCTTATTGCTGTCTGAGTCGCCCCGATCGGGGAATGCCGACGGTCTGCCGATTAAATTTTTAATAGGCAAGAGTGTTCCTTCTTTAAAGGGTATTACTAGATTATCCCCACCGCCGGGGCCTTGTACCACCTCTTCCTGCGGTGGGAAGAAAGTAAATACCCAGTTTTCTTTAGAGGGCGCTGTTGCTACCTCAACTTAGTGGTAAGGTTCTAGTTCTTTTATTGTGGTGGACGGACATCGATGAATTGAAATTAAAGATATTGACGAAATACAGAAGTCAAAGTAGTAGTAGTAGAAATAGAAGAAAGTGGATGATGTTCATTATCCGAAAACGGGTACGAATCAGAAATCTGAAAATAAACTGGCATCTGTAACCATTTTTTGTCATTCGTATTGGCTAATTTATCGTCTGCATATCTCGGCCATGTACGAAGCAGTTTAGGATTTAAAAGTCACCCTTTTATTTATCTTGAAGAGCTAATTCTTTAACGATAAACTCTTCAAATGCTTTGCCTTTTTACACTTTTTCTTGTCGCGGCTTTAAAATCGTAAACTACTTCGGGTATTTAGAATTTCTATAAAAAGTAGTAAAATCCCGAGGGTGACCATTCTTTACAAGTATAGGAAAAATTTTTTTAAAAATGAAATAAGGAAATTAATAAAGTGAAGATTGTAAAGTAAATATCAATTACGAATAAAATAGGTTATATTTCGAAAAATGAAAAGATAAATCAAATTGCTATAGTCTTACTTTTTATTTACAATAGAAAGAGTCCTTTATAGAAAATTGTAAAATACTTCGCCATAAAATATGTGGTTAGGGCGTTATTTTTTTGTTATTTTAAATACCATCTATACCGCGCTTGAATTGTAAGTGAAGGTAGTTCGAGTTGAGAGAGTGTCTTCCATTATTAATGTTGTAATGTATGGTTCAATCCGGTCTTAGGAGGATATCCTTCAGTGCTGTGCACTGAAAGTAACCCAACTCTCCACTTCATTTATATACATTCGTTTTAAGTAATGTAACGATTGTACGATTGCGTTTTGATTAATGAAAAATTAATGTTTAGTATAATTATCTTGCTCGATGAAGGAAATTAGATAAGTTTAATAGCTAGATGAAGTGAAGGCCCGTCCGTCCGTCCAGAGTTTTCTCCGCAACCATCCATTAAATTTCTCTGAAATTTTGCATGAAGTTGTAACCTTTGCCAGGTTAGAGAGTGACATTCTCCGATTTTTTAAAAAAAATCTGGTTTTCCCCCCAGGGGGTCAAAAGTCCCCAAAATTGCAAAACTTACCCTTTTCTCCCATAACGTTTGATCCATCCATTCAATTTTTCTGAAACTCTGCCAAAATATAGAGGCAATTTTTCTGGATATGAAATGAGCATTCTGGACCTCAGAAAAATTCTGGTTCGCGCCCCCAGGGGGTCAAAGAGGGGTCAAAAATTGCCAAAATTTATTGCATTTTACACTCGCCACATCGAGTCACATACAGAGGGGGACCACGCACACGCGGCTTGTTATGTATATAAATAAATAAATAAATATTGTGGCGTGTAGAGAGAGGTGGGGTACGACGGGAGGGCATCCAGTCATATTCAAACTATTTCCATTTCTCATAATATCTTTTCAGTAATAAGACTTATATTTTATACAACCAAAGGATTGGCCATTACAATCAAGGCATTATCAAATATATGAACGCCACTGACATTACCCAGAATTATCCTATCTTTTGAAAGGAAGGAGTATTGATTTACTCCCTTCCAGGAGTTAGGCACAAGGCCAGTTTTATCTTACTCCCACAAGTAAGATGTGACCCAAGGTCGGGTCGGGAAAGTGGGGTTTAAAAATTGCCTGGGCAGCCTCGTCGGCATTCCCCGGTAAAGGCGCCTCAGGCAGTAAGCAATAAACTTACTCCTCCCCAAAGAGGGGAGGCGAAGCCTGGGAGGGTGGACATCCTAGAACTGCACAGGACAGACCCATAGACCGGCGTAAATCAAGCCCCGAAGGCCAAGACAATACCAGTCTATGGGTGCAGTATCCATCGGAACAGATACTACACTTTGATCTTAGCCAAAAGGCGTTATTTAACCCCTACCCACAATAGGAATATGTGACACAAGGTCGGAAAGTGGGATTTGAAAAGCCAGCGCTCGAGAAGGTGAGCACTCTGGCCATTAAAAATTGTCTGGGCAGCCCCGTCGGCATTCCCCGTTAGGGGCGCCTCAGACAGTAAGCAATTAACTTACTCCTCCCCAAAGAGGGGAGGTAAAGCCTGGGAGGGTGGACCTCCTAGAACTGCACAGGACAGATCAGACCCATAGACCGGCGGAAATCAAGCCCCGAAGGCCAAGACAATACCGATCTATGAAGTGCAGTATCCATCGGAACAGATACTACACTTTGATCTTAGCCAAAAGGCCAAAGTTCCATCTGACTGCAGAGCGCATGAGACGCGCATGAGACGCCACTACCAATGGGTCCATTCACTATTTTTGTACCCAAGCAAAGTGTCCTTCCCCGATGAGGGACAATTTTTTTTGCTTCACTGTCTTGCCCTGTAACATCTTGCTGCTGCGAGAAACACGTACATAAGAATTTGCTAGCTGATTAAGTTGCTTCCAGCCTAGCCGGGGTTTGCCTTGGCAATTATTCTGACAAACATGGAGCTGACTTTATAGTAGCAGACTTTTCTTTTGTCGTGATTAAGTGTAGACTGGTCAGGTCCTTGGAGGTGCAACATCCCAGTCATTACCTTCTCCTTTTGAGGCTGATTATTTTCTTGAAGTGTCTCTACCGTGGAATGTTAACGGGCCCTTTCATACCTATTTTCTTACCAGCAATACTCTCATCTCAGGAAAGGGAGGCGGCTTTGTCTAACTTTCCGCCCTTTTATCACATATTGCTGCAGTGGGAAGCAAGTAAATCCACAGGATGGTTTGAGGTTAAGTATTCCCTGTTTGGTATATGGAAGCTTGTTGGTTTTTTTTGAGGTTTTTTTAGAAAAATATTTAATTTCATTAATAATTAAGAGAATAAAAATGAAGATTTAAGGAAATTTTGACTAAGAGTCCAAGGCATTTTCTAGGTAGATGGGTTTTTTTCTGTAAATAAAAATGAGTGCACACGTTCATCTCGGTTGTCGCCGTGTGCGTTCACGGTATAGGCATGAACATGTATATATCAGCGTTCTTTTTATTTGTTCGTGATAGTGTATACATAGACTTGCGTATGCGTGCGTTCGGTGAGTGGCGTGTGTTCTTCTGGGCGTACAGTTTTTCGTGCATGTCTCTCGTTGCGTTTGTCTATATGCCCTTGTCACAGTGTTTCGGGGTTATTTTGCGAGAATTGTTCTCGCATGCTTCAATTATGAAAGAAAGACCGAAAAAAAGAACGCTGTTTGTTTTGGTTTTCATAGTGCGAGTGAGTTTTGGAAATGAATATTCTCGCTTCGCTGGTTGGCTTAGAGAAACTGCTTATTGAGCTTTCGTCTAATTAAGAGATGCATTACCGCTGCTATTTCTAACACTCTATCCTCTCACGCAGTAATTCGTTTTTTAGGAGGATGTTGGTTTATTCTCTCAAACACGTTTAGCGGGAAATGTTTTGGGTCTGTTGACGACTATCTTTGCACCCATTCAGTGACCCCTTTTGCGAGGAGCTAGAATAAACTTGACCTTGTGTCACATCTTGCATTGATAAGAATGCGAGTGTTTTTTGGGGAAGCTGATATTTCGCACATAAATAAACGGGCTTTTTGTCTAACTTTGACCTTGTGGGGAACCAAGTAAATAAGGACATTGCATGTGTTATGCCATATTGTTTTTTTTGTTTTTTTTCTTAAACTTTTATCCAAAACAAAAGCATATTGGCACTTAGACGTAAGGGGCTAATGTGATTAGGGAACTGATCTATAGGGGGACATTCTAAGTGGGGAGTTGTGCAGCAATGTGTTAGTTGGCATTACATTTGAATTTCTGCGTGTTTATCTGCCTTTTGTTGAGTCGAGTCGAGTTGTGGAAGCTTACGCTTGACTAACATAGTTCGGTGTTGCATCGTCACTTACACACCGTTTCTATTACATTGACTAATTTTCTCAGTGTGTCTTACTCCCAGGCTCTTCTCGCTGTCAGTAGGGGGTAGTTTAGAGCTAAAAACCTGAAGCGATCACACAGGGTAATGTTGACGGTGCTGCTCAGGCATTTTTGTTGGCGTGAGTACACTACCTCTTGTGCGCTGGCCTTTCGATCCCCATCTTAGTCTTTGTTAAAATCTTTAACATCTTCATTTCAAAAAAGAAATAATTCAAAAAATAAAAGTAATTAAGTTGTCTCCCTTTCTTTGTCAGCAGTATACAACATGAACTTAAAAGGGACCTTATACTAACAGGTTATTTTTTTCATTTGACATTTTTCTTAATATTTTGTATATGATTTTTATTGTTCACTACATCGCCACTGCATTTTGTATATTATCATTACAGTGGTTTTAAGTGGACAAATCTTATAATCTATCTATAATCGGATACCAATAATAAACATCTTCTCTTATCTAGGTTTGATGTCAGTACAGATTATTTAGTGTATCACTAGTTACCTATAAAATTCTTGCTCGATTATGTCAGCTGTAGTTGGTCGCTGACCCTCTTCTAGCGTGATTTTATTACATGCGTTCACATTGTTACAAGACGTCTAATGGAACATGTGTCGTGACGACCATGCCCGGTTTGGCAAGCTACCAACCAAATCGAGCACACTCCTATTCCACGTGTCAAAGTGTGCTATATCTGTTGAACCCCTGTTCCAGCAACTCATCTCTGAAATAATCAATGTTTTTATTTGACTGAAATACTTAATACTAATTGGGTCAATATAATCAATCTCGATTACTGCCTGTATAGAACCTAAACTAACCAGGACAGTTTGCTCTGAGAGTTGAGCATCTACTCGCGAGAACCCAAGTGCTCTCACCAGTGAGAGCGCATACTTGCTACAGGGACCACTGTCAGTCATTACACTCTAGAAGATTAAAATACCTCTGGTCGTAAACCCTTGCTACTGGCATCTCGGCAAATAACGCAACTAAATTTTGGACATCTTGTCACAGTTTTACGAACTCACTCACGACTCAAGTCCGTACACATGCGAACAAAACAAACTTTTTTCGTCTTGGCATTTTGAACATTTAACTCTTTTTTATATTATTTATGTTTGGTTGTTCAACAAGACATAACGTTGATATATTATGCATAGATAGACTTTGTCATTACTTTTGAAGTTACCTTTTTTTATTACATATTCGACAATTTATAAAAATGCAAGATTCTCTTGAAGATGTTAGATCGCAAATGAAGCGGCCATTGTTCACTAGTTTTATCTGTTAATCGCAACCAGGATTAGTCAGATTTTTTTTAACTTGAGCTTTTTAAATCTCTAAATATTAAAAAATATTCTAAAATGTAAATTAGAAACCAAGGTTATCGAAACGCACCTAGACTGATCGATTAGGAAATTCCCTATCTTTGAAACTAGTAAAAAAAACACGAATGTTACTTTATGTCTTTATTTTAAAAAAAAACCAAAAAAACCCTCCCTTTACCCTAATAACAGACCCTCTGTCCGAGTGGCAACAAAGCCATTCTCTTGAAGAAAAAAAAACTTCGAACGAACCTGGAAAGAAAATGAGTAGCTTATACACGCTAGTATTATGTGGGGGAGCGTTGCCACCTGGATTTAGATTTTAAGGTAGTTTTTTTTCCGAATTATAATTCGGGATATTTGCAAAATCCAAGAAATCGGCAAAAAAATCCTGAACACTCAATCAACTAGGAAATCCAGCATTTTAATTAGGAAGTGAAAAAATAGCTATAGAATTAAGCCGAACGAACACGGTAGAGCGTAGACAACTTTGTCTTGTCATCGCTGCGAAAATCCGACAAAACTAGTCTTGAAAAATGGCCTCATTTGTGAGCTAACATTTTCAAAGTAGCCAAATGAAATAATTTGATTACATAACTTTAAACTTTCTTGAATGTAAATAAAATTATGTCATTTATATGCAGGTTTAACGTAAAATTACCCAGAGTGATATTATTTATGAGGATTTCTTCACCCACCTCGGAAATGTGTTTACGGTCGTTTACTGGAATTTTGTTTTTTTTTTTTTAATTTTTTTACCAAAATCCGCTTAAAATCGGAGAATTATCCGATCTTCATGATATTTTCATTATCAATTAATAAATGTTATAAAGTATTTATTTCATTTAAAAACTCGTAGGTTTTTATGTTTCATAAGACAGTATTTAAAACAAAACATATCTAATTTTTTCACATGATAATTTCCGATTTTAAGTATCTACTGAGATTTGCCTCTTCAAAGTAGCTGTTTTATTCGTGCCTCCATTGTTTTATCTCTTCGTTCAAATACTGGTCATATTTACAATGTGTATAATAAAATGCATGTAGTCATTGAAATAAAGTAATATCCTGATCTATACCCAGTTTTTAAAAATTAACTTATTGTTCAATTTTTAAATATGTTTGTTTACCAAATAAGTTTTAAAGATGACATGATACCTCCTGCTTAATATTCCGTAGAAGTGTTTTTGTGTATAGAAAACTGAACGAGCTGCTAAAAGTAGTTTTAACTTTTTTTTGTACAATCTGAAAATTTAATGCGGCGGATGTATACGACGCTTATCTCTGACATTTTAAAACTTTTTTTTTTGTCTTCCAATAATATTCATGTAAAAAAAAAAGAAGAAAAAATACATATAAAAGTTTTAACCAGGGATCAAGTTGCTATGTAAATATAACGTTAAATAAACACTTACTTTTATAAAACCGAAGAAAAGGGTCGTTTTTTTATTTAAATTTTTTTAAGTCAGAGGATTTGGTCTAAAATCGCATTAATAATGTGAAAATTATCTTTTTAAATTAATTATACAATACTTAGAGGACCGTGATAAAATAAGATACGTACTTCAATTTTGAATGAGTTTTAAAAAGGTTCAAGAACTTCTGACTTCGAATCGAATGGGTTGATTTACAAATCTGCGCTTAGTTTGGCTCTTATATCAACCGCGGAACTGTGATGCAATGACATCTAACCACAAAATTGCCTTATGGGGTACACGTGGCCATTTTTATGTCCAATGTTAACAAATTATTAAATCATCAAATTGATAACTGATCATTTTCAATCCGCTCAAAAGTGTTGCTCATCGCCAACTGACAATCTCATTGACCCCTATCTTCGAGTGGCCTTTGGGCCTTGATAAACGGTGACACATTAGTAAATAAATATATAGAGTGAGACATTATATCAGTATGAATAAGACGAATAAAAAAATAAGACTATGATGGTCAAGAAAATAAAAAAAAAATTAAAAAACCGTTACGTAAAAAGTCGGTGCAGCGAGGACTTAGCAACACTACCTTTCGTAATAGAATATTCATATCACATTTCTATCGGCAGCTGTAGTTGTTGTCTTCACTGCTCGATATATGTTAAGGTTATCATCGAACATGTGTTTGATTTCCTTAATCGAATTACTTGATCCGTCTCTGTTTAAGAATTCTGTCTCCTGCTGTGATAACCATTCAATATTTACATAAATTGCCAAAGTTTTCGAAGTATGGTCTCCGTAGACTGCCTGGGTTATCTATCATCTTATTAGAATGATCAATCTTAATAGAAGGTATGCATTGGTTTCCAGATTCAAGTCAATGGTTGGATCCGTAGAAAATTTAATCCAGTCTAAAGTAGAATGGGGCCACAAATAGATGCGCACATTGAATGTAATCAAGACAAAACTCCTTTCTTTTAACAACAATAAGAAATCTTTCCGACCACCGATAGTTATTGGCGATAACATTTTTCCCGAGAGGCAAACATACAAAGACCTAGGCCTCACATTTTCAGGAAACATGACATGGAATAAGTACATACGCATCATACTGATAAATACATGGGCTTCCTTAAAAATTCTATATTCCTGGTAGCGATGGGTCATAGTTTTCATTTTTTTTTCGTCAGTTTAAAGATATTTTTCTTTAATTTGAGAAATTAATAAATTCTGGAAACAATGATGAGTGTTTTAGTATTAGCTTTTATTTTCAGTGTTTTAAATAAAATGTCGGAATATTGGCTTAGAAAAGTTTAATAAGTGCACACATGCATATGTATTTGTGTGTGTGTATATATATATATATATATATATATATATATATATATATATATATATATATATAATAAGGAATAGGTAAAATAAATACCTTTTGAAGCATTAAAGATTCGATATCAATTTTTTTTTTAAAGAAAAATAAACCAAACCGATTTTTTTTTTTTTTTTTTTTATTATAAACTTCCATTTTTTTTTTGTTAGTTTAAAGTGATACAGATATTTCGCCAAAAACTTGGCCTCATCGGTGTGTCATATATCCTGATGTCATCGGATTTGTATTTTTTTTCGTACCGGCTTCTGTTGTTGCAGCCGGGCCAAATGGGTTTGTTGTTGTTTCCCACGTTCAAATATGAGATCGTGAATGCGCACGTGATCGGTATAAAGTGTTTTAAGGTTCATATATTTTTAAAGAAGCATCTATTGTTAAATTAAATAAGGAATAGGTAAAACAAATACCTTTTGAAGCATTAAAGATGCGATATC
The DNA here is from genome assembly GCA_963556195.1 of Sepiola atlantica. NCBI lineage: Eukaryota > Metazoa > Mollusca > Cephalopoda > Sepiida > Sepiolidae > Sepiola > Sepiola atlantica. Next base: position 26,777,180 of record OY744533.1, on the reverse strand, counting down.
AATTTAATATATATATATATATATATATATATATATTTGTTATTGTTTATTATCTATGTACATATGCGTGTCGTCCTTTATAATCGGGACTCATCAGCATAGAGATATGACTATTCACTACCGGTCATGCGATTATGAAACACCGGATTACGAGTATTTTGCAACTCAAATCCCGACGCCTGAACCACTCGACCAGTTGAACAGCGAATAAACGGTGATAATTTTCACACTTTATGTGGCGGCTTTTTCCTTCGGGAATATATATATATATATATATATATATATATATATTATATATATGTATGCCGAAGTACTCGAAAACCCGCTGTTTCTCAAACCTTTTCTTTCTGTATGTCAGTTACAATGCAAAAAACAAACAGAATGACGTCATTTAATTATGACTTGGCCCTTACATTTTGCTCCCTAGCTTCCAGATCCAAATCCTTTCAGCTTCTATGTATGGAGCGTAGTTGAGCAAAAAGTTAATGAGCATCCTCATAACATTAAATACTCCCTACAAATATCTACAAATAGAGTAGTGTCCAATATGGACAAAGGCCGACTAATCATGTGAACGTTTCATACGTCACGTAAAATCCGTTATCGAAGCTGACAGAGATTCTAACGAAAAAATATATTAACTTTTCTCTAACACAGCGCTTGAGTGGGTGTGATCTTAGCAGTTAGTGGTACGTTCTCGCTGACGTATGGTTTTGTTCATTCTCGGAAAGTCAACTTACTAAAGCTTTACCTTATCTTTGAAAAGGCGTTTATTGATAATCGCGTGAGGCGCCCCTACCGGGGAAAGCCGACGGGGCTGCTCAGGCATTTTTCTAAGCAAGTGCACTAATCTAGTGCGCTGGCCTCTCAAAACACCTGACCTTGTGTCTAACCTCCTGCAAAGCAGTTAAACCTATTTATTCTTATTCTAAAAAAGTATTTTTTTGTTGAATACATCGTCTTTTTATTTGTACAAATATGTCCTCAAATATGTTAATATACAGATGACCCAAAAGTAGGTCTACATTTATCACGTCGTATATTTCTTTTAAAATGATAATGTTTCAAGCGTTAAACATAAACTATTTTCTATCAGCTACTTAAAATGTCTTCCTTCAACATTGCAACAGTCTTCAAATCTCTCCAGGATACCCTTGACACACTGTGTGACACAAATTCCGATCTTCATTTTTTTTCAATGCATCATCAATGTAATCTTTTAATTAATTTACTCTTTTAGATTTATCCCAATAAACCTTGTTCTTCGATGGAAGTAGTGACCACTTTTTCCGAACCAACACTGGAAACGCTTGGTTAAACTTTGTAGTACGCTGAGCAAGTAACTTCAATCATATAAATAATACTTTATAAACTGTAAACCTACATTTGAGTTACTCTGTATACAAAACCTCTTTATATTTTTATTTCTTCTCTCTTTGTATTTTTCTATATTTCTATCGTGTCCATACCACTCTTCATTTCTTTATAAACTGTAAATCTACTTTTGGCCAAATCTGTATATGAAAAAAAAAACCGACAAATGTTTTATGTTCATCAACATTTTGTGTTGATTCAAAGAGTTTCTCAATATGACTGATTTGAAGAAAACACATTAAAGTTAAAATTTGAAAATACGTGGTGTGTTTATGACGTGAAAAGAATGTATTTTTTCGAAACGGAGGTTGACATCTAAAATATGTGAGACACTTATGAGAATGCTTTCTTTTAATATCGAGTTTATGTCCACTGTTTTGTTGAGAAGGTGCTGTAAAAATAACTAGTCTAGATCTAAATTTTAATATTATTTTACTGATTAAAGGAAAATAAATAGTAGTAGCCATTACGTCATTTAATTGTGTCAGATTTTATGAGAGCTGATTAAAGCAGTCCTGGGCGAGATTTCTTTTAAAATGAATTTAAAGTTAAAGAAATGATCATGTAATGTATGATAAAATTGCATTAGGGAATTGTTATTTTTATACCTCTTTTATTGTCATTAAGCTTTTTCATAAGTTCACGTTGTGTTTCGTCGATATGTTTGATTGCAATTATTGGATGGGCAGTATATATTCCTGTGTTTAATTGTGGGTTTTTAGAAAAATATATTATTTTAGTTTTTGTTCTATGGTTTTTATGTAGTTAGTGTCGTTGGAATTTTTTAGGGTTTTTTTTGTCATCTTTCATTACGTCGGATTATTAATTCCATAACTATAATATATACATATATATATATATATATATATATATATATATATATATATATATATATATATATATTAGTTCAAATGCAAAACGCGATGAATGCCATTTTCAAAATCACGAGTGTCCCTACAAAAAGTATTGCATTTCAACACTCGAGGAACCCCCAACACTATGTGTTAAATAAAATGATACCGAAATAATTTCTGTTTGATTTCAATTGAAACCAGCTTTCATTCGAAGTGTAGATTTAATATATTCGTATTTCTATTGTGTAAGGTCTCCATTTAAACGAATTGGATTTATCGCGTTTTCCGTTCGAACTCTTCACACATATATATATATATACATATATATATATATACATATATATATATGTGTATATATATATATATGTGTATATATATATATATATGTGTATATATATATATATGTATATATATATATATATATATATATATATATATATGGTAAGCTACACAGAACGGTTCGTGTTTCATTCGAGAAGAAAATCATCAGGCTAAATGCGTAGCCTGGTTATTTCCCTCGGGAATGAAATATGACCTTTTCTGTATAGCTTACTTACCATAAGTATATTTCATACTACTACTAAACGCTACTCATATATTTAGCACTGAAGTAACTACTGAAAATAAATATACGCAATATATCATATTTCTATATATTATATATGTATATAAAATAGTAATAAATAATATGTATATGTAATTTCTAATGTATAAATGCTTTCTTTTGTTTCGTAGGTGAATAGCTTTGTGGGCGCTTTTCATGATGCTGTCATTCTGTACGCTTTAGCGCTAAACGAAACACTTGAAGCCAAAGGGTCCATCACAAATGGCAAAGAAATCACTCATCGAATGTGGAACCGAACATTTGAAGGTAAGTCTTTCATTCTATTGATATAATGTTATGATAAAATTGACGATGATGCAGCGGTGTGCACGTGGAGATAGTGTTGCCAGCGTTGTGTGTGCAAATTCTACCGGTGTCATTAATCCATCTTTTCTCCGCTTCCTATCATAGAAATAGTGGGGCTAATCAGGATTCTAAGCTATTTGACAAGACTACTAATCTAAGATAAGATAACCTGTGATCATGAAATTCTCTGTTTATATAGCACACCGTGACTAGTGGAAAGAGTGGGGCATGTTATTCACACTATAGTTTGCCGATTGCATCCATGTGATTGAACCACTGCAGATTATATAATGCAAGTAGAATCCGTGGATATTCATCGCTTAAATAAGTAAGGTTTAAATAAATACCTGAGCCTTTAATAATGAAAATATTCGAAATGTTTTTATATTTATATACTTACTACTTATGTTCTTACTTTTATCTATTTACTATCAGGAAAGAACCGGCGTAGCCCAGGATTGCATGAGAAACGCTGTCCTCCTGCACACTGTTCATAACATCATATACTATTTTCATTCTTCACATTTTATAAATCAAATTATTATAGTGGGGGCCAAGATAAATTAAGTGTGAGCGTTTCTAAGTAAATTTACATTCATTAAAATACATTTCGGTAAATATAACATATTAAAAACTCTATCGGAGCGTTTTCTGGGATTCAGTGAGGACCCACCACTCCCACCACCCAAAAAAGAAAAATAAGGGTTGTAGTAGAGAAGAATTGATTATTTATTCAAAGGGATAGAATCCATTCATGTCATTGGGTATGTGCATACAAAGATACTTTTCCTTATATGTCTGCCTCTTAGTAAATTAACGCAGGTATGTATCCACTATTCTTTGATGCGTTCAAAGGTAGTATATATTCTGCATTTTGTACTGCGAGAAATAGACTTAAAGCAACGTTTGTAAATCGATGGTGTATGCCAAATAATTACAAAGTATTAAACATATCAATTATTTTGATTTGAAAAAGCAAAGTCTGAAGAGAAATAGAGGTACAGAAATAAACAAATAAAGAATCAAAATGTGTTGTCTTTGATAATAATTATGTAACAATTTCTTACGATCTTCAATCTATGGTTCGTTCATTATCTCAAGTATTTTAGACGAAAGTTGTAGTTCATTTCATTTGTAAATTTATTAAACAGAAACGGGATAGTGACAGAAAACTGAGAGAAATGATCACTTTAAAGTAACGGACTACTTGCGTTCGCGCGCGCGAGAGAGACAGAAGCAGATGGTATCGTAACGTAAGGCTACCTTGTGCGTGACCGCCCTCAGCCTCATTGAATCTCATCTTTTTGTTTGCCGAAAGGAGACCAAATTCACCCTCTCTCTCCGGAAGTCACCTAGTTTCGTCGACTTCCGTTAACTAAAAGTTACATTATGACTTCACATCCGCCAATGACTTCTCCATTGAGCTAACGGCTTTTGTTATGTAACATTAGGTCCTTCCTCTCTTTTGTCACCACCCAAGGTAAAGTTGAATGGGTAAATGCGCTAGACCTTCGAAAGGCGTTGCGACCTACAATTAATCAAAAATTGCATCTAACATCCAACTTAAACGATGGTTGTAAATATCAACAATACGAAGATACTGACAGGAAAATGAGATACACTAGCATAGTTATAGAAATATATCGAGTGACAGTGGAAGTATGTCACTTCTGCTACGCTTATTAGATTCGTAAGAAATGTTTCAGACTTACACCCGTTCTTTATTTCCTCCCTTCTATTCCCCTTCCCCTATTAGGGGATCGACTGTGTACAGATTAAAACGGAAAACAAAGCACGGTCATCATTCAACATTTATGATAACAAGAATTACGTCATTTTTTTGTGGCGCCATTCCCTGTGCACGGGAGTAAATAAGCAAGAAAACAAGACCCATAGAATGTTACACGTGTATAAAAATAATAAGCAGCTGAAGCAATATATTGACTATCTATTACAGAAAAGGGCATCCCAAGGAGTCTTCATTTATAAATTTAGTGCACTTATGTCTAATTATTTGGAACTCTGAGGCTATTCATATTTTTATGGAAGTCGCTCCAGATAAGGCAGGAAGCCACTTGATGTAAGGAGCTACAACGAACAAAACATGATTAACACAAAGAGATGAGATGGCTATTCATCTTAGTCTTAAAGGACATATGTAGGAGGGAAACTGTCACCAGGAAGAGTTCCACTAGCTTGTGGTACTTACAAAATAGCTACTGGAACAAAAACATGTATCATAACGCGGTATCTGAGCAGTGAAGACCACTCGTCAATGAAAACAAACGAACAAGAAACAAATGAAGCAGGGAATAAATTGGACAATTCTGAAGAACACATGCGATAATAGTATGCCATAACACATGCCATAATAGTACTTATAGAAGATTATTTTCATAAGGCGAAGCTCTTATCCAGGTTCCAGACACCAGAAACCTAGCTATTTCCTTTTATTATGGAAATCGTTATAAACAAGTTATAAAGCTATTTAATGTAAGGAGCTGAAAAGAACGAAATATGATAAGGTAGATGAAGGTAGATTTTTAACCTATGGTGATAAATTCCGATGGAAACATTAGCATTGCTGTGGCAGACCTAGTAATCAACAGCAGAAATACCTCAAAGGACACACCCATGTGCAACCTGGCACTAAAGAATACCCCGACATTTAGCAAGTACTGAAGGAGATACCCCGGGTGTGGTATCCTGTACTATTCTCCAGAAAGATGCTGACCAGAAAAGCACTATGATCTAACGCTCTACTAAGGATACTTAACAACCTTCATTATCTGTCAGTCATCAAATCCCATCACCAACCGTCAATCCTCTGGACTCCAAATTTTCAGATGGAAGGCTGTACTAATACTATGCATCTTGAAACTTTTAAAATACTAACAGAACCAGAAATTTAAAGAATACATTGATGTCTAATACCTATTGAAATAATTTCAGAAAAATCGGAGACATCTGAATTTTTACGGAAGGCCTTTGTCTTTTCATAAAACTAAATTAAACTAAATATAGTCGAAATGTCCCATTCCTATGCATAGCAGCTGTTTTAAAATTAATACTGATCGGGTAATCAGTGTAGGAGTGAATCCTCTACATACAAATAAATAAATATATACACATACATGACTTTTTATGAATAGAGATAAGCTCGGCTATAGAACCTTTGCTTATTTACTCACTATGAGTTTCACCGGAGATTATAAGTGATTGCTCACTGACAATAACAAGTTGTGCTCCTTCCAGTCTGTGTAGTAACATTTCTCTACAGATTTACAGCATTTTCCCTTCCTTTTTGGATAACCGTTGCCAATCATTTTGAGTAATCGCGACAGCTGTATACCATGTATTTCTAGATGATACGTGCCGTGAGCTTTCTCTGGAATTTGAGCTTCTTCAGGATAGCAGTATCCAGTGTGCTATTCCAGTAAAGGGCTAGATGGTGTACCCACTCCTCTGTCTTTCCACTCTCTTTGATCTTTTACGAACATTTTGTGTGATACCGACTTATCCTAGTTCTCTTTTATTTATCTAATGTTATTTCTATCATTTTTTCATTTTGTTTACATTGCATGTTTTAACTTTCGTTGCTCAATGTTACATTTCGTGTATGTTGGCTTTCAGAATCTAAAATGTTGCTATATTTTTTAGATATTTTTATCAGTATCGTCCTTTTTATAGTTTAAATCTTTTCTTGTATTTCAATTTCTCCTAGTCTTTCATCTAAGCTGTTCGGGAAATCGAAGTTGGTAATATATATATATATACATATATATATATATATATAAAAATTATAATAATAGTTGTATTCGACAATGTATAATGCAAGTTGAATAAATCCAGCAAGACTGTTGCTATAGATATAGACGGAAATTGCTTTGATAAAATTAAATCCTACATATCTATTATAGTAAATGTGAGTAAATCAGTTTTTACCTGAATGTTTTTCTCTATATTTTAATAACACAAAATACATGCTAACAGATATTTTAGTTATGGGATTGAGTTATGTTTGCAAAAAAATATATAGTATAATAAGCTGTAATTTATAATTAACTAAACAAGTAACCTATCTCTGTGGTGTATTTCTCTCGCCAATTTCTCACTTTGTTGATTAAACTACTCTAATATGTATTAATGTATTTGAGAATTTAGAGCAAGGGTGAATCTCAGCGTCGTAATCTAATTTACATAAGAAACGCGTATGCAAATTAGATAGCGAAACCTCTCTTTATTTCGCTAAGAATGCTATAGAAGAATAATAATTGTTTTATGAAATAATAAGGGTAATACAAAAGTAAAGAGCCCTATTTTAGTGATGCAAGAAGAATGTTTAAAAAAACGTATCACAGTTTATGAATTTTCGAATGAAATCCAAGTAGAATAAATAGATGTGGAATCATAGGGTAAAAGGTTCGTCTAAAATAAATTAGCAGAAAACATTGTTCAATATAAGAAAAGGGGAAATTACTAGACCAAAATACAATATGAATTACATAAAATAGAAGCTATTAAAATACAATGTAAAACTGAAACATAAAACATAAAAATATGAATAAAACATGAAGTAAAGCAAAATAATACATGAATAAAACAAGAGCAAACAAAATAAAGCATAAATGAAACAGAATATGAATAAAACAATATAAAACATTTGACAAAATATCGCACGAATTAAACAGAATATGAATAAATATGAGAATTAAATGAAACAAAATAAAACCTAAATCATGAAATAAATAAATAAAACAAAATAGTACATAACAAAATAAGAATTAAAAAAGCGAAAACAAACAAAACACTGATTTAATAGATAGAAACATAAAATACATATAAAACAAAATACAAAGAAATTACAATAAAAAAAAAAATGAATCAAACGATGCAGAAATCATATCAGATTAAAAATATATAAAACACAAACAAGACGAAAGAAACCCTAAGTCTATGTTATTGTTTATACTAGATGTACATTAGCTTCGTGAAATTTAATCGTCGACGCTGAATAAAACGTTGCTCGTCATTTGGTATGCGCAAACATATTAGATTTATATGGCGTCGATTTTCGTTTAAATTGAATATTTGTAAATAGAGATTAATAATAAAAAAATAAAAAATAAAAAACGAGTGAGAAAAAATCGATGGAAACAAATTTGCTTTCAATTTCTGACTTTGCCATGTAAGAAATCGTGTTATGCCTTTTCAGACTCGAAATATTTATGGTAAATTTGATAGAACTTTAAAAATGGCGAATTGGTCGTTTTCTCTTGAGCTTATGAGAATGTTTTCCATGTTACTAAAATACTTTTACACAAAAGTATCTGTTCTGTCCGAAGACGGTGCAATATCTTGGGTTGCGTTTACTCTGGAGGTCACAAAATGTAAATATGTCACTAACTCCTACAAGGGTTTTCGTGATAGACACAAATACCCAGATGTATTCTTAAACCACATAAACTACATGACTTAAACAAGCATGTTTCAGCTTTAATACGGGTGTAAGAATAATATCATGGGGTCTCCGTTCGCATGGAACGTTCATAGAATTGAAATATGTCCTAAAATCTTACAAGGATATAACTGTAAAATTTCCGCGGGTCCCGCTTGTGTATCTAATAAGATTTCAAGTAAAACATGTACGATTACCAAGAAAATACTTATGGAAAGTCTCAAATAAGTGACCGTGAAAGGAAAATATCGATTACGAATACGAGTTTTTTAAACATCGAGATGTTCATTTCTTGTCGATATGATCGCAATTAAAGTTAATATTCATTCATTGATATGAAGGCTGGATTTCTATCTGTTCTGCTGTGGAGAGTTACCTACCCTATCAGGTGTAATAATTAGCGATTAACGACCAATATAACGTCATGAAATATCTTTTTCGTTTGCATTTTTGGCAAATCCTCGCAAATCTTCGAAAAGTAATGAGAAAAATATTACGTATTTATTCAATCGCTCAATTGAAAAGGTTCTACTGATACACTGAATGCAACATAAATGGTTTGGGAAATTTCCTACAAAGTGTTATATATAATTCGAATGGGTTTCTTAAATGACATTTTATGTAATGAAATACAGTCGCCGATGTCTACTGGGAGAGAAAAAATAAATTGTGGAATGATTAAAAGTTTAAAATTCTATCAGAAACCGACTGTAAATTGCATCTAGAACTGTTAAAGTATTGGACACGTTGTTTCTCTTTCAGATTGCATCACGGCACTAATCAGTCGAACACTTACTCGGGTTTAAGAGAACAAAGAATAGAATAATTCAATAAAAAAAAATATGGCGAAGGCGCAATAAAACAAAATGACCATTACTCGTAAATCCAGCTTTATAAAGAAATATTCAGGATACTTTTTAAAAAATGCTGCATATCCGTGTCTTCGGTGTTAATTAATAAACATCCGTAAATACCAAATACCGATACAGTCTCTGTAAATTTTGTCCTTTTAAAGTACTGGGAACGTTGCTTGCCCCAGTTTCTGTAAAGTTATTTATATTTAAATAAATTCTGTAAAATCAAATACGTTATTTAAATTAAGTGAAGAGACGTACGTGAAATACACGTTTGGTCCGTGGAGTCTTAATTACTGGAATTGATAAGACGATATAAAGAATGATGATCGATATTTGTTTCAATGGCCGATAAGTCGAAAAGCTGTTCCGAACTCGCATGCACATATAGAACATTATCCCGAAGTTATGCCATCCATTAACTACCCCCTCTCTGTCCATATATATATATATATATTTTATAGATATTATAAGAAGCCTTTTTAAAAAATTAAAGTCAAGCATTCTATGAAAGACAAGTGCTTAATACGTTCGCTAACACTCTTGACAACTCTTCTGTCTGTGCCCACTTCTAGATACAAATAGATCTTAATTTCCTTAACCACGTGACAGTTTCCGAGGGTGAAGTTGATCTGGCGATTGCTTGCAGATTCTAGGCTGACTCTGTGTACTGGGTTCGCGCCCTACGACCGTCTGAAATTGTTTCTTTCCTACACTTATGAGAGCAATAAGCTTGAAGCGTTAGCGTCTATAGGTATACATAATTTAATATTTATTTATAAAGTGTGTATATATATATATATATATATAAGTTTGAAAAGTCACATTGAAACGTTGGTGAAATTGCAATAATAAGAATTTTTTTTTTCAATATTTAGAAAACCTGGACAACGCAGATATTTGTTTTTTAAAATAAATTATTAATTTACTTTAAAAACTCTTTCTTATTTTGTTTAAAAACTTGAATACTTTCGGTAATAAATACTCTTGTCAGAAGTATACGCATATTTTTTTTTTTTATCCATGACCGAGACATATCTATCGCAGTCAAGTTGAAATTCGTCTTGATGTTATCGACGACCGATATTGAAATGCCGTCGTGTGGCGCACGCGGTTACGTAAATAGCAAAGGTATCCTCAAATCACAGTTAAACGGTTGACTTAAGAGTGAAACAAACCGCAGGTTTGGAATCGACACCTTCCACCTGGTGACTTTATCGATGTCAGAAGTTCGTAAACTATTTCTAAAACTCATTATTCAAAATTAAACGTACGTAAAAATAACATTAAGAAACAAATTTGTATAATTTAGATCATTCGAACTACTGTTTTCATCTTGAGTGTTATTATCACAACGGCCTTCTTCATGTGTATCTTTTCGAATTCGGGAATATTTGTGTCAGAACTCGGGAATCTTGACGGAATTTCGGTCCGCAAGTACTAAGTATAGTTATAGTCATCTGAACGTTGAAGGTTTAATCACTGTGATAGCGATACGAGAAATTGCGAATTGCTGAAAACTTCTCCCAGTTATAGCTGACCGAACGAGATTAAATACATGGTTTCGTTCGTAGTTCCGTCCAGATTACCGAGTACGAAAAGATACACCTGAAGAAGGTCGAAAGTTACAGCGTTCGAAACGTTATGATGATAATACTGAAGATGTTAATAGTAGTCTGAATAATCGAAATTATACAAATTAGCATTTACAAAACTTCAGAAACTTAAACAACGACATTTCACGCTATTACTCTACTTCTGGTGGTAATATAAACATTAAGACAATCTTACGCACACATACATATATAAGCAATCTTTAGTGACATTGATACGCAATGGCTCCTGCTGCTGCTTGTTCGTCTCGCATTTGTGTCTATTTAACATACATTAATTCACAATTTAGATTTTACACAACAACGTCGTTGTCATCGTCATCAGCGGCGTCTTTGAATACACGAAAAAAATCAATATGCCTACATTAAATGTATATATGAATGAATTCCAACAAAGTCATTCCGAATGGAACGGATACAACACTTTAAAAAAAATTATATGCGATATTTTAAGAGTTCTTTCTTCCTTTATCACAGGATTAACATTTGGATATTTTTTCAATTTGCTGTAAATGAGCGTCTTTTTCAGTAAAAATATTTCGGGGATCAAAAACGGTCTAAAACGTAATTTCCCGAACACTAGTAAGACACCTCCCGTAGGTATGGCGAATCGAGTCACGAGAAAGCAGAGATAATCACGTCGAACCGTGTAAACGAACTGTTACGAATATTAAAAGGAGGGGGTTATGTTTGTCAGTTTTACTGTTCTTCGTTTGGGAGGCTGGTGTAGTATAGTATATATAGTCATGATACTATCCTCCCATGTATTATCTCATTGTTTTGAGGGAGGGTTTAAGGTAAGTATAGTGTAATCTGCAAGATTGTCTTTTCCACATAGGGCAGTTTAAATAACCTTTCAATGTATCAAGCCAACGATCTGTCAGTGACTGTTTATTTAATAGGATTGATAAATGAATAATGTAAAAATGGCGTTTCTAATAAATACTAGCAACGAAGAGGAAATCCACTTATATAGGAGTCTAAGGTTAGCATATAAATATATATATAAATTTAATAAATGTTCAGAATTAAAAAAAACAACATCTTTATTAATACAATTGTTTCTGCCCATATTTAAAAAAAGTGTTTTTAAATAAAAAAAAATCAAGATGTTTTCAAAAGACTTCTTCATTGGATGTTTATCTCCTATCAGATTATTTCCACCTTCACCAAAATATAACCGTTAACATCAAAATTGTTCGCTTCATTTTACTTATTTATCTATTTTTTAAGCAAACCAACAAAATGAAAGTTTTAGTTTCATTTTTATGTAAGGAAATAAGCAAAACTAATATTAAGACACCCGATAAAATAATGTTATGTTAACTTTCATGTATATACACATATATTATAGGGTTATATGATATATTTTGTATGAATTTTTAGTATCAATACGTGAGCAGAGTTTAGTAGTAGTATGGAAATATATATATATATATATATATATAATATATATATATATAATATATAAATGGTAAGTATTATACAGAGACGCGTCCATGTTTGATTCCTGCAGGAAATTATCAAGCTAAATGCGCAGATTTATTGTTAGCGAGTTCCCATACATCTAAGTTTTCTGTAGCTGGTTAATCAATCGTCTTCGTTGTAATTACTCCCTCTAGGTCTACTATTTTCATTAACCAATGGCCGAACTCGTCTAAAACAAAGCCCTGGATGTCTGTGTTACTACATTTTTTTTTATTGGCGGTGGGGGGAGGGTGTAGCACACCTCATTTTTAAGTGGGTCGAATTAAAAAGTAGCTTTATTTAAACACTTGGGGACTGAAATATATTGTTTTCTTTCCAATTTGTTACTCGTTCTACTTTAGAGGTTTTAATTTATTCATTTATTTATTATTTTATTTTTAGTTTTTATATCGTTACAGTAAGCCGACTGAAGTTTATTCTATGGCTACAGTTAGCTATCTCACTTCTACAATTTAATAAATTTTTGTATCCTTAAAATGTTAAATTTCTAGCTTCTCCTTCAACCATAATTTACAGGTGTCGTATAAACATTTACATGTACTGGCACATCGTAATATCTTCTAGTGGGTTATTGACGAGCAACCGCCTTCTTTTAGCTCCCAGTATTTTTAGTGGTGAGTTGTAAATGTTACTTGAATTCTCAAATACCTTTTTCGTTACTAGTCATTGCTAATCCCATTCTCTATAAAAGAAGGAATGTTTTATGATTGATGAGATGATTAGACTTTGGATTCACGTACATTGGGTTAGTGTTATCCTTAATATGGCTTGTATGTGTATTTAAGTTGAAGGTGATATCTCAAAAGTTAGTATGTATGTTAGCTCATACGTTGGCTATTAGGCCAATTTTCTGTCATTTCCAAATGTATAATTTTTCAAGTGTTCACTCCTGACTTTGTTGAACACCCTTATTATAGCCATTCTACTATCTATATATAATCCGATATTAGTATTATCAAATGTGTGTGAGGGTATATAGAATATATAGCCCACATAAAATGTTGCCTCTTCAAAGTCTGACACCCATCGACAAGTCAAAGAAGATTACCATATTAGTTTTATTCATTAATCATTATTGTTCATTAAACCCGATCTTCTAAACTTCTAAATAATTTGTATTTCATCATAGGATATGTCGGTATACATCTCAACCAACTACAAGGCGATGTTAAAGAGTTATTCAGATGGATAAAAATCTACGTCAAATTGTAGAAAACTTTCGATATTATTAAACGCAGCGATTGCTTCGGCAGTGTTAATCCATTCGTTTAATTTAATATATTTTTTATCTGTTTGTTAATTCTAGAGAATCCGTCCTATTTCTATACTTTACTATATTTCAGAGCCTTATTTTATGTCATGTAATTAATATATATATATATATATATATATATGTATATATATATATATAATGTATATGTATAAATGACCCGAAATAAAGGAAGGACACTCAGATTGGGACATAATAATTAAATTGCCTTATCTTGTTGTACCACTTTGATGTAATAAAACGGTATTAAAAGCCGCATTTACTTGTCTCGATCGCAGGGATTAACAGCAGGATTGTTGGCCCGAGCCCATTTTAAGTAAGGCCTCTTAATCTATACCGATAAGTTAAAATGACGAAGTAAGCCTGTCTATAGATATATAAATAATAGTTAATTATTACGTACCCACATATCCATATACATAAAATAGTAGCTCTGTCTTTGTGTGTGTCCGCCTTATCTTTGTGTCTTATGTTCACCAAAACCGCTGGACAGAATTGCTTGAAAATTGGTATGTGGGCTACTAACCTCTCTGTGAAGGTCATAGGCTATATAAGAAATATATCACATCAACGCTGAGGTCTCCCCACTGAAAACTGTTTTCCCTTAGATTCAAATTGAATTTAAACCATAGGTAAATAACCAAAAATTATGTCTATTCCGAAAATGTCAGAACTAATTTTGATAAGATGGTCCCCGGGGGCACAACCCCGCCACTGAAAACTATTTACCTTTGATTTAAATGATCTCTCTCTCTCTCTCTCTCTCTCTCTCTATATATATATATATATATATATATATATATATATATATATATATGTATATATATATATATGTATATATATATCTCAAAGAGAACATCTCTCTGTCACTAGGAAGTGCACTTTCAAGATTATTGTATTCACATGGACAATTTGCATGTCGATGTTATGGAAGTGCTTTGCGTTTTGAGCTAATGACAATTTTCAAACATTTTACACAATTACATTAATCTATTAGCAGCGTTCGTTTAAGAGTATTAACATATATCTAAATAGCTCGCTGAGTCCGATATCTATCTGACAGCTTCAAGGGTTCTGTTAGAGTAAACTCTTTCTACCATGATGTTGCATAGATGCTACCCCACACTCTAACCTGGACAACACCGGGTAGCTATGTAGTATATGTGTGTATGTATGTATACATATATATATATATATATATATATATATATATATATATATATATATATATATATATGTGTGTGTGTGTGTGTCGATATATGTAATAACCGATTCTTTCTGTTGAAATGTTTGAATGATTTGTTGTATACAAGGTTTAAATAAGAGACACAATTTCACATCGACAATTCTCTTCATTTTATCGCCTGTGGATATTTATAAGAATAAATCAATAACTATGTTTCATTACAGCATTTTCTTTTTTTTTTGAGTTGCGTTTTTTCATTCCCACCGGCCACTTATAAATATGCCTGAATAATTATTTTTACTACTGACGACCACTAATATATATTATATTATATATATATATATATATATATATATATATATTATAATGCTTCAGACTCTGTGGTCCTATTTCGAATCTCGCTAGGTTCAGCCACGATGATAACTCGTAAACAACGAAACACGTGTCCGTAAATAATTAAATCTACATATATATATATATATATATATATATATATTACATACGCTACTTGCGTTTTTCATGAGAGTGAGTAACCACAATGAATGCATTTAATTACATTAGAAATTCTTCAAGCAAAAATAATCCACATCTAACTATTGCAAGATACCCGCAGTCTATCTTGTTGTGTATTATCGAACAACGGTCACTTTGATTTCAGTAATGTTTGTTGATTCCATTTTTCTTCGAAATTCTAAACACGTATTCAGTTAAAAATATTTTGACTTACGTGAGATTCTATCTCGATTATTGATATCTAAAAACTATTGCATTATTGTGTATTCTACATATTAACTTTTCTGTCACCATACCATATGTTTCTATTTCGGTATGGACAAACTCCAAACACAATAGTATATAATCAGAAAAATAGATGTATGGCAAGTAAGCTACAGAAAAACACGTTCGTGTTATTCTTCGAAGAAATTTGCTAAGCGAGATGCATATATTTACATACATTTTTATATAAGCAAAAAGTCCACTCAAGCCTTCAACCAATTAACCCCCTTAATGTTATTATCCTCATGCACACCACTGCATCCTTATTTACTCCGATTAACTGATAAATTTTCCAGACCTCCATTAAGTTTTGGGTGCGCTTTATTTATAAGTAGGTCAACCAAACAAAATGATCAACTTTTGAATAATTAACAAAGATAACGCTTTAGAAAGCAAAGAAATGCTGTTTATTTCCACGATATTTGATAATGATCAATGTTAGAAACTAAAAATAAATAAACTATCTGTTCTATTTTTTAAAGTTACAACCTATCCCATAAATGTCCACGTTAGCATGAAGATCTCCTTCGAGGATATGAAATTTAAAAAATTCTATGTAGCTCACTTGCCATAAGTATGTTTTTATACTACTATTACAAAGCTCTCTTCTCGTATATTATGTACCTTTTAGAAGTAGATACTGACACAAAATATATACGTAATATATTATCATATTAGTTGGCGTAGCGATACAGTTGATTCTGTGTTTTTTTTTTCTAAAATAACAAACTCCACGTTGCTATGTTATGAAAACAATGTTTGGAGTTCGTACTAAAATGCAATATCCTCTTTTTTGCGACCTTTTGACCGTATCAGGATGCTGACACACTACAATCTTCTATAAAATACTGTAAGGTGTTGTGACAAATTAAGGTGTGAAAACATGATCCGCTACTGTTAATTTAGGAACCAACAGTTGTTTTTCGAACGATTGACACGTCAAGAGGAAACGTACCTGATCACGCCAGGAGTATGCGTGTTTTCGCTATAAAATAAGGAACAATGACGTACAAGAAAGCCATCAAACTTCAGAAACCGGTGTTAGATCATAATTTCAGTGATGTCACACCCAGTCTCTACACATACATGAAATAAGTAAATAAGACACCTTCATCAGTGATAATGAAGACGGCTGTAAAAGGGTCCTGGTGAACTGAAAGATTATTTTCCGTCGCTTATTAAGTTCACCTTCATATTGACATATAATATTACCTCTTTTGAGACTCCGAGAATTCTACTGATTCTTTGGCCGGTAATATACTTAAATTGTAATATACGATAGATGTTTTTATACTTTAAACAGCAAATATCAATAAGTGTCAATTATCGATATTTCAAACTTTGATTGCTGCTTTGTACGGATCCGAGTGCTAGCCGTCGGTGAAAGAAGAAAACACTTTAAACATGTATAATTTATTCATGTAGAGTGTCTATTTACTTCATTCATGTCTTGTACAAACAAGAGCACATTAATTGCATTTTCGCATTTTCACAGAACCTGAAGACATCTGATGGTAAAGTCGTTCATTATATTAAAAAATACCTCATATTCATCTCTGAGGATGCTCCGTCAAGTGCGAACACAGGAATTAAAAATAAGTGTTAATCAAATAATAACTTCAATATCGTTTCCATCATTCACAAGGCAAATATTGATGCGTTTCATAACCCCGATGATAAATCCACATGCCATTCTATTTTTGCACATTTTATCATTCCTTGATCGCCCTGTCGGCAGGGCTAAAAATTCACGGACGGCAACCCCATGCAGAGGGGTAAAAAAAGGGCCACCAGTAAGCTGTGGGTAGCGACGCGTGATGACTTAGGACGGGATCCTGATTGTTGAACAGTCCTCTGCCGGGCTGCAATAATGGTCACGCCATTTGCAACACTCTACTTCGGCCCTTAGTTCGGCGAGACGGAGGGTCGGAGAGGCTCGGTCCGATCAATCGGTTAGTCACGCCATGCGTTAGTATCTATAACTTCATCCCCAACCGTATTATTCTAATCTGATCTTTAAAAAAAAAAACTCAAAACCTGATTTCTCCATTTTCTTTTCTCTCCAAATAGATACTAGAAGTCAGTTGCTTACGGTCAATTATGTTGAGAACAAACGAAACTACCAATGCCAAAGAGTAAGGTTTTCGAATACCAATGTTTGTCAAAGAGTAATGTTTTCTGGGAGTAGTGTCACTGGTGGGGTGCTTCATTATTGTGATCCGTTTTCCTGTTAAGTAATGATGGTACCTTTTGTGAAATTTCATTCCAAAGGTAGTACCATGTTTTTCAAAAGAAGTGAAATGTATTCTATGAGCAATGTATTCTAAGAATATAAATAATTATCCTACATATAGAATTATATTGGCAACTTGATTCGGGATTAAATAACCAACATATGATTGATATGGCGTAAAACAAACACAAAAAAATAATTTATAGAGTCAAGTCAAGAATATTGTCTAGGATTTGTGTTGAATGCCCTTTACTATTTAGAATACTAAAAGATATCAAGAGGGCTAAGGTCTGCTGAACGATGACGTCATTACACATAATCACATCTTCCAATCGAATTAAGGATACAACCATCTAACCGATCTTTATCTTTATGATAGTAAAATGTGGTCCACCGAGATATAAGGGAGAGCGTCACTACTTTCCAACGATTACCCCGCTAGCCCTTATAATACTGAGTGTTTTGCAAGGGGAGACAAGTGTCATTTTTAAGTCTTTGATATGACTCGAGCGAAAATCACACCGTGGTTTCATGGCCCATCCAATGTTCTAACTGCAGAGAAATGATTAATTACCCTGTCAATTTCTGTTCCGATGGATACTGCACCGTATAGACCGGTGTCGTCTTGTCCTTCGGGACTTTATTCCGCCGGTCTGTGGGGTTGTCCTGTGCAGTTCTAGCAGGTCCACCCTCCCAAGCTTTGCCTCCCCTCTTTGGGGAGGAGTAAGTTTATTGCTTACTTCCTGAGACGCCCCTACCGGGGAATGCCGACGGGGCTGCCCAAACAATTTTTAATGGCCAGAGTGCTCACCTTATCGGGCGCTGGCTTTTCAAGTCCCACTTTCCCGACCCGACCTTGGGTCAAATCTTACCTTGTGGGAGTAAGATAAAAAATGGCCTTGTGCCTAACCTCCTGAGGAGGTAAATAATACTTTAATAAGAACATTAATTACGATTGATTGCAAAAGAATACCATTGTTTGGTTAGTTAGCAATCCGAGTTAAGTACATTTTTCTTCTCCCTCCTGACCACGATGTTTTTTGTTTGTTTTATTTTTAACGACAAACTTGAGATTTAACACTTACTCATAAAATATCCACCATTATTGTGTTTGATTTGTTTCCAAATAAAGCAAAAAAAGTCCACCAAACATCAAAGCTGGAATCTCTCACATTTGACGTGTTATTATACAGTTCCCACATTTATCTTGTTATGCAACGTATACTTACACAATAAATCTTTTCCTTAAACATTAAACACATAATCTCTGGTCGAACTAAGATCTATTCCACAAGAAAGTTAAGTGTTTCAATAAATTCTCAGAATTATAGCCGAAACGCACGCCATTGCCAGTCTCCAGGTTGCTTTATACCCGATGATAAAATACAAAATCAATATATATATTCAACTGTAAATATCCGTTGGGAGGCGAATAGGATAGCCATTCGAATATAAGCATCGTTTTTGCGTTCTTTTTCAGCTTAATTTTTTAAACAAGTGGAAATACTCGACCACGCCGGTTGATCAGTTATAATGTTCTATTATAATAAGACACATCCGCTTAATCATAGAGCACTCGTATAAATCGCAGGACTACAGAAAAGAAAATACAAACAAAATTTGCTAGAATAGCTGGCAGAATAAAAGCTATCCGTTTTTTTTAATCGTTGTGCAATGTACGTATCATGAAGATGATTGACCTCTTCTAGATTCGTTAATATTTATGCACCGGCAGCTTGACTAACATTTAACCAACACAGTAAGATTGGAAATTAAAACATTCCGAAACCTCGAGGACCTCGTGGTGTTTGTTTATGCTTCAGGTTGTGTGAAAATTTAACTGAATCATTAGATGTTGTTTCACATAGATAACAAGAGACAGCGATGGCCAACAGTTTGAAACAATCGATTCAAATACGTATTCTTTGGGTTGCAGGCATGAAATTTCATTCAAAATTTGAAGTACTCCAAACGATTAATTATGAGCGTATGAATTGAAATACATTTTTAAAATGCGTCTATTCAATCTACACGTTTAGCGATAAAAGTAAACGTAAGTGTGACAGACACCAAAGATACCAGTCAGGGATACGTCTTTGATGATCAGCCGTACACTGTGGGCCAAGTGACTGTCATAGGCTTGAATATGTCGGACTGAGGTATGGTCCTGAACAGTTCTAGGAGGTCCACCTTGCTCTCTTTGACAAGGTGTTAGTCTATCGTTAACCACATGAGGCACCCCTACTGAGGAATGCGTGCAGGGCTGCTCAGGCATATTTTACAGGGTCAGAGTTCACCACCTCTTGTGCGCGGGACTTGTGTTACATATTCTCGTCGTGGGAGAGAAGTAAATACGACACAGCTCGACGAACCGACCAAGGTTCTTATAGAGATAAAGGTTTTTTTTCGAACTTAAGCGTGATAGATCGATGAAGATTTGCTCAATCCTCTCCCTTAATTTCTCCTCCCATAATTCGCTAAATATCTCAAATCTTTGGAAAACTTCTCAAGAAAAGTACAATACTTTTCCCGATATTATCTATGTAAAACCAAACCAATGGCGAGTAGAGCAACTCTCGCTTTCCCTACTAAGTTCCTCAGTCCTCATTTACTCTTTCTCTCTTTCCCTTTCTCTCTCTCTCTCTCTCTTTCTCTTTCTCTTTCTCATTCTCTCTCTCTCTCTTTCTCATTCTCTCTCTCTCTTTCTCTTTCTCTTTCTCTCTCTCTCTTTCTCTTTCTCTCTCTCTCTCTCTCTTTCTCTCTCTCTCTCTCTTTCTCTTTCTCTCTCTCTCTCTTTCTCTGTCTCTCTCTGTCTCTCTCTTTCTCTGTCTCTCTCTGTCTCTCTCTCTTTCTCTCTCTCTGTCTCTCTCTCTCTTTCTCTCTCTCTGTCTCTCTCTCTCTCTTTCTCTCTCTGTCCTACTCTTAACAACCCTTCTGACCTCTTCCATATATTTCCAACCGAAACATGACAAGTGATTATAACTCACCTAAACCCAGAACCCCAACTTCCAATGTAGATCCCCAGTACCAGAGCTCCTTTTCTCAACATACGGCGTCTACGTTCCAACCTTCCATTAGTTGAAATCAAATTATGGGAAACCAAACATTACCTGTTATTCCTGTGCGAAACTGGCATTGGCTCCTGTTTCTGTAGATGATTTCACAATTTAAGGTTACCCAAACATTACATCCAAACCCGACCCTCAAGATGACATGGGATATGTACCTAAATTAAGGATGACTAACCACCTGGCTATGACATCACCAAAGACCTTAAATTGATTCATGTGCTTTCGAGTAGCACTTGCAGCACTGCATTAATATGTGCCCTCTATCGTCCCCACAATGGCGGTGGTACTACCTTTGAGCGTATATCTGTGAAAATTGACCATATCCTGTCAGTTCATCCCTCTGCCAAAATTCACATCTGTGGAGATTTCAATGTTAACAATGCTGAATCGCAAGTTTATTCAAACAAGACAGATGATGAAGGGACGTTTTCTCACGATTTCTCCATTGCCAATGATCTAACACAGATTATTGGCAAACCCACTCACGTACCCAATGCGAATGGTCAATTTGCAAGTCTCCTTGATCTTTTTCTGACAACTTGCCCTAAACTTGTCCTATCCACCGTTTTGTATCCACTGAAATCTACCGATCTCTCAGTTGTCTAAATTAAGATAAAAACAAAGTGCAACAAGACCTCTGATACCCCTCTCCATCGCGCAGTGTATCGATACTCCATGGCAGATGGGGACAGCATTAGATCGTTAATATCAGAAATAGCCCTGCATTCCATGTTTGAAAAGAATGTGTCCTCGTTCGCTTCCGACTTAACTGATTGGTAAACCATTGGTAGAGAGAGCTTAATATCCTCGACGAAATTTCAACAAAAGCAAAACGGCCAGCCGTAGTACACCCCAGAATGTTCTCCCGCTATTGCACAGAAACCATTATTTCAATCGCTGTTAAGCAAATAGATGTTTTAAAAATAAAGCCGCCTCTGGGACTGCCAGCAACAACTTCAAAAGGGTAATAGAAAATGCGAGAGAGTCATATGCCTGTTCCGTTGAGTTTAGAGTAACTGGGCAGAAGCTTGATTCGCACGAGTTTTGGCGAATAACAAACAGGGTCCCGAACAGATGTGGTACCTGTATCCCAACCATCATCAATGGTCCTGAGGTGATTTTTTTTCAGCATCCAACAAAGCAAAATGTTTGCTAAGAACTATGCATTAAACTCCACCCTTTTGCGATCGGGACTGGAATCCTTCTGAATTTCCCCATGACTGAAAATATCCTGAGCGACATCCATATATCTGTTCGGGATGTTTCCAAACTTATAAAGAACCTTGATTCCAGCAAAGCAACTGGGCCTGCCTGAAGGATCTATTTTTGGCCCAACCCTTTTCCTGATCTCTGTCAACGATCTTCTAAATCACATTCTGAGATTATTCGGCCATATTTATGCAGAGAACACAACCATCTATGGCAACACTTCGAAGAGCAGCAATAAGCAAGATTTTTCCGATTCTCTTTCCCTGGACATTATGCATGTGTTGCAATGGGAGAAAAGATTGGCTGGGTACTTTTAATGCGTTCAAAATCCAGCTTTTTTAAGTCCTCCCACTAAATAATCAAATTCTTCCAAACTTAGACCATCATTACCAATCATCACATTGTCGTCTCATCGTCCACCTGACACTCAATAACCCTTATCTCGAGTGGCCTTTGGCACTTGATAAGTTGTGACTATTTCGTAAAAAAGCGTTACATATTGATAAATATTCTATTTCGAACTTTAACGTGACAATCTACTGACGAAAAAGCTTATATATTTTTGTGCATCTAAAATTGCAGCATTACATGAATCGATATTTCTGACAAGCAGATTATCCGGATGGCGGCTTCTCATAGATACACTTTAAAATATTATGCTTAATGGATACTCTTTATATTCCTTTTTCTGTCAACTAATCAAATTTTTTTTTAAAATTTGCTTACGAACTCAACACAAAAACGCAATAACTTTTTAATAGTGTGTATATATATATATATATATATATATATATATATATATATATATATATGCATCGTTAAGTTGAAAGCTCTCTTGACGTCAAGCCACCGAAATAAGTGTTAAAATTATCACTGTTTATCTAGCTATTCAGCGGTGGCCGTGGGGGTCTAGATGTCGAGATTACAGTTGTAACATACTCGGAGCCCGGAGTTTCGAATCACGCGACCAGTAGTGAATAGTTATATCTTTCTGCTGACGAGTACCGATTAAAGGACAAAACGTATACGTACATAGATAATAAACAAAACAGATATTATGTGTATATATATATATACATATATATGAGAGAGATTTGATTACCGAGACCCCGATAAATTTCCAATGGTTGCTTTCTTTATTTATTCGTAACTGTTAATAATAGTTTTAAAAGAATAATATGACATCCATCATAAATAAATAAAACAAACATGTCTCTTTATTTAGTTAAAATTGTAAAGAATTTAATTTTTTTAAATAATAATTATTCTCTCTTCTTACGTTAACAATAATTTCCAGCTAAATAAGTTTTATATAAATAAAACTGTTTTAACCTTTTTAATTTATTTATTGTAACAATGTTAAATTTTCAGAAATAGTCTTTCTAAAGTAAAATTAAGTCTCGCCCTTTCTCTTAGTTCTGTAATAGGAACACAAATAAAAACACACCAAGAATTCTTGCTCAAAAGCTTCCTGTTTTGTATCACTTCATCATTTTACAGCATAGTCAAGTTATATTACGTAATTGTCTAATCGGCCGCTCCCAGCGAACGAAGTTATGGTTCGGAAAAGACGTCCGAATCCAATCAACTCGCCAGCCAAAAAGAACGATATTGCTATCTTCTCAGACACGTCTCATTTCGGTCTCCCTGTCTATAACTTCAGATCCAAATACGTATCTTTAATTCTAATCTCTAACTTCTAATCGGAGTTTCGTTCATCTTATGCGTCTATAACTTTACGACTATTAAATATTGCTACATATTATAAAACATTAAAGAATATGGCAAATTGTTTATAATTTATTACTTATTCCTGTTGCAATTAATATTAAACATTCAATCGTGAAAATTAACAAACGATAGACGACGTGTGGAGCAGTCGTTTGCTAACAGAAACGGTGAGAGGCGACACACGACAACAAATACATTTTAGTAGTTTTGCGAATAAATTTGCATGTAGTGGTTGTTAGATAAACCATCACATTTTGAAGCCATTCTATATATTTTGTGGTGATGAATGAACAAAATGCGCTTGGCGAAAATATAGCTCTGTCAGTTATACGCAGTGCGCGAACACACACCACACACTTGCCCTACATTTTTGTCCTGTTTAGTCATGTGTCGGGTTAGTGTTTGTCCCCACGCCGAGTTCGATAACACCCTCTTTTTGCCGTAGATAATGCAGGATAAACGCTACTGTCGAACGCATCGTCGAATGGTGGAGATAAAAAATATAAGGGAAACGATCGTTTTATGCAAATACTCAATAAGATGAATGGATTTTCCCTTTTAAGTAAGAATACAATATTGTCCTATTTATTCTCTGCTTCCTTTGTTCCAGCTCATTTGACTTGTTAGTCTAGTGTTTTCATCAATTCGTTGTTCAGATATATCGTTATAATACTTCTTCCAATTTCAGTAGCTTCTTTTCAAGAAGTGGAGGCTTCTGGAACTGTCTTCCTGCTGACTGTTTTCCTCCTGCCTATAGCTTTCGTCTTTTCAAGACTTAGGTTGATAGACATCTCCAGTCTTTGTGATAACCATCTTTCGTGTTTTTCTCTTTACATTAAGTGGCTTCATGCCTTGTCTGGAGCGACTTCCATAAGAAAGTAATAAAATATTTTCTTTTTTGCACTACACCTCGCGTTTTATCTGTTTTGGGTGACAGAGTATTTTAATTTTAGGCGGGGGTCTTCTCCAAAAGCTCCGAAATTCACATGTAGTAGTTGCTATAAGAACAGTGGATACTACACTGTGACGATCGACAGGAAATGCCCTAATTTGTTTACCTTCCACCGTCGACAGAGTTAGACAAAAGGCCTGTTTTTAATATAGTAGAAAATCCAGCTCCCCGTAAAGGGGAACTCTGGATTGGGACCAAAAGTTTAAAAATGCCGCAGTCAAGAATGATTTCTCCTTCAGTGACCGAGAACAGAACTGCTGAAGTGTAATACCAGAACAGATACTACATTTTGATCCCTGCCAAAAGGACAACAACTCGACTAGAAATATCGTACATGCTGGCTGTTCGTGGACGCTCTTCATTTTGGCTCGGAGTACAGTGGAGTGTCTGTTCTGATACTACACTTCATCTTTTCTATATTCGTTCAGTGAAGAAGAAATCCTTTACGTCTAAGGCAATTTTTAGTTTTGTCCTCAGTCCAGAGTGCCCCTCTTTTTAAGAGCAGCATTTTACTTCATATTAAAACCCGACCTTGTGCCTAACTCTGCCTTCGTGCGGAAGCAAGTAAATAGGGGCAATATTTACGGTCTCTAGTCGTGTTTTGAACGATTTGATAAAAGATAGGAGTGCTCCAGCAAAAAAGTAAAGTAGTTTAGTTAACTTTACGCATATTTATTTGTAAATATCAATCACTTGAGACTTGAGAGAGCCGACTTGTAAGTTGACACATCAAGTAATTCATCTTTATTGTTAGGCGACTGTAAAAGTGTGTTGCTGTTTGTTACGTTTGTAGTTGTTTCAATTAAACAGACTTATGTCTAACTTTATTTTAGAAAGTGAATTTTAATGGACAACCATTCTCAGGCAATCCCCAAAATTAATTTTCTCGGAAATCCATTAGTTGTTTTTTCTCTCTGTAACAACCGATCGCTTTTGACGCCTTCACCAAATATTCATCTCAAGCCATTGGTTAGCATTTAATTGGTCCCCCGATTTATAAAATCGGGGGACCTATGTTTTGAGGCATTTCCGTCCGTCCGGATTTTTCTCCGCAACCATCCATTGAATTTCTCTGAAATTTTGCCTGAAATTGTAACTTTGGTCAGGATAGAGAATGACATTCTCCGATTTAAAAAAAAAATCTGGTTAGCCCCCCAGGGCGTCAAAAGCCCCCAAAATGGCAAACAATGACTCTTTTCTCCCATAACGTTTGATCCATCCATTCAATTTTTTTTAAACTTGGCCAAAATATAGAGGCAATTGTTCTGGATATAAAATGAGCATCCTTGACCTCAGAAAAATTATGGTTTGCGCTCCCAGGGGGTCAAAGGGGCTCAAAAATGTCCCAAATTGCCCAAATTTATTGCATTTTACACTCGACACATCGAGTCACATACAGAGGGGGACCACGCATGCGCGGCTTGTTATGATTATAGAGATGAGAACTTATCGAGTTCAAAGCGACCGCGATGTTTTGCTTGTCAGAGCGCAATTGTTAATATGGAAAAGGGAATTCCCCAAGTTCTGGGTTTTGTAGGGATTGATGATTAGCATCTGT